>JAWWEV010000043.1:61123512-61175226 GCA_035583235.1 Hafferia zeledoni | reverse complement strand
CAGTGCTGAGGTCACCTCTGAGCCTCCTCTTCTCCAGGCTAAACACCCCCAGCTCCCTCAGCCTCTCCGCATAGGGCATAGGGCTTATGATGCTGCTTTCTCAGACTGGTTTTGGAAACAGGTACTCACTAATATAACTTTCATTTCAAACGAATCTTAAAGCAGGTTTTCTTCTCTACTCCACTGTGACAAAGGTCTTGTCTCAAGATCTGCTTTGCTACAGTTGGTATTTCTGAGGAAAAGGGGAAAAAAAAGACCCAAACCGACAAACAATCAGAATTTGTCATCCTAAAAATCCCTGTATTATTGCTGTTTAGGTTTGAGAATGTAAGAAAGAAAGGGGAGTTTTTCAGGATATTTTGCTTCGGGGCTTTTTCATGGCAAGAACAAACAGCCTTATTTTAATAATTCCATCCATTCAGTGATATTTCAAACTGGATTGTATTAAGATAGATTTTTTTTTAAATCAGTCTGCAATACACATAAGAAAATGCACCAATATTAGTCTCCACTCATCAGGATGGCCAGTTTCAGGTGTTTTGTTACTAAAAGTCAGACACAGTTTCACTAAAGCTGCGTTTATACAGTAGCAGTGTGAATGAATTCACAGATATAACACCTTCTGCCACCCTAATTAAGCATGCCGTGCAAATTACAAGAAATGAAAGACGTTTCATTTGGGCTGGAGCATTTTCAGTGCTAAGCTTTGACATAAACATAGCACAGAGATGGCCATACTGCAGCTCAAATAGCCAGCTATGCCTGGTTGGGGTTTTGCTTTTATCCAGCTTTCCTTTTACCCACCTCACACAAGCCTGAGGGCTCAGTTCTCTGGACTCAGCATTGTTACACTGCATTTCTCTGGTTCAAAGGAAGCCCCTGCTTTCTGATGTCCCCAAGAGCTGTCCCTTGGTGCTGTGAGCTACAAAGAAGATCCAAAGGACCCATGGCTGGTTTTCACACAGCACTCTCCATAGGTTGTGGTGACCAGAAGGAAGCTATCCCCAGTTTCCAAGGAAGATTTTTCTTCTTCAAACAGCACAACTCATAACCCAATACTGGTACTCCATAAGGCTACTTAGAACACTTTGAGCAGGGACAGCCTCTTTGCAGTCCTCTGAAGAGCTGGCCCACACCTGTGAGGTTTAGACAGCTGGTTTTCTCAGTGGGACAAAAAGTGGATTTAAAGAGAGTGGGCCCAGAAGTTGCCTCTCACTGTAGTGAGTTAGTTTTTTTGCACATCCTTTACAAGCAAAGGGTTACAGGAAGGCAATTGTTGCCTGTCAAAGGCTGCAGCTGCTAAGCTTCATGAAATTTAGTTAATGTGTGGTTTTGATGAGAAAAGGGTCTGGCAAAGAAGGAACTTTGTTCTTACAGTCAAGAAAGCTCTTTCATGGGCATAAAGTAGAAACACTCCCTTGTGTAGCACAAACTTTGTTTAGGGAGTTTTGGAAAACGGCTGTTTAAGCTGCTGCCAATAAAGAACTGTCCTTATGACAGTCTCCCAGAGCCAGACTTCCACCAGTTTTCAACAAATGAATCCTTTTAGGAGAAAAGACAAGAAACCTTGTGCAGACTGAAAAGTCACAAGACTCCTCAGGCAAGGCTTGAAATTACCAGAGCTTCCGGATGGAGAGGGGTGAGGAGCAGGAATGAAGATGCAGAGAGACAAGGATCTTCTGCCCACACAGCCAGCATTGGTCCTTAAAGCTGGTACTTCCACTTAAGAGCTACCTGAGAAACCATTTGAGTTTGGAGATTGCTCTCAGGTGCTTCAACCCAGCTGTGCCACAATAACTGGAGATCAGCTTATTGCTGTGAATGCTTCAAAGGTGGGCAAAGCTGTCACTGAGATCACAGCATTTAGGTACAATGTGCTGGGTGATGCAGTTATTATTAGCTTTGAAAAAACAACAATAGAGTTTTGTCAACTAAAAGTGTTAGAACATTGTTAAGAGGCAAAAAACACAATATGGAAAGAAAGATCAGTTGTAACTACTCAGGTAAAATACCTCTTCTGCCATGAACATCTCTGCAAGAACCTACATGTCTTAGTCAACACCACCTTCATTTACAAAGTGAAGAACAGGCCAGTGAGTTTACAGAAAGGATCACTAAACAGACATCAGTGCACAGTAACTGTGCATGTAAGCCACATGAAAAAATATTCTTTATGCTTATGTAAACCTTAAATAAATCATTGCTACTTAGATATAGCTTTGGTTTTTTTCATTGCAGCAGAGCTCTAAGTATTTCAGACAAAGCATAAACAACCAGATTTATGCTTTACCAGTGCTGCCCATTTTGTGGCCAGTTTCCAAGTCTACTGAAAATACAGGAGTCGATCACCATGTTTCCATAAAGTGTCAGGATTCAAATCCACAGGCACGGACAAATATTGATTTCTGGATCCAAACTAGACTCCAGGTGGAAAACCCAGAGCATCGCTGCATTTCTACCATGCCTTGCGATTTAGTTCAGATCCCTACAAAGGCTCCCAGAAACTAAATCCTTTGGCTTCCCTTAAGACCTTGGGGAGTATTAGGCACCAAAAGCATGTGTAGAAAGATGGATCTCATTTGAAAAAGCCAGAAGAGCAATTGCCTCTGAGTTCACCTCACAACTGCCCCTGTGCCTCAGATCTTTCTGCCCTTGTCCCACCCATCCTGAGGCACATCTGGAAATGGAGGCGACTGCGATTCTGCAAGTGCAGTCCTCATCTCTGTGCCTCCAAAGCACCCCTCGAAGGCTTCTCTCAGATTTCCTCTCATGTATTTTGGGTTTGCCTGCTCTCCCAACAACTCAGCACTAAACCCCAGGATACACCTGCCACTACCATCAACAAGATCTCTTACAGGACACGGGTAAAGTCCCACAAAAAAAATAAAAAAGGGTCAGCGCAAAGGGCTCTGTATCTTAGAAGTCTCTCCTTTGCTAAAGCCCAACAATTAAAATCAGTCTCTTGTCCCCTCTTCTCTCCCATTTCCACAGCCAATCCAGTAAAAATCCCTCTGTAGAGCAGTGGATATCCATGTAAGAACAGTACATGTTTCGGCATTGTTTTTAGACCATAAAGGTGAAAAAACAATCAAGAGAACCAAAGGGAACTGTGAACATTCCCTGGCCTGAAACAGGGTTGAAAAGGGACAGTGGAACTCTGAAAGTGGACTTGGAGAGATGCACAAAAAGGAGAGTAAGAATTTTAAGTCCACTTTGACCCAAAGTACATGTTTTGCCTACATTTCAGTGCCCCACTAGCAGAGATGGAAGCAGCAGAGAACAGAGACCTAAATAACCCTAAAAATTACTTGGCATTTGAGCAAATGTTTCCTCTTTACCACTAATCCACTAATCTTTTAGTGCCTGGATCCCAGGTTGATTGGCATGCTAAAAATACATAGGTAGAAGGCACGTAATTGCTGCTCTAATTTTTACGTAACCATGAGCTGTCATCAGCTACAGAGAAAGCTACTTCTAAACCAAGGCTTTCAGAGCCACCCCAAACAGACACTGGAGCCCTTCTGGCCACTGCACACAACTCCTGCTCTTTCTGCATGACATATGTTACAGTATTTTTCCTTTTGCATAAAGCAGAATTTTATGGAGTTAAATAAAATGCTTCGCCTAACAAGGCAAGACATGCCATGCTGTTTTGGAGACCTTGGTAGCTGTTACAACATTGCACATTAGAAACAAAATGTTTTACACTGAGCAGATCAAGGCTGGATTAGGAATGGGCTATAGCTGAATATACTTCAGTAACTAAGGTTTCTGTGAGTATATGGAGGTCTGGAAGGTCTAATAAATGCAAGAAAGTGCTTGCAAAAGGAAAGAGAATTAACAAAATGTATGGGTATAGGAACTCAACTCTGAAAACAATGGTGTCTTGGTGTGACAAGGTAAGACAGCTACATCTGAGCATCCTGTTACAGAAAAACCAAGAGCATTTCCATTTTGCCTGGACAAAGTTGCTATTCCTTCAAATCAAGACAGGAGAGAGCAATTTTTGATGCATAAGGATGGGTTTCAATAGTCCCCACTCAACATTCCCTAGAAAACATAAGCGCACCAACAAAAGAGCATTATTCTGTGTAAGAGAGAGCATATGGGTAATATATTCACAATCACATATTTGTGTATGCTCCCTCTCTCCCAAAGAGAGGGGACTGGCAGGAATGCTCTGCTACAGGTTCAAAAGCTGTACCCTGCACCTGGGGCTCTTCCACACAATGGCCCCAGAGACACCAGAGACAGCCCTCCAACCTGGACACCAGCTGGCTCATAATTCCTCACAAGACTGCAGTAGCATCAGGAGCTCCTGCATTGCTCCCACAGGAATAAAATTCCTATCTCAAATCAAACAGGATACACACATGTCAGATTAAAGAGACGCAGGCATTTGCATATCTCTTCAGGGTTTGACAGGTTTCTGGTGATTTATTCCGCAACATGCAAATACACCAAGAGCATCCCTGATGGATACCTCCTCAATGCAAAGGTTAACAGGTCTGTGTGCATTGGATTAAATATTTACACTTAGGGAGCAATTTTTTTTTTAATACTGAAATAAGAAGCACACACAAGAGGAAAGATTCAAACTATAAATATATAAGATGCAGATCTCAGCAGTTATGCAGCTGTTAGGAATAATCTAAGCAGAGGATAGCTGAGCACAAGTATTACTGGATATTTGCTAAAATAAAATCTGTAGTTCTATTATCAGGCTGAAAAAAAACACTTTCTTGTTAAGGACTGTAAAATGATTCACTAATATTAGATTACCACAGACTATAATGAATATTTCAAGGGCTTCACAGGTATACAGCCAGTCAGTCCAATGGGGCTGGTCTCCAAGTAGTCATAAGAACAAAGAGAGTATGTGGGGAACAGAATTCCCCTTTGAACTCAAAAAGACTATGTATGTATATGAGATTAAAGGAATCTGAGCACTTACATACATCCTACAGCTGCAAATTCAAGAGTCATGAAAGAATTACACAACACTCAAACTTCTAGCTAAGCTTATTTACAAGCCAAAACAACAAAGCTTCCAAAACACGCTCCTTTTGCCTCTGAAAAAAGCTGCTTGCTAAAGCAGGACTCCACCCCGGGCTTTGAATTCAGCAAGGTTTATTCTGTGTTTATACTGATATGACAGCCTGAATGTGGCTTATTTTAATACAGAAATATGAAACTTCAACCTGAATCTGTATTTTGTGGCATCAGACTATCAATTTATAAACAGCCTGAGGAACTGTCTGTTCTGGTGATGCTTCTGGTTAACCCTTTCCCAAACTAATGCCTCCCCAAAGCAACATCCTTATCCCATCTGTCCCAGAGATCTAAACTTTTTGGTGTATTTATCCAGGTATTCCTCTCGTATTTCCTGCTTCCTTTTTTATACTGGTGCTTCCCAACATAACTGGTGTAGGTTGCAGGTCAGTGCTAAGCCACGTTTCATCCAGGTCAGGGACACTTGGATTTTGCAGTGAGAGTGGAGGATGTACCTGTAACAATCCTGCAACAGCACTATCCTGTTCCACCTTCCCACCTCTCCACTGCTTTCTCCATGCCTAAAGAGATGATGGATGTGGATGCAGCCTGCAGGGGTAGATCTTGAGCAGCTGACTTAATGGCAGCAAAACCTGAGCCCCACCTGAGTACAGCTCCTTCTCCAGGTCAGATCAAAGTGCAGTCGCCCTACCCAAATGATAACACACAGGCTCACATGACTCCACAACAGTCATTCAGGTGGACTCTCTGACACAGGTTTGCACTTTCCTAGGCAAATGACAGCATTGTTTCATCTTCCTGAACCGTCAGGGCATGTCAAAGAAGCCATACAATTAGCATAGTCTAAAATAACTGATGTTTCCTAAGCCTTGTAGTTTCTGCTTTGAAATGTGTTTAATTTCAACCTTGTGTTAATCTGGAGAAGCAAAAGCACTTAATTCTGTCCTGACACAAGGTCAGTTTTTCTCTTTCCCTAATCTTTCTTAATATTTAGCTCTTTTGAGAAAGACTGTGTCCTGTGTAATTGGAGTTCAGTAAGCAAGCTACAGTACGATGTATTCCAAACACAAAGTAACACAAAGCTGCACCAGCTCCAATTTACTGTCAGGGTGGTGAGGCCCTGGCACAGGTTGCCCAAAGAAGCTGTGGATGCTCCATCCCTAGAAGTGTTCAAGGCCAGGTTAGATGGGGCTTTGAACAACCTGGTCTAGAGGAACATGTCCCTGCCCGTGGCAGAGAGGTTGAAACTCAATGATATTTAATGTGCCTTCCAACCCAAACTCTTCTATGATCCTGTGAATTTTCCTGAGAAGCCCTTTTACTTGAAAATGAGTAATTAATTCCCTAACAAGCAGAACAGCTCTGCACTTCTCACAGGATGCCCTGAGGCAGAAAGCAAGAAACTGAGATCTGGACACGAGGGGAGCCTGGGACATAATGACCAATTAGGAGAGTGTGGGTAACCAAGTAGGACCTCAGACCACCAGCCATCACAGGGAGCATCAAATCCCACATTTGTCAGGGACACAGGATCTGTTCAAATAGATTTGCAGAGTCTTTCTGCTCTTTTCTGAAAACTGGTTTGTCATCACCACAGTAGAAGTGAAATCATTCCAGCATCCCTTTAGCTGCCATCTGCGCTCCCACAGGGAGGGGGCTCAAACTTGTCAAATGCCTTGAATTAAAAAAAACAACCTCTTACGTTAGAAATGGCAAGAGGTGGCAATTTCAGGATAACAGCCTGAAGCCACTGGCCATCAGCAGAGTCTATTATTAAGCATGAAAAACAGAGCCCCAGAATCCAAGAGTAACAATTGCATTGGGGAAAGCAATTTTTGAAGATCCAGAGACTAACACAGAGACTCTGAAATTCGAAGTGGTAATTTGTTTAGGAAACAATACCAGTCTTTAAGGACAGAAGACAAAAGGGAGTTTGGGTTACAGCAAATATAGTTTCTGTTACTGCCACTCTTTTCAACAGGGTATTTTTGATCCCTACTGTCAGGGAAAGAATGAGACATATCATTAACAAGAACATGGCAGGAAAGATATTGCTAGAAGATGACCAGGGGAAAGGAGAAACCTGAGATGAGGTGCGCTTGGCACAGCACGGTCCAGTTTGCCAGACAGTGTGGGAGGGGAGTGATGAGGGACCAGATCCTGCCCAGCCATGCCTGTCTGCTCTGCCTGCTTCCAGCATGGGCACAGCTCACACACAAACATTCTCTCACCCAGAACTGGTTAGGAAAATAAATAAAAAAAATCAGAGCTACTGGAGTTGGAAAGTTTCATCTGTATTTTCCACAGATGCATGTGGGAATCAACCGTTGGAAGCTCCTTTGAAAGCCCATCCAGTTCTGTTAGTACCCAGCTGGACAGCAGGTTTTCAAAAAATGAGGGGTCTTTTTGGTTTTCTGGGGTTTTTTTAACCCTTTACTCCTGCTTAAGAGTCCACCCTAAATCATTCCACTCCCCCTCAGGAAAACTGTGTTTCAGAAGGTACTGCCAGTAGCTGATACTCACACCCACTAAATATTCCACGCCATCAGACATCACAGGAGTAGACAATCTCACGTATCAGTAAACACAAGGCAAGGCTGGGCCTTTGGTTCCTTCTTCCCCAAGGCCTGAAGCATTAGCTCAGTTGGTTAAAACTTGGTTGTAATACTGCCAAGGTCATGGGTTCAATCCCCTGTGTGGGCCATTGACTTAAGAGTTGGACTTGATGATCCTTGTGGGTCCCTTCCAACTCAGAATAGTCTGTGATTCTGTGATTTTTCTAGTGATGAAAGCTGCTCTGTTCCTGTGTCTCCGTTCTCTCAGACAGGTTTGCTGTTAAAGATTTTTCCCTAAGAAGGAGGATTTCTTATGTTGTGTAGCTTATAATTAATTGAGGCACCTTAGACCAGAAGGTCTGCTTGCCCTCTGTAAATGAGCTTCCTAAACAGCAAAAACATGCTTAACATGTGGCAGGGATACAGTTCAAAAGTTCATTTGGGCTTAGCTTTGAACTAGAAAACAGTTCTGACGTGTAAATTTAGGCAGACTCAGATTTACCAGGGGTTTAGGATGCCTAGAAGGCATTCAGAGCATGGCTGTGCCTGCTGTGGATAACACATGAGCTTGCCCATTTCATGTTCCTACACAATGCACTGTCATAGCTGCAGTCAGAGAAGGGATGACTAATGCTGAGCAGATACACAAACAGACCCCTAACAGAGACAAAGCTGGAGAATTTCAGGTGTAGAATCATTCAAAATGTGCACCTGTAAAAGCAGGGGGATCAGGACTGAGGGCATCAGACTAATCAGGTCAAAAAGGACCTCTGGAGGTCATCTGGTCCATGCCTGACTTCAAAGGCAAATTATGGTGCTCAGGAGCAGGAGAAAAATATTTTTGAGATGAAAAACTGCAAAGACAATTCTATAGCTGTAGGGAGGGAAGCACAAAGTAAGACATCAACATTTCAGCATCTTTGGAGCACACAGTGTAAGTCAGGATCTCTAATTTAATGCCTTCAGTGCAAACCAGGAGGCACTCTTGAGCCTGCAGTGTAAATAGCAGGTGGGAAAACAGAGTTTGTGAGGCATTAGAGCTATGAATCATCCCTTGCCAAGCCTCTGGTCTTCTCTTGGAAGTATTTCCACCTTCTAGTCTTGATGTTGTTTAGTACTGAGACATCCATTACAGTATAACATAACAACAACAGCAGCAGCAGCAGCAATGTCATCTTTTGGCTGAAGACCACACAGTGAACTTACTTCATTGTCTGCCACCTTGACTCTCCAGGAGAGGAAAGCACAGCATGCTCAAAGGCACCATTTGTTCTGCTGAATATTACCACTCCACAGACACTGCACCTTCTCCTGGGTTTTGCATCCATGGCCACACACAGCCCATCGTGCCAATCTCTCGCTGTGAAGCCACTTTTTTTGGCAGTTGGCTGCTTTCACAACAACAAGGCCCAAGAAGAATACTCTGCACAGTCTCAGTGCCTTTCCCAGCACAGCTGCATCCTGGGCAGGACTTAAGCTAATCCCTGCTGAACGGCCCTGTTGCTCTTGCCTTGCTGCAGAGCAGCCTGCTGGAGCCCTCTGACATTGGTTTAATGCTGATTAGTCCCGACACAATTCTGGTGCAGGCTTCCTGCCAGGCGAGGGAATGAACAAAATTGGTTTGCACACAGACCAGACGACAGCTGCAGTCACTTCAGCTCAAATCTGTTGAATAAGGACCCTTTTCTTGTTTACCAAGATGAGGCTAAATTAGCCCAGCATGAGACAGAAGGACAGAGGAAATCCTAAAAGCCAGCGATGCCAACCTGGCTCTGAAGGTGCGAGATGTGACTTGGTCAGGCCCTGTTACTTGGGCTCAAAGAAGCATAAGGGGAAGCATAAGCTTTGTGTTAAGGGACCCCCCCCAACTCAGGGAAGAGCTGGAGTTTTAAAAATAAAGTATTTTTTGAGGGGAAGATTATAAGCAGAATGCCCTCAGGTTTTTTCAGAGCAAGAGAGGCAGTCAGTGCATACTTTACTTGAAGCATATTTTTCCCATATCTTTTTCCTCCAGCCCTAAGAGGAGAAAAGCCTCCAGCCTTCATAAGCCCCCTGTTCCCACAGTGCCATTAAGGCAGTGGCAGGCCCTAACCTCTACCACTTTTTCTTGTTGGCCTGTTTTTTCCTTATGCTGAAAGACTGGAATCATCCTGCATTTCTCCAGTTGACTTAAGATGCTTGGATTGCAGTACTGGGTGCACAGTAACACTTACCAGGCACACACACATCACCAGACTGTTACCAAAGCAAAACTCAATGTGCTTTCTGTCAAAAGTCATTCTGGTGCATGCTTAAGGACAGACAGTCTTTAGGTGCAAAACTATTAAACTGATAATATACTGGTCAGGACACGGATCATAACTAAAATTAGGAGCCATCAAAATTGAGAGAAGCAGTGTAAGTAAAGATGCATTTAGATTATTGCTGTGCTTGGTTTAGAGATGGGAAAATAAGAAAAGAAGGAAGAACAAAGATCCAATCTGAAAAGAAACAATGGCATCCCTACCTATGGCAGGGGGTGAGTGGTGTGGTGGGTGTTGGAGCCCTAAGGTCCCCTCCAATCCAAGTCCTTCTAGGATTCTATGAACAAAGTTATTTTTTGACAAAGTGTTTGTATCTTCCTCATTCACCTGTTCTCTGGCTAAAACTGCATTACAAATAGCTATGGAAGCTGCTTGAAGAACAAGAGGTTAAAGGTATGGGTTTTGTTTGTTGGTGTAGTTTGAGGGAAATTTCAATTCTCTCTCAAGCATATGCTTCCCTCTTCGAAGAGCACCCTGGACCTTCCCCTATGTGCTGGCCCTCCACATGCAAAAGCTACTCACCAACCTCAGAGATGCTTTAAAGAGGGTCCACAAAGCTATGAAGGTTTCTAAAATCAGATACCCTTATCAGCAGGCTCTCAGTAAGTATCTGCATAACAGTATCAGCTATGATGTTTGTTTTTAAAATGCAGAGGGTATTGTCTTTGGAAAGTTTTCCACTCAGGAGTGATCCATTGATTTGATCTGGAGCATCAACTCTGTTTGCAGAATGACACACAGATCTCTTGACACGAATTACAGAATCCATCACCTTCTCAGTGGCAGCACATGCCCAGAGGCAACACTGGCACGTGAGCTGCTTCACAGACTTGCTGTCAGCAAGGCAAAGTAACACTGCTGCTCTCCATAGTATGGGCAAAATCTTCAAACCCACATCCCAAAGTGGACACAGCATCATAGGATTTTCCTTCTATATATAAGAAGAGCCTGGCTTTTGGTACTTGCAGGGTTGGCTGCTCTCTGATTGGGGTTTATGGATTTAAGTAATGACTCCTTAGGCCTGGGCACCTCAGCTCTGCAGGATGCTCCTGCCCATCACATTTCCTTCCTCAGTCACCAGAAACAAAGCTCCTGCCCGTGTCAGCTGCAGTTCAGGCACCACTTTGTGTGGTTTCCAGTCCCTGCATGGCCTGATCCAGCAAGGAAGCAAGCGAGCTCCAAGTGTTTTACAAGCACAGCACCCTCACAAAATGCAGCTACAGCTTTGTGCTGGGTTTGGCTGGCGTAGAGTTAATTTTCTTCACAGTAACTGGCTATGTCTTGGATTTGTCTTCCCAAGTCACTGTTCTATGTGATAGAGCCCTGCTGTCCTGGGGATGGATGAACACCTATGTGAATTAATTCCTTTTTTTCCTTGCTTTGCTTGCACCTGCAGCTTTTGGTTTAGCCATTAAACTGTCTTTATCTCAAACCACATATTCTCTATTTTACTCTTTGGATTTTCTCCCCTGCCACACAAGGGGAAAGTGAGCAAGCAGCTGTGTGGGGCTGAGTTGCTGGCTGGGGTTAAACCATGACAAACATCTTTCTAAGGGAATAACAAAAGTCTGCACTAACATGTCCTCAGAGGCACTTGTCTTCAGGCATGAAAAATTTGTTCAATTTTGTGCTTGCTGAAGTGGGGAGAGACTGGGTCTAAACTTCCCTCTCCTACCTCCCAAAAGAGATGATATCCTCCAGAAATGGCTTGCTGCACACTGAAAGAAGTGCACCATTAATAAGCTGAAAGGAGACATGCAAGAAGGATCTCAGCCATGACCCAGCGGTCCATATTTTCTGTCAGTGCATGAACACTCCTGGGATCTGCTCCCTGCCCAGACTCACATCCATGGGGATCCTCCCAACCAACTCTAAAATAGCAGAAGGCTCTGGGTGGTATCTCTCAAGTGATCTGTCTAGCCATCAAAGGAGATCCCAGCAGCTAAAGGCACCTAAAAAAATATATTCTTTATTTTAGGGTTAATCCATATATCACCTACAATACTCCAAAAGAACAACATGGTATCTTTTATAAAGTTCATTAAAAAAACCCAAACAAACAAAAAATATTTTTCCTGTTACCAGGACTTGGGGCCAAACATTCTTGAACAGCAGAAAGAGCAAGGGAACTAAAAATTCATTTTGTTCAAGACCATCGGAAGGAGAGCTGAGGTACAGAAATTATGTCTTTGAAAAAGTGAACAAGAAATGCAACAATCAATCTTTCTTATAGGTTTATTAGTCACTACATAAACTTCCCTTCATATATACTAATCATAAGGGACTGAAAATACAAAGCTTAATAAATCTCTATTCTTACATCCTACTAATTTTAAAAAACATGTCCCTCCCCTCCATTCAGGTATGGCCTCCATGTTTTAGGACAACTCTACCCTAAACTCAATCCTCTATCCTTCTATCACCTTGACTAAAAACGTAGGGTCTTTCTCCACTCTATAAAGACCAAATAAAGCAGAAACCTGAGGGACTTTGGCAGCTACCTTTGGCAATGAACAGTATCCTCCAATGACCTGAGTACCTGCAGAAGAAGAAGGCATTTAACTCTTCTGAGGGCAGAGTAGGGCTCTCAGTAGCACAACAATGTTCCCAGAGCTCCTAACTGCTTACTTCATCATCCCTGCAAGCAACTTCCACCAAAATCCTGCCAAAAGAAGGAATTGCACTAAACTCTTTGCTGGCCTTGGATTTAAATCTTGCCCAGTAGGAAAACAGAAGGATTTTATATTTTTCAGTAGATATCAGTGCCTAGATGTAGACCAAAGAAATTTGCTTCTAAAGCCATTCAGGGAACTGTGAAGAAGGATCTGGCCATGCAGAAACCAGCATCAGGCCATAATCTAAACACCTTTCCCTCATGGGCTGATCAATAGGCAGCTTTTATACAGAGGGAAAAGAAAAAGCCGGTCTTGCTGATGGATACTGAAAAGGAAAAAAAAAGGAAACCTCCTTAAAAGCCAAAAATGGACACAGAAGGGAAGGGGGAAGTAGAAACTGAACTTTTATATGTCTGTATATTTACAAGACAGAAGTGTTACTAATTTTAAATTCAGAATTTATTCATGCAGTTAACAGCTTTTCTGAAGTTCCCCATTTTATCCCCAAGACTTACTGTGTCTACATAAAGATAACAAAGACTGAGGAAGATTTTAAGCATCTCAAGATGAGCACCAATAAACCAACAGTTATTGGAACAGCAATTTCACTTCCCTGAAAGCTGCAGTTGGGGCAGAAAGGCCAGTCTCTCAGCAGTCAGCAACCGTCAATAAATGGTTCAGTAAATTCACTGTGGCAGAGTTATTTACTGCACCAGTGCTGGAAAGCCACTTCTCCTAAAACATTATTACAGATGAAGCTCAGCAGAAGTCTCAGATTGAGCACAGGACAAGCAGTGCATTCACCATTGCATCATTCCCTTTGGGAACAAGCTCTCAAATGAGTTTCTGGTAATCCCTTTACTACACTATTCCCTGTGAGTAAGTTGCACAAGTTACCTTTGAACCAACTGTCACCTCAAGTGACTGACTAAATGTCACTGCTGGTCTTGAGTGAAACTTCGTGGCATGCAAGGTGCATCGACTGCTGTTACATCTCCTATAGATTTTAAAGATTTGACATGGAAAACTCTTAGTGATTTGCCATCAGCTCTTTAGGACACAAGGCTTAGTCAGGTACCAGACCAGTACACAGCTGGATGGCTCTTGGGGGGATTGGAGGGTTAGAGGGATAACAAGGATCTCCAAGGCAGAGAGGTACAGTCAGATGTTTGGCTAGAAGAAGGTAGTCCAAGAAAGGAGAGCTCTTGTTTTCCTTTTATCCCTGTTCATCTACAGCCCCTCTGAGGAGAGTTTTAGCATGAGGACTTTCTCATTCCTCAATCCCACAGACACTATGCAACAATTCTGGTGAGAAGGCAGTGTTTTAGTGTCACCACTTCCCCTGAAGGGCAGCTCAGGAATACTGCCCAGAAAGGAGAGTGGAGAAGAAAATGGCAGGGCAGAGCACGCAGCCTGGGCACAAGACTCTGGAGGGGAGCCCTCCCAAACCTCTGTCAGCCTGTGCCACTGCTTTGGTGCTTGGAGGTGCAGCTGAACCCTCAGCCAACCACAACACAAAAACGCAAATTTTTCTCAACTTCTCAGCTGTATTGGCTGTATTTCAATCTTGATTTATTTAATAAAATAAATTTAAAACAAAGTATCTTTTATGTTGACTTCAAACTGATTCCCAATAGAAAAGTTTCCAGGCCAAGTGATGGACATAACAGTCTTTCTTCAGGGCAGCTATCCCAGAAATTATGACACCAGAGCACCATCACTTTGTTAAACCCTCTATCCTCTGGATATTTTGGAGAAAACAGTGCAGCTTGCAGCTCTGAGTTGGTCATCCCTGAGCTGTGCACAGCAGGACACAGCCAGGCTGGCTCCCTGGCAGCAGCAGGACAGGGAGTGAGAGCACCCCAAGCCCGAGGGAGCCCCAACCCTGTGCCAGGTAATACCCACAGGCCAGAGCCAAGCTGCTGACTCAGAGGGCAGAGATCACAACCAAAAGCAATTAATTTAACACAAAGCATAACTGAGAAATAGGTGCATACTGCTACAGTTTGTTGCTTTGCTGCTTTCCCTCTCAATACCCCCATCGTTTATTGCTATTCCTAAGCCCACAGGCCCCAGGTATTCCTGACACTTGCCACTGACAAACAAGAATGGATTGCTCCAGCAGGCACCACATTATGTAACAGAGCTCGAAACTATTCAGAGCAGAACCCCAACTTCCAATTTGTCATCCTGCTGCTTTACCTTCAGTTCCTCCTAAACATCTGTTACAGCTCAGTATTTCTTTACTTACACATGACCTGAGTCACAAACAGCATTATAAAAGAGAAAGAAAGCTTGCATTTTATGATTATGATCAGATTTCCTTTGCTCCTCGCTTGCAAGATCTTCTATCCACACTTTACAGTAACCTAAAAAGCAAGGAAAACTCAGGCATCCAGAGAGAAGCTGAAATAATCATTGTTCTGTTTTCATGTGTCCTCAACTGTTATTTATATAGATGTCTAATTACCCTGGGCTTTTTGCACTACAAAAGCTGACTTCAGCCTGTGCTCATGCCACAGGGCTTGTGGATGTTTTCACAAGGCAAAGCTTTTGAACAGAAAGCAGAACAAGCCCCAAGAGGTCAGTTCCCAAGCAGATAATATGCCTTCCCACTGCTCCTATTCCCCCTGCTCCCCTGTGGAAACTCCATGTTCACCAGCATTAGTGAGATAATAGAAGTGACATCTCAATCTGCCGCCCAGGGAAAGTCAGGCAGAGGAAGGGGCTCCCTGGGAGAGGCAGCTCGAGGCCGACCTAAAGTGGGTAAGAGTAGCCCATGACCCAACCTCCCCATCTGCCTCTCCAGTGGGCTCAAGGGACAAGCACCTGGAGACAGCAGTGGTGACCTGATACGCTCTAGTGCTACCAAAGGTAGATGCCAAAACTGGAGAGATCCCTCTGCTCCAGCCCAAAGGTGGGTGTAGAGAGGGGATGGGAGAGAGGGGGGGATACCACAGCTTCACAGCTCCCACCAGCACTGCCATATGCCCTTTCTCCCTGGAGATGCGACACAAGGGAAACACCACAAAATGCCCCAGCTGTGAGGAAATGCTTGTGCTCGTTCTCAAATGGTAAAAATCAATCATGTACAAGGCAAATCCACAGGAGACCTGGGCTCCGTTTGTTCCAGCACTCAAGGAACTGCTGGTTGTTTGCTTTAAATATGTATTATTTCCACACAATAGCAGTTAACGTACCACTTATTACTCCAACCATCTGATAGAAAGGTGTACATTGATTATGGTTCTAGCTCGAATGCAAGCCACATACTGATAACCCAGGAACTGTCTCTTAGAATTGCACACAAAGAGCACTTTGCAATTTAAGTTAACTGGTAGAAGAGGAAAAAATAAATCCTCTTGCAAGCAGAACAAAAACCTATTTCCATGGGCTGTGTCCTCATTTCCCTACTGTCTTCCAGCAGTAACAGCCACTAATCCTCAGAAAAATACACTTCCACTTAAAGAGAAAATACTGCACAAAAAAAAGGAAAGAATAAATTGGAAATTACAAACTTGCAATAATGACAGCAACTGCTACTAGAAGATTTTCTGTGCCCTTCTGGCTCCTATTTAGCAGGTTTCTGTTCCAGTGTAACCATAGGAACAGCAGTGAAGAGTCTCATTTAAAAGCCTTCACTTCAGCTGGTAGGTTAAGTTAAGAGACTGCAGTGGGCTTGAATAGTAAAAACACTCAGCTCTAAAAAAAGCTCAATTTGTATTGTAGGAGACAGACATCTCTGTTGTAAACAGACACAGTGCCCCACCAATAAATAGAACAAACCAACCGTACTGACGGAGGTTACTAAAAATCAGGCTCAATAAACAGGTTAAGAATACAAATTGTGAACTGTTTAACCCACTAAAACCGAAACCATATGTTTCCTGTGGCTGTTGCTTTGTTTAATACATCACAGTAAGACAATTGGATTAACACTGACAGTCCTCAGCAATATGACAACTTCACTTGAACATTCACCCAAACCACTAAATTTAATATCCTAAATTTTACTTCATCCTTCAAAGTAAAAAAATGCCGTAATTCTGGCTCATCATCTTTCTTTCAGGAAATATGAAAAAACACAAGTCAGCTATCTCAAAAGAAAGCCACAGGAACCAAGCCAACCAAATACACAGCCCGAGCAGACTAGGGGTGTTAAAGGGAGCACGTGAAATAAATAAATTATAAATCAAAAAGGTCTGTGCCTATGGACTTACACCTCTCTCCTACAGAACTTAAGACAGCCGCTTACCCTACAGCATCTGTTACTTTTCACACATTAGCAGTAAGACTCGTCTGAAAGCAGAGTTGAAGATACATTCAATTATTCATTAACAGCTATTTAAAACACTGTATTAAAATAAACAACAGGATAAAAAGACAGAAGGGAACATGTTTATGTTGTGCTCACTACACGGGACAGGCCTGTACATTATAGATAAGCATAATGTCCCTTTTTTATAGATTAGTGAATATGGTAACTTTTAATCAATTATTATGTCCATGGTCTAAAGAAAAGTTAACAATCTTTTGGTACTTATCTGTACAATCTGCTGTCTTAATTCAGAAAGGGCATGGACATTTTTCAAGCAGTTACAAAAATTACAGGATCTCTGCAAGATGCCATCACAGATGAAGCAGAACACAAAATGAAGCTTCACTAACCATCTACATATATTTTGGGGAAAGGATTTGCTGTCCTCAAAGTGGCTGCAATCTTCTGCTTAATTTCTCATCCATGTCCCTGATCCACAAGCTCTGGCTGGGGAGGAAGCAGGAAGAGATGAATACTTTGTTCTCCAGGGTGCCTTAGCTTCACTTGTCAAGCATTTAGCAAGGATCAGACACATCCATATTCTTTTTCTTATGACTTTAATCATTACACTTTGCTGGCCCATTTACAATTTTCTCTCTATTGCTCCTGTTCAAACACAATCTTCGGTCTGTCTTACACACATTGTCTTTTAACTAACACTGAGGCTTTGTTCCCATGGGCCACTCTCTGCTTTGTCTGCAGCAATCAAATTTTCAGGAGTGTTTGGGATCTCACAGCTTCCTAAAAAAGTACAGCTGATGTGATAAGTAACATGGAAAAGCCCCAGTACTTTTATGTTCTGTTGTATAATGCTGGTCATCTCTAATAAGAGCTTCACAATTATGATCTTTGTAGCATCAAAGAAACTAAATAAAATGTAGGCTCATGTCTCCCTGAGCTCTTCACATCTAATCCAGAGCCAGCAGCCTTTACTGGCTGGACTGTTGTCAGGAGGAAACTACAGGTGTTCCATCAAGAAGGTTTGTACTGGCTATAAACAGGGACAACAATCTGTGCCTGTAGTTAATTTTGGATTTATCTTAAGGCAGAAATCAAAGTTTTCTATTTCCTGTGCCCTTGTTCTAAGCACCTGTCCATCTGAGTCAGTTCACTTTGCTACGAGTGCCACAAAATGATCTTAGACATCTCTGGTTCAGCTTTTCACAATTTTTTCAAATAACACGTCTCACTATTAATGTAAAGCCCGGTCCTTGTTTTATTTACAGATGGTAAGTGATGCTATATCCAGATCCACATTTAAAATTTTCATCTTAGACATCTGCAAGTTAATTACAAGACAAAAGTCCCCACAAGCTCCAGCATGTTGCATGGTATAGGCTAGTGATGCCTCGGAGGTGGTTTCAGCCTCCTCTGTTAAAAAGACACCTGGAGGATGGGGAGGATATAGAGAAAAGGAAGCAAAGAGCACCAGCTTTAAACAGTTCAGGGAAACCGTCTCTGATTTCACCCAAAAGAAGCTTTAAATTTCTGCAGAGTGGAAATTTTTCTTTAAAGGAAAAAAGGTTTCAATGTGCACTGATTCAAAAAATTGTAATAAAAGAAATTCTCTCTAGAATTTGAGACCCCAAACTCACAAAACTGCTAAGACACAGTAGAAAGGGAGGGAAGAATGAAATATGTGAAAACCAACCTGAAATGTGGGATGATGAAAAATATTGAATTACCTCTTTTTGAAAGAAGGTTCCCGTAGTTACCTTACCAAAAGGCGACTACAAAGTGATAATCGCAGGGTTTTCCAAATGCAGCCAGAGACTCCCTCTGAGGAGGATACTGCTCATTCCTGCTCTCCCTCCCACTCTCTCCCACACACACTACTGCAAGGCAGTCCAATAATATGCTGCTGTTCAACATGACTGCATTTATAATTTACACCCAGGAAAGTACTGCAGTGAGAGAAACCTGCACCTGAACAGCCTGAAGCTCTTCACCGCTTTGCAATAGTCACCCTTGCAATGAGTTAGTGGCATTTTATTATTTTTTAAATGCATTCGTTATTTTTAAATAATACACCAAATTAAGAGTTTTATGGAACCATTGAACCATAATTACTGCAACCAAGAACAAAAGACCCTCTGAGAAACATATGCAGCAGTGCCTGAGCTCTCCATATCACAGACATGGACCAGCTCCCTGCAAATGGGGTGCTCCAAAGCATTGCCAAGTCAATCACCACCCACACTCCTTCATCCAGGATTATGCAGTACTTCAAACAGTGCCATGCCATTGACAACACTTCAGTAGAAAGAAAAAAAGTCATGCCTGGCTAAGCCAAAAGTTTGTAAAATGCTCACAGACAAGACCCATAAGGTGAGTGTAACTCCATAGTTTCCTGGTGACACCACTCACCTCCCTGGGATGAGCTCAGCACTATCAGATGAAATACCTGGCATGATCCTCAGAACAATAAAACACAGGGCCAAATCCTGGAGCATGGGCAGGGACTTCAATCTCATGTTGAACCTTGTAACTGCATTACAGAATCAAGATTCCTCTTGTGCTCTGCAGCCTTCCTTAGGTCAGAGAGATTTATGAGCCCCATTAAGGAGAAGGTGATGAAGAACCACTTTTTACTTCCTGAGGCAAGCTGTTTTATAAATATCAACTTAGTGCCTTAAATCCATGCAGATTCCTGTAGCTGGCCCTGCTAACATCATACTTGACTTTCTGATGCTTCCTCTCTACTATTCTGAAGGAAAAGAAGGGCAGGGGAAATCCTGTTCACATGCATATTTCAGGATGATCTTCGCCTGCTTGAACTCACATTGAACATCAAGTTCTAACATTTTAATGTGATGGCTCAGCCATGTTTGTTGTAATTAAAATTTAACAATTTTTTAAAGCAAGATTTTAAGTTCTACATTAATATTTCACAATGTGCTGCATTACCTTTGTGCCACGCCCTACCAAATACTTTACACAACCTGCAAAAGCTTTTCATTCAGCCAGATACTGCAGTACTCTAAGACATAACAAAGCAATGACCTGTCTCCTGCCCTAGGAGAATGCACTTCTTCACACAGCCCCTCAGAGCCACTACTTGCCTTGCAAGGCAACTGAAACGCCTGTCCTTGTAAACTGAAAGTAGAACCTTGGAAAATGAACTACAGGACGACATTGAAAAGATATATCAATTTATGTTTTAGACCATAAGGATATTTAATTGTCTCATCAATGACAACTGGGCCAGGAGCTGCTACTCAGAAATCATACACAGTGTCCAGTCCTAGCCATACCATATGCTCAAGCAACTTCATGGAGAATTCCCACCCACTCTTTTCTTTCATGAGAGACTTGCTGTAAGCAACCATCATACACAGTGGGACCTTAAAGTTTCCTTAAATATCCAAGTACTTAATACCCCCTTTGTGAGGAGAGTTTTAGCATGAGGACTTTCTCATTCCTCAATCCCACAGATACTGTGCATCAATTCTGGTGAGAAGGCAGTGTTTTAGTGTCACCACCTCTCTTGAAGGACAGCTCAGGAATACTGCTTAGAAAGGAAAGGGAAGAGGGGAACAGCAGGGAAGAACACACAGTCTGGGCACAAGACTCTGGAGAGGAGCCCTCCCAAACCTCTGTCAGCCCGCGCCACTGCTTTGGTGCTTGGAGGTGCAGCTGAATCCTCAGTCAACCACAACACAAAAACACAAATTAAAATGGGACTTAGAATCAGCCTTTGGTCTTTCTAGAAGGATTTTGGTTAGTCTCTGAGGAATTTTCTATAGGCAAGCCCAAACTTGAGGCCTATAAACAGCTATGTGTCTACTGCACTGGCACACCTGCAGTGAGCAAACACACTGTAAACTAAGTTTTGCTATACAAAGTTGCTTCCTGTGAAGGACTAAGACTGTCTGGTGAGAAGTAATAGCTGCATAACAAATGAACTGGATAAAATGAATGCATCAAACAGCAAAGTATCGATGGAATCATTTGGAAATGAATTAAATTCATATTGATGAGTCCATTACTTTGTTTCAACTGGTTTTGTGCTCAGTAGGAGGGCAGTTTTGATTAATGCAATGATTGCATTGAACTTCAATCTGCTTAATATTTTATTTCTTCATATTCTTGCCTGTGTTTGAGGGACCATGGCTTGTTGGGCACGAGTAACCACGCACTGAGAGGCTGCTGTACCATTTGAGACAGGTTGCCAGCAGGGCAGGGTGCACCAGCTCCCTTGCAGGGCAATGCATGTGCTGGTGCTACAGGTTCTTAAGACTGCTAGAGAGGCCCAATATCTTCCTGAGCTGGGACAGTTTCCTAATATTGTATAAAAGAGCAGTAAGCATATTCTGCAAAGATGCCAAATCTGCCTATGCTGGTACAGTCTTCAGAAAGCCAATCTGGCAGCTTGAAGGAAGCAACCCAAATAGCTACTTTCTCCTCTCTCCCCCTTCCAAAAATATCATCATGTCTCAACAAGTCATGACATTTCCCTCCTTGCCACAACTGACTAAACCACTTTCCAAAATAATGTTAGAAGTTCCAATAGAAAAGTAATACAGTGATGGAGATAAATCCCATCCATCAAAGAAACCGAACAAGGTTATACAGGCATTACCTGAATTATTTCCCATGCTGGGGATGATCATGAAGAGAACTCCAGGTGCAAAGGAGACAGCAAAACAAAAACTCAGTTTGGTATCAGTAGAGGATGAAGAGCTGACTGCCCACTGCACAAATCTGCCTGTCACAGCACACTGGGCTCAGCTGAAGGATTCACGTGCACACACACAACTCCCTGCTATTTCACTGTGTAAATCAACCTTCCCAAGGGCAGCCATGAAGATGTGTCCCCTGTGACAGAGTTATTCCATAACATTGTCCATGAATCGTACTCCATAGCAACAGCATATACCAGCTATTACACAAGATGGACAGGACTTCTCATCAGGACAGGAATTCCAATATAAGAGTTACCCATCATGAGTGGGTCATAGAAAGCACTCTGAATCCTCTTTGGCATAAGGGTGACCCTCTGGCCATCCAGACAGACATTGATATGCAGCACAGAACAGCATTCGAAGCTCAACCTACTTAATCAACTTGAGAGATTGCCCAAAGGACACAGCCCAGCTTTTAATTCAGCCTTCCAACAAAATTTAACTCAGTAATACAACATATGGCCACAACTACAATTAGTATGGTATGTTTCAAAAAGGAAACTTTTTCTTTGGAGATGCAGAAAGGTAAAACAGAGAGCAAAGAGAGTGGCAAGATCTATTTCCTACTATACAGGTGAAGTATTGTCGAGAAAAATGAAGCTCACAGAGCAGAGAACTCTTTTGAGGGGTATCTTATCAGAGCAAGTCCTTGGAAGCCTCTTCCACCACACTCATCCTTGCAAAATAGGCTTACAGGCCCTGAGATAACCCTCTCCTTTTTGTTAATACTCCAACACAAGGGCCAAAGATTGGAGGACTAGAGAATTTCTTTTGAAAATTGTTTTGGAAGGAAAGAATTTCAGATATCAGTGAATGGACTTAAGACTTTGAAAACTGTCAAAGTCTGTTCCATGCTCCCCACAGGATTTTTAGCTAAGTCTTTTTATGCAGTTAAGACAGGCCAGTCACAATGAAGTCAAACATCTCCCTGAAATTTGCCATGAAGAGTTGTGACTCTCCTCTTCCTCCAGTCAGTGCTGCAGTAAGTCCCCACTTTTGCTAGTGCTGCAGTAACCATCCCCACTGCAATTAAATGGCTCACTCAGCCCTCACTTGCTGCTCTAACAGCAGGACAACTTTTGTAGCCTGTTTCAGAAGCCACAATTATCTGGTACCCACAATGCAGGGACAAAGATGATGAAGCCCTGAAAACCACCACCTTGGCTGATGACATGCCACCTACTTGGAAGCTTCAAAGAGAAAGAAAAAAAGACTGCTGTCAGCCTTTAGTTGCCTCTAATACCACTGAACACTGTAGAGAATGTCGATGTAACTGAGCTCATGCTTCCACTGCATAAACCAAGCTTTCTGGATAAGCTGTGGAAATGACTCCACATCAGGGCCACATCACAAGAAAAATGTAAATGCTGTACCCATTTAAGAAATACTGTGATTCAGTCCGTCAGAGGTTTAACATTAGATCATCTTGTAGTACAAATATATATATACATATATATATATATCTACATATATGAGTTAATCCCTACATGTTATCTATCTCAACAAATCCTCTTAGAAACATCTCTCAAAAGCACTTCCATTTATGTCTTTTACTTCTTACCTCATACATTTTGAAATATGGATTTTATATTCAGAGTCCTAAGGAAGTTAAGAACATTATCTTGACTCATCATGAACATAGACACACACACAAGAAAGATTAAAAAAAAAAAAAGACTGATTTCTTGTTTCATGTTTTCACAACTTTCTGTTAGTGAAATGAGGGACAGAGTGAGGAATGAGATGTCAAAATTTCTCCTGTTAACATTAGTGAGAGGTTTGGAGAGATTTAAAGGCTTGCTCCTGGTGGACTATTAGGACTTATGGACTGATGAAGCTCTTCAACAAGCATTAGAATCAGCTGTCATGTGCCACCAAAAAAAGCCACCACACATCCTTCATCTGCAAGGGCCCTGGCACCAAATGAGGTAAACTTTCTTCCTCAGATCACTGACTGGACACCCCATGCAAAAAATTACTGTAGTTTTCCAATTTGGTGCAGAAAAAACCACATTTTAAGTTTCCAGCATTCTTCCTGAGGCTGTAGCTATTGGCTATTGAGGTCATGATCCCTCATTTAGGATTATCAAAAATCTCCACTGGATTCTCATCTAGTGAGCAGAAAACAGTCTCAGAGAGTTGTGACTCTGCGGAAGCTCCATTTTATAAAGAACAGGGTTACTTGGGGTCCTTTCAGCTGTGACAGAAAAGAGTAACTTGATCTGCACATGTATCTCTATAGACACACAGAGAACTCCCCACCTGTCTGGAGAAAGAACAGCCACCACCAACCTCAGCCTCCCAGGCATGGTGCATCTTTGCTTTAAGGATTTTTTACAGTGCTGTAAAACTATTTGACTTTCAGCATCACCAACTCATAGCTTGGTTTGACAATCTTTTTTTGCCTTGTAACATGGAAAAACCATCAGGTCTGTTACCCATTTTGCCTATTTCTTAGGGCACAGACTTCTCCTGCTCTACAAATTTCTGCCAGTTTGCTTTTTTAAACAGTAGTCGGTATTCCAGTTTTATTGTGCATTTCAACCTCAGGCTTTGTATCTGGGCTATTTTAATGCATCTCATAAAATAAACACAAAACTTAAAAGATAACCTTAAATTAGAGAAAGCCTTGTAGTCATTGCCTTCTGTTCTTCACATACACAACCCTCCTAACATTATTCAACGCACTTGAAAGTCATTTCCTCTGGATCCAATAGGGGCACACACCATTGCCCTTAATCCAGGGCAGCAATCTCACACACCCAAAGAGGCACACCCATGGCCACAGATAAACTACATCACTCTTCCTCTGACTGCATTAAATTCCTCCTTTTTGTCATCATATCTTAGTAATCAGCATTTTGGATAGCACAAAGATCTCATTCCAGGACTGGGAACACAAATCCAGAAGAGATCCTGCCTGTTCTCACAAGGAAATTATAGTCTCTTGTCTTGCTCGGCTGGTTGAAACTTGGTTTGCTTCTCAGAGGCATCTCAAATATATTCAAATGTACCTGAACAACTTAAGGTCTCTGCCTTTTTTACCTTAAGAACTTTGAAGAACTGGCCTTTATCCCAAACTTAAGCAACATGCATTTGACAAGGTTATTAAAACTACTTTCCTGCTCGGGCTTGAGTCTGTGCCCTCCAGTTTCCTTCTCCACCTCAATTTATCTTCCTCCAATTGAAATCACTGTTACAGCAGATGAGGTTTATCAAGTTTATCAAACAAAAACAGCAGCTCCTACATCCACAGCTCCAAATTAACTCAAATGGAAGGCATTCATTTGCACACCACTCCTCTCCTTCCTGACTGAAGTAACAACTAATTTGGTAGGATGTTAGTCCTCCACTATCCCACTAGACAGGCTGAAACCACCCAGAGCTGAACTGGTTCAGAGGCATCCAACTGTATATGTAAATGACTGCAGCTTTCATAGCCAATGCTTTCATTGCCTGCACAAATAACACATTTTTTACAGCAGAGTGCAGGAAAGGTAGAACATAAAGCTCCTTGGGACTTACAGTCAATGCCACATCAGGACTAAAATTTCGGATTTAGATTTCTCTACTATAACCCTTACTCTTCCAGATGCAAATAATGCTTCAATATAATGGGATGTGAAAACTCCTGACTTCCTCTTGCAGCTCCCAAGTAATCTAAGTTTTCCTTCTCCACAGAGAAGGAATCAAATGCAGAAGGTATCAGATCAGAGGCATCTCCTGAGCACAGCCTGTGCAGGCACCTGCCTGGATGGCACTGAGTGCACACACAGACCTCCACAAGGAAGAAAATCCCTGTGGTGGTGACCTGTGCTGCCTGTGGTACACAATTCATTTTTGTGTGTTGGACACCTGCCAAATGTCCCAAATTGACTCAGAATGAGGAAATGACCCACCATCAGCACCAGGTCAAGAAGGCATTTCACTGCTGACTTTTTAGTTCACATGGCAGTTGCTCAGCATTTTTCACCACTTCTCTGCAGCTTTGAATGCTGCTGAGTAGCAAAGGCAGGGGTTGAAACTGCTATGCCAGGGCTTGTTCCAGCTTGGCAAATTTCAATTAAGTACCGCAGAAAAAGTTCTCCTCTGACAGAGCCAAAGATTCTTTGGCAAAACCAACTAAATCAACTGCTGCTTCTACAAATGATGCTTCCACCATTTTTGTCCTTGCCCTTCAGTAGTTTATCCTCTGCTGCTCTCCAACTTCTTTTTTTCCTTTTTTTTTTGAGTGTAGAAAATACAAAGACTACACAAAAAAGAAAAGATACTGAAGGTCATAGAGCTACCACTTCAGTAAGCTTGAGCTGCTCAATAAGGAGCAGTACATACACGTTGCCAAAATCCTGGAGTCCACAAATGGACCACAAAGACCATGTTGACCTCTCAAACTCAATACTCAACTCTTAATGCAAATTTTTCTTAAACAAAACCCTTTAAATTTTTCTATCTGCTCCTCTTAAGCTAATGATTGCACTTCTGTGAAGTTTGTGCCACCCCACATTTTAGTGAAAAGAGAGTCAAGAAAGTCTCAGCTCTGGAAATTTAAAATTAACTGCATGAAAATGATGGCCTTCCCCAAGCAGAATTGCAAAGGTCCCATATAGGTGTTAGGACTTGACACCACAGCACTACAGCGCCTTAAAGGAGACACGAAGCTTTACTGCTGCTTGAAAGGAGGAGTTTAGAGGTACCTGGATGGGCTCACTCCTGGCACAGGTATTTGATGGTTCAATGTCATCACATGTCTCCAAAGACAATCACTAACATCAGCTGTCCCAAGCTGGCTAAATTACATGACAGGACCTGACAAGCCACTGGCAAACTATTTAAATTCCACAAAATGGCCAGCACTTAGGAGCCTGTATCAGTAGAAGCAGCTTATGTTTAGACTGCCTACTATATACCAGCTTTATGTAAGAGCTGGGTACACTTTCATTTAACTTAATCCCATTGGCCAGGAATGCCACTTTTCTGGGCCTCAGGTATTTATCTGCAGTATATTCCAGCCTTCAGAGGAAAATTTGGCAGAGGGGCAGGCTATCAGCTCCTGCAGCAAAAACCTTGGTACAGAACCAGGCCACCACATCAAAGGCAGTCATTTTATTCCTTTAATTCCCTAAAAAAATCTCCTCTTTTCACAGCTGCCTGCACAGTAGAAAAGCCCTCCTTGCTCGAGCAGTTCTGGCTCAGACACAGAACTGTGAGGAAAACCAGGGCAGGAAACCAGAGCTGGTCATGCTTCTGGCCAGCTGATGGCTGTTTCCATCTGCCCAGCAGCAGGCAGGGCAGGGGAGCCCCCTCTCCCATAACAGCCCCCAGCACCAAGACCCTTGCCAAGCCTGGAGAAAAGGTTAATTCCAGAACAGCCAGAAACACGACACTTCAGCAATGAGAGCATGAGTCCCCACGCAGCTTTGCCAGCTTTCTGCTAGTGCTGGCAAACGCTGGTTTTCAGGAGAGGGCTGAGATGCCTGGGATGTCTGCAGAGGCAGCCCTGGGGCTGCTGTTTGAGGCTGGGTGGAAGGTGCCAATTTCCTTTGGCAGCTACCACAGTCTTAACGTGACATTCAGCAGCAGCAAATTAACTCACTTGCTACAATAAGGGGAGCATTCCAGCCCCATTTTCATGATGCTCAAGTGTACCTGCACAGCTACAGCAGCCAAAGCAGTCACTCCCCTTAATTAAAAAAGAAAAATGCACCATAAGAGCATTAGGAAGCACAGCACACACACACCCAGCTCCCAATACTGCATCAGGAGAGTAACAGGCTACATAAATGGGCAGGACTGGATTGCAAGCCAGGACCTCTTTATCACTGCTGGAGGTTCTGTTCATCTCCAGCTGCAAAGAAAACTGCAGAGGCTTTACTCATTCTGTTTGCTAAGTCCTGCAGCAGGCTGTCTTCCTGCCCTCCAGACCTGGCCTGCACAGCTCTGTGCTTCCTCCAGCAGTTATACATAGAAACAATCCATTAACAGTCAGGTTAACGCACAGCACAAATAGATCATACTTGTCAGCATGTCTAAGCCCCACAGGTCAGCCAGCCACTTCATTTAAGAGACTCTGCAGCAGGTTCACTGCAGGAAACCAGGACTTTCCACTCTGGATTGTAGGAGCAGAGTATGACCAACTGTTTCTTTCTGTTGTTTTTACAACAAGACAAAACTTCACATAATCAGGTAGGCTGGAAAAGACCACTAAGATCATTGAGGCCAACCTAACACCACCTTCAACTTCAGCACAAGTAAAAAAAATCAAATCAAAGCTGAACATTACTTCTTCTCCAGTCTGTGTCTTGTATGTTTATGCAGCAGAATAAAGGCAAACAACCTGAATGCAGCCAGATGTTACATTTCAGAGAGCTTGGGAGGGGGCTGGAGAGAAGAATAGGACCCACTCTGGGGATCAGTACATCCATTCTAAAAGGCAGATATTTTAAAAGACATCAACACATCGCTAATGTTATTTGTATGTTCATTTTGCCTGAGGGAGGTCCTGCTGTTAATAAACTGTGCTTAGTTTTGAAATTAAAAGCTCAAATACAAAGGCTCAGCAGCTCTCAAGAAAAAAACTCCAACTTTTTCAGCATGCAAGCTGCACCCCTTCTCCACAAAAACTTGCTTTTAGAAACAGATGGCAGCCTGCAAGACCTACAAATCCTTTGTCTGGAGTGGCAAACTAGGCCCTATTGCCCATCAAAGTCAACCGTCACATTGTGAAGCACTGACCCTAACAAATCCATTATGTTTCTTTCTACCACAACGCTAAACCAGACAAAATGAGTCAGACTTAATACGAAAGGGTGAGGGATTCTAAATCCCTTTCCCCTCATCCCCACAAAAATAAGGACAAAGAGGAGAGTCTGTGTTGACCCTTCACTGCCAAGCCCTGCCATCAGGGCTGCCTTTTGGGCCAGGCTGCCCGAAGGGGGATGGATTTGGGGTTGAAGCATTTCTGTGGCGCTGTGGAATGGCTTTGAAATCAGCACAGTATGTCAGTCAAAAGCGAATATCCCAAGCAGGAAAGAAAGGCCCTTCTGCTGGCTGAATAATTAGGTCTGATGTGTTTTGTAGTTTCTCAGCCCTCCCCTCCCAGCTCTGCTGAAATGCTGTGCAGATACACAGCACAGAGACGGGGAAAGCTCCGCACAGGTACCCCTGGGAAGAAAATATAATGGGTTTTTTCCTCTTTCAGCTGAACACAGGCAATGTGAAGAAATAGGAGCTCATATCAAAGAACTGCTGCCTTCAGTCAAAGGAGAAAACAACAGAGAAGCCTGCTGAGGTGATGATGGACAAGGCAGTGGTGTGGAAAGGACGGAAAAGCCTTTTCCCGGCTATGGGTATTTGGCACATCTTGACACACAAAAGGAAACACCCATCACCGGTACTGTCAGCAGACACCTCCCAGCAAGGAATACTTTCATCAAAGAAAAAAATCTCTCTCAGAAACAGTGAGTCCAGTTTATGAACAATTCAACTGCTTTCATCTTGCATATCTAAAACCGAGATACAACAAAAGAGTCAATGCCTTCAGAGCAACAGTTTGGTTGGATTCTTCACACTCTCATAGAAATTGCTTCCCACCCCACTCCTTTACTGGTTTTCTTCAGCATAAAACAATCTCTCAAGGATATGGCAACGACGACACTGAAATTCAAAGCATTGAGATCAAACACATGAAGCTGACGCTCATTACAGCTAAATTATGTCACCTATCTGAAGGCTCAAGCTTATTATTTAAGACAATACAACAGTCATTAATCACAGCCATTGTGTACTGCTCGAAAGGCATCTAGAAAGCTAAAGAATACGACGGAGATTTATTATACCATGGTGCCAGATTTAATTACATGGTTTTCTCCTCAGCATCTCGCCACTTGTAGTTCACCACCTGTTTGCACCAGAGGAGCAGAAATAACAACGCGCTGGCCCTTGAGGCCAGGCAGGCAGAGCGCGCTTGTGCTGTGCTGTGCTATGGCTGGTGTAGCCAAGGCCAGTGGGCAAAGACAACAGACCATCTAGAAAGCAAATCGCTTGTCCAGGCCTATTGTTTTTCTTCTGAAGTTTTATATTTCCAGCTCTTTTACGCATATATTTACATGCAGAAAAAGTACACCACTGAGCCCATGAGCAAGGAGGAAGAGCTCGCTGTCTTCTTCCTAAAGCTGCAATGCAAAGATTCCTGCCCTCATCACCACAACAATGTATTTAAGCTGTATGTCTGTCTGCTGGCAGACTTCTGAGTTTGCATTTTCTTCTATAAATATGTAATGTAGAAGAACTGTTCACTTTACCCACTTTGCCCGAAGTGTTTTGACAGCCATGCTCACCACATGACAATGATGCTCTATTTAACACCGCAGCTGCAGATAGGAGGATTTGGTTTCAGTTTTACACAATATTGTGAAACTGATGACCTCCTACAAAATAAACCAGATAATACATTTTTAAGGAGAAGAATTTAAATGCATTAGCAAGACAACTATCAGTAAGCCATTGCAAGAAACAAAAGCAGAAATTTAATTCCCAAATGAAAAGTTAGCTTAGATTTAGCTGCCATTTCTTTTTCATTAAACATTTTCAGATAGTGACAATAAAAGACAATCAAGGCTGAAAAAGCTAAGTAACCTCCTGAAAGAGTTTGTCTTAAAACTAGAATAATTTCCAAAGTTTCTGGACCACAAATTATCATGAACCTTCAGAGACCTCTACATACTTTTACCAACCAGTTAATTGAATACACTTAAAAGACAATGGCTTAGTGAACTGCTTGGCTGGACCCACAGAAAGTCTGATCCCAACCTCTCTCTAACCTACAAAGACTCAGCATGGTCTAGCAGCAACCAACCAAGAGTCAGTCTTTCACACCCTAAGATCACAACATTTATCAGCTAGAGAAAGCTCAGGGAAACAAAAAGGTGTAAATAAATCAGCTGGTCAAACCCGCACAAATAGCTCTACTACTGTGACATGGAAAGGCAGTCTAATACTCTCACTTAACCACTGCTTGGAAAAAAACATGTAGAAGTAACTTGAGAAACTGAGTCAGCAATGTTTACTCTTTCCCATGTCCCCCTTGGCTCCCAAGCGTCGTCTCAGTTACCCAGGGGCTCACTGATGCATCATTCACCTATTACAAGCTTGCTGGAAGCATGGAGTGATGCCACGTTGGTATGAGCAGATCAGTCAACCATGGATTGCCAACCTTCCACTGCAAGGCAATGCCATTTCCTGCTAAGCCATTTCAGAGGGCAGATTCAGCTGAATATTGTCATTTACTTCCAAGACAACTCATAAATGCAAAGTGATTAGCCATCCCTTGCAGCGCCTTTTACTGGAGTTACTCAAAATTTAATGCACTTAATACAGTTTTATGACTCCTTAAGCATCATTAGCACTTTAATACATCAGAATACAGACCTTGGTTCTTGACTGTATTATGAGAAAGGGCAGAATAGCTTTTTAAAACAATGAAGCATGAGGATGAGCTCATTTGTTTTTAAATGTAGGAAGATTAAAAGAGAGAAAGTAAAGAACCCTCTTCCTCAGCATATTCTGCTGCTGTATCACCCATTCAGTGCGTTTTGAAACAATACAGAAGTCTTTTTCCATAGATACATCTCTGGATGCAATAGTACCAACACAGCCAGGCCCCTACATGCTTTCATTGAGCTTGAGGAAGGACTTGGACCCTGCAAACAACTATCTTAGAATTGCTATTTACTGCCAAATGTAACTTTGCTCCCACCATCAGTTATCCTATTGTAGGAGCTGAGACTGAGCAAGAAAGACTAAGAACAGTGGCATTAACACAGCTGGATGGTTTCACAGGTATGAGTGAATAGCACTAGGAATTATGCAACAGGATGCCCGGACAGAAATCATGGTCCTCTCACCTGGAGCTCCTTTTGCTCACACAAGCCTGTTAACTCTGGTCTTCCTTCCTTCCCCCTCAGTACCACGAGTTACCTTCATTCCCCAACCCACCAGATGGGCAGAAGGCCCTGCAGGCTCTGCTCGGATCCCAGCTCTGCAGCTGCCAATTAGCCGGCCAGGATACCCACGTGGAGGGGCCTCTCTTGCTTTACAAAGTGCTGTTGCTTTTCCTGCAGCCTTTGTATTATTGCAAGGTTAATTAGGATCTCTGCTCTAGCTGCAGGGACTTCACCAAAAAACATACTCTATCTTTTCCATTTCATCTCTGACAAAATTAAACTGACCTGTGGTCTCAGAAGTCAGTAGATAAGGATATAGATTGGTTCGGGGGGTTGGGGTTTTTTCACATTTTTTTTCTTTTTTCTTTTTTTTTTTTTTAATAAAAAGTAAAAAGGAAACAAGCCTAGTGTGATCATGTTATCAATCACACAAGCTGAGTTTTGAGTGTGATAACACTACACTATTAACAACACAGATGGTCTCCTGCTCAGCGTCAGCTTCCCTTTTGAGTTATTCAGTGCACCACATGCAACACTGGGGCACAGTCAGAAGTCATTGTCACAAAGTGCTGACAAAATATTAACTAATAACTGAAACCTAATACAGATTTTGAATTGCAAATAGCTTTCAGATAGTTATCAGCACCAGATACGATACATATCTTGAACACTCCACTGCAATAGTTGCTCTGAGCAATTCACTCTCAGTTCTGGGGCAGACCTAAATCTGTGCCTTTTCTCCCCAGCTCCTGGACAAACGCCTCTCCCAGCGCCAGCACAGACCTGCAGCGAGGGGCATGAATACATGCAGGCCTCAAGACAAGATGTTTTCTCATTCTTATTCCCGGCGAAAGCACAAGAGCTGAACTAATCGGGGCCCCGAGCTCCTGGGTCACAGCCAGGGCACCCGCGCCAGGGACCTCAGCTCTTTCTCACCTGCTGACAGGGACAAAGCAGGGCTGAGGGGTCTGAGCTCATTAAGGCAGAGTTTTCATGGGAAGTTCAATCCACGTTAAGCCAGAGGGATTTTTTTGTGTGGTTGGTTGTTGTTTTTTTTTTAACAACATCTTGGACTGAGCAATTTGCAACAGGGCTCTTTCTTTCTCCACTCAACTCACCAACCTATGGGCAGTGCCAAGTAACAAAGACATGGGCATAGAAACAACAGTTGTTACCCAGAACTGCTGCTGTGCAAGTTAACATCTCCCATCACTATTCCCCCTTTGCTGAGTGCAGCAGCAGACCACAGCTACAGACAGCTGCCTCACCCTATGCAGATGTTCATATTTATACAGAAAAAAAAATGATTACTTAAAAGCATTCCTTACAGTGAAATTCTTCAACTCAGTCATTTTCCAATTTGAGATAGAAACACTAGACCACACATCCCTGCTTGAATTGAGTCAAACAACATCTGCTCTCACATTCCCTAATGCCAGAAAGAGTTAACATACTTGCAAATGCCACTAAGATAAACCTGTCTTTAATAGCACCATCTTGGGAAAAGGCTACACACCTAATCCATCCATGCTGAATAGCTGATCTCCTGATTTCCAGAGATACTCTCCCTTAATAGATTCCTAATGATAGTCAATATAGACAAGGGCTGGCAACCCAAGAGGGGTGCAGTAGAGACACTGCAGTACCATTCTTCCTGCCCTTGATACTCTTGCAGAGGCCACAAGGCAAAATGTACAACACAACACACCCATCACACATTGTGACAGAGCACACATCCACCATCAGTCATTTTACAAAGCACCTGGCAGTTTTTAAGCATTTAATCCTCGTATCTTCACAAAATTTTAGGGATCAGGTGGTTTTGGTGTTTTGTTTGGATTTTTCGTTTTGTTTATATATTTTTAAATAAAAAGTGGAGACTCTTCCCCAAATACTTGGTGCTGTGTATTTTAAAACAGTAGTACTGGAAGAATAAACAAAGTGAGAAAGCACAAAATCCACATTACAGAAAGTCCTACTCTAGAAATGGTGCAGCAGTGCTTCAGCTCTCCCATACCAGCCCTCATCACAGCCAAGAGAAAGTCTGTGTTAACAGAGCTGTTGTTTTGTTTTTAAGCACAAGATTGTTCTTAAATCCATGTCAGAGTATTGCACAGCATAAAACAAACAAGAATACCAAGTGGGAATACTGATGGAAAATAGTATTGTCTGAATAACTAACGCATCAGCAAATCCTCCCCTCCCTCAACAAAGAAAAGCCAAATATTTACTCAATTGCATATTGCATTCTTTGCTCAAATACTTCATAATTTGAATTTAAAAAACAAATCTTGATTCTCTTTCCTGAGCATCTCATGGGAGACCAGAGGGCCCAACAGAAGGTATTTACATCACTTGACCAGATAAACCTCAGCAGCAACCTGGAAAAAAAGGCAGTGAAAGTGGTTCTAAGTCAGTGCTTTGGACCCTCCAGAGAGTCTCCAAGTCAGTGAGAACACAGCCTGCAGAACCCAAGAGACACTTTAAATCAGTGTAAGCAATACCTATTGGGACTGTGACAGCAGCATCCTCTCCCAGCAAGTTTCAGCTGCATCCCAAACATTGGTCAGTCCAAAGCAGACTGCTTGGCCCATTTAATCAATATTTCATTGAGGAACTCCCAGTTAAGCGAGCACTTGGCTTCATTATTTCATTACAAATAGCTCAGCTCTCTTGTCTTTCAGTTCACAAGAGACTCGAAGCACCTCTGACACTTGGGCAGCCTCGTCTAAGGAGCATCGGTGCTGATACTTGATTTTTCCTTGTAACTACAGTTACTGCTAACACAGGTAACGTGGCATCACATCGCGTGCCCCGCACGCCAATCCCTTTGTAAGTGGAAATAGATATGCATGGAAATGAGCACAGGTTTATAGACATGCTAAGGGGAAAATGCAAATTTATACGAATAATTTCAGTCACCCATGAAAAGCAGCAGCCACCACACACCCATGACAGTTGAGCTTTGCTTTTTTTTTTTTTTTAATCCTGTCATTGTTTACACAGAATGGTGTTTCAGATTAAGCCCCCTTACCCTTCCACATGTTAGTCCTTAACATGACAAGAGAATACCAAGAAGGGGGTGGACAGAGAATTCTTCCAGCTTTCATGTTGTGCAATCTACCACTCACACGGTTTCAAAGCATTATTTGACTCCATTTGGTATAAAGCTTGCTGGTGTTTGTTTTTTTTAATTGCTAGATTAAAAGATCCCAGAATTATTATTTCAATTAGATGAATAATACAACTGTAAAGATACAGTCATGCTCCAAGGAGGGAGGGGGGCCCTCACTCTCCAAGACTGACATATTTAAATGTTGCCTCTGAACACAAAACAAGAACTGCTGACATTTTTGTATGAAATAGTGAAGGTTGTTCTCCAGTGAGAGAAAAAGTTTTCTTTACAGATCCACCAAAACCAGACCCCTCTTCCCAATATTATATTCTACTATATTGACTATAGTCAATTTTTATACTATCACTTGAAGCAGCTCACTAAGATCTAGCAAAGTCCTTCAAAACAACTCTATTCAGAGTAATAGTAGAAAGGGAATACTCTTTCCATTTCACTCTTTAAGCATCTGTTTGGAGGTTTTGATGTTATTTTTCATGGATTGGGTAGGTAGGTGGAGGTAGAAGCAAAACCTCACAACTCAAAGGAGCACAGCTTCATGTTTTCAGCCAGGCACCCTCACCAAGCCCAGCACACCCTAAGGAGCAAACTCTCAGCTAAGATATAATGATCAGACTGCTGAGTAAAACTATCTTTGAGCAAGAAGCACAAATTGAGTTGTTTATATTTTCATATCAGTAATGTAACAGAAGCTTCTTCCAGCCATGCCAGTATCTGGCACCTCAGCAGTCTGCAACACATTAGTCATCTCCACAGTATGCTTTTTTTACTATGATGACCCCTCACCATTTTTTCCCTAATTAGTTTTGAGATTATCAATATGGCTAATATGACCAAAACACCATGTGAAGGTCTACTGTTTCCTGACCAAATTTGATTTTCCTCAATGCAACTTTTCCTACCACACATATTTTTGCTATTTTCTGGTCAAGAGGTAGATAATGGGGGGGGAAAAAAAAAAGAAGGAGAAGAAATTAAAAAAAAATTCTAGGTCATTTATGCTCACAAATTTTAGGTAGGCTCATATATTTTGACTGCTACAATTCCTCTCCATACACAAAGAGGTGAATGACCAAGCTACTTGAAATCTCCCTCCCACGTATCTTAATGGTCCTGTATGATCTCAAACAGCACCAGCCAAACACCACAAAGTGCACAGTTTGGTTTTTTCCTCCTTCATTCACATTTCTCCTTGACTCCAAGCCTCACTGCAACAGCCCAGCGACTGCAGTGGGGAGCAGAGTGCCAGCCACGTATCCAGCATCAGCCCACGCAGAGGCTTTGCGGGCTGTACATTTGCCAGCATGTTTCAGGGACGAGCTGGCATTAAGGACAACTTGATTAGTCCATGACAAGCGGCTGAAAGAAAGCAGGCAAGAGCCCTGACACCCTTGTTCTGGTGGCTTATGTGCAGTTCAGCCTCTCCCAAAGCAGCTCATTTTGGAGTTGTTCCTATGTTGAGCTCTGCACTGGCACAGGAGAGCTGTGGGCAGGGTGTCAGGGCACTGGCACAGCTCCTGCAGCACTGGGAAATGGCTCTGGCGAGGACACGGGCAAACAGCTGAGCAGAGAAATCAATGCTACAGTCACACACTGCCCGGGGCAATTTGACGTATTTATGGTTTTACTGCTCTTCCGATTCCAGAGGGGTGAGTATCACCTTGCCCCAGATGCCACCACCCTGCAGCACCCTGAGGACCAGGGCAGGGGTGGAGTCAAAACAGAAACCTCTCCAAGGGCAACAGGGACCTTCACCTTAGGCTGAAAACCACCATCTCTGTGCCCTCCCTACCAACACGCGGCTGTGATGAGGCCTGTGGGTCCCCAGCGTGTGCACACCTTTGCCTTCCAGCTCTCTTGGCCCAAGGCAGGTGGCTGCAGTCCCAGGGACCCTGTCTCTTCCCAGCCACCGCCCCACTGAGCCACCAGGATGGGGCCAGCACTGAGTCCAGGCTGACGCGCAGGAACAAGATTAGGGCTGGATTTAGGTCGTTCTTATAAAGGACGGCAGCTCAGCCATTCTGCCCGCCAGCGCTTTGATTACTACTGCAGCTTACACTATGGGAAGGAAAAAGGCTACCTTACCTGCTGCAGTATTAACAGAGCAGTTACTTGGATTTTCACTAAAAAAAATCCCTCAGGTCCACTATCACACCTTCTTCATCTGTGCCACTGCAACAGCCACTGGCAGCGAAACAGCCGCTGAGCTGCAAGAGGCTTTAGCCTTTCTGAGTGGAAATTAAAACATCAGCTTATCTGGCAAACAAAGTACAAGAAATTCTCTTTGGTTTAGCATTAGTGAGTCAGTGCTATTGATAGGAATAATGATGTTCTTCCAACCCAATCAATTCCTTATTTTCAAAGGAATACAGTATAAAAAATTTGGATGAAAGCAAATGTATAACAAAATAGTCGCACCACGGTTGGGGGAGCATTTAAATCCAGTGTTTCTCTGTCATATATAAAGCCAGGGAATGAAAGTGCTATTACTAAAACATAACAATACATCACAGCCATCAGCAATTCCACAAACAGTCTGCAATCCAAGTGAGCAAGAAAGTTACTCCTTATTAAAGGTTATTGTAACTGGAGATCATACTTGTCAATAATATTGACAATTCTTTATAAAAAGCACTGTTTCCTTTGGCTGCAGAAATCCTCCTACAGGAGCTAAGTCTTTAATGTATAATTCAGATTGGTTTTTAATAAAATAAAAGTCTTTGTGGTATTACAATGGAATTCTGTTTTTTCTCAGTAGAAAAAAAAGTAACAAAACAAAAAAAAGACTAAACCATTAGAGCAACTATCCATGCCACCACCTTTAAAGATGTAGAAGACAGCAGAAATATTATTTTTATTTCAGCATCAAGCCAAGGTTGCCCAGAAGCAGGGATCCTCTCCACACTCCTTTAACTAGAAAAGCAAACACAGGTTTTCTAAATATATACTATTATTATGGTAATTCACAAAAAAAGAGTGTTATTTCAATATGTCAGCTCCTCCATCCAAACCCTGATTCATGAGATTTGTTTTTTCTGGCTATAAAGTCAGAAGATTTAGTGCTGTATTTGAGCATCATTTCTTAAGGAGGGGCTGGAGAATGCTTGAATTCCATTGCTCCTACAAGCAATGATCAGAAATCCTACACCATCTGCCTCAACTGCTTTTGAGGAGCAAGTTAAGTTTTGTTAAATTGTACAGCATAAGCCGTCTTTGCCTCTACTTGTACCATTCTCATGCACATCCAGGTTACTCTAGCCTGGACAATCCCTCCAAAAACGCTTTCTGCAAATCTGGACTGGATGTAATAATGAAAATCAAACTCCTGCAGCCTGCTTTTCATCTGTGCTAGTTGAGTAAGTCATGAAACAGGAATTGCAACTGTTCAGATACTCCTTGGTAAAGGGAGATTTCTCAGTCTATTTCCAGTAAACTAGGAACAAACCCAATTGCCTATTTTCAGAAGAGCCGTGCACACAAGAAGTTGTATCACTGTAGTAATGCCACCAAGTTTTCTGGCAAAGCACTTTGTGCGCTGCCTTGGCACGGAGGAAGTGCGATGGCGAATGGTGCGGGCTGTGGGGAGGCTGCAAGGCGTGAGCACGCAGGTGCCAAGCACACACAAGGGCAGAAAAGTCTTTTTGCTTTCTAAAAATAAGAGCCTACTAGATAAGAAACAGTCAGCCAGACTGCAACATGCTCTGTTTGGATTTCAACATTTCACTGGGGGGAAATTAGTTACCAATATCTGGGTATTTGTGAGGAAACAGCATGAGGCAGGTGCAGCGTTTATTTTCCCCAAGGCATTCAGTGGTTCCACTGAGCATGACCAGTAACCACTCTCAGCTGTGCTGATCATAAAAAAAATAATTTGGCCTTAAAAGTAGAGTAATGAAGCTCTCTACAGTTTTCAAGTATACATTGAATGGGACAATAAGACAGTAAATCTTTATGCAATGGCCAAAACTAGACAGGCTAAAATACATTCGCTAAACAAGATACAATAACTATAATCATTCCTCACCTTAACCATAGTCTTGAGGTAATATTTTACTGTTCATGTGTGGGGGGAAAAAAAAAAATATAAAACTTTTCATATCCCACAGCAAGAGGGCTACCACAACTCCACCAATATTGAGGTTCTAGGACACAGAGAGCATCCAATATGGTACTTCAGGCCCCAGTTCCCATACTGGCATCCTGAACCTTCTCTTCTTCCAAACAGCTCCAGCACCCTCAATGAAGCACAGACCAATCCTTCTAAATTACTTTCCCAATAAAAGATATTTCATTTTATTTTTAATTGAGTCATACATATTCTGGATTTTTCTAAACTGTAGAGATAAGGCTGGTAAGTCTCAAAATGGCTTTACCCGAAAGAAATAGGCACGTAGAGGAAAGTGAACTGAAATTTATTTTCCATCAGCCCTGAGCATAAGAGAAAAGATCCCTGCATTCTATTTTAGTGGAGTTCAACAGGGCACTGAAACCAATACTGAAATTTTCATGCTTTTCAAGATATTTCACATCAAATACCCTGCTTTCTTTCATGATCTCTCCAACTATTAAGCGCCAGAAAATCCTTAGATAGTCTCCTTTCCTCCCTCAAGTCTTCAGAAAAGTCGGGTTTTTTCCCTTTATCCTTGACTGAGAGCTTTGTGATAGTGACACAAGTGTTTTGACAACATCATAATCTATATGCAACTTTGCTGAGTGCCTGGATACACTACCAAGTGGAGTAATAGGTAAACAGCTTTTAACTTCTCAAAATTAATCCACTTAAAACCCCCAAATCAGCCATATGAAAAGCCAGCTGTGGAGCAAGTTGCTAAAAAAAAAAAAAAACAAACCCAAAACTAGGAAAATCTGTACAAGAAAACATTATACATGCAAAAGAAAAAAAAAGCAAAATGAACCATCTGCTTGGTGGAAAATTCTCATCTACCAAATTGATTTTAAGCACTGAGCATCCAGTGGAACAAGAACTATAAAGCAAATTACTCGTCCTTTAAAGCATGTCAAAACCTTATACAACTTTAAAATCTTGATTTGATTTTATTTTCTACACAGACCTATCAACCCTACAAGAACTAAAAAGGCAATTCTTTGCCCTGCCTTAAGGACTATCATCGTAACATTTCCCTTCATGTCTGATGTAGCAGATGAAGTTTTTTTGGTTGTTTGTTTTCTTATTTACGAAGAGTTTTTATGGAAAGAGATTTGGGCTTAAGCCATCAGGCAAGGAAAGCCTCGATGCAGGGGTGAGTCCCAGGCTGTCCTCAGCAAAGGGAGGACACAGGTCAGGAAGCTCCCAGATGACACCAGAACTGACTCACTGGCAGCTCCTTAGCACACCGTGTACCCCAGTGAGCTGCCTGTGTCTCAGATGATCACCATCGAGTCCATCTGAAAGCTGAAAATCCCTCAAGAATTTTTTGACTTCTGCTTCTCTGTTCACAGGAGAGGCCCTGGGGCCCCCAGGGTGGCAGAAGAGCTCCCCTTGTCTCTTCTTCTCGTGTTCCTTCGCTCAGCCCCAGCACAGCTCCACTCACTGGGCTGAGCGAGGCCCTTTGGGTACATTGGCTGCCAAGGGATTCACAGGTTTGGAGACAAGCAGGTTCTTGATGACTTTTTTTTTTTGCTCAGCTGGGGATGATCTGTGCTGCAGCTTAAGTCACAGCAACTTCTCATTGATGTCATGATTTACCTACATGCTCTTTAAGCACAAGGGTAGCAAGACATAGCTATCACTGCTATGTAACTCAATACTGAAAGAACAGCATCATTTCTTTCAACAAAATGTTTTAAGAACATTTTTAGAAAGAATAGCCTTCATCTCTGGGTTTCCTGTGATACATGAGACTTTCTGTTCCCTCAAGTCTCTTTCTCCCCACCCACTGAGGCAATGAATGGCAACTGAATCGCTTGGTTTTTCAAACCTCTAACACAGATTTCTAGATGGGTTCCCACTACTGCCTGCCTACAGCAGCATTAGTACTCCCTAAGCTTTAACAGAAATGTTTTCTCAGCTATATATCAAACCAGAGCTAAATTTTTCACAGCTGCATTATATTTGTGGCTCACAACACTCCCTGTTCCTCCCCAGCATTTCCCAGTGCTGAGCTCCCAGCTGATAGCAGAAAGCTCTTGTCACGAGTCCCTAAAAATACAGCATTGCTCAGTGGCAATATTAAGTCCCTTCTTATTTCTGTGACTCCACTTCTTCCTATATCATATCCCAACTCTCCTAGGTATTAAGAATGCCTCCCAAACTGGCATTACCAAAAATGTTTGTATGCACAAACCATCCTGCTGGATCTCACCTAGTTTAAAACACTTACAAGGCCACTGTTTTAAAAACAACTACTTTTGGTAATTTCTCTTTGAAATCATTCACAGCTGCATTGTATTTTCCAAATGGGTATATCTTAGATGCTACAAAATGCCTTTCTTTTACTGAGAAAGGAAGATGGAGACTCTTTTAGCTTTGAAACCTGCTTAGTGTTGCTGAGGCAGTTCAGCTAAACCTACTGAATGGCCATGAAAGATGAGCCCCAAGTCGAGGCACTGCTCTGCACGAACCAAACGGGCCCAGGCTGTCCTTGAGCAGCGCTCCCCAAGAACACACCTGGGCATCTCACTGGGAAATGGTGCTAAAATCAGCAAAAGACAAGTTTGAAAGTCTGTGTACTCATCAGGGAAGGCATCACCTGCCAGGCAACACAGCTTTAAAAGTAGTTTCTTTTCAGATAGAAGAGTTAGAGATGACTCAAACTTTAGGTAACTGAAACCCCAATAGGTCATATCATGCAAATCAAACCCTGCACAGCTGGGAGATGGCTCATGAGCCAGGAGTTTTCTACTAAAAGCAGCAAAACTGAAAACATACAACTGCGGTCACTAGTACATGTGGAAAAAAAAACCAAAACAGAGATTAAAGCACATTTTGATAATGCTACAACTTGGAGATCCCAGGGCTACCTTCAGTGTGAGCTCACTATAAATGGTAGAGATTTAGGTACCTGCACTAAAATAAACTTCAAAAGTCAGGTATGGGAATCCACCCCTTTTAGTTGTGACAAAAATATGAACTTCAACCAGTGTACATTGATCAGTGATGTAGATCATCAAGTCTTTGTCTTACACAACCAGAAGGCAAGGTACTTCCTGACGCAATAGCTGCAGAGACCTCACCAGGATCCCACCGCCAGGATCCCAGAGGTGCTCCCTGTGACAGCTACAGCTGCCTTCAACTTGAGCCATGCACAGCTCATTCCACTGCAGTGCAAACACACAGGAATGGTCAAATGTAAGCACTGAGCACTTCCAAACTCATAACTCCATGAGGAAGCATTTAGCTTCCATGCAATTAAGCTCTGTTATTAAGCCTGAAGTCGATCGAATTTTATATGTAAAAACCCGACTTGAATAGTTTCTTTTACATAAACAAAAGTGACATTGAGGAAGAACTGCTGCCTTATGCCAACATAATCGGCTCACATACAGTCCTGAACCCATCAAAAATAAACATTTTAGAAAATGTGTTAGACTATTGCACTAATTTTGTTCTGCAATTCTGTAACATTTTTGGGGTGGAGGGAGATGGAAGTATGCAGGAGGACTATTTCTGAATAAACATAAGATGTGAATAAACCAGCATAATAAAGATGCTATTCCATTAATTTATTCAGTTTTCCCAGATCCCTCCCCCTCCTTTCCAGTGCAGACAGAGAAGAAAATGCATCTCCTCCGGCAGAAAGCTCGGTCATTCCGGTCCCTCCAGCTCCATAACCCTCGATACCCTTCTCCCGCGGCTGGGCCGAGGGCGAGCGAGGGCAGCGTGTCCCCCCCCGGCCACCGCTGGGCACCAGGGCCAGCGGCGGAGCCCGGCCTGCCGGGGCGGGCGGCGGGAGCTGCCCTCGGGGGGATGCTCCACCAGCCCCTCCGGGAGGATGCTTTACCCTTCAAAGTCGCTCTCTCCCTGCGGCTCCCACCGGCGCGGCGACCCCTCCTCCCCTCGCCCCGCTCCGCTCCTCGGGGGGCGCAGACATTTTGAAGCCGCGCATCCCACCCCCAAAGCCCGGCGAGCCGCAGCGGAGCGGGCGCGGGCGAGGCCTCACCTGCCAGCTCGTCGGGCTCCAGCCCGCTCTCCGCGTCGATGCCGCACAGCACGAAGTAGTGGGCGAAGCGGCAGGGCGCCGAGCCGGGCCCGGGGGCGCCGCTCCCGCTCATCCCGGCGGCGGCTCCCGGCGGATCCCGGCGCTCCCGTCGCCTCCGGCTCGGTCAGGGCGCGCCGCCGCGCCCCATCCCCGGCGGGGGCGCGCACACGGGCGGGCACCGAGAGGCAGCGGCGGCGGCGGCTCCGGCTCGGGCGGGCAGCGCTGTCAGCTGAGCGGGGCGGGGACGGGCGGGAGGTACCGCGCTGCCGGACCGCCCCCGCGGGGCATTTAAACCCTGGGCAGCCTCCCCCGCCCCGCTGCTTTAGCCGGGCATTCCCGGCGCGCCCGGTGCGGGAAAGCCCCCAGCGCCTTTGTCACGCTTTTTTTGTCCACAGTCCTCGGGATACGAGAATAAAGCTTACAGATCCCGCCCCCGCCGCGCCGGGCGCAAGCAGGGGAGGGTGGCTTTATTTGAACAAGAAAGGAGACGGTGTCACTTCCTATCGGGAATGTCACTGCCCCCACCGAGAGGGAGCTCCCGGACCCCGCTGCCGGAACGGGCTGAGCCCCGCCCGGCGCCCGCGCTGCGCTCAGCGCTTCCTGCGGGAATCCTGCCGGGGGGGAAACGGCTTCTTCTCCTCCCCACCCGAATGCAGAAGCAACAACCACCGCCCGCAGCGGAATGGCTTTTGTGCGGGCTCCATTCCCGCTCCCTGATGGATGTCGCCCGTACCACGTTAACTTCTAGGACGGAGAGCTATTTCTTCGCTACGCGCGCTCCGTTTCACAGCAAAACCCGAAAATGTTGCTTCGTTCCCAGTTTATTTAAGATTTACTAACCATTCCGCCGCGTCGAGGAAGAAATCGGCATTATTTTACCCCTTTTGCTAAACCCTTCTCATTAGGATCACCCGACGCCAAAGTACTGGCGGGGCCGTCCGGGAGTGGCACCTCTTTTTAGAAAAGGTGATTCTTTTGAAGTTCTAAGACTTTCTTCTGCAAAGGGATGAGATCCCTGCATATGTCAGATAATTCTGACATCTGTGTATAGTAAGGAGGTTGTTGGTGGAATTCGATATGCACTTTCATCCTTTTCTGTTTCATCTGTTCACTAGTTTTGGTCCATCTTGTCTGTAACAATTACAGTCTCGTCCTTTGCTTAACATGAACTCCTATGACTCCTTTCACTTCCCTCCTAGCAGTGTGAACCACATTTCTTCTTTTTATGATTTACATTTGTCCTTGTTCAACAAGTGCCTTCGATAAGGAAATGCCTACAAAGAGCATGATATTTCATCCAGCATGTGTCATTTTACGGAGGTACATGGAGTAACTATTCCTACCTAGAGGCCACCTAAGTCAGCATGTCTGTCTCTCTCTTAATCCCTTCAAATTAACAAATTTTATGCCCTTCTACTTCTTAACTTCCTGTAGTGTTCTACTGACAGCAGACCAGAATAAAACAATTTTCTCACTTCCCAATAACCCCAATATACAAGAAAAAAAAAAATAAGATGGGTCCTTTATTACAATCACAAATTCTTGTTGTTGCAGTGCTCAGTAACAACCTGAACCTTGCTAGATCCACAGAGAAATTTACCAGGAGGCCAGTCATTTTCTCGACTTTGCACCAAGAGCTAGGTTGTTTTGTTTATTTTGGTTTGTTTATTAACTTGTATGTATTTGCTTATTCAGCTTTAGGTCAGATGATAAGAGCTTGACAAGTCAGTCTCTTGACTCTCATTGAAAACCAAGTGCTCTACTGTGGTGAAGGACCCTCTTGTTCTCTTATTGTAGGCTTTTTTTTTTTCTGAGGCCCAATGGCATGGGTGTCTCCAGGCTGTCCAAAACAGAGGATTCACCAGCCTCTCTGAAGATGTGTGAGTGAAGACGGCTTCTAAGATTAACCCAAATTTAACAGTGCTTCTGACCTTTTTACCTTAAGTAACAGGTGATTCTAGATTGCTTTGGTTTAGTTCTCTTCTGTACAGGAATATATTGTTTGAATAAAATTCAGTGCACAGACACCTCAATCTCAATAAAATCAGTAGTACATGTAGCGTTAAACACAAGGATAAAGCAACACGCATGGGATTGGAGGTATAAAATCTAATAAACTCACTTTTCCTGAGTTAGCTGTGAGGTTGACCTCCCACTCCTGGAACATACGGATCCCACAGACACTCTTATGGGAATTTTGTGGGGTCAGTGATTTCTTCTTAGACAACTGATCTGGGCACAAATGACAGCCTAACAAGGCCACTCAGGTCCTTTGTCAAGCAGTGCCAGCAGACCTCGCTAAGCGTGGGCTCTGGCAAGTCATGTTATGTCCCTGGGCCTGGATTTTTCTCACCAAACCCCTTCATCTAAGTTGTTCCAGTCCTTCCCTCCAAGCTGGTCTAGCTTTAGGTACTACATGCCGCCTCTTGGCAACTCTTCTTTACTCTCATGGGTTTTTTCCCTCCATCCTGGCTCTTAGCCCAAGGAATCAGTAACTTTTAGGAGATTTTAGCAGTGAAAGGAGGTTTGAAAGTTAGCTAACTGGACAGAAACTGCAATTACAATAAAACTGTTCACAGCTCAACTCCAGGATTTTAGTTACATCAAGACCCTTTTCTTCCCAGTGCCAATACCAGGATGTGGACTGGATACCCATTTACAATCAATTTTTCATTTGTCTTCTTCCACTCTCCAGCTACATTTGTGTCAGGACAAAGTGTCCAGAAACACAACCAAGGCCATTATAAGCCACTTTCCCCTTCTATCTGGGTTTAAACAGCTACTCTCAGGAAAAAGCAGCAGAGGTCTCTGCCTTTGGCTGGAGCAAACCCACAGAGCAGAACTGGCTGAGCTGTGTTGGCATGCAGCACCCAGGAGCTCTTTGTGCCCACCTAAGATCTGCTGTGCCATGAAGTTTTCCCACATCAGGTGTGCAAACAAAACACAGTGGCACCTCTCTTGTATCATCACGTGCCATCACCTGATGCACATTAACTTATGATGTACAGCACAGAAAAGCACTGAGATGTTCTCTCCTTGTCTGTAATCGCCTTTTCTCCATTCTGAGACCATTTGCACAGCTTTTTATTCAGATCTAGGCATTTTGGTTGTCTTTTCACCATCCAAACCCACCCTGCACTGATCACCAGTACCTCTCTAAAACGGCTGCCCTGCTTTAAAGGCCAAGCACTTCTACTCTACTTGCAACACTGACTGCTGAAATTTCACAGCAATCACATCAGGTCCACAAAGGCACTGTGGAGCTTTTTGCAAGAGCTAGAGGAAAACAAAGATGAGGCCTAAAAGCATCATAAACTGCTGCACATTCTCACTAATCATCCAAATGCCATGGAAAAAACATTTGTATGGCCTGGGAAGAGGCAATGCCTGATAGGAGTGTGCCATGAGGCACATCTGAGAAGATCAGAGGTAGCTGGGTGGGATTATGAGTATTTCTTCCTTTCACCAACAGAGTGTTAAAGCTCAATAAGGGACTTGGATGGGATGGATGGATGTCCCCTATTCAAATCATACTAAAAATAACCCGGGGAGATAAGGTTAGTCCCTGGCACAGGAGAGCACAAAGCAGTGTCAGAGGACCAGGAACTTCTTACATGTTCCTCCAAGGAAGAGGGGTAAGGTAGGATTGAGAATTTCAGACTGGAATAAGCACAAAAAACTTACTAGTATAGAACAGATCTGCCTGGGACATTTCACTTGGATCTGCTCGTGGCAGCAGCTTTGTCCCATCACCAGGTGGATTGCCACTGGAGCAACAAAGCAAGGGAAGGTCTTTGGCTTGGCAGATTTGTTCTTCTTCCTTAAATACTTATATCTCTAGTTGCTATGAATATTTCTCTCAATGTCAATTTGGTTCAGGTTTCCCTCTCCTTAACCTCTCAGTGAGTCTTTGTTCCTCAGAACCTGTTAGTTCAAACTGGGTCAAATGCTAACAACCGTGTCAGCCCCCCTTGCCCTTAGGATCTGCCATAAAATATCAGACTACAGGCCCATCAAGCTCTTTGTCCTACTTTTTCAAGGAAACCAATGCCTGGTGCTTCAGAGAGGTGGAAAAAGCCTGCTATTTAAAGGTTACGTCCCTTCTCCTTGCTGTGACACTGTTGCTTCACTTTTTATTTTCTTCAGCATTCTTCAGTGAATTGGAAATCATGTTGTTAGTGAGGGATTGCTCACTCCTCCACACAGCTCCACAGTTCCCTGTAGAAGATCTTTCACAAGCTGCCAAGACACATTGATTTTCCATTGAAAGCCTCTCCTGTTTTGCTCTAGTATCTATGGGGTCATGTGATCCTGTAGGGTAGAAAGAAGGAAAACCACTAAGATGAAGTATGAATGTTTGTAAGCTTTGAGCAGTTCACAGTGCTGTCAGCTACCTCACGAGGAGCTGATGTTATTAGTCACCTGAGATAAATGGGAATCAGGAGGGGTTAAGGATGAACTAAGACCAAAATTGTTCTGGCACAAAGTCCAGAGGAGCCTATAGCAGAAGTTGGAAAAAGAACAACAGCAGAAGATTTTATTGAGAGGTTTATGAAGAAAGTAATTTTCATTCTCTGAGCTTATGCAAGAAGACTACTTAAAACATGGGAAAGGTATTGGATGCCGTAGGGTCTAAAACCAAATAAACCAGATCACTAACCATGAGGCATAAAGTAAAGAATGTTTCCTCCAGGCCAGTTCATCATTGCTTAGAAAGCAGATACTGCAGGCACATATTCTAATATTTAATCAAATTATAATACCATTAAAGCAAGCAGCTCATCTTCTATATACTGGCCTCGTATCTATAAAACTAAGCTTGAATAAAAGCACATGGCCTTCCTCTGTCACATTGTGTAGTTATTATTCATACAGCAGACTTACAGATAACAAAGTAAAATATGGCTACTTTCTAGCATCTCAGGCATAAGACCTCTGAAGCTTTGGAGATTTATAATTTAAAATTTTTAAATCTCTAATTCCCTATTGTAACCCATTGTGTTTTCTTCATTTTATGTACCTTCATTATACACATGCCCTTGCATTGCAAACACATATAGACACATTCCACTCTTATCTGCTTTCTGAGAAAATCCTTGAGGGAGAGGCAACTGAAATTATTCAGCAGTTTATTGCACTTTCTTCCCCCCTCCCTCCTAGGACTGACCTTATGTTCCCGCTGCTTCCTTCACAAACAAATCTGTAGCCTTGTCTGCCTCTCCTGAGTGCACCCAGCTCACCACCAGCAAATAGATCCCAAAACATAGGCAGGGTTGGAACTATGTTGCCCATTTTCATTCGCATCATTGTTGTGCTGCAAGCCAGGCTTCACAGCATGCAGCTCATCCCTCTGCTGAGGGGGCACCTCCGCTTCATCTCCAGCCTTTCAAACCTCTCTCCGGTCTCAATCAGCTTTCTAAAGGCTTCAGGTCTTGAAGTGGGGAAACGGCAACAGACAGATAGGGTACACAGACTTCAAACACCACCTCAGAAACAACTCCTAGGCAAGTCCTGCCATGCCTAGTTTCTGGAGGTTTGTGTCCTTTGCCACCCTGCCCTTTCTTCCCCCCATATTCAACGACACAAAATCTCTGGTGAGTCCTGCCATTTGACTCCCCTTCTTCCTGTCTATACTGAGCTTGCAAGATGCACATCCTCCTGCCTAGCAACTGATTAGGTGAGGGCTTCCTGCAATCCTGCCCCACCTCCTATGAAGTCAGGAGAAGGGTCATATGCAACCATTACCTTTTGTATGGTTCAGTGCCAAGACCCTGAGGTTAAAAACCGTATTTTGCTCTGAGGAAGGTACACTTTCTGCTCTTTGGAGTAGAGGACACACAGACTGTTCCCACTGCTACCGAGATAAAACCTAATCAGGAAAGTACACTGTGTGGATAAATCACTGGCATGTCATGCTCTAATGGAGGTGTTGTGCTGGGACTATCAAGCTAAAGCACACACACAGAGATGTCCATCCATCTCTGACAGCATCACTCACTTGCTGCATGACCTTGGCTAAATTGCTCGTAACCTGACTTGCGGAAGCAGCAGCCACCCTTTTGGAAATCAGGTCAGTGCACTCCCTGCGTTTCAACTGCCCTCAGGAAAAGAAAGCAAATACTGCTTCTTCTGTGCCTGAACATCTGCCAGGCACAAAGCTCTATTGTTCCCCAAGCCAGCCCTGTGGCGTTGCATTGGGAGGCAGATGCACCTCTACATGGGCAGCAGCCCTGACGCCGAGTCCTTCCAGCCCACGCGTCCCAACACTGTTGCCTGCTGACAGATGCCTTTCACACCAGGCCTGGGATGAGGTGGATGTTCAGTGAGGACAGCAAACCCCTGCTCTTCATTTTGAAATACTTTTTACTGTCTGCTGAAGGTGTTTGTTTCCCTGCTCTAAACTCCAATTCCTGTTTGCAGTGCTCCAGGACTCTGGTACTTTACAAACCTGGGAAGTCTGCTTGGGAAAGATCCAGGAAGGTAGAAGAGTCTTGCAATACAATATACCTGCCCACATAAAGCCTAAGGAAAGGGCTGTGGCCTTCTTTGTAAAGCACTAAAGCTTCAAAGGCACATATCGTGGCAAGGAGAAAGGCAGGAGGGGATCCTGGCGAGCTGCTTCGACCATGTGCTCACAGCAATATTGTCTGCAGTGGCAGGGGTCCAGGCACAGCTGTGTCAGTGGTCTGTGCTCCCAGTTAGATGACCTCTGGCACTGGGAAGGCTTCCAGAGAAGATGCATTCAAGCTGTCACACCTACCTGAGTAATGGTATTGTGTTCAACGACAGCACACAAATATTGCTTTCCTTTATCTCAGCTTCCAAAAATCAGGTAGCCCCATGTCTGCCAATACCAGTGAGAGTGTGAACCAACCCCACATTTGCATGCACTCTGGACAAAATCTGTCCATGAAAAGCAGGTAATCTCTTCCTCAAAATGCCTTTGGCCTCTGTACAAATGTAATTAGAGTCTGATTTCAACTTCCCTTTGAAGCGTTATTCAGTAAGAAGTGCCAGACACACTGTATCTACATTACAATGCATCCTAGCACACTTGAAAGCCCAAGGGCACACTAAAGAAATCCAAAGCCATCGAATCCATAGCCAATATACAACATGCAATCAAGGACAGATGAAAAGTGTTTCCTGCAATGAATATGCATTGTGAATTGTTGTGTCATTTAGCAAGGGCTGCCGCTTTGCTGCATCCTCTGTTATGTGTTCATATCACTGCAGTGATGTTATATTACGGATCTAGAAGCAGTTCTTTCTCATTAAAGCACTAAAGGGCCTGTTTCAGTTTTCCAACTAATGCTTTTAGCAAAAATCTGTAGGTTCAGCTGTATCTCTCTGCCACTTATTGCTCATGCCCAGTAACAGCACATTGCCTGGAAATACTTGCTGCTTAGGAGACTTACTACTGACAAGAGCAAGACTGTAGATTCTCCATGTTGGCTTTACTGGAAATCAGCTCTGAGCTCACACAGAGGAGCTCAACCAGGACTACAGAGATCAAAGCAGTTTGCTTCTCCTTGAGGACAATGTTTCTTAGTGACTTCCTTGTAAAGCAATAGTCACAACCTCTTTAAGCCCGGATCCATGCTGAGCAACTCCAGCAGTTCCCATCAAGCACATCCTTTGGGGGTGGGAACATTTGACACTGTCTAATGTGGCAATGGGAGAGCTCAGCACCTCCCTCCAGGCTGAAATTCAGCTGGTACTGGGAAAACTCAGTAAAAAGTATTTTCCCAGCTAAAGTATTTTCCTTCCTAGTGCTCAACACCACCAAGCCAGATGAAGGCAAGAGATCAGCAGTAGTTTTTGGTGCCAGACACTGTCAGTGTGTCTAGCTGCTCTGACTCTGATGTTAGCCCATGGGAGACAGTAAGGGGAACCAGCCTGGAAAGAGAGTCCAGGGATGGTCAGGGGGAAGGGAATGGCTTGCTGGAGGTCCATAAATAGGCAGGGCAGGACTGTGGGAAGCTAGAGACCAGGCCTACAATGACATTGCTGAGGCAGGGATCAACATCCCCAGGGGTGCTGAAATACTGCAGTGGGCTGTGGGCAAAATGGGGGGAACACCGAGGAGTGGCCAGGACCAGTAAGACCCATTAGTGGCTTCTGGGCCCTGAGACTCAGCATATACAGCTGAGATGTCCTGATTTCAGTGATGGATGTGCTTACTTTCTTATTTGGAAGATGACAGAGCCTGCCTGCTCATTTTTATTGGGCCATTTATTCACACTGAGGGTTAGTCTATCTGCAGGTACTCCTGCCCTGGCTCCCCCAGCACCAGTTCATGGAGCTACAGCTGAAGAGCTATGCTGCAGGGTCACAGTGACACTGCTGTTTCCACTCCAGCTTGCATGAAGCTTGACACCTCAGCTGATAACCCAAGATGTGAGATCACACAGTACAAGGTTGGGGGTTCTCAGGCTACTTTTGCTGTTAGGAGCTCTGGGGCTGTGACAAGGAGGCATCCAAGCAGCTCCACGTGCAACCTGCCCAACCCTGCAGGTAGTAGATCCAGCTGGAAGCAAGCCCACTCCCAACAAGCCATTTGGGTATCACTGCACCATGTCCTCTGCTGCAGTGAAGGAAATTGCAGTTCACTGCCAATGCACCAAGCTTGGAGAAGCTTGAAATACATAAGGACATTACATATGGGCTAATGTCAGCTTAAGGTTTCTACAAACAAACCCCATAGAATCATTCAGGTTGGAAAAGACCCTTAAAAACATTGAGCCCAACTATTCATCTGGGCACAAGCGTGTTTGAAATCTATTGGTACAAAAGTGACAGAGTTGCCTGTATCCTAAAGGGAAGGTGTGCCAAACACCCCTTTTTAGAGGATATGCCAGGTCCTGCACTTTAGCCACAACAACCCCATGCAGCACTACAGGCTGGGCACAGAATGGCTGGAAAGCAGCCAGGCAGAAAGGGACCTGGGGGTACTAATTGACAGGAAGCTCAACATGAGCCAACAGTGTGC
>JAWWEV010000043.1:61104998-61117251 GCA_035583235.1 Hafferia zeledoni | reverse complement strand
GGCGGGGGTCCCCCCCCCCCCCCCGCACCCCCCCGACTCGGTGCGGGGTTTGTGCCCCTGCGCTGAAACGCCCTGGTTAGGTCTGACTTCCCCCCGAAGGAAAGGTTGGAGTCAATGTATTTGGGCTTCCCAAGGCGCTTGCTGCCTTACTTAAAAAAAAAAAAAAAAGGGCAGCTTAAAATTGCATAATAATTGGTATTTCGTTTTGGTTTTGGTGTTTGGAGGTTGTTCGAGGGGTTTGATTGATTTTGGGGGGTGGGTGTTTTCTTGTGCATTTTGCTAGGTTTTGTCCCTTTTCCCAAGTTCCGCTCGTCCACTGATTTTATTCCCAGCAAGACAAGCAGGCCAGGAGTGTCAAATACAGGGATATCCATCCCGATTTTATTCCCAGCAAGACAGACAGGCCAGAGTGTCTAACACAGGGGTATCCATCGCGATATCCCTGGGATATCCTCACCAAGCCCTGTCTCTGCCGACGATTACTTTCAGGAGAATAACCATCATGACAGGCGATGCAAAATAAACGCTGCTGAGTCTCAGCCATGCTAATTTGCAGCAATTCATGGGGAAAAGCCAGCACAGAGCATTAGCTGACAAGATTTATCTCTCAGATTGATTGCAGTTAACATCATGCTTCCCTTAGGCAGATGAGGATTATATATATCTGCCTTCAAGAAGGAAGGCATTTGTTAATTATATTCATTAATTAAATGGACTTGCTGAATGGCATTCTCCAGTGTGGAACAGTGCAGAATGTTAGATCATGTGTATTTATTTGTAATAAAACCACAAAGCCTTTAGCCAATGATTTAAACAAAGACTTAATGGGAGTATCAGCCTAAACAACAAAGTGTTATGGGATGGAAGTTGACAGCTTAATGTTTTGGTAAGTGATCAAACTAAAGCCAGTACCTAAAGCAGAGACCAGCACACAAAAAACTACCACTAAACACATATGAACTTTTACTGAAGATACAGACAAATAAAGAAAAACTGAAGTAATGAAATACAAAGTGTTAAGACTTTGTTTTTATTGGGATATTTTTCCCATTGTGTAGGGGGTTTTTTTAAGAAGAACATGCACAGCTTTAGATTGTGAAGTTGTCCATGAAAAATTGGCAGGGGTGGGCAGAATAATGGAGGTCTGATTTCTTCTGTAGCTGGCAGGATCCATAGTATCACACCATAAGTAAGACTAACTGATCCTTTAAAACACAGACTGAAATGCAACACATTGAGAGGCCTCTGGTTAAGATCAGCTTTTTATGTCTATAGGCCCTGCAGAGCCAGAGCCCTCCTGCAAAATCTGAAGATTCAATGTAAGAACCTTAAATGGAAGTAAATTCTAGGGACAGAGGGAGGGAGATGTTAAAAGCCTGGACATTTAATTTTTACCTCTATCAGCTGTTCCACTAACTGGTTGTTTCTCTCTGGATGTTACTCTCCTGAATGGGTCTCTTAAAAGCTTCTTCCTTGAATACTCCTTCTTTCACATTTAAAAGACACTGGCCAGGGGCACGGCAAGTGTTCATGATCACACAACAGCACAGTGACCTCCCCCTCCTAAAGTCACTGAAGAAACAACTTACAGAGCATTTTTCTCCTTTCAGGAATTGTCATCCATCACTATGAAAAACAAAATCCTTTGAGTTTGTTTCAAGCTTTCTGCCTCATCATCCTGTTTCAAATAAGCTGTGCTCAGGGCTCTCCTGGCGAGGGTTTGTCTCCTCAGGGAAGCATGGCCTTTGGTGGCTGGAAGCAGCTCCTCCTCTTGGGCAGGCAGAACACCTTTTCCAAAGCTTGGAGGAGCAGGAGAGGAGGCTGGAAGCGCTGTTGCCATTGGAGTGCTGGCAAGTCTCTGGACCCTGAGGTGAAAGCATTCTTGGAGGAGAACACGGAGGTCACCAACAGTGGGCACCTCACACCAGAGATACGGCTGCGTCTCCTCACCCCTCGCTGCAGGTTCTGGAGAGAAAAACCTGACCTGTGGCCTTATGGGGACCCGTTCTGGGCAATTTACTGGCCAGGAGGCCAAGCCCTCTCCAGGTATGCAACATGATGCACCACAGCCACAGTTAAGTCCACTCTCCTGCAGGCCAGGATGTCAGACCTGGCTCTGTTTGTAGCGATTCCTAGCAATGTATATTTGCCTGTTATAAATGCATTATCCATACTCCTCTCTGCTTATACAAGAGCACTGCATTCCCTGCTGGTTGGCAGTGACATTCCAGCAGCTGCTGTATAGAATAACTTATGTCTCTTAAGTAGAAATCTGTTGTATGCAGTGGCAGTGCACATGCTGGCGATGGGGCTGAGTTTGGATCCACGGAAGGGCAGTGCAGTACCCATCAAAACCCAGTGAGATGTTTAATTCTGTTGTTTGTTGTCGTTCCGAACAGGAGGCTTGTATTTTGTCATAACATGTGGGGGGTTTTGGTAGGAGAGAGACAGGAGCGTGGATGTGCATCCTGCCTGGTGAGAAAAGTAGGTTTATGCGATGCAGTTGGAGTGCTGATTAGTCTGAATCACTCCCCTTGTCTAGGATTTCAGCAGCCTTATTGTCAAGCCTTACTGTGGCTGCCTTTTAGTCACATTAGAAGCCACATTTTGATTTTGGCCACTGTGTCAAAATGTCTTTAATGTTCCTGATTCCCAGGAACTAGTTAGAGTTTTTTTATTCTGTAAAATCAAATATCTCTCTTTGAACAGCAGAAGTTCATAATTTTTACAGCAAAGAACCAACTGTCAGACAGTCCCCACAGAGATGAAAGGGAAAGATCGGAATCAGTGCTCTACTGTTTTTCTGCAAGAAAACATAAATAGGAAGGTGTTTTCAACCAGGGAAAAGATGAGCCTTTCTGTTAAATTATGAGTTGCGTAGTCATGTAGATAACTAGAATACTCCCAAATACTGGTTAAATAAATTAGGTATTTTGTTATCATATGCCCAGATATTTAGGTAGAAATAATTATCTGGCAGTTCACTACTTTATTGTCTTATGGTTTATACACTTGTTTGATATATTAGGAATGTCAGAAATCAGCTGCATAATCTGGAAGAGTAAAAAGGGGGCATGAAAACATATGGCTGCTTCCATAACTGTGCTCCTTTCACTGTTGGCATTTCCACAACATCAGGAGTCTCCTATTTCAAGTCACTCCTCTTGGTGTGATTTAAAGAAAACTAGATGTTGGTGGTAAAGCACAATTTTATTATGGCCAAGCCACGGTCAGGGTCACGCTGGGGCTCATGCCCTCAAAGTACGTGTCTAACATATACACAAAATTCAACAGCTTTTATACGGCAAGTTTCAAGTATTATGTATCACAGGCACTCTCTGAGTTATGTCATTTGTTTATACATTGTTTTTTATTCTTTGGTTTCTAATATAAGGCTTTTACAAAACACATCGGTTCAAGCAAATACTCTTCTCCACTCGCCCCTCCGCCTGGTTTCCACCCTCCGGCAGTGCTAAGAACGAGCTGAAAGCACTTCCCTTATCAGCCTTGGTTCAAGCAAGCTCCTAATTCCCCCTTTATCTCAACGGCCCATATTCAGGCAAGCCCAACTCCCTTTTACTTTGCTTGCAATTTGGGCAAGTGTCCCATTTACAAACAGTTACATTTTTGCAAAGTCACACTAAATTGAAAAGATAATAGTAACATAGTTAAACTTGTATGCTCAAAATTTTGTTTTGTCCCTGTTTCAGGTGTAAGCTGAGACACCTCGTTAACCCAGCAGGGCAGGCAGACTCCAACAGCAGCTGGATGCACGGCAGGCGTGCCAAGGGATACGGTTGCATCCAGCTGTCCCGAGTCACCAGAGTCACCGGCAGTAACTCAATAACCACTCTGACGGAAACAAGGCATTTGCAGCATTAGGCCAGATCATGCTTTGCACAAATTACTAGTGGAAAGTCATGGCCAATCCTAGCAGAGCCCCTAAAACGGAGAAACAAAATGCTTCTGTGGAGATCTCACCCCAGTCCTCCACTCTTGGTTGGTAAACTGGAGGCTGTCCTCAGAGGCAATCGCCTGAAGTTGTCTCAGGGGAGGTTTAGGTTGGATATTAGAAAGAGGTTCTTTACCCAGAGGGTGGCTGGGGACTGGACAGGCTCCCCATGGAAGTGGTCATGTCATAAACAATCACCCAAATAGCCAATCATTTGGTATAAAGGGTAGTTTAATTTTATAAATAATGAAAGCTGTAAACAGCTCAGCACTGGGTGCACTGGGAGTCTGCTCCATCAGTGACACCCATTTGAGCTCGCAGGCTCCTTTTTTATACAGTCAAAGCAGGTTTATTTTTAACTAGTTCCAATAAATGATTTTCTTCTTTCTCTGCATTGAGATCCTTTCATCTGATTCTTCCTGTTGCTTCTCCGTGGTCGTGGGGGCTGGGTTCTTCTTTGGTGTGATTCTTAAAATTTAACTAAAGACAATCTTGTTAGTTAAGCCTTAACTGTTGTTTTGAGGTGTTTCTTCCTTATCTTGATTGGGTTTACTTCTCCATTGTATTTAGGTATTCTTGGATTATCTTTGGTCTGCACTGTATTTATTTTACTTCAAAAGACTGCTTAGTTATTAACTTTAGTTCTTTTCTTTTTCTACTTTTTCTACATTATTTGATAAGCTCATAGACATTTTGTTGCTAAATCTTTACAGCATATTCTGCAACCCCCAGATTCAGTGCTTCCAGAATCCCACGGAATGATTTGGCAAGCCATACAGGATACTTTATTATATTTTTGATGCGAATTAGGCCTACATTTCTCACAGTCACAACACCAAGCCTGACAACAGTTCAAGAAGCATTTGGATGATACTCTGAGGCACCTGGTGTGACTCCTGGGGATGGTCCTGTGCAGGACTAAGGGTTGGACTCAATGATCCTTGTGGGTCCCTTCCAGCTCAGTATATTCTGTGATTCTGTGAGTGATGGCCTCAGTGGAATATTGCCAAACAGCTGAGCTGCTGAGCCTCTACACAAATGTCTTGCACTTGACACTCTTATTAGGCCTCTTTGTGCCATTCCTGCTGGTGCTACCAGGCACAGGCATATCCATTCATCGATCCATTCCCTATTTTCACCAATCTTAACATTTCCATTACAGTTTTCTACACTTAAATACACCTGCAAAAGCTATGCTTACCAGTAGCCCTGCGTGAAGAGTCAGCCATCAGTCTCCCTGTCAGAAGATAACACAAACGTAGAATTCTTTCCAATTTCTACTTAAACAGAAATTCTGGAAATTGGTAGTAAATTTATGGCAGGTTTGAAGTAATTCATGTCACCCAGGGCTCTTCTCCCTGACACTTAGGGCCTTCCCCTTTGCAGTCAATTGAATTTCAAGGCAGTTGTTAAAGTTCTGAATCCTCTGTAATGGCTCTAATATGATTTGCAGTGTTTAACAATAACTGCTGCTTGCCTTTTGTCAAGTTCCCCACTCCCAGCCTAAAGGTTTTACAGGATTCCTCTTGGCATGTGTCAGCAATCAGATGAAGACACTCCTTCTGCTCACCACAGCTCTATTCTTTTGCTTCAGGAACAACATTAAGCAGGATCAAAGTATTTGCATCTGTGTCTGCATGGCTCAGGAGAAATTTCTCTGCTTCCAAGCAATAGCATAAGCAGTGTTTCAGCACGATGGATGGGCACAATATTCACTGTTAACACATGTTTCTTCAGGCAGATTGCTTTCAATTTCTGCAAAGCCTTGCTGTCCTGTTTCTGATACGTGACAATTCACTGTGGTCACCTTGCAGTTTGTATCTATTTAACAGAGAAGTTCACCTGTCAGAGAAGGAGCTGATTGAACTAAGATGTTGCTTACTTGGCTGGATTTCTTCTTCTTTGGGAGGTGGGGAACAAGTAAGGAAGATGGTGGTTCTTGATTTTTATATCAGCAGAGACAAATAAGAAGCCAAGTAGCAGCTGCACATGTGGGATATTAAGTGTTATTAAGGTACCACACTTCATTACATGTGTAAGAACTCTTACACAGTGTAACACAAACACGACAAATCTGCATCATCTTATTCACTGCTCTAACAGTTTTTCTTCTTCAGGTATATTTTAGATAATCCACGTGTTGTTAAAGGGCGATCAGTTTTGGATCTTGGGAGCGGGTGTGGAGCAACAGCAATAGCTGCAGTGATGAGCGGTGCATCGCAAGTCCTGGCTAATGACATCGACCCTAGTAAGGGCTTTTTTTCTTCATCTCAGTGTAAAGATACTTACTAATTTTTAAAGCATCTTTAACACGGACTTTCCTTTGCTCCATTTGAGAGAAATTCAAGTTCCAAACAGAGTTCTAAGAATGCTAAAGAGAGGAATGGATTTTGCCAGTATTAGAAGCTGGGTTGTACCAGCCTCTCTTGGACCAAGTGTATCTCCATTTCTCCTCAGAATGAACAAACAGCAAAGTTCCTGTCCCATGTTGCCTATACACCCTCACAGCTGCTTTGGAAGAGAACTCCAAGTGCAAGCAGCAAGTTGGCTTCTTTGTAGGACCATAGCATTTTCCTGTACTTTGATGTTAGGACTTAGATTTCACCTTTTCCCTCTAGACTTTGTTTTTCCATAACTGACTTATCAATTCAGTTTATTCATAATTTAATTACTCATTGTTTAGGGAGGAAGTATATCCACAGGTTAAGACAATTAGATATTTTAGTTCAATTCCGTGATTGCTTTCTATTGGTATCTATTCCAGGAATAGTTCTTCCCTGTGTCATGGTGTAATGAGGATAAAATTTTATCACTTTATGCCAGATTTTAACCCATCATGAAAACTGTGGATGTCCTTAGATACGATAAACAAAAATAGTTAAGAAATGAAATTTGAAATGTGTCATGGAAATTTGTAAGGGGGTTGTGTGGCAGAATCCTAAAATGTAACACTTTGATTTTACTCTGACTTTTCTTCAGTTGCAGGAATAGCAATGATCCTGAACTGTGAACTGAACCACCTGAATCCCTTCCCCATCACCATTAAGAACATCATTAATTCAGAGGCTGGCAACTGGGACCTCATTGTTCTAGGAGATATGTTTTATGATGAACAACTTGCTGATGGTCTGCATCAGTGGCTGAGGAAGTGCATCAGGATACAGCAAACTGAGGTGCTGATTGGTGACCCTGGCAGGCATCAGTTTTTAAGCCACAGCATTCACAGTCAGTTGCACAAAGTTATAGAATATTCACTTCCTGAGTATACTAGACAAGAGAACTATGGATTAACATCAAGTGTTGTCTGGAGTTACCAGCCCTCCAATAGCTCAGAAGACTGTTGAAGGTGGCTTTCTAAGGAATGTTGTCTCACTTGGTTGGCTTTTTTGCGAGTATGTAAAATGAAAATGTGAATTAAACAGAGTACATGATCTGTAAAGCAGATTACTGTACCTTCACTGAACTGATTCCAGTCATACCCTCTGAGGCTTTTGCTCCAAGTGAGGTAAAAGCTACATGCAAACTGCATTCAAAGGGGCCTGCACTGAAGTGCAGACCCACAGACAAATTACAATTAAGAGTTTGCATGCTTGGTATTTTTCATGTTTATTTGTGTCTTGCTCTCTGACACTACTGTGAAATGTTTTGAGTGTCTGGTATAGTGCTGTGGGGAGAGGGCCATGGCTGAAAGACTACTGCTCTGGTTTCACAGACTTCTGCAGCTTATTTACAGAGAAAATTGTTCCTGTCCTTCATAAAATTCTCTACTACATTATTAGCTCATAATATGCTCAACTTAAAGTGCCTTGCTCTTTTTCTGGATATCTCTTCTGAATGTCAAAATATCTAACTTGAATCTCCTTTTTTCCCTCTATAATAAAAACGTCTCTTCCTTGAAACTGCCAGAGTGATTATGTAGGAGTTGCACACAAACCTAAAATAGCTTCTTGACTGCCAGCCAGTGTAGAAGTTTTTAGTGAGTGGAAAGTGCCTAAATAGTACTAGCTGTGGGGTAACTTGATCACCCAGAGAGTAGGGTCAAATTACCTACATCCTCTAACTTTGCAAGGGTAAAGCAGGCAATCTATCACCTTGGGAAGCTGCTGAGGGATGAAGAAATCTTTCCTTGGTTGACAAACAGAAGGTAACTAAATAAAAACAGGGTATAAAAGTCTGATATAATTATTTTGCCCTTCTCTGGAGGAGATGCTGAACAAGCTCCAGAAGCTGTCAAGAAAGAACCGTATGCAGGGTCAAAAAAAAATATTGATCGACAGGTTCAATATAATAATCCATATAATATAAATGCAGCCATTTGAAAAAACCACCAACATTTTCAGAGCAGGCTTGCAAGAACCGTCTCCCTTAGCAGTCAATTACTGAAAAAGTAACTGAGGAATTACTGAAGTGATGGGGAAGTTATACTGAACACAATGCACCTACAACCATCCAAATACCAGGTGTTGTGGTAGAAGCTTACAAATGTGAAGAAGTATGTGGTACTCACTCAGAAACCCATGGTGTTTATGAAGCAGGGGGGTTAGGAGCACAGTCAGATGTACATGGTTATATAATTTAATGAGTTTTCAGAACTATCCAAAGATGTCTTACAAACTTTAATCTTCTGAACAACATGTGAATATTCTGCAATGTCCACCCAACAGTTTACAACAGTAACAATATCCAAACAATACAGAATAGGAAGTGGTAAGCACATACATGACGTTGTTTTCCCACTTCACTCAGTGCTTGTCAACATTTGTTGAAAACTACTGTGATATTAACCTGAATCAAAAAATATTCCAGTAGAGTTATGCAAGTAATAAACACATAAAACCAGACTCAGTCTCTAATGGGGAAGGATTTAAACTGACTTACATTAAACTTTCAAACCTAAAAATACAGTGTTAACTTGCTGCAGAGTTGCACAGTGTCTAAAGCACAGGGTGAGGATACACCACTAAGTTACACTTACAGAAGAGGCTGTAGGGGAAGATGGTAGATCTATATGCATATTTAAGAGCACACTATAAACTGCATTTGCCTTCAACACAACAAATCCAAGCTTACATTAGCAAGGGGGAAAAGGACAACTTTGCCAGTGAGGTTGGCAGTAGTACTGTCCCACAGACAATTTTTTAAAGTGTTCTTTGCTGCAACAAATTTTAGTGATCTTCCACCTCTGGCTGCTTTGCATAATCTTAATTTATAACTTTCTGGATGTCGTACTTGGGAGTTGGGCACCACCACCACTGTAATGTAACAGTGAGAGGGAACTGTCCTTGTTCAGCTTGGAAAAGAGAGGATTTCAAGGGACCTCTGAGCAGCCTGACTACACCTATGAGGAGGCCATCAGGATCACAGCCCATTCTACCAGTGAGAAAGGGTGTAATCTGACACAAAATAGGGTCAAACAGGACAGAAGGAAAAAAAAATCCCCCATTAATACAGTCAAGCAATGTAACAAGTTGCCTCAAAATGTTGTGAAGGCTCTGTCATCTTCAGTTTTTCAAGACTTGGCTGGGTAAAACCCTGACTAAGCTGGTCTGAGCTTTGAGCTGACCCTGCTCTGGGCAGAAAGTTATACTAAAATCCTCCCAAGGCTCCTCCCTACATCAGTTACCTTACAATTCTACTTAGTCTTTTTGTGGCAACTCTCCTGAAACCAGGAATGCTTTACCCATTCCACACAATTACTGAGGCTGCCCAATCAGCTAGATGGATCAATACCAAAAACAGTGCAAAACAAACTTATTGCCAACTCATGTCCAAGAGTTCAAAGGAATGATTGGCCCTGATTGATACCACAGTCTCCACAGAGCATAACAATAAACTACTCCTTAGCAAAAAAACCCCAAGAATAAACTTGCTAGATTAGGTTATTAATCTATCCAGTGCAAGGATCTGCTGCAGTTACAGCTTTCAGATGCCAGTGGGTGATGTAGCAAAATCAACTCTTGGTTGCAGGAATGGTTTGTGCTGGTGCCTACAGGGATCACAGAAATACATTCATCACTAGGCTGAGCCGTGGAACTGCATGCACAAGAGTAAGAGATTTAGGCACTGGAGTTGGAAAATTATGCTTTCAGTTACACACTTATCTTTTCTAAATAGATTTGCTCTTCCATAAACCATATAATCAACAGAAGAACAGAGATCATTGTCAGGCATTATAATAACCTTTAATATTGGCTGCAACAAGTATCTGCCATGCAATTTGACCTGAACTTTAAACAGACTTGTAGAAGACTAGTTTATTTCTGCAACACTTTAAAAGAAGTGTGGCTATGACAAGTGTTAAATTGTAGACTAAACATATTCCTTAGAGTTGCCTAAACTGGTAAGTTTCCAAATGTCCTGAGATCCACAGAAGACCACTCCAGCTAAGCTCTTCTACTTCCACATACAGAATACCAACCTAGTGTGCTCCATGCCCTGTACAATGCTAAAATTGTTAGCATTTTAAGAAATTTAATGCAGAAATCATAGAATTCTCAGGAGAGCTTATCTTGGTTCAAGAAAACCAATGAACATGACTTGTAACTGTGATGAGGCCACTGCTCCATTGTGTAATAAACTCGTTATATGACTATAATTAAACAATGTATTTATTGTTATTTTCAGCTTTTGGGGGCCACTGGATATATAACAAACTGCATGCAGCAGAATATGTACTCTACCATCCTGAGATTTATGTACTCAGGCACAAAATTTGGTCCTATTTCACTCACAGCTATGCTTATGAGTACCAATGTTTTGTTCCCTAAAAGCATTTTCATGTAGAAACACAGGCAAAACGCAGAGCAAATTAAATATCTGTCCATATACAAAACTCTTTTACTGGTCATAGCTCCTACTCTGATATTTGTAAAGTCACTATAACAATTCCAAAGCAAGTTTATATTTACACATTCACAGACTGTAGCTTTGGATATATAAAAATCCAGCAAATATTTGATGGTAAATAAAACCAGAAATCTGCAGCATCAGTAACATCAGAAGAAAGGTACCTACATTTTTCATTCCAGATCTAGCAGAAGCACACACTGAAAGGAGGTTGTTTGTTACTACTAAAAATACATTTGTATTGCTCTTAATGCCACCTCCATTCATCTGTTCTGTCTGTGGACTTCAGTCAGATTAAACTCCCAACTTTACAGATACTTCTGAGTGTCAATGCTATGTTTGGGCTTGATATTTTTAGTTTCAAGTACCCTACCAGCCTACAAACTCAGAACCCAGACTTACCTCAAAGTGGGTCTGTAAATGTAGCTAAGTTGCAAAAAGATGCCAAGGAGCAGCCAAATCTGGTATTTTAAGGAGGCTGAGCTATGGCTCAGTGTAGTATTAATTATAGTTTAACCTTCCTCTTAATGAATCAGCAATGCAAAGACAGACAGAGCTCCAAGCAGAGAAAACAGGGAAGCCCAGACTCATAGGCAAGGACTGGAATGGCAACACAGACCTCCAGAGGGAACCAAGACGGACACAATCTGGTGGTACAAAAGCCACCAACTAGTTCCCCAAGGTGCTTGTTTGCTGAAAGAGCTTTCCCATCTGTAAACTTAACACTCAATTGTACAGGATAAATAATCAGTAAACAGTCCATGTGACTTGCTTGATTTTGTTTGATATGACAAGCTCCTCTAAAACATCTCGGGAACGATCTGCCAAAGAACAAAGGAATTTCTTGTTATTGATTCTGAACAAATATAGGTGGTGTTTAGAAATTAGGTGCACAACACAGCAAAGTTATTCAATTATAGATCAGCATTTATGCTTATTCTGCCATTACAGTATCACGCTTCGGATATACCTGTAATAATCCAAACCCATTTGGTTCTTTCTCCTATCACCTAACTGTAAAGCATCACCAACCAACAGAACTTAAAAAAAATCAATGGGCTGTCCTACTCCATTCCACTGTTTCTCAAATGGATGCTGTTCCACACTTTTGGAATAGAGCAGGGATTTAAGATGCTAACATTTTTCTGAAGTCTTTGGGTCATCACCAGCATGCTGAAGGGGGGAAAATGGGAAACAAACAGACAAACAAATCTGATTTCCAAAACAACAACAACAAAATCCCTGTCTGAAGGTTGCCATATTTCAAAGCAAGATTCTCATCTTGCTTTGAAAAAATCTCAATGTATGATTATTTTATCTACTGAGTTATTATTTGTTTGGGATTATTTATAGAATCATGGACTCATAGAATCAATTAGGTTGGAAAAGACCTCCGAGATCATCAAGTCCAATCCTTGGTCCAACTCCAGTCCCTTTACCAGATCATGGCACTCA
>JAWWEV010000043.1:61067515-61079597 GCA_035583235.1 Hafferia zeledoni | reverse complement strand
GGTAAAGGGACTGGAGTTGGCCCAAGGGTTGGACTTGATGATCTCGGAGGTCTTTTCCAACCCAATCGATTCTATGAATATTTAAGTGCTTGTGGTTGTTTATGAAGCTTGTTAACTTAAGCTGTACAAGATGCCCCTGCTGCTCAGGTATTTGTGAATAACAACAGGCAGCAATAAAGAAACTCTTTGTGAGGCAAATGTAGATCTTTTCTCTGGTTTGCAAATCAAGGCAATGCTGCTCACCTTGTGTGCAAAATAAACATCTGGGAAAGGATATGGGCTATTGCTGGGAACTGTGCAAGCAAGTCAAAGAAGATTGAATATTTGGCACACTGCAAAGGCTCTCAAATGAGTTAAAACTTGAAAGGCATACCATGTAGATCTGTGAAGAAAGTAGAGAGTAACTGGAGCCATGCAGGTCCTTTTCTGTGTTGCTCTACAATTACACCTCTTAAAAACATGTCTAAGAACAATTTGAAAACCTGACATTGTTTGCAGGTGAGTTATTTTGATCAAAGTATTTGGAGAAAATAATTTCCTTGTTCTGTTTTTTGTGCTTCACTTGGAAACTGTCAAAGTTTAAAACTTGGTTGTAAGAATGCCAAGGTCATGGGTTCAATCCCCTATGTGGGCCATTGACTTGAGTTGGACTCGATGATCCTTGTGAGTCCCTTCCAACTCAGAATATTCTGTGATTCTGTGACTTGAAAATTCCTGCAAATAAAGTTCTGTTCTTCAATTGAAATCAAACTTTCACCAAATATCCTGGAGTTTACAAGTGATTGCAGGGAAATTGCTGGCAAATTCTCTTGGCTGACCAAATGGCATGTGAAGCAGAGAAACATAATCTTCAACTTCACTACTTCTCTGGGAATGGCATCCATCATGAATTTCTGCACTCCCCCTGTTTTCTGCTTTGCCTCAAGAGCATTTCTTTAGCTTAAGCTTAACCCTTTGAGACTGCCAGCCTGGCTGTCATGTCCTTGCCTTCCCCTTTTAAACCCAATTAGCTCACATATGTTATGTAATTAAGAGAAATTGCATAAGTATCAATCACACTTCCAGAATGATTTGTTTCTGTTTAGTTGGCACCAAACTTGTAGCATTTGCTGCTGAGGATATAACATACCAGAAAGACAGGGAAAGGTGGATGATTATGCCTATTCATGCCATACAGAAATGTGTATTCTGTGCCAGATATTAATACCAACCTATTTAAGCATTGACAGGTTTCTGGATATTCTGTTTAAAGCAAAAGAAAAGCTTGCAGAAACAGCTTCAATAGGATGTTTAATTAATAGTTGCAGTAGAAAAGGAGGTTGAAACACGCTTGTCAATGCCCAAGGTGGGAGACAACAGTAAAGTGTGTCATTGGAAGAAATCACAGGTGGCAGATTTGAGGATGAAGGTCAGAGAGATATTCTTTTGGCTGCTCAGACATCCACAAGATCTGTAAGTAGTCCACTCTATTTTAGCTTAAGTAAGGAGAAACTTCCTGTTAAGCTGCATAGTCACACAATAGTGAAACTATTGAGAATAATCTGTTTCTCTTTGGTGGGGAGCCGGAACAGAGGAAAATTTAAGGACTAAATGTAGCTTACAAAATCTAACCACAAAAAGGAAGGGAAAAGGCTGCTTCTGCTTGAGAGTAGATTGAGTCAACCTGATTTTAGAAAAATCTAGTCTTATGACTCCTAACTGCTTTGACAAAAACAGGATGAATGTGTCTTTACAAACAAGCTGTGTGCATCTGCTTTGCTGATGTAAGGAAATGGCTATTTGTGGGTAAAGAAATGGTTGTTGGTGAGAAAGGAAATAATTATTTGTAGATGAGGAGATGGCCATTTAAGGGTAAAGAAGTAACTATTTGTAGGTGAGAAAATAACTGAAAGAATCAATTAAGTTGTAGAAGAATAGTGAGAAAACCTTCTAAGAATAGTGAGAAAAGGAATGACTGTATATAATAGGCATTTTGGGGAAGTTTGTACCTTCCTAGTACTTTAGTCAATGAGGAAAGGAAGAGGGCAGTATACAGCTGGGGGAAAATCAGGATGAAAAGGAGGCCACATCCTCCGCTTTTTCGAGATTTTCATCGGGTGCGCTCAGTGAGCTCTTCCTTTATTCATGAATAAAGTTACTTTGGCATTACTGTCTCCTTTGTGGACACCAACCTCTGGCAAAGAGAATTTTCTGCACAACTTGCTCACACTTTGCTTTATCTATTGCCTAATTTTGTCTTTTGCAAAGCCACATTACCTGTTATGGTGCTTTGTGTCTACAAATCACTAGAAATCTTGTATTTTTAAGTTACAGGAGTAAAAATATTGAGGGATACACCTAGTGCAGGTAGATCAGTGTGTAAGCTGCAGGTTCTGCTCTGGGTGGTGGGAGCCCCAGGCAATGAGATGTGGACTGGTCCCTGCACAACAAAGGGCACCTCAGAGACCTGGTCACTGGACACCCAGAGACACAGCAGGACTCAAAACCTCTGGGCTATGTGCATAGACTGGGAGGGTGTAAAGGCCCTGAGTTCCTTTGTTTGGGGTCCCTCCTTGGAGGCTCCAGCTTAAGCTGTTCCCGGGCTGCTGCATTAGGATTAAATTACTTAAAGGAACCAGTTGCCTGTGACTCTGCTATGGGAAACCTGGGGCCGAACTGGGGAAGAAACTTGTCTGAGTGTGTGAGAGGGGCGTGTGCAGGGACTCAAGTGGGGACCCATTGGCTCACTGTGAAGGGGCTTCAGTCTCAGCAGTGAAAGTCTCTGGTGTTGGGAGTATGACTGGTGGGATTGTGACTGCCAGAGCAGCTCCTGCATGATCAGACAGGGAAATTTCCTTAACAATTTAGTATACTATATTCTATACTCTATATTCTATTTTATATTCTATATTTTATACTGTATTATACTACACATGACACATTCTGAGGTTTACCCTGCACTGGTGGTATAATGTGATGGATGCACTTTACCCCTGGCTGTACTTTGGTTCAGACTGACTAAGAATCAACAAGGTCTCATGTCCTTGGGGTGCACTCAAAAGCTGTGAAGCTCCTGGTGCATGGGAATGAAGGTGTTTTGGAAAAATATTTCAAAAGATGTTTTCCAAACCCAATGATTCAAGATAACCAAAAGTACAGAACAAGACATGAGAACTAGAACAAAGTATCTGTCTTGTCTATACTGTTGACTAGCAGCCACTGTACAAGCATGGGCAGCCTGTGCCAGGCTTTGAGTTCTCTTTGCTGAAGCAGCAGCCTGCATAGCAATGATATCTCTCTGAGCAGGGATGGCTCCCAAGGTTACTGCTGGAGTTTGAGAGATCCCTTACCCATGGCAGATACTCATACTGTGGCTGAGAGCATGCTGAACTAATAATGTGAAGCATTACTGATCTGTGTAGCTGCTCAGGTGTTATAGTGTGGGTAATTCCACTAGATGTGAACCACTGACTGAGTCTCAGACTAAGACTGGGTCCAGCTGTACCTGGGCTGTGGAAAGGAGCAAAGGGTTCTACTCTGGACCCTGTGATTCAACAAGAGGGTCCTTCTAGCACTTCATGCCTCCAGTCCCTGTATGAGCCATTCTAACTAAATTTTTCTTTGTATGTTTCCTCCATGCAGTAATTAATAAAGTGAATCTTGCCAGTGAACTTTGTTAAACTCCATCAAACTTTCATCAATTGTTTTACCTCCTTGTTTTTATTCTTTTTAATAAAACATATTACTGCTTCTCTTTTTGAGTGAAGCACATCCCTCTTCCATGGCAGAATCTTCAAATATTTAACTCGATCTTGGAAAGTGGGCCTGATTTGCTACCTAACTAGTTTCTTAATGGATGTGCTTCACATGTATTGTAAGTACAATAAAATACTCACCCATTAATGTAAAATTATTCTCCTTACTGAAAAAAGCCTTGCTAGATTAATCAATATAACTGTAATCACTGAATTGCAGAGCAGAGCTTATTGGGTGTTATAATTAATCCTTTTCATCTGAGTTTCTTAATTCCTTTTTAACAGTTATTACATATAGTAATGGCTAAAAATGGGGAGTTCCTTTTTAATCATGATTTGTAGGGCCTGGATCACCCTGAATCAAACAACTGACACCCAGTAATGTGGGGAAGAACTATCAGTTTTATTGTGTCTGAACTTTATCATATGATTTAGTGCCAAGAATCCCTTTCCTGACACTGAGTTCACTGTAGTTCAGAGGTGGATTCTTCTGGGCTCAGTCTTACAAAAATCAGAACTATGGATGTGAGCACTTAGAACTGTCATGAACATTTTACAGACCTGATATATTCCTATTCCTTTTTCATCCACAATATAAATCAACCTTTTTCAAATGTCACTCTGGCACACAGCACAGTAGTATGGTTTCTTAGCCCAGTTTAATCTCTTCACAAAGGCTTAAAAATTTAATGTTGATGTTTTGATAGATTGAATATTGTGGGATTCTAGGAATTTAGGTCTGAGAGAAATTCCATCACCAAGAACAGAGGAGGCTTGGTAATGATCAACTTGAAGTTGTCTCCTGCCTTAACATAAGAAAGGAGTCTAGAATGAATGTTATCAGACTGAGTTTTAATCCTTTGCTATCTTCCCTCCATAAATTCCTGAAATTACCATAACCCTTCCTACCTATTAGCATATGTCTCTCTGAAACCTTAAAAAGTGGTCTAGTGTTGAATAAAGGATTCCAGTTTTCATCCCCATAGCTGGGATCCTGTAGTTTTTGACCTTTCACAGAACACCATGGGAACCAATAGAGTCCCTGATAAGAGATCAGCTTGCAATGGGATTTCAGTGAAAAAGGTTAGAGGGACAATTAGGTGAATAATCTTTGACAAGGACAATTGTCAAATTATTACAAAGATTTTAGAAACATGGTAAATCATAGCAAAGTGATACAGCTTCTCTAATATTAATGTTTTCTGTTATGTATTAAGGGCTACCTCTATTAAAAAAAAAAAAAAAGAAAAAAGAGGAAATAAAGTATATAGAGAGTCCTGGTGTTCTTTTACTGTTTCTTTGACTAGTATAAAGGATTTCAGTGTCTTCCCTAATTTGTTGGTTTGGAATTTTCTAACCATAATATTTTTACCTTAAAGTTGTGAGATAATGATGGAAAAATTTACCTAGTCTCATTTGAACCAAATTTTGTGATTTTTTTTGTTGTTAATCAGTAGCTGTGTCCAAGCAGTTAGGATTAGGCAGCTGCATTGTGAAACTTACCGAAACTTGTAGGTTTGGCTAATCCTTTGTTTTAAGGAAAAGGGAGCACAATCCCAAGATGAATGAGCTATCTGGATGAGAGACACCAGGAGTGAAGTCAGCAGGACTGAGCAGTAACTGGGGGGGGGAAATAGTTCTGGCAGTGGAGACTGTGAGCACTGACACAGTCGCTGCTCAAAACAGACCCCGGCTCAAATGGAGGGAAGAACTGTGCACGAGGACTAATTAGCCAGAAAAGCAAGAGATGGAACCTCCAAATAAGGGTTTGAGTATGCCGATGCCTGTGTTTGTTAAAATGTATAAAGACTGTAAAGTTTTGATGATGGGGAGCCAGCTTTTTGGGGGTTATCACACAGCTCCCTACTTTGCACAAACTAAAATAAAGAAATAGAAATACCTCTCCTTGGTGTGTGAATTGGCTGCGCAGTGGGTAATGAGCCCATGTTTGGGACAACAAAACCACGATGAGGACGCAGGAAATATGCTAAAACTAACATTGAGGGGGGCAAAGGTAGAAATTAATTTATAGTAATAACAAGGGTTCCATCAGGATGGAAAAGGGCTCCTCTCCAGTCAGTTAAATTGGAGACAGTTAAAAGATTGGACTGACCTGAAGAGGCTTTGGTAAGGAAAATACTTGTGCAATGTTGTATGAGCTGCATTGGAAGCACCCTAGTGAGAACTTACAGGAAGTGACTTTATTAAGAACAAACTGGAACAAACCTGCATTCATTCCCCCACGGGAGAGTGTGTATGGTGTCCAGGGAATCAGCCCAGAACCCAGATGCCTGGGCCTTGAGTGTTCCAGCTGTGTGACCACCAGTTAGTCCCCATGATGCTTTCATTCAGGTGTTGTATTCAAGATCTGTTGGGACAGGGAGTACAAGAGGTGCAAAGTGTCAAGTACTACTCATCTGTGTGGTCCTTAGGTTGATGACCATGGACAGGGTTTGGATATGTCTTTTTGCAGTTCTGTACCTTAACAGTGATCAATAGGTTTCTATCTCTGGGCATCATCAGGAGTTATTACAGTTCTTTGTCTCCATGTCTCGTCCAGTGAAAGTGAATGGGTTTTGATGACCTGCTAGTTGGCTGCTGTTAACACAGGCCCCTTTCCCTGATGGTTCACTTGGCTGTCTCCTCATCCAGAAGTTCCCATTTCTCTCAACTTTAGTCTTTCTATTACAGTTCTCACGCTTAAAACTCGTGGACATGGTTCTTGTGACCTAATTATGCTGCAAAGGTAAGACCTAAGTCCAGGCCTACGTTCCTTTACTTGGGTCCGAGGAGGTGTTCATCACCAGGGTACTTTTATTCACTTTGTGGTGACACAAGTGTATTAACAGAAACTAACGTGCCTCAACTATACCATTAAAAGAGTGATTATGCCACTGAAGGAAAGCTATATAAACTATATATGATTGTGTTCAACTTTTCTTCACCTTTCTTTTATTGTTGTGACAGCTATGGCCTGCTTTTGTGATAGATGCCCCAAAATTTGACAGTGATCTGTTCTTGTCAGGATAGCTCTCTTGCACATATCCCATAGTTAAATCTCACTTTATCCACAAGATCTCTATGAGGTAATGATACTGGGAAAATGCCAAGTTAGAATTGTACCTGCTCTTATCCTTTAGTTATTGTATTTACATGTTACAGTCTACAGAAACTATTACAATAGTTGTGGTCAGTCTCTCACCTCACCCAGTAACACAGTTGAATGATTCTGTTCTTCCCAGCCAGCCACTGAGAGGAGAATGTGAATGCCAATATATCTTCGCTCAGGTAAAAACGCTGAGGATTGAAGGGCTGGATTGAAGGGTCAGATTCTGGTTAGAAAAAAGAAGTGTTGTGTCAGTGGTGGCTCCCCTGGGATTCGTGAAGGACTCGTGGCTTCTTGTTCCACTGCCAGGCTGATAAGTGTGAGAACAAGCTGTGATGCCCCTTATTGCCCAAAAACAGAGATAAGAAATGCTGCACTGCAGCAGTTGTGGGAAGGATGTCAGCAGTTGCTCCTTCCAACAGTAAAAGGACAACGCTTTGTAACAACACCGATCAGGATCTGGAGTTCTGCGCACGCAGTTCTGAGGGAGACAGAAATCCAAGTGATTTTTCCTACAGTATCACACCCACAGTGATACACCTCTTCTGTAAGAATTATTGGTTGATTTTTCACTGGGAGGTTGGGGCTTTCTTTAATTTCTTTAATCCTGTTTATCTGTAGATTGCTCAGTAGAAGACTGTAGCTAACAGTCTTTGTGCATTCTTTCTAATCAAGATAAGTTTGTTTACTTCAGATGCACACTAAGAGTCTTTCAGATGTTGCATAGATGTCATCTTTTCCTGAGTGTGCTTCTATAGAGCCTTAATAGCTTCTTCGTCTTGTATACCAATTTAGAGTTCCCAAATTTCTCAGGATTCCTGAATATTCTTATTACACAGTATTTAGTTTACAAATTGAGCTGCAAATCTCTGGCAAATCTGAATGTTCCTTCTCCTTCCCTGCCTTTTGAACATGCTTACCTGGCCTTTGCTTTTTAAGTTTACCAAACGAAACTTAAATCCAAGCAAAGTTAAATCCTCTAAAATTCTGTTTGTCTGGCCTTTCTTCTAGACATGCTCCACCCTGGGCATCCAACCTTTTCTTTCAGGAAAAAAAAAAAAAGGATCCTCTCTGATGAAATTTCAACAAACTTGTGTTAATAAGTTTGTTTGGTTTTTTCCTAGCAAAGATTTTTGCACTGTTGTTTGCTGCTGCATTTCTGTGCTGCACTGAAGCAACATACATTATTTCTCTTTAACGTATGGGTGGCCTGAGAGCAGAAGTTCAGTGGGAAGATGTGAGTCAGCCCACTCAATTTTTTTCAGTCAGTAACCTGAAAATAATTGAATGGCATCAGCTCCTGACATGAGGTAGGCTCAGATCACCCTAACCACATGTCATGGGAAAACTCAGGCATAAACCCAGGCAGAGGTGATTGCTGAATATTTTGCTAATTAGTACAGTAAGATAGTAAAGGACTGTGAGAATACTGGCTATGTATTGCATTTTGCTTGGGTAAAGGTCCTTTCCAACCCACTTTGTAATTCCGTGACTTTAGCACATGTGCCAGGCATTCTGGCGATATATGACCTTTGATTAACAGGATGTAAAAGCTTTAGATACATCAATAGATGAGTAAACACAGTTTAGTATGGAATATTTGGCTAGTTAATCTATGTTTGAATTGTTGGGCTGCTTCTCCTTTGCACCTGATCCGACTAAATGTTCTTTGTGTGAGAAAATGTCCTGCTACTGAACTGTGTTGTTTTGATAGCAGTGCCTCCCTAAATATACCCAATGATAATATGTATTCAGGGAAACAATGGGATTTGTTCCCATGAGATACAAGTAACTAGAAGCTTCTTTGTGTGACCTTGCCTCCCTAGCTTTTTTTTTTGTTTTCATTTATCAAGGTAGGACAGTTTACACTGTGCTTTGATGTAACATTTAAGTACGAATTAGCTTAGCTGTCCTCTAATGAGCTGTTTATATTCTTGGAAAAGAAGAGCTATTCACTCCTGCGATTTCACAGCCAAGACCACAGTTATCTTTAACACTACAGGAGACTTAAACTCAATAAAAAAGGCCACCTGTGACACAGACTGGTCCCACCAAATCTTCCAAAGCCCCATCTTTCCTCAGTAGATTATCTCAGACAAAGAACCACGGGTACATACAGAGAGTGAAAGAATAAAAGTGGCTTGAGAAAATTAGATCAAGTAGTGCCTACTCTCTTGGGATCTCCCACGTCCTGGGTGGCAAGCATTTAGGTTTAATGGCCAAATTCCCAGTGAGACACACAAGCCATGACAGTCAAAATCAGTCTTATTCGATAGAAAATCAAATGCAGGAATATGAATGTCCAAGTATACAGAGTTTGCTACAGAGCTTCTTAAAATACCATTGCTGTTTGTATGAGTTAAAAGGGTTGCTGCTCAGTGTACATGAAAAAGTGTTGTTTTATGCCAGAAAGTCAAGACGACCTAAAGAGATCAGTAAAGGATTAAAAAATATACTGAGGAGCAATGACTTCAAAGGCCAGCCTACAGAACTTGGCTAAAAGGCCCATCTTAAATCAAGGATATAAACAAGATAATTACTGTTTTGGCTCAAACCCAGTATCCTTAAAGGAAAAGTATCTCCAGCAGGGGCAGGTTGTGACCACTGACTCATGGGCCACCGACTCAAGAAAGTCTGTGACTCAAAAGATGTACAGTTATGTCAGAAGTAGGACTAGTTAGCAAATGTGTAGCAAATCAGCTATCAGTGAACAATGAATAGGTATTAGGGAGAGATAGGCAGATCCCAAAGTGTATATTTATGCATATATCCTTCAGCTGGTGTGCTAGCTTTGTGTAATTGCCACCTAGCACCCACCTTTGTGCAAATATAAAATAGACCAAATATCTCATCTCTGTGTGTGAGATTTGCACACCAGGTACCAAACCTTGTTTGGGAGACAACAGTTAAAGAGGATTGGTACTACGAACAAAGCAGTGTGTCTTTAGTTACTTCTTTGTCAATTTAGCAGCTCTCAATTCCATCAAATAGCGCCTGTGTCCTCAGGAATTCCTCTAACAAAGGTGTTGCAAAATGTGGAGTATGTCAAAATTTTCTTAAGTTAGGATATTCTTTGATGTCAGATTTATCCTATGATCTTTATATACTTCTAAGCCTAACCAGCAAATAAGGACTCTGAATTAGTGGCACAGAAAGCAGCCAGCAACCCTTAGTGAAGGGCTTCCTGGAACTAACAAGCTTTAAGGATGTAGTAAATCAAGATGCTCTTGTATATCAGTAAAACAGCAATTAGCATCCCTTAGTCAAGGACTTCTTGTAACTAACAGGCTTTAGGAGTGTAGTAAATCAAGATGCTGATGTATGTCTATGTATACATTGCTAATTTGTCAAAAGACTCAAGGCCCATATATCCTATAGATGAACTCTCTTCATTATAATGCTAAAAATCACACCCACTGAGCACCCAGGCTTGCACAACTCTGAAATGAGGAAATAATCAATGTCTCTCTCTTGTGTGTAATTATTGGCCTGTTGCACACTGGGTAATGAATCTGATTTTGCAGACAACAAAGGGGTCCCCAGAACCTGGGAGATTACCCAAATCCAATCTAAAGAAACTCACAACAAAAGACAAGTCACTAAGGACTGAAATCTCTGAGCATTCAGGAAAGAGAAGAATTAGAGTGAGAGCAAGCCCACTTCACTTTCTCATCTGATTAAAGTGAGGAGAATTTATACCTGTCCCTCACTTTGTGGTGAACCGAGTCAAGGTCCCTTGTGTGGGATTGGACATGCCTGCTCTGCTGCCTTCTGCTATTTACATTAATTCTTAAGAAGCCTTTTGAGGTTTACCTCCTTTAACACAAAGGGGCTCTTCACTGCGAAGCAGAGCTTGGGGCAGCACTGGCAGAGAATGGGAGTCATGGGCTGAGTCAGGGAGTGGTGGGTGGCTGCTTCTCCTGGGAACAAAAGGGAGATTCAGTCCCTTGGAAAGGCCATCCAGGGCAGGGGTATCAGCAGCCAACAGCGTTTTTGGCAGCTAAAAGCTCTTTCTAGCTGGCTCCAAGCACTCGTCCTCCAAAGGAGACCTGTGGTATCATGTTGGAAGGGGAACTGCACCAGGATGCAACCCCAGCCCATGCCCACCAAAGGTACTGAGATCTCTGAGCTGCCAGGGTATTGATTCAGAATTAACCGGAGTCTGACTGCTCATCCAGCCCATTTGCTTTTCTTTATGACCAAAGACTCCTGCTGGGCTTAACCCTTCTTGATAACCCTTGCTGACCTTCCGTGAGTCAGTGGATTACCCAGGAGCAAGCTGGAGCTCTATGTTACACAGCATTTGCTTTCATCCAGGTTTTTTTGGGGAATTTCATTTGCCCTTCAATCAGGTATCTCTCCAGAATAGTGTTCTTAAGATTTTAATAATTTCTTAGTTCTTTTTTTGTTGATAAACATTTATCACCTGATCTACACAGCCTAAATACAGTATTTACCTGATGTGTTTAGACTCATTTACTTTTTATTCTGCATTTTATTCTGCATTACCTTGTGGCTTGGCCCTAGTGAGATGCCTGCACTACTGTGAAGGGTCAGGAAAATGCTCACAGCCAGTAAGATGTACAGAAATATGAAAAGTATTCTCACAGTTTTTCACTCCTTTAACTAATAAAACTGCTGGCAGCTGTGTGGTCATGTTCCCGACACTACCAAAAAAACTAGCCTGGAGATGCACTATATATTCCCATAGCAAAATGAACCTAAAATAAAAGGTCATGATGAGCCATTAGGTTGGCTCAGTCCTATTGTGGAACTTTACCTTCCAGCCGTGATTTCACTAACAGGTGGGACAGGATTAGGTCTCACTTTTCCAGACCTCACCTTGCCTCTTATCTCTTCAGTGCCAACCTCACCCTTGCACTGCCACTTCTGATTTCAGTGAGAGCCAATGAAAATAGTGGCCTAACCTGTGCGTGGCCTGTTATTTTTTGTCACTGTTAATACTCATCTCAGTATTAAACCGATTTCAGACAGTGGATTTTCAAGTGGAAACTACAATGGGTATGGCAACAATCAATATAGTAGAGGCATGGTTTAACACACAGAAACACACACACAGACACACATACATACCCCACACCACTTAAGGCATAACTACCAGTGGAGGCTGTGGTGGCTGCATCCAGCTTACTCTGGACTTTGGGGGATCATAGAATCATAGAATCGATTGGGTTGGAAAAGACCTCTGAGATCATCGAGTCCAACCCTTGGTCCATCTCTA
>JAWWEV010000043.1:61044447-61062165 GCA_035583235.1 Hafferia zeledoni | reverse complement strand
AGAGCTTGAGCCCGTGCCCCTTTGTCCTATTGCTGAGTGCCTGGGAGAAGAGACCAACCCCCACCTGGCTGGAACTTCCCTTCAGGTAGTTCTCGACAGTGCTGAGGTCACCTCTGAGCCTCCTCTTCTCCAGGCTTCATGAGTCAAAGAAGAATAAAGATTCAGTACTACAAGACTCAGGGTTATCACCATGACATTTCCATCACTTATGCAGGGTTCCTGCAAACTACAGCAAGGAGAAAGAATAATTTGTCTTTGTTGATATAATTAACAATTAACTAGATTGAAACTGTCTTAGAAAGGATTGCATGGAGGTTTATGCCCCTCCATACCTGACAGAATACATGATTTCCAGATGAGTCATTTTCATAAAATCCAGTCATACATCACAGAGCAATTAATTCAACTGATTGGTAAAAAGAGGTTATGAGACACACTTTCATGGTAGTAGAAAATCCTTGAGTTGATGGACACGTAGAGAAATCACATCAAAATACTAGAAAAACCTTGAAGGAAACAGTAACTGGAGCATTTAAATTACCACAGATCCCTCTACAAATGCTTGAGCCAAGCTTAGCCTGTCTGAATCAATGACTAAGCAGCAAAGGTACCCTTCAGACCCGGGGTGCTCCAGACATCCTCAGACTCTTCTCTCAAGAGACCAATTTGCAAATAAACTGGGCTGCAAGCTGACCCTTGTAAGACAGCATGCTGTTAGGCATTTAGGTTAAAATCAAATATGTTTAAAGAGGCTTTAAAGAGGCTTTGTAAGCATGAAAGGGACAGATCACTAAGTTATCTCTGTCCCCTTGCTGCTTACAAAGGCATTGCCAGTCCAGCTCTGGGATGAAGTATTTCCATCAGACCATATTGACACTGGGACTCTTCCATGTGAAAATTATGGAAACTCAAGAAGAGGAGCTGAACAAATGGTGACTGGTGTTGTATGTGCTATAAATCCTATCTCTGCAAGATAACCATCAGAAACCCAGAGTCAAGGACCCACTGAGAAGTGAGAACAAGATCGTGCCACAAATCCTCCAAACAAGGAGATAACACAGAAACAAAGTGTTGATAAGGCCAAAGAAGAATTTTGCTTGAACTTTTGTGCCAGCCTTTAGTCATTTGCATAGTAAAGTACACACCCATAGGCTGTAGTATCCCCTTACTCAAATAAGCCCCTTCCTCATGGAGTATGTGTGGTAAAAATTAATGCATGCTTTGCCTTTAAATGAAGGCAAGAAGATATATTCACAGTGGTTATAGGTTTAGATTGTTCTGTATGAGGGAAATGTTTATCTTTCACTGTTTGAGGTGTATAAAACTGGGGAGTTGGCATACTGAGTGTGTGCTGGCTTTGGATTTACAATCAACCACCCCTCTCTGTGCAGACATGAAATAAATATCTCGACCCTGTGTGAACCAGCTTCTTGCATGCTGGGTAGAACCCACATTTGGGACTACACTGGGACTATTGTAGCTGACAGTCACTGGCTTGGTTTTGCTCTTGTTTTGTGACAAAATAACCAGCAAGGTTTCAAGTTCTCTGCAATGTTGTGCACGGCACACATGTTCTTCAGAGGGGTAAGCCAAGAACACTCTAAGCTTCCTTTTGGGCATTTGATAAGCTTCAGCTCTAAAGACACTACATGATCCTGGATTGCTAGGTCCACAAATACTGAATATGCCTTAGCAAATTTTATTGAAGTATACTTATTAAAAATATACAGAGGAACTGGAAAGCATGGCAGACAAAACACCACAGAAGCAAAGAGCTTTCCTATAGTGAGCCCAGCTGGAACTTGTTTGACAACAGAATAGAAAAATACAACCAGCAGTTTAACATACACACATTATGTAGGTGATTGATAGCATTCCTTGAAATCATAGTCTGCAAATGACCCTCAAACTTTTATTTGGAACTCGTGTAGACATTTGCATCATAAATATGGTTGTTCTGGAAGTGAGAGTGGAAATGTACTTGGGCAAATGGAAACATGAGAAGAAACAGTAGAACAAGGACTAAAATAATGGCATATATTGTTTTCTAAGGTTGGTAGTTCACCTGGGTCATAGTGCAACCTGTGAATGGTTTCATTCAATAACCAGAGAGCAAGAAAATGAAAGCGTAAGTTAAGATGACAGGAGGATAAACGAACTGGCCTGGAGCCAGGATGTGACTAGAAAGGGAAAATATTAGCAATGAAGAGGAGCTCAGGATATTTAGAGAGGATTCAGTCCTGGCATGTCTTGTCCTGCATATTGTGCACAAACTGTCCTGGCCACATTACTTGCACACACATATACTGATACTTCTGTTGGTGAAAATATGAGCAAACAGAGTCAGCTGATTTATGAAGTTAAATAAAAATCACTTTCCTGACCTGTATGGTCGTGTAGTGAGTTTTGTTTCCTTAAGTGCCACATAAGTTGGCAGAGAATCCAAAGTGAGAAGGCAAGAAGAAATCTTTCCACCATTGCCTCTTAATTGTGAAAGGAAGTGGTTGGATCCATTTTTTGGAAAGGAAAAAAAACCGTAGGAACCACACACAGTGACTGATAATTTAGATAGAGGAAAAAAAGCCAATTTCTGTATTGTGGTTTGGTCTATCGATGCAGAGACTTGTGATAGGAACACTAAGGTTTACAAATACACAAGTGTGTCTGAAAGCACCAGCAGAAACAGTTAACAGAAGGGTTAAAAGAATAGTGAGCGTTGGTGGCATAGAGATCAGTTAACAAGACCTTAGAACATCAGTGAGCGTACTGGGAAAATGAAGGACAGAACTGAAGATGTGGAGAATGGAAGGAAGGAAAAGAAGAGGATTTGATCCATAAAATATCTGGAGAGGGAGACAGAAGGAGTGTATCAGCAAAGTGAGTTCAGGAGGGTTGGATAGGATGTAAACAAATAGAAAATTACAATCACTGTCAACTCCAGAAGTACCCTGAAGAGTAAAGGCACATTCAAAAACCAGTTGCTTTTTCCCAGTCAAGAGAGATATGATGACCACTCTTGAGCTGATATTCCTTCTCCTCCTTGTCATATGCAAGTAATCTTGGGCAGACCACAGACTCTCTCAGATGAACTGTAGGTGTTGGCTGATAATAAACATGTTTAGAAATAATGAAGAGAAAACGAATGTTACTTGGTGGAACATCCACCCATTCTCCTGAATGTAGTTGAAGAACAGGGGCCTAGTCATTGGACTGGTTATGGTATGGCATCCTGCACAGCCCCTATCCGTGGTGAGGTTGACCAGCTCTGTGTCACCTGCACTCCTACAATACAGATTCATCTGTCCCAATAGCAATCAGATTTGGGATTTGGATTTAGTTTTAGAAACTCCCTTGGCAATACAGTCTAATATCCTTCTTACATTAATAAACGTTCCTAGGAAGAATAAATGCAATTGGTGATCAAAGACACACAGTATTTCACATGGACAGAAAAATACACTGCACATGTGCTTATGATTAAACACATTGATTAGTTATACAATCATTAAATTACGTTTGTTAGGCTCATGAATACCATGTGACCATTGCTCAATCCTAATAGATGCATTGAAGGAGTGGGAATGGGCCCCTGTTGTGGTGCATCCTCACCCTCTGTTCTCTGGCCTGCTTGCACCTGTTCCATGATCTCAATAATTCCTGTCAAGCCTTGGCCTTTATGTAAGAGCTCAGCAGTGAAGTAGCCCGTGACCGTACTGAGAACTCTTGCAAGTCTAAGGTGGGAGCAGCACTGACCGTACCAGGAACTCCTGCTGCCTGCCCAAGGTGGGAGATGAGAGTGGGAATAATTAGTCATTCCCTGACAGCCTGGAAAATTCCCTTATCTGAATTGCAGCTGAGTTGAACAGTACCACCATTACTGGAATTTTGAAAATTTCAGTAATTGCCAACCCAGACTGCAGGCAGGAAATTTACTGATGATTAAAACCAACCATCTCATGACTCTATAAACAGCATTCCTAAGTAAGACCCTTTCAGCTCCTCTTGGACTGCAGTGGGCTGCACCCACATCTCCCTCTGAGTGGGACACCTGTGAACTCTCAAGTTTGCGAAACTTGGAGGAGCACTGGCTGGTGATGGGACCTGGGCTAATATTCCTACTACTTGAGGCTTGGCCCCTGCCTCTTGAGAGACATCAGAAGGCATTAAATGTGGGTCTGGTTCTCAAGGCAATTTTTAAATAAGTATACCTTTGTGCATATCCATATCCATGTGTGTATGTTTTTTGACTTGAATACCCCATTGCAACTATATTATACATGTTATTACCTTGAATCCATAATCATTACTACTGTCATGATTGTAATTGACTCTTGGTTAACTTAACATTAAAGTGCTTCTATGATGGTGCTGCTAAATCCTTTAGACATAAACCATTGACCAAGTCTGAGCTTAAGTTTGGCTCCAGCTGCACTCAAACTCTTCTGTGAGAAGTTTAGAAAGCAAGGGGGTCCACTCTGTATTTTGTGACTCAAATGAAGAGTCCTCCTTAACCTTTCCTCCCTTAATCCTTTTCAATCCCCTCCCTCCATATAAATCATTCCAAATTGATTCTAATTTGCTTTTCCTTTACATGTATTATCCATGTAGTAAGTAGTAGAGTGAACTTTGCCATCCAACTTTGTTGTGCTTTTGCAAACTCATATTAAGATTGGGTTTCGCTATTTCGCTATTACCTTTGACGGTGACTCGTTAAGTGACCTTAACCAATCATTTTGAGAGGCCCAAGGCAGGAAGAGGCTGTAAGACAATTGAAATTGACAATTTTTCCAGCTGGAAGGGTAAAAATGCCATATTAAACATACCCTTCTTAGCCATCATACCAACTGAACAGGCAATAGTCTTACCACAAAAAATGTCAGAAAGGCAAGCTGGTCCCAGCTCCAACCTCCACTCCAAAAAAAAAAACAAAAACACCCACCACAAAAAAGCAAAAAAAAAAAAAAAAGCAGTGAATCAGGCAATATAGTCCATGTTTGGAAATGTTTGGACAAAACAAATATTCCAGCTCACAGATCCTGAAATCCCCTGTCAGGCACAGCTGTCAGGATCACTGGCAGGAAATAGACTTTTTTAGATTTGCATTTCCCGAACAAACAAGTACTCTAGAAAACTCATCTCCTGGCCCACTGTTGCATCCATGTTACAGCAGGCTTCAAGTGGAAGAAATCAAAGGCAACACAAACATCAGAGATGTATTTGCCCTTACTAAAGTAAAACTGAAATACACAGCACTCTATAATGGCAGTGATTGATTCTGCACACCCTGAGGGAGCAGTGCCTGTGCCATTTGCAGTTATTATAGTGGAGCCTGGTAGGTGTATGTGGGGTTTGTTGTTGCTGTTGTTGCAGTCTTAGGTGTACATCTAAAGAAGGTTCCAGTTCCGATATCAGTTACACTCATCCTCAACAGATTCTACCATGATCAAGTTACAGGTCCCTCAGGCAGTGTTTGAATTACAGGTTTTGGTTTTCTTCAGTCTTGAGCTGCAACATGTACCGTTTTTGTGGACTAAAGAAATACATTGTACTAGTACAATTTATTGCTTCCATAAATAAAGTCTTAACAGCAAAGTATTGCAATCAGTCTGGTGACAATGGTACCAACATTAATAGCCTAATTAATATAATTATTACAAAAAAGGCCACATTAATTAGCAGTTAAAACAACTGTATGGAAGCTTCCTAGTACCTACTTACCCCTGTTCTCTTATGTAAGAATCACCCTTCCACTACCCCTCTGGCCACAAAGGTTGAAAGTGGAAAAGAAAAATCATGGTGCTTTGTTGGTGTCCCTTGTTCTTCACTGGGAGAAATTTGGTGCTGTTGGTGGGGACTTCCTCACTCCAGGGTCTGTGTTTGGATTTACTATATATCTTGCAACATGCACCGCATCTTCCTCTTCTTTTATTGCTTCACAATTCCTTACTAAAACAAAATTCACTGTCTGTAGTTTAGTTTATGTTAGATACTTGCTCTTTCTTCTCTAATTTTTCCCTTAAAACCAGTTTTACCTGGCTCCCAAGGCTGCATTCCTTTAGTGACTGGTAATTGATCACTGGTGACTTGTTTATGACCCTGGGGTCACTGGTGTCATTGCGTGCCTGCACTTTTCAAGGCCTCTGCTATCATCCTGCACTCGTACTCTTCCAGATGCTTCTAGGTCACAGACACAGAGTAATGACCTATTTGCACTAACTACAGTTAGGTTAAAAACTATTCTAACAGAGTACCACACAATTGCACAAAGTTAACTCATGTTAAAACAACTTAGATAATATTACACGTAATCTGATTGTTAGGCAACTGCTGTTATAGCTAAACAAACAAGTGCAAAGCCCCACACAGGCCAAAACAAGCTCAGACAAAGCAACCATTGACAAATCTCAGCCTTGAAGCAGCACAAAACTAAATTGCAGCCTCCGGCCTCTGTACCAACAATGACACCACCACTTTACTTGGCCTTCAAGGCTACATCATCAAGATACAGTTTCCTGACAGCATTTCCATTTGTGACTTCATGAGTTTTGTCTGTCAAGATACCCTGGTAGCACAGCTCATGTTTCCTATGATGTCACTCAACATACTTAAATATACAGTATCTTGATAGTTTGATCAGGGTGTAGAGTCCTGAGAGTCTTAGCATGTTCCAATATGATTCTCTTCTAGGGTTAATGACTAGATACTTTCCTGTTCTAGAAACCTTGAAAATTCACTTTATACTTCAATGATAATACAATATGTGCGTACAACACTTTTTTCAACTTTTTGTCCTTAATACCTGTCTAATTATGGCATATTACTGGTATGAGTTTGAATCTGATTCTGTTCATATGATACCAAGCCTTAGTAATGAAGGACCAAAACAAGAATGCCCAGCCACTTTAAAAGAATACCCTGTGGGTAGAAATCTTTGAAGCATGAATGCATAATTTCAACATGAGCAAAATTCAGCTGACTGTTGGAAGTTCAGTGTTAAGAGTGTTGGATGTGCAGCTATGAACATCCATGGGGATGAACTTCTGGGCAGGTAATCCCAGCATGCAAGCCTGCAAGTGATTGTAGAGGTCATGAGGTCATAAAAGGATGATTGGTTTGAGATTCAGATTATTGTGTGCAGGGAATATGATTCTGGATATTTGCTTGAGCCAAAATGTGGTGAAAGTCAGGAGATGGGAAGATTATTTCAAATCAGGATCCATGTAAAGAGATTGATAAATGGATAAGTCAATCTAGGAACCATTTGTGGATCAGACATGTGAAGGCTCACCAGAGAAATAGCATTAGGAAAATGAATTGAAGAGTGGTGGTTATGCCTGTTAGAGAGATTGCCAGGCTGAGACATGTGATACAATCAGGAACAGCAAACATCAGTGCCCAACAGAAACATGAAGATTAGGAAAACAGGAAAGGGAAAAGAAGACACAGGAATAAAAACGCACAGAATGCATCAACATGATAACAGGAAATACACCCCACATGTGTGATTTGTGATTTCACAAGTTACTCATTCAGCTGGAGGCCTTTGTTTTGAGGGTTTAGCGACCATGACCAGGTCTGAGGATGAAGCAACAGTTGCAAGTGCTGAATGACCTTCAGTCATCCTGATTGCTCAAATAGTGCATGAAAACCATGAAAACTGCTAGAGAGAGGCATTACAGAAGACAATGAACAAGAGCAGGAAGAACTGAAATTACCAGCTGTCTCTGATCTTGACAGTTTTAAGAAGATCAAGTTGATTGACATCTGGGATTTAGTTCTGTGAAACTCTTTTCTGCAATGAAGATGTTGTTCGTTATGCCCTTACCTTCCCTAGAAACTCCTTCACAGTTAGACATTTTAACCTGGATAACTGAGTTGAATCAGGAATGGTCAGAGATATGATACAAAATAGAAAATTGCAAGAATAGGAATGACAGAAATGAAGGTGCCCCTTTGAATATATGCATATGCAGGGCTGGGGACACAGTTTTGTGTTTGAAGTTGTTGACAGAACACAATTGGCAAGATAAAAGTGGAGGTCCTTCTGTCACTATAATAGGTTGGGTCCTCTAAGGTCAATGAAATGCCATAATGAAAAATGAGTATGTGCATCACATTTGAAGCATATTGAATACTAAAAATATTCTGCTGGCTTATATCCCTTTGATAGCCATGTTGTTCATTGCAAGGTGAGGACTTGGGAGATTGGCGAGGAGTCAAGGACAGGGCTTGGTGTGCATGGTCACAAAGAGAACATCCTGTGCCTGCTGATAATCATCAGTTCACAGTGACTCCAGATTCTAATTACTGTAACATTGAATTGTTTGAGTGCAGCCATGTGAGTGCGATAATCTGTCAAAGAGAAAGGGGTATGTAAGTGGAGGCAGGGACAAGCCTGAGCTGAGCCTCAACTGGATACTTTCCCTGCTTTTCCCACGGACAGCAGGGCAGGGCTGGCAGCCAAGGTCATCCCACCACCCAAGATGGGCAGCAGGGCAGGTGGGAGCAGTCCCAGTGACTGGCATTGGGCACTGCTGGGACATCAGCCCACGGATTAGCGTCAGGGCTGGCCCAATGAGGGGAACCAGGGTCAGACACAGCTCCAGGATGGCTGGGCTGGGCCTCAGGTATGGATCCAGGTAGGGAAATGGTGTAGAATTAGGTAATAAAAAAAAAATGTTTAAATTTTGGCAGCATCTCCACAAGCAGAACACTGTTTCTTTCAGTGGAAACAGATTTTCTACCTATTATTGGTGAAGATCATGGACATAATGATTTTTCGTGCCTTCACTATTCTGAGAATTATGAAAAGTCAGTGTGATGGATCAGTAACATTTTCTGTGTTTCAAGATCCAGGAAACAACACTGTTACTGATGGTGGGTTTGATTGGAAAAAAATTAACTTTGTTTTGATTGCAAGAAAATTAACTTTGTGTGGACTAAAAATGATAGTGATCTGACCTAGAAAGTTTATTAAGACTCCATCTTGTCAAAAATCAACAGAACAGAGAGGAATTATAATGAAATCTTGACATCTAGATGAGCTGAAACAGATGAACAAGGCATGCCATGGACTGAGGTTAAAATGCATGTGACTCCAAGACAGAACAGAAATTGAAACCAGGACATGTTTAGTCCATGGTACCTCCATTTCTGAAGACCACTATTGACAATAACTCACAGCCCTAGTGCCAAAAGATCCCACCCTCCTTTGTTCTTTACATCATCTTATATCTAATAACCCATTTTCTCTTTCCCAGAGCCCACCTTTTCACTGTCCCTACACATACCTGCTTATCTCTGTCCAGATTTCTCCCATAATAAACAACACTCCCCACACTACTTTGCTCAAATTCACCTTAGTTCTGCTACTCCTGATCTTCCTTTTCAGCCTTATATTTCCAACAGTGTTACCTTGGCAATTTGGCCCAGTGCAGTGTAACTGATAAAATTTCTGTATCAGTCTTCAAGTAGAGCAAGCTTACATCCTGACACCACCTTGCAATAATTAATTCATGGTTATTATGTTTCATGGACTCCCTTTTTCAGAGGGCTCTCCAGTCCACAGTCCAGCCATGGCACACAATTCTGAGGCACACAGCTCATTACACCCAATTCTGGTTTGTGTTACTGATTTTAGGAGCTCTCTAAACACAGACGCAGAGTCTAGTTTAGAAAAGAGACTTGTTCTTCACAGAGTGCAAGGTGGAAGTTTCCACAGCTCAAGCACACCAAAGGGCAAAATGTTACCTCTTTCACACTGTAAAATTCACACGAACCTGCCTGTATAATATATATTCTCCACCTACCAAATGCATATTTATGTGGGTGATGTAATCTTGGCAGTGCTTGCATTATTTGTGTGAATCTTACAGGATAAGAAACCTGAAGTTCTTTTCTTCATTAAGCAACTTCTATTGTAGAAGTCATCTGACAAGATCAGTTACGCTTACAAAAGGTGAGAAACTTCAGCCTGAGGGACAGATAATTCGACTGGAAGACGTGTGAATTTCGTTGTCCTGCTGGTCACAGCTCATTGTAGGTAGCTTCTGTTTGCACAGGATACTCAGCTCTTGACCAAGGAGATGCCATGCCCTGATAGTGGAGGAAGGGGCAGGGATGCCACCCTAACAGCACTAGGCTAGGAGGCATGCTCTGATAACTTGGAATCTGGAGAAGGCAAAGGTCAAGGATCCCCAAAAGGTTAAGCACTGACTGGGGCAAAGAAACCTTAAAGCCTTGGGCAAGAAGGAAACCATTACAGGGTAAGCACCTGTAGCCCATCTGCTTCAACGGACTCCTGATTTCTCTGTTGTCATGGGGAGTGATGAAGTGCCTGTTACTGTGTGCGTATGAGTGCAAGGGTAATTAGAAATGTAGCATGATATTGATTTTGTCTTATTAAAGAAATCAGTTTTAACTCCTCATTTGCATTACACCTGTTGGGCTTCTGAAACCTGTTTGGTATGTTGAGAAGGATATTCAACTCTTTAGCAACTGATTTGCAGATCACAGAATCATAGAATATCTCAAATTAGAAGACACCCATAAGGATAATCAAGCCCAACTCCTTGCTCCTCATAGGACATTCTAAAACCAAACCACATGACAAAGAATGTTGTTTAGATATTCTGAACCCTGACAGGCTTAGTGCCATGACCACTTCCCTAGGGAGCTTATTCCATTGACTGGCCCTTTGCTTCATGAAGAACCTTTTCCTAATGTCCAATCTGAACCTTCATTCACACATCTTCCTTCCATTTTCTAGGGCTAGGTCACCAGAGAGAGGAGATCAGCACATTCCCCTCCACTGTTCCCTGTAGTGGTGCCCTTCCTCTCCTCCTCAGGCTGCTCTACAGTCTCAGGAATTCTCTAAGCCTTGTGTAATGACTTTGGCAATAAAGCTTCCCTTGACCTTAACAGAAACTCATGCATGACTAAGGCAGGAAGGTGCTGTCCACAGCAGGAGCTTCTGTTGGCTAACAAAGGACAAGAGATAGCAATCCTGTGACAGCCTTGGAGCATTACTTGCCTGAATCATCCTGGAGATTGAAGATGGCTGAAGCCAAGCATTTTGTAACCCTATAAGCAGTGGTCTTAAGTGAGATCCTTGGAGCTCTCCTGAACCCCATTGGGCTGTGTGTGCCAGCCTCTCACTGTGGGTGGGATGCCTCTCAGAGCTTGCTATCTCATAAGTCTCTAATACTTGGAGGACCAACACTGAAAGCTGAAAACAGGCCTGGGTTGATAGCTCCACTCCTCATGGCCCAGCCCTTCAGCTGCTGAGAGATGCAAAGGGATTCCACATAAGTATTTCCCTGATCTGGGGAGGGTGGTGTGGTGGAATTTTTAACAGGTACCTTTGTAAGTATTGGCTTTAAATACCATATAGCAAGTATAGTATGAATATTTCAACTCAGATTTATAATTAAATTACTCCTGTGCTTATAGCAAACTCTGTAGAATAATTTTGTAGTGTTAAATTAGTTAATGATTAACCTTCTAAATCCTTTAGACATAAGCCATTGAGCATACCTGAAGCTAAGTTTGGTAAGGGGATCCACTCAATATTGTGACTCAGTGGGAGGGTCTCTGTTATCCTTTAGCGCTCTTACCTTTTGTATCCCAGACTATGTGAAAATGATTTAAAATAGGTTCTGATCCAGTTTTCCTTTACATGCTTTATCTATGTAGTAATAGAGTGAACCCTGCCATTGAACTCTCTTAAGTCACATTTTCACAAATATGTATTAAAACCTTTTGTTGCTAATACCTTTGGTGGTGGTTCTTTAGGCGGCCAAAGCACTTGTTCACAACACTCCCCTGGAGGAAGTTGAAGGCTGCAATGGCATCACCCCTCAGTCTTCCTTCTCCAAGCTGAGCAAACCAAGTGACCTTTGCCACTCTTTGAAAGAAGAGGCTGCCCTTGAGGCTGTTCACCATCTTGGTCACTCTCTTCTGGTCACTCTTGTCCTAGTTCAGCATGCTGGGACCCGTTTATCACTGTGTGGGTGTGACCAAAGCTGTGTATTCTACACTCTCCATGTCATTTCTCATGAACTGTTAACAATGGACCATTTGAAGCAGCTGCCCAGGGCACACCTGACCCCTCAGGATGTAAGCTGGTTGTTAAAGAAGCCTGTGAGATAAGAGCTGTGATAACTCCCCTCCAGGGAGTCATTAGCACCTCCACACCCAGCCTGAGGGGGCGTGTCTGCTAATGGGCCAGCAACAATTCCAAAAATACCCCATGACTCACAGAGTCAGATCACCCATTGTGGACGTTCCCACCCTGGGGGAGGTACTGGCTATTCCCACCTGACCCTGCAGGTGTTTAATGTTGGGGTTTGGGGATTTCTGGTACCTTTTGTCAGATCCAGAGGAGGACCAGAACCTCAACAGGAGGAGGCCACCACTCTTCAATTGTCATCTGCACCAACAGTTTTTTCACTTCCTCTTACTTTGGACTCGGGGGAATCACATGGGGCTCAGCACAGGGCCCATTACAGGGCTCAGCACCCTGGGGCACAAACCATTGTGGGTGCTGGGTTATACTTCTGGGTTTTGTGAGTTAAACCAAATTTCTTTTTGTGTCATTGCATTTAATGTAATATTTTTATTAAATTGTAACTCTCACAATCTCTTTTGTGTTGGGTTCATTTCTCCTGCTGGTTTACCTTTAAACCTGCACAACTCTCTAATAGTTTCATGTCATTCTTTTATTGAGGTGCCCAAAACTACACACAGAACTCTCTCTACAGAGGTGAAACTGCACCAATGTAGAGTAGAGCAGGACAACCACCTCCCTCAAATAGCTCACCATGCTGTGCTTGATATACAGCTTAGGACATGGTTGGTCCTTTTGGCTGCCAGGAAATACTGTTGACTCATACTCCACTTGTTGTCAACCCAACCCCCAGATCTCTTTTCAAGGGACTGTTTTTCAGCCTCTTATCCCTGTTACAATCCTATTAGTGAGAGATGCCTCTGCCTGAATTAAGGTGCAAATGAGACCATATACCAAAGTCAACAATACAGATTTTATTTAAATGTAATGTAAAGAGATAGAAAAAGAAAAGAGAGCGGGAGAGAGAGAGAGAGATCATTCTTCTGGTGGTACCACCTTTACACAGTCCATGTTCTGGAGATCTACAGAGGTGTATTTTGAATTTATGTGTGAAGCAAGGACGAGTGTGTCCTCTTTCTGTGCATGCTTCCTTCAAGATTTGGAGTGGCTTTGGGGGTTGCTGGTGGCCACAGACGCTGTCTGTCCCATAACTTGGGGTCATCTTTGTTTGACTGGTGATATGCATATGAGCAGTTACTTCCTTTTACAGTTTGCCACAGTGAGGACTTTTGTCCAGGATGTGCTAGCCAGATCTCACTTCCTCCAGGAATTTGTTCCTTCCTGTTGCAAATTCCTCCTTTCCGTGCTTATCTCAAGTTCCAGCTGTAGGTGTTATCCTGCATCTCATCTTATGGTAAGTTCCTTCTCTGGTCTTGACAGTGTTCCTGGCAGGCAACTGTGCTCTTTATCTCCTTACAGTCCCCCTATTTGCACATATAATCAGGGTTACCCTGTTCTCGCTGGTGAATCGTGCTCGTTACATTTCATACAGCTGATGATTGCCAAAGCTCTCCAATCTAGACCTCTCTGTAGGGTCTCTCTGTCCTTAAGGGAGTCCACAGCTCCTCCTAATTCAGTATCAGCTGCAAACTTGCTTAATGTACATTAGACTTGTGTGTCTAGATGGTTTATAAAAACACTGACGGGCACTGGCCCTAAAACTGAGTCCTATGGGACTTACTGGTAACTGGCTCCCAGCCTGATGTAACCCCACTTACTGTAACTCTGAGCCCAACTGGGCAGCAAATTACTCATACAATGTATTATGGACTTACCTAGCTCTGTGCTGGATATCTTGTCCAGAAGAATACTGAGATGGTGGGACTATCAATGCTGTTTCTCTGATGCTGGTGTTATCTCAGTCTCTGAGTAGCTTTTTTATCCTATCCTTTTTTTCTCTAGTTTCTGTGACCCCTTCTACTTCCCTATATCCTTGAGTTTAATTACTAAGTTAGGAAATGTCATGCCCATCTGCATGAAAGGTTAGAAGGAGGACCCAGGCTGACATTGGTGCCAGGGAAGGTTATGGAGCAGAACATCTTGAGTACCATCACACAGCCCGTGCAGGACAACCAGGGGATCAGGCTGTCATGTCCTGCTCCTAAGAGAAAGATTTGTAGTGGTTGAAAAGGAACAACAAATGTCAGAGGGTCCATAAAAGCTCACAAAGTTTACTAGTAAATTATACACTTGGCATGGAAATTGGTGTAAGTTTTTCCCTTATCTTCTAGTAGTAAGAGAAATAGAGATTAAAAGAGGGAAAAGGGATGGGGGGTAGGGGAAGAGAGGGAGAAGGAAAGAGCACAGATTGGAGAGGAAAAGAGATCAGTCCTGAGTCTGTTGTTGATCCAGCTGACACGACGTCCTGGGTGTTCCACCTAAGCTTTGGGGGCTACCTTTTTATGGGTTGTTTTCCCTGCTCTGGGATTAGGTTTCTTGCTTTTCATGTAAATGTGTTTAGCATGCACAATCTGTCCTTCTGGGCCTTTCTGGAAATGGGTTGGGCGGCTTTGAGGGTCTTTGTTGGTCTCAATCTTTTGGTCAACATTCATGTCTGCTTCTTGACTTCATCTCTGCATTTGTGCTGTCTTTTGTGTTGTGCAGTTTCCATGGACCAGAACAGGGAAGTAGGCCCTGAAAAGGTGCTGCTTTGCCTCCATACAGCCCCTCTCGGCAGCCACATCCTTTTGTAACTTGTGTGATTGCACAATGGTGGCTACTGCTGTTTGAGACAAAGCAGCATGTTAACTCCTTGTTGCCCAGGCTTCTACACAGGCCTAGCCAGCATGTGTTTGAGACAGGTCCTGATCTCATTCTATGACAAGATGATCTGCTCAGTGGATGAGGGAAAGGCTGTGGATGTTGTCTATCTGGTAAAAACGAAAAAACCCCCAAACCAAACCACACAACATCACAAAAACAAACAAACAAACAAAAGAGTGGGACTGGGCTTTTATTGTATAAAGAGTAATTGACTGTCAGTCATATATTTCTAGGTCAGCTGTGTCAGCTCAGCAGCTTTAGGTAAGTTATCTGTAGTTTCATTTTGTTGGTTCCTTTATCAGGAAATTTGTATGCCACTTCCTTACCTGTGCCAGGAATCACTGTTCTTCACATCCTCATCATGTTTAACTTTGGGATGGTGGAGTCAGGCTGGTCTTGGCACTCAACACGAAAACCAGTATGAACCCAGCACGAACATTTTGCAAATAGGGTAAAACTTTGTTGTAAATAGTCTGATAAAATAATCGAAATTTGATCATACAGAAGAAGTAGTTGCAATTAAAAGTTGAAGCATAATGTATAGGACTGCTAGGAGTGTTGTGTTTGAAGTGTGCAACTATAGAAGCTTCACCAAGAAGTTATCGGATCATGTGTGCTGCTTGGAAACCCCCTTACCCTTGTCATCTTGATTTCACTATCAAGGATTCCAATCAGGAGACCTCAGTAGAACTGACTGATGATTGTTTTAGAACGAGGTTATATAACTAATAGAACCAATCACTGTAAAGGTTAAATTTAAGAATGGGCTTCTGTAACAGAAAAGCATAAAAATGGATTTTGCTGCTGAAGAGAACACATTTGGAGGAGTGACCCCTCATGTTCTCAGTGCACCAAATAAATGTGTGCTTATTCACATCAAATAAGTGGTGATGGATAAGTGGATCAAATAATGGTGTTGGATAAGTTCCTTTTGTGTGGTTTGGTGACAACCAGATCAGATAGGGTATCAGCCTTCATTGTTCTTTCTCTAAGGGTTGAGTGAATGGCTCATGTGCATTTAAAAGCTAGTTATTAAAAATTTGACCTGATCTAATTAACTGAACGTTATGTAATAGGAAAGCTATTTGAAACAAAGATTCAAGGCATAGGGCCTACAGTACCTACCTGCATTTAGTGTATGAATCTACAAAATGTAACCGTTTGCTGATAGGGCAAGATATGAGGTCAAGAGAAGAGCTTTGGCAGGTAACAAATAGTAATCAAAGAAGAATGGTCAGGTATTGACCTTAAGCGATATTTGTGATTATAACAACTGTACAATGGTAAACACAGGAATAGTTAACCAATGTATAGTTAAATAAGGAAACCACAAACTGTACTCTGCACCGACTCTGTATGAAGGCACTTTTAAGATAAAATTGTGTAAGTTGTTTGTTCAAGGGTATAAAAGCCCACGAAAAGTGTCACTCGATGCACATGTAATGAAGGTGCTGACCTCTTTGTGCTCCCGGTGCCAACAAAGGTGTGCTTTACTGTACAGTGCCTACTGTGTAGTCGATTCCTTTGAATCAATTGCTAGAAAATTTGTGTAACAATAAGCTACGCTGATTGCTACAATCTTTACATCATAATAAAGCTTTAATTGCAACTACAGACTTGTGGCCAGTTCTCACTGTACTGAGGAGCCTGAAAAGGACCCGCCTGTCACCGAAGGGTTGAGTGACAACTGGCCTGGAGCCAAAAGGTAACTATGAAGGGAAAACAAAAGCTGAGCATTGACTCAGAAACACTTCATAAGACCCAGGGGGAGGCAAAAGAGCAACTACTGCCTCCAGAAGTATATAAAAGGCCTGTCTAAGAGCAGTTTGTTCTCGGCAATGAAGAGAAATTTGTAACACAGAGAGGGTTCAGCAGTTGCCAGGGCTCGTTGCACCAGCCGGCTTGGAGAGGTGTGCATCCTGATACCGCCATAAATCTTGAAAATTTCTTTCCCTTACCACACAGTTATATAATGAGCTTTGTGCCTCTGACTGCTACTTGGATTATGAACTTCAGGTAAGATCTGTTCCGTATAATGTTGTCATCTGTTCAAAACTTTAACTTAGACCTTTTAAGGGGATAATAACCTTACAGTAATTTTGTCAAATATTAAGTGCTGCACTGCTTAAATATGTTTTCTTCCAAACATTTCTTCACCATCTACCTAGTTTTCACTTGATCAGCCCCCAGTTCTTCTGATTGAACTCTCAGCTGGCCCGCAGCTCATGGGAGGATGCGAAACAACCACTATATTTTTCTTGAAACAATGTGACGTGCCTGCAGCAGGGAGAGCTGAGAAGGCAGGCGGGGAACGAGCGAGGGCGGAGGGGCTCCGTCTGGGGGGCTCTGAGAAGCCCAAAGCCCGGTGTGACGGCGCTGCCAGCGGAGCGGTGGAACCAGCGGCACGGACCGTGTGCCCCGGGCCTGCCCCGCCGCTTTTGTGTCGCTGCCCCCAGCCCTGTCCCGCCACCTTTGTGTCGCTGCTCTCAGGGCTGTCCCCGCCGCCTTTATGCCCCTTCCTGCAGCCCTCCCTGCTCGCCTTTGTGCCGCTGCCCTGGCCCGGGGCCGGCCGGGCGGTGCCAGCGCCGGCCCCGCCTCTCCGCCCTCCCTTCCCGGAGCTCCCGCCCCGCTGCCCGACCCCGGAGCGGGGTCTCCTTCCGCCTGCACCGGGGCCGACTGCGGGGACCTGGGTGCTGCGGGGACCGGCGGCTGCGGAGACGTGGCTGCTGCGGGCTCGGTGAGGGCTGCGCGGCGGCGGCGGGGAAGGCGAGGGCGAGAGGGAAGGAAGCGGCGCGAAGGGCGGCGGGGGCCGCGCCGCGCTCCGCCCG
>JAWWEV010000043.1:60979627-61041115 GCA_035583235.1 Hafferia zeledoni | reverse complement strand
CTCTCTGGGCAGGCCATTCCAATGCCTGATTACTCTTTCTGTAAAGAATTTTTTTCTGATGTCCAACTTCAATTTTCCCTGGCAGAGCTTGAGCCCGTGCCCCTTTGTCCTATTGCTGAGTGCCTGGGAGAAGAGACCAACCCCACCTGGCTAGAACTTCCCTTCAGGTAGTTCATTCCTAGATGCTGCTGGGTTGTTTCTGACTATCATTTGTGTTTCTGATAAACATGAGAGTTTTAGTTCTCAACAGTTCCACATGTGCAAAGGGCAGTGGAAATGAAGAGCAAAATAGCTGTTGGATTTTGGTCTTAAAGGAATTGCAAGGAAGCTCATGAAGTTCACCAATCACCAGAGAAGCTACACTTTTTAAAACCACTCCTGTGATCTTGGAGCTAGTAACATGCCTTCATGCTGGGTGTAAATGATCTCCATAAAATGCAAATATGCCAAGGAGCTCTTCTAGTATGCGCTTGTGAAAGATCTCCAGGGCTGAAATTCAGTGCACTTCAGCCAGTATTACGTGCATAGATTGCAAACCTTTCTCCAGCTGGTAGCATTAGGTGTTGAATGACAGGGGAGAGATACCTTTAAAAGGAGATGCCTACAACTACTGGAGGTGTAAGACAGTTCTTTAAATCTGCCTTAAAACTTGGAAACTCTTCAGAGATTGAAGCACGTTCCATGGTTTCTCTGAATTCCACTGCTGTTTCTCTGAAGTGTTGATGGTAAGTAGAAATTTGCAGCTGTAGCATAGGGGGTATAGGTGTTTTCTAAAAAAAAGTCATTCCATCCAAGAAGAAGCAACTTTGCACTCTTCTTTATTGTTAGCTGACCCTCTTCTATCATAGTTATACCCACAAATAGAAAAGCATGAGCTATAGATGTATATTTACAGGTATGCATTTCAGTTATATGTGTGAACTATACTGTAGAGGCAAGGATATTCCTCTATAAAAGAATCTGATGGTAGTATTAAAAAAGTTTTTATCTGCAGGTTTCTGAATAGAATATTTGGTGATGTCAATTTCTGTGATGAATCCTGTCTCTGTTATTAGTGCAAAGCTTTTCTGTTAAAAATTAATTTCTCAGGCTTACAGCTATTGGTCAAAAGGGAACATAATTTTTTCACTGAGAAATGTAAGCAATACATGGTTGGTTGATACCATCAAGCAATCAGATTGACAGATTGATTTTTCTGTATCTAGTGCTTCTGGTTGTTGGTATGCACTATGGTGTTTATCTGTAAAGAATGGTGAAAAGAATGACCTCTCCTCTTGGCCTGTTGATCATGACCGCAGTTCCCATGACACTTGTGGCATTGTTACTGGATGGAATTCTACAGCTTTAGGACTGTGGATCAGTTGCCAAATGCCTTCAAGTGCTTTTTCCGTGTTTTTTGATTTTTGAACAATCTCTGAATTTTATGATTTTAATTTCTCAACTGCAGAATTTCCAAGCTCCCTCCAAGTTTTAAGGCACATTCAGAGATTGAAGCATTTAATTGTTTCTCTACATTTCACTGTTGTTGCCACGAAGTGTGATAAGTAGGAATCTGTAGGAGTAGTCCTGCTTCAAACATCCTTATTAAAACATAATTTCAAGTCAGTAACATAAATACTAAACTTGGAAACGTGATTTCAGCAGAATATTCTTTCTATGTAAGTGGGTGTGAAACAGCTTGAACGTGACCCTATTTGCAAAAATTGCCAGTGATGAAGGGAGGGTGGTCATGCTGCTTTTGGTGTTCAAGAATGCCAAGACCAGACTCACCAAAACACCTCAAAATTAAACAATAGGAGGATGTGAAGAAACTGATTTCCTGACAGATGTTTCCTCATGAAGGAACCAGCGAGTGGCATTATTTTAAATTATGTTCTGCTGAGCTAGCATAGCCAGGGTAGCAATGTAGTAGTGATAGTCAATCACTTTATCCTATAGAAGCCCAAGCCCTCTTTTTGATAGCAGAAATTTCTAGCACACCCCTTCTAGGAGTGTATGTAGAGATCCCTTATTTAAGTGGAGATGCTTCTCAAGGCTACTTCTCAGTCCTGAGCAAACGAGATTTGCCCATGCACTGGTGTGGGTGAGCAACATCAGTCTCTGCTTTATAATTATTAAGCTAGCTTTGAAAAAAATGATTTAATAAATAGTGCACTTTCATAGCAGTAATAGCCTTCTATACTGAGGAAGGTCATGGGCAGATCATCTGGAGTGACATCACATGGCACATAGAGGACAACCCTGGAATCAGGACTAGCCAGCATGGGCTTAAGAAAAGCAGATCCTGCTTGACCAACTTGGTCTCCTATGACAGGGCGACCCACTTAGCAGGTGTTCTGGGGTACACAAAGACTCTGGTATCCAACTGTTCTTTTCTCTTTTCCCCTAATATGCCTACTAATTTAGACTGTTGGGAGGGACTTAAGATAAGGGTGGTACTCCATTATCCTGGGAGAAGAATGTATGTGTGAAAAGACTGGAATGCTGATGACTCAGGACAATTTAGGTGTTAAGGGCATGCACAGTTGCCACCTCAGGCTATGAGCTTGGTGCTGTTTTTTTGTCCTTACACAAATGACTCATCTGTGATAACTTCTCTCTGGGAGGCATCAGGGCAGTTCACACACATGGCCTGAACATACTCATCTCTGCTAATGGCCATAATGGATCCACCTGTGCTGACATAACAGGCAGCCATAACACCTTAGAAGGTGTCAAAAACTCTTGAAATGACCTGTGATCAGTATTAGTCATCCAGTGAAGAACTCCCTGCCCTAGGGGAGGTACCAGAGACGTTCCCATCCACCCAGAGCACAATAAAAGACCACACTCAGACTTCACTCAGCAGATTGGGGGTCTCCTTCTCTCAGTCCAAGGGATTTCTACCGCCTGGGGCTTTTTCACCATCTCAGCGCATCAGGACCACAACCACCATCAGAGTTGCCTTGTGCGTCCTTCCAGTTGCCTGGGGGCCCACAGCCCTGCTCCTACTGCCGGTGCTGGCACTGCAGCCTCAGTCTAGCACTGACCCTCCAAACCATTCCTGCCAGGTTTTAATGGGTGGGTAGAGGCCATCTCGTTTCGGTCTGGTGGGTGGGAGCTGGGGAATTTTCTGGTTAGCTGAAGCTTGTTTAATCAGTATTGTTGTTTAGCACTCTTCTCGGTAAAGAGTTCTTTTTTTTTTTTACTCACATCTGGGTGTATTAGGTCTTTCTCTCTCTGTATTGGAGAGAACCAGGGATATTGAATTGGAGGAAGGAGACTTCTGGCCAAGGTCTCTGCCCCTCCTAATTGTCTGAAACCAAGACAGTAGGTCAGGGAAAGGCTGTTGTCTGTGAAGCCCAAAAAGGCTGAATAAAACTGTTTAGAGACATAATTTTGGTCAGTAAACAGCAAAGGTATTTATTGGTACAACGTTGGGGAACTCCCAGCTAGTGCCGGACAATAGAGTCCCAAAATCACTTGGGCAAAGCTCCAGTATTTATACATTGTCGGTAAAGGATTACAACATCTATACATAAATATTCATGTGATTACAACGTTTGATTATAATATTCATAATAGGCAGAATCTAGGCAGAGTCATAGGAGGAGTTGTTCATTTGAGGAATATTATGGTGGGACATCCTTTTACTTCATCGGGTGGTGGTCGTATTCAGCTCTTCTTCCTTGGTGAACTTTTCAACTCTTGCTGGTTCTGGCAGGCTTTTAGGGTTAACTCTGCCAAGAGTTGGACTTGGAACTTCTTATCCCCTCCTCCAGGGTCAGTCTGTTTTGTTACAGGTCCTGGTTGCCCAGGTGTGCTTTGTTCTTGAGCAAACCTCCCTATCCTTTAAACAACTCCATATGCCTCTGTTGTCAAAATGTTAAATTACTCTTTAACCTAATTATAATAGCTATTCATTCCTTATACCCCTGGCTTGCCTAAATGTTAAATAGACCCGTCTAAATGATAAATACTTCCCTAACTTAATTATGCTAGCTATACTTCTTTGTGGGGGCTAACTCTTTGGGTCTTGCTCTGTTTCATCTACCTGGACTTTGGTAAAATCCCTGACACCATTTTCCACAGTATCTGCTGGAGAAACTGACAGCCCATGGCTTGGTCAGGTGCACTGTTTGCTGGGTATAAAACTAGCTGATGGCCAGGCCCAGAGAGTGGTGGGGAATGGAGTTACATCCAGATGATGTCCAGTCACTAGTGGTGTTCCCCAAGGCTTAGTGTTTGGGCAAGTTCTGTTTAATATCTTTACTGACAATTTTTATGAGGGAATCCAACTCACCTTTGGTGAGTTTGCAGGTGACACCAAGTTGGGTGGGAGTGTTGGTGTGCTTGGGGGTAGAAAAGATCTACAGAATGATCTGGACAGTCTGGATCAATGAGTGCAATGAAGTGAAGAGCTTGGTCTGGCACTTTAGTTGCAACAACCCCATGCAACGTTTTGTGCTTGGAGAGGAGTGGCTGGAAAGGTGCCTGGTGGAAAAGGACCTGGGTGTGCTTGTTGATGGCCTCCTGAACATGAGCCAGCAGTGTGTCTAGGTGGCCAAGAAGGTCAATGGCATCCTGGCCTGTACTGGGAGTAGTGTGGCCAGCAGGACCAGGGCAGTGATCGTCTCCCTGTACTTGGCACTGGTGAGGCCACACCTCAAATACTGTGTTCTGTTTTGGGCCCCTCACTACAGAAGAGACACGGAGGTGCTGGAGTGAGTGTGGAGAAGAGCACAACAAAGCTGGTGAAGAGTCTGGAGCACGAGTCTGATAAGGAGTGACTGAGGGAGCTGGGGTTGTTTGGCCTGGAGAAAAGGCAGCTCAGGAGGGACCTTGTCACTCTCTCCCTGAAAGAGGTTGCAGCCATGTGGGGATCAGTCTCTTCTCCCAAGATAACAAGCGATGGGACAGGGGGAAATGGCCAGTTAGATTGGATATTGCAAAAACTTTGTTCACTGAAGGGCTTATCAAGCATTGGAACTGGCTGCCCAGGGAAGTGTTTAAGTCATGAATCCTGGAGGTATTTAAAGAGGTGTAGACGTGGCACTTGTCAGTGCTGGGTTAACAGTTGGACTTGATCTTAGGAACCTCTTTGAACCAAAGCTAATTCTATGATTCTGTGTTTTGCAGTAGATAATTTAGATAATTCTGATTCAAGTCCTTTAGTCTAATCATTATCATCAATTGACATAAGCATAAATAAATATAAATACTATAAATATATTTTGTTTGCCATCCTTTATCCTGCAGGACAAAGTTGTAAAAAGGATCGTTTATACCTGTATAATAATCCTGTAGACATAAACCATTCTGCAAGTTGAGACTTAAGTTTGGATCCAGCTGCACCTAGACTCTTCTCTGAGAAGGAGTTTAGAAAGCAAGGTTGTCCTTTCTGCTCCTCATGATTCTTTGAGAGGGTGTACCTGACAGACTTTGTCTGGCTGTGACCAGTGTTGCCCCCCAGGTGTTTTTCAATACTTCCAGAATAATGTTTCCCATTGTTTTACCAGGTACTAAAGTGTGACCAACAGACCTGTGGTTTCCAGGGTCTTCCTTCTAGAAAATGAGGACAATGTTGGCCACCTTCCAGTCAGCTGAGACCTCTCTAGATTCCCAAGATCGTTCAAAAATAATTGAGAGAGGCTTTGTGATGACAACAGCTAGCTCTTTGAGGATTCTGGGATGAATCCCATCAGGATTCATCAGAAGTCTATATGCAAAAGTGGGAAATGCATTGTTGGAAATGGTAGAATGGAAATCTGCAAAGAGAAGCGAGTAGTGTTTATATGCTTAAGGTTACTGTAAGTACTCCATAATTATAATGGACTGATTCCATTGTAATGTAATAGACTGATTACAGAGTTTTTCTTCTCCATTGTGTTGGGTAGGAGCTTTGCAGCAGCTGAGCTGCTGCATGATCTGAGCTGCTTGCAGGAGCTCCGGGAGATGTTCTGCAAACCACCAAAGGCAGATAGACCAGCTAAAATTGATACAATCCCAGATGTGGCAGAAAAGTCACTTCACCATATATGGAACACTGAACTGACTCCACCTGGATACTGAAAGACCAGCCAATAGGTGCCAGGAAAAACTTTGCCTGGATACCAGGGAACTGGCCAGTGGGCACCCAGGGCTAGTGTATTTAGGGCAGTGCCCAGGATTGCCAGGGGCTCTTGCTACTAGTCTGGCTCCTGCTCCTGTCGATGCCTTCCCAAACCTGTTTGACCTCTGCTCCTGCCCCTGCTTCTTCTGTGGCTGATGTGTCCCCTTCAGCTGCTGCTGCTGGGGAGACAAGTTGCTGCTGTCCTGCCTGCCTGCTCATTCCAGAGAGACTGCCTGACCGGCCTGCAAGCAGCATCTCCTGGTAGTGATAATCTTTCCTGTTAGAGGTAATTAGATCGAATTATTGAGCCAAAACATTTTAGAATTTAGATTTTAGAATTTATTAAGATAGGCAGTTGAGCAAAGCAGCGCGCGCTGGGCGACCGGGGAGTCTCCGGGCTCCACCAACGGCTCGCAACTTCTGAGAGATGTTGGTCAGGTTTTATACTCTTGGTAACCTTCTTCTTTTGAATAGTCTCCTCCCCATTTCGTTTATTGATTTCAGTGTCACTGGTTTCTTCTGCGCAGGCTTCTTCTTGTTGCTAAGGGTTTTAGGGTGGTCTCGACAGTTGTTTGTACAGTGGGAAATTCCAGTCCCTTTTTACATAGTTTAACACAATTTTTATAAATTCGTTTCAAGCTTATAGCCGACAAAACAGGATATCACAAGCCACATCAACATGACATTGTGGTTTTAACACTTTGCAGCTGGAACAAACTTGCGATTTGACATTTAGCAATTTTGGCTGTTTACTAACTATAAGTTGTAGCAAGCTTTGTTCGATTACAGCTCTGTTTGATTAGCAAATTATTCAGTTAAGCTCTACTAAATATCACATTTCCTGTGTTTCTGACTGTAGTCTTGTGCCTTTTCCTACTTTCTTCTGTCCCCACTTTTCCCTTCCACTCCCTTAGGTTATTAAAGTTTATGTTCAGCCTTCCCCTCTCCCTGCTCTTCCCTCTGCTTTCTTTTGTTACAAGATTAATTATCTCTTTGGAATCCAACACGGCATGGTTGGTGCCTTAAGCTTGCTTCGGGGTATTGTTTAAGAACCACGTTCCCCTCTGCATCCAAGTGGATCAGGACAGTGATCAACTGTCAATCTGAGATTTAGGCAATTTCCAATAAATTACCTCGTATGCAACTGCTAAGGATTCTTGTGGCAAGAAAACCCACATGTGCTGGTGCTGCTGTGACATCTAAAATGGCAATTATTGGTGTGTATATACTCTTTTCCTTTGGGCATATTTCGTTTATTCAGGCCATCTTTCTATGGCACTGTAAGTCAAACATACTGAATTAATTTGGATAATTGGCTGCTACCACTCCAAAAGCAGAAACAGGGGAGCCAAGTTTGGCTGTCCTGCTGCTGAACTTTTGTCCTTGCAATTCTTGGAATCTTCTGTTTACTGAACTCCATGTTCAGGAGAGGTAGGAAACAACTGTCATCAGGCTGGCATTGAAGTACAGATGTATTATGTTTATAGAGTTTTGGTCCAATTAAAAACTTTTAATAATGAATAAAAATATTTTATAGCTATTGTGAGTGCCTCAATTACACCTGTTGTGGAGGAGATTTAGACCACTTAAAAGACCACTGCCAAAGGTAGCAGGAAAAGCAGTTTTATTGAAATAAGATGTTGTAAAAGTGGGGCTTAAGAAGGTCCTAGGGCAAGGTTTAATCTTGCTGTACAGATACAATAATAGTAATAATTCAAAGGTGTCAATACATTATCTTAATGCCTTATGATACAAGGTTATGCATGATATCAGTTGCTTGCCAAAGATCTGCAGCTGTTAAAGAGTCTTTCAGGCTTAAAGAGTAACTGTGAGAGAAGTCCCAAGTCAAGGGGAGATCACTGCTATGCAGTGGCTTCTCAGCAGGGAGAGATCTAAAAAGGCTCACTGAGGGTTTCATGTTTGTGGAATAAACTGGTTTGCTCTTAGTCAAATTACATGGGATGGAAAAGGTAGGCATGAAATTTCTTGTACCCACAACTTCATTTGTTCTTTAATGCTTCGTTTTGGAAGACCTGCCTGCTATTCATGTGTCACTGCCATGACTGGGTTCTGGTTTCCCAGCTCATATGCATCAAAGCTCTCCACCATATCACCCTGTTCCTGTGTGGCTTTTCAAAGAACAGGTTGGAACTAGACGAGGGATGAGTCTGTGACCTGGTCATGGCCTAGGCCTTTACTTCCTTGTAAACCTGAGCCAAACTATCAATAATTCAGTAAGGGAGTAGAGTGCTTCCATCACACTCGACCCTGTGACTACAGTCACTTTATTGACTCTGGTAGTACTGTTACCTCTTTGTCATAAATATACCACCTATTGCACATAAGTGGTAAGGGTACAGTTAGGTGGTGAGTTGCTTAGCTTAAGCATTATAGTCAATGGTAATTATATACCTTTGCACATACAGAATCAGTTGATTGCATATTTTACATGTTGGATTTATGTAAGTTGTTTCATTATTTTTCCAAGTTTGAAACACAGAATGATAATAAGCAATAAAACCAATAAAGTCAAAACTAACATAACTGCAACTGAATGTAATGTCCAATTCAAAGCTCCAGTTGTAGTTGGTGACCATTCAAGATCAGAAACATACAGCTTGTTAGTTTGAGTGTACTGAGAAATGTCAGACTCCCCCAGGAGAATTTTCTTCATGCATAAACCCTATCTGAGATTGGGGTGGAAACTTTAATATTATCTTCTTAATTTTGGTGCCAGGCCTTTTGTCAGTCTGTGGGGTGGATCACAGTTCTATCTTGGTGTAAAGCCAGAGATAATGATAAGAGATTTTTTCAGTAGTAGGATCCCCAATCTGTGTCAACACAGAGGCAACAGCTAAGCTTGTGTTTGCATCATACGTAAAGTTTACCAAGAGCTGCTAGGCATGCAGTTGTCATTTGGTGTCAGTGGCATTATTCTGGACAACTTTTTAGAGAGTTTCAGCAGGTGGGTTTCTGCTGTCGCCTTCTCTTAGGAGTCTGGCTATTGCAGCTCACACCTTTAGCTGCTTGAAGGCAGTTCAGAGCTGAGAAAATGTTTGCTTGGGTTATGCCAAAAGATTTAGTAATAACATGCAATCACTGTGTTTTGGAGATTCCCATCACAGTAGAGTGTGTGTGGTCAACCACTGTCCCAGTCCCAGTTTAAGTAATGATACTGAAGCTGAAAAGGTTTGGAGGTAAAGGAACTGCTAAGAGAAACTTTGTCTGTTAGCAGTGAGGCAGTTCACACTGCAAAAACTCACTTCCAAGCACTAATGCCAAAACAGGTAAATGTATACATTTACAGTACATAATTGCAACATCTTACAATGCATATTAATTTATTACAATATATGATTATCACATTCATGATTGGACGGTATATAGGTGTGGCTGGAAGTGGAGCTTTCTAGATTCTTGGGGTGTCTTGGGGTGCTTTTCGGCCTCAGTCCATCCTCTTCCTCAGTTTGACCTTCTCAACTTTCTTTCATAAGTGACCTTGCCAAAACTCTTGCTCAAAATCTTGGCTTGTTGCTATCTTACCCTGTTTAGGTGTCTAGTTTTATCTAATTTATGATCCTTAGTACGTGGTACATTGGTTCTCTAATGATTGAATAAGCTCAGGTACAGCGAGTAGAAGAACACAATTCTACAGTTCTGGGTATGTTCCCTTAGTAACATGGGTTGGGCAGTTTTGCTGGGTAAGGCAGAGCAAGTTATTTGATAAACTTGGGGGGCTTTACGCTTTGCTCCTTTCAATACCTGTAAGGGAAAGTGAAGGCTTTGCGGTGGGGTAGTCACTGTGTAGGTTGGAGACTTGGGCTAAAGTTTGCTCAGTTTCACCTGCTACTCTTGGACTGCACTTGGCTGACTTTATAGGTCTCAGTGTTTGCCACCACTCTGATCACAGTGACATCTGCTTTGGCATTCTATATGGCCTTGGCCATGGGACAAGAAGAATAGGAATAAATCTGGCTGACAGTCAAAGCACATGAGTGGGCATAGTCTGTGTTTCTTCACAAAGAAGTCAGCTTCAAATTTTCCCAGTATGGGAAAATCCTTCCCAGAAGGAGTGTGCTTTGCCAAGAGGGAAGCCAGTGGGTGCACCCAGCAAAAACAGCACCTGGGCATGACAGGAGTGGATGACTATGCAAAGGCCAAGAGTTCAGCCATCTGGGCACTACCATGGCAAAGGGGTGTAACAGCTTGGTCATCTGCAGGATGAACAGCAGTGGCATGTCCAAACCAGGCATTATGGTGATGGATTGTGGAGCCTCTCTGTAAACCACACTTCCTACTGAGGGGAATTGCAGGGATAGGCTTCTGTAATGTCAGTCTGGCCACTCTTTGCTGCCAAAAGAGAATGCTACCGCTGCCTCTGCTAAAAGAGGTAGAATTATTGCAACCTATTTCCTGTAACAGTGACCACCAACCAATTTTCAGTCTGCTGGACCCTATTCTCTAGTCTACAAGTAGGAGTGAGGGATCCCAAGTAGTGATACTGTTGAATACTTTTAGAAGAAGGGTTGGATGTGTTGGTGATTCTCATTGCAGTCTGTGACATTCAGATCTGCTTAGACTGTTGCAGACCGAACTACTGATTTGAATATTCCCTTCAACAAAATTAAAACTCACACAAGTTATCTGTTAATACCAAAACCTGATTTTATTAATTGCTAAAGAGATGCAAAGGAAAAGAGGAAAAATAAGAAAAAGTTAGAAAGCACTTAAATTTACTTTTTAGAAACAGAGAAAAGTTACCACCAAAACTACCTTTTCTGCCGTGTTGGGGGGGGGGGGGGAGAGCCGTTTCTGCTTTTTTTCTTTCTTTGTGCCTTTTTCTGCCACTTTTGGATGTTATCTCTTAGCAGCAGGGGGTAAGCCTGTCTGGAATACAGGTTTCACTTTCTGTTGTGTCTCAGGCTGGGCTGGCTTTTGGTTTAGCTGCAAAAGTTGTCGTTCTTTAGCCCTTAAAAAATACAGTGAAAAGGATATAACTCAGGCATGTGGTAGCAGCAGTGGGTCTCAGTCTTTCTCCAGGCTGGCAGAGCTTCTCCCGAGGCAGGCAAGCAGAGGAAAGTTGAGGGGAGAGCAAAAAGAGATTTCTGGGTAGGCTACCAGTCCTCTCTTTCTTTTTCCCCTAATTTTCCAAAATCCATCTTCAGGTTTTATAGTGTTCAGAGGTGATTGTACGTGGCTTTGTGGCATGTAGCCAGTCCAGATGTTCGCGAAGATATGACAATGGCAGGATCCTTTGGCAGGAAAAGTTCTTGGGAAAGTTTTTGGCAGGAAGCCGACAGAGGATTTTTTGTAGGATGTTTTGACAGGCAGAAAAACAATGGAGAAACCTATTTTTGGCATTTCTATGTTATCTGTATGTTACACTGTCCCAGGTGGAAAGTGTGCACATCAAGAAATAGAGAGGGTGGCCATATGACTAAACCCTGGGCCTTATAATGACAATTAGAGAGTGTAGGAGACTCGATATTTGCATTTGGGGGAGGGGGAGTAGGTTGGATGAAGAAAGCAAGCTGCCAGACACTTTCAGAAATACCTTTGGTACTGGCATACAAGAAGACTCCTTTAAAAATAACCCAAACACTGTACTTTCTGGGCAGGACCCTGGCATTTACCAGGAAGAATATGAAGTTCCTGGGATTCTTTAAGGGCTGAAATTTGCAATCATGTGCAAGATTCTCACCTATGTCTGCTAGGAAAGTCATCAATATACTGGTGGTGAAAGACAATCAGGAGTGGGAGAAATTTCAGCTAGTATTGTCCATGCTATTTTAGCTTCAATAGTAGAACTGTAGCCGTAGTAGCCTTGAGGTAAATGAGTAAAGGTGTAATGAATGTCATTCCAAATACAAGCAAAGTGAGTTTTGGTAGTCCCAGTGGGTGGGACACTGGAAGAACGTCTTTAATGTCCAAACTGGCTATGCACAGATAAGAGGAAAGGTGATAGGGATTGATTACTTTGACAGCTCTTGAGACTGCAGTATGAGGTAGAGAGGAGGCAGAATTCATACCTGATAGCTGTCACAGACAGTGGAAGCTTTGGACAAGGTTTATCAGGTTGGTCCTTTTGTTGAGTCACAGGGTGCAGAAAAGATCCATCCCCTTGATTTCTGAATTCCTTCTGAGAGAGAAGTCTGGGTGTGGCTTGATCTAGTCAAAGTTTATGTCTAAAGAATTATACAGTGTAATTAAATGTGTATACAACTCATCCCACAGGATAGGGAAAGGCAAACCAATATGGAAAAATCACACTTTTTTTATGGCTGTGTAAAGAACTGATAAAAAGGTGTAAAAAATACTTTGTCATTGCCTCAGGAATGCAGCCAAAAAGCCTTGACTGAAAAGCTGCATAAGCTCAGCTGCCTTAATTGAAAGGCTGAAAAAAAGGCTCCTACTTTAAAAACTGGAAGAAGCAAGCTAGAGGCAAGTCACTTTAGTTGAAAACTTGCCAAAAGCAGGTTGCCTTAATCAAAGAGTAGCTGTTTTAATTGATACCTTAAAAATGAGCTATTTTTAGCAAGAAAAAGGGACGTGTAATAATAAAATTGTTTCAAACAAGTTGCTGTAAATAAAAATGGCTTTTTAATCAAATAAATGCTACATGGCAAGGACTTACCCTCCCAAATGAGGACTATGCTGGGGAACCAGCCAATGGGCATTCAGAGCCTTCTGTGCTCTTTAATTAAAACAGTTGCCTGAGTGTCTATTGATTTCATATGAGCTGGGAGGATATTCACCCAGTGCCCAATGTGCCATGGGGGGGCTGCTGCTGTGGGAGCTGATGGTGCTCTGCTGCTCTGTGGGTTTGCTCGCCCTTGGAGACTACAGGTCAAAAAAATCTCTAAAGACCAGAGCAGTGTTGCCTAAAATGCATGAAAAAAACTTTTTGAGACAACATTAATATAGGGAAAGTAAAGAGCAGTTTTTTAAAAAATATTTTCAGGTGCATGGTGCATAGAGGTGCAAAGTGTATGGAGACACACAGCGTATGTAGGTGCAGGCAGGATATAGACACAGGCATGAACTGCAGTACAGGAGTTACACAGATTTATCACGTTACCCAATTATCATGACATATCCAACCCAGGAACTGTCCACCCTCCAACCATCTTGATACCACCCTAGAACCTCCCAGAGATACGGGACAGACCTCCTTGGAATTGAGTCAGAGGTCTCAAAACCCCTTACTTAGTCACTTTCATCTTCATGCCCTTTCCCCCTTCTTGGAGCTTCTCCAAGGTCCCTGTGTCCTCTATCTTGTTTTGACTAAAATGGTATCTTACTATTGTAGTTTTGGTACATGGGTCTAAGCAAAATGTCTTAATTGCTATCTTGCCCTTAACAATGAAATTCAGGAATGTGGGACAGAGCTAGAGACTGCTAGTTGCTACATTAAATATGAGAAGCTATACAGCTATAGAAAAATCTACAAATCTACACATATATACAAATACATAAAAATTTATACATATATAGAAATTCATAAAGTTTTAAGGCATCAGAAGAAGACCAAAGTCCTGAAATCAGGGGCCTGATGGAGATCTTCACGATGGAGGACCTGACCTGCAAGCAGTGCAGAGGCCATGGTGGAGATAACTTTTTCTGTGCTTCTAGCAGTTGCTTCTGGCTTTTTCCTACTTTCCTGTTTTCTTCTTTCCCTCTGCTTCTTTTGTGTTAAAACATAAAATTGAATTATTGTCTTGGAATCCAGTATCTGGCCTCGTTTGTGCCTTAATCTATCATATGGGAATGTTTAGATCTTAGTTCCTCTCTGCATTTATGAGGCAAACCTCACCTCTCTGCATCTAAGCAGATTGGAACAGGTGATAATACTGATGACACTGATGATAATACTGATTAGACTAAAGTACCTTAATCAGAATTAGTTACTACATAGTCTGGATAGTTAACTATATTTACACTGCATTATTTATTGAATAAACAATATTAAAGTTAGCAGAATAATTAAGTAGAGATTGATGTTACTCATGCCAGTGACTGTGGGCATATCTCTTTCGCTCAGCCTCAAGGAGTATCCTTGGAGCCGTCCCCATTCAAGGGAGGAATTTCCATACACGCTCCTAGAAAGGAGTGTGTGAGAAGTGTTGGAAGCGTAAAACAGTGAAGAAAAGGCAAAGCTCAATATACTGTGGGGCCCATGGTGATCAGAGCAGAGATGGAAACTAGATGGAGGTCAGGTGGTTTGTGTTGCCATGGCACCAGCGAGTAATGTGAAGCAGGGTAGAAGCTGTGTGGTCTCATGCATCAGCTTGTTAACAGGAAACGTTTTGTACAACTCCTATGAAGTATGCCTCTTACCAAGGAATGTTCCATACAACTGATGAAGGGATTTAACCTTACTGACTGACATGTTTGACACCTATAGAATTTGCTTAACAGTTATTATAAAAATTATTTGTAGAGTATGTTTAGCAATTATTATAAAAATCATCTAAACATAAAATACAAATATGTAGAGGTTTGTGCACAGTAAAGGAAAAGAGCCAAGACAGTTCCCAATTAGAACTGTCCTTGAAGTTTTTGAAATAAAACAGACACCATATGGAACTGAGATAAATCAAGAGATATGTCAAAAGAACAAGCTCATTGCACAAAAGTAGCCAAGAAAACTGGTTTGAGTTACTTTTTGAGCCAAGGTAAAAAGAACATATTGAGGAAGACCTCAATCTTCATCCCCAAAGACCCTTGAAGACCCCGGCCCAAGGACACTGGTAACCAACATGCGGTCTCAGAGAGGAGGAGCCTGGGGCGGAGAAAATGGAAATTATTTCTCAGGACTGATTAGAATAAAGCCTGCCTCTTCTAGGAAAGTTATGCATATGTATGAGGAGTAATGAATATGCATGTTTTGACTGCATATAAGCAGGCCTGTGAGCACAGATGGGTGTGCATGTCTTTGGAGGAGCTATTCCCCATGCACAGAGTGCTGAAATAAATGTGCCTCTCTATAACCTCTTTGGTTGTAGAGTCTTCTTGCCGAAGATCACAACTCAACCACGAAGAACAGAAGGTTTGACCACAGCCCCACCCACAGGACTTCGCACAATAATGGTTAATAAGGTATAAAAAGACTCTCATTTTGTACCTGACTAGGGGATGAGAATTCAACACAAAAATTGCAGGGGCAGGTCGATATCTTTGTCTTCCTTGTATTTTAGTAAGACTTGTGTCCTTGACTGTGCTGAGTGTTTTCAGCTTGTGATTGCAATTGTATTGTTGGTGCTGTATGTAGCTGTTCTGCAGCTCATGCATGTATCGCTGGCAATCCAAAAGAACTGTAGTGCTTGTGAACCTGACTGGCTCTTTTGAATGCAACTGGACCCATTGTTGACAGAGTGTTGGTCCACCTGGTGTTGGGCCTATAGTTATGTTTTTGTAACCAGAAGTCTCTGCTGTTAAAAGGTGTGACTGGGCTTTTACAGTACAAAGTGATACACTTTCAGTCATGTTTCTAGTCTAGCTGTGTCAGCTCAGTAGGCTTTAGCTCAGCAGCCTTTGATAAGTTATCAGTGCTATCACTTGTTGATGGCTGTATCAGGAATTTTGTCTGCTATATTGTCACCTGTGCCAGTTTCTGTCCGGAAACATTTTTACATTCTCAAAATGTTTAACTTTGGTATTGGTAAATGAAGTGTTCTCAGCTTTCAACACCAAAACCAGTGTCATTTCCCTTGTCCATCAATCACTGATAACTTTTACAAATAGGGTATTCTTCAAACTCTTTTACCCCCACTGAGGCAGATGCTGGGACCCGTTGGGGTTGTGAGCTGACTGGCTGGGGTTGTTAAAAGGGAAACTGGCTGCAGGTGAATACTACCTGTTTTTGCAGTTCTCTGAGAAGAGATGTGATGAATTTTGGGACTTGCAGGTTGACAGGGCATTAACAGTATGGGTCCCTGGGGGTAGGGGAGGTACTTCTCAGAGTACCCAAACTAGGGCAAGTTTGGTTCAGAAGTACTAGGAGACATAGAAGGTCTGGTCTATGAGTAGTTCCGTATGTGAAAGGAAAACAGCTGATGCCTCATAGACCTTTGTAGGGCTTTCTAGTTAAAAAATTTTCTGCAGCATTGGCAAATGGCTTCACTGAGTAAGACTGTCCCAATTATTGGAGTGAAATACTTGTAAAGGGATGTACTACTGTCTGGTGATTATCTGAAGTAATCTGTAGGTTGCCATTCTTTGTGGTAACGTACTGCATTCTGCTTATCTGGCACATACCTGTAGTCCTATGAAAAACAAGTCATGTAACCTGGAGATATATAAACTGTCACTGCCCCAGCTGGGCAGAGTTCATACAGCAGAGGCTGTTACTCTGCTGCTCATTGTGGTACACAGATCTGCAGCTACATAGAGTAGTAAACTGCAGCTGTTCAGACCTGACTAGAATTGTGCTTGAGTTACTCCACACTGGAGGTTAGAACCTCCCAAAAATTGCAGATTCTCACACTGGCTGACTCTTATGGAAGTCACACTTGACTGACCTTGGGAAGGGCTGAAGAGGCTCCTGGAATAGCAATCCCATCCATTGTGATCAACTGAAGGCAGAATTTTCACTGATGATGATGCATTCATGACGGCATCTATCTCTAGATGGGAAATGTCTGTAGCTGCATCATCCGTGCCACGTGATAAAGATCATCAGGTTGGGACTTGCTCACCTGGGGTGCTAATTATATGTCTAATAAGTCTGGGTAACCAAGGGCTGGGGGGTTTCCAGTTGATGAAGTGATGGGAGGGACATTAGAGCCCTTGATAATACTCTGGTGGGAGAAGGTGCAGCATGGGGGGTGTGGAACGATGGATATGGTTAAAAATTAGAGGACACTAAAGAGGATAAATTGCAGCTGCTGCTTGCTGGATGGAATGGGATGGATATGCCCCACAAAGATTCCCTAAACAATGGTAAGCACCTGCTGCAGGGGATGGAGTGAAGGAAGGAGTAATGTGAAGGCACTGGGGCCACCCTCCATAGAAATCCCTGCAGGGAGGGGAATGTGGTGATACTTTGTAGTTCAAAGACTGTACCATGCCTGTCCACCCTGAGAGAGACTACCTTATTAAGTACTTATGACTAAAGTCACTCAAGCTCCACCTAAACCTAAAGAGATAGTATGAAAGTAAGTTGGAAATAAGGGGAAATTGAAGGAAGACCACCAAAATGCTGGGGTCAGTCAACAGGCTGTCTTCCCCGGCCTGTAGGGAAGCCTGTTGGGTAAGAAACTCACTCCATGCATGATAAATGCTGTAATTAGTCCTAGAGCTCGTGCTGTTTGTAGTGTTAGTAGACTTATTTAAATTGGTTTTTGCAGTCAGGCACACTCTCACTGATGACCTATGATCCTTATTAACCTGTCACAATTTTTATTAATGAAGAGTGTTATTTGGTAGAGTGTTACAGAGTGTGTGTCCTTTACAGGTAGCAGCAGTTGCTGATGGCTGGTAACACACTGGAAAGCTCACTCAGAAGTCTCCATGCTGTTGGCTTAGCTCCCCCTGAAAAGGGCAGTCAAATCACCCTCCACTCCAATGAATCTGTTCAGTGAAGGGGCCTCTTACGGGATGCTGATGGACTGGTCAGACTTAAGGGTTTTGGCTTCCCTGTGGCACTGACAGACAAATCAGTAAGGGTCAAGAAAATGGCCCCTAAGGGTTGGGCTAACCCTCTCCCACTCTCTAGTGATAGGAGGTTGTTGGGAAGAACCAGCAAAACAAGTATGGGGACTTTGGGCTGCACCAAACCGGCTTTCCACAGTTGAAGCCTCCTTGGGTCAGGACCTTTTGCACAGGCTTAGGGGGATTTTTGACTACCTGGGCACAAGGGCATTTTAGTGGTAACTATTGCTGCATCTTCTCAGAGGAGGCAGGATGACAGGATGAGCATAGCAGAAGCTAACATACATGTAGTGGGGACCATGTAGTGCTAGGAACTGGTGCTGTTGATGCTAATGGGCTCTGAGTAGGCCAGGACTCTTTGACAGGTGGGTACTGTTGGACCTCAGATGGATGACAGACTGATAGGGCTGCATCTGGCCCACAGAGGCTACATCTAAAGAATGATTGATAACCAGCCTACCTGTGCTTAATCCTAACTTTGTTGGTCTGGCCCAGGAAATAGTCAGGGAGCCTTGGTCATCTCAGGGCCTTTATCTGTGAGTGTATGCTAGTGATACCCAAAAGATTGTATTTTCCAATGGAGTTTGTAGGTGGATTCCAGGCCCTAAAGGAGGGCCCAGATTTCTGGTTCTGAAATTCAGATGGTATTTGCCTATCATGTGACATACTTACAATTCAGGTTAAACAGCTCACAGTAACAGATTTGTGGGAGTGCTCATGTCATTTGGCTAGGCTTTATTCCTGTGGAAGAGCACACAGAGACACAGTTTTGATGCCTCCATTGATGTCATACTCAGTTTTAATAGTTGGTCTGATTCGTAAGTCCAGTCAGGCTTCAAGAAGGAAGGAATTTGACATATGATTCTCTGCAATCAAATTGAACCAAACATTCTTATCCCAGTTGTCTTGATCAATTTTTCTTTTAGAAACACACCTTTAAGCAGCTTCCAGCCACCTGTCATGCTTTTCCTAGACAGATACTGCTATTGCAGGGACCATGTGGTCCTCCAATTTCTCCAGTCACCTCAGGCCCTCTAACAGACAGTGGCAAGAGTCACAGAGTTGTATCTATTCCAGCCTGAAGTGTCCTGTTAGGCTTCAGATAAATATAGGGAAATAACTTGGGCTTCAGCTGCATTCAGATAGTGCACAGCATTTTTAAGACCATAAGCTAAGACAAATAGGCAGGGGAACTTTCTCTTCATGCTTTTATCTTCCTGACTTTCTCTAATGAAAGAAGGGAACAGATAGTTACTTCCATAAGAGCATCTGGCACCCACAGGTGGGGCAAGGCCCCGAAACAGTCACCTGCTGCAAGGCTGAGGGCAGTCAGGATGCCATGTACTGCATCTGTCTATTGACACTGGGGTGGAGGGACTTGATGCAGCCTCGTTGAGTTAGATCTGGAATACACGAACAGACACCGGACCAACGGCTTTAGGGATAAACAGTTTATCTCAAAATAGCAGTACAGGCACAAATATCAATCAATAGTATACTAATCTGGATAAAAATGATAGTAAAACTAGTAATTCTCTAATACTGGGCTAAAGCAGCCACCCACCGCTCCGTGACTCAGCCCATGACTCCCATTCTCTGCCAGTGCTGCCCCAAGCTCTGCTTTGCAGTGAAGAGCCCCTTTGTGTTAAAGCAGGTAAACCTCAAAAGGCTTCTTAAGAATTAATGTAAATAGCAGAAGGCAGCAGAGCAGGCATGTCCAATCCCACACAAGGGACCTTGACTCGGTTCACCACAAAGTGAGGGACAGGTATAAATTCTCCTCACTTTAATCAGATGAGAAAGTGAAGTGGGCTTGCTCTCACTCTAATTCTTCTCTTTCCTGAATGCTCAGAGATTTCAGTCCTTAGTGACTTGTCTTTTGTTGTGAGTTTCTTTAGATTGGATTTGGGTAATCTCCCAGGTTCTGGGGACCCCTTTGTTGTTTTCAAAAATGCATTAATTACGTGGTGTGCAGTAAGCCAAATGCTGAGTCTTGCACTCTCCCTATGTTTTTTTCCCTGTGTAGGTGTTTTCTGGCTCCAGTGAGCAGGTGTACAGACTTTAATGTTAAGTATAGTGAATCTAGTATTAAATCTGTGCTGGAGTGTCTTATCCGATCCAACAGATCAAAAGCCTGTAACAATTTATTCTGTGTATTAGGCTTCATTTTTTTAACACTGTATGTATTTTCCTAGAGGAGGGCCTCTGAGAAAGAAATAATAACAAACACAGCCAATGAAAATCGAGTTTTTTCCATTAGAAAAGAATTTAAATGTTTTGTATACATTAAGGGTATTAGAAAACTGAAGCAAATGTAACTTTCCACTGTTTGGGTGTTGTAAAAAACTGGTAAAAAGTAATATATGCTTCACCACATTATTAGGAGAGACTTTTACTAACCCCAAATTTATTTTTTTATTTCTTTTGTTGTATTTGAAGGTACAATTCTTGTCTGTAAGCTCTGGCCTGTATTTTATTCTGTAGGTGTTTCTTTGGTCAGCTCTTAAACATTGTGCCATGTTGTACAAATACCTTGGGTTTTTTTCCATTGTTTTTGGATAAGATAAATATAGCAATCTCTTGTTAAATTAAAAAGTTGAATAATAATAGAATTAGTAGAAGAATGCAAGGATTTTGTTTGTCATTAGACAATCAATAGAATTGTTAGTTGCTGCTCATTTTGGACCTTAACTGTGTTCTGGGAAATAATTTATGCAACTTGACATTGACAGCATTGGTGTTCATGGGATGTGCCAGTGGGGTTGCACTCCTACCTAGCACTTTAAGTTCAACAGTTCTGTTCATAATGTGTTCTTAATCACTTCTTAGTAAGTGAAATAGGTTTTGTTCAAAAGTTTAAGGTTGTAATCTTTTCAAACATTTTTTTTTAGCCTTTTGGTTTTGCCTGAAGAAAAAGAAATCAAGAGAAGATGGACTGGAATGCAGGAGCAGTCCAGAATGCTAATGGAAATATGAACCTGCAAAGTGAAGGAGCATATCGCACTCAGTTGCTTTCTAATGGACATGCCTTTCCTCAGACAAATGCCAACTCCTCTAAAAATGCATGCACTTATGCTGAAAATAACCAATTCGTGTATCTGCCAACTGTCAAGGTTTCCTTCCCTCTTGTAAATGCTGAAGGATTCAAAACTTCGGATCAGACCTTACCAGGAGCATCTGTAACTGGTAATAATTTTTTTATGTCAAAATACTCAGTTAGACAACATCCACAGATGTACATAACAGGTCAGAAACCTCCCATTCAGCAATCACCTTCTCAGGCAGAGATGACTCAAACTGCTTGGCCAGCCTCTAATGCCTACAGTTATTCCTGTAGAAATGTACCTCCCCTGTCTTCTCAAATGAATGCTGGAAATAACATAAGGAGTGTACTTCAGGAGCCTCAGTATGTTGCTCCAAATACTTACACTATGCAGCCACAAATAGTGCAACAAAATTCTATGAGACTTGCAGCATTATATCAAAGTAGCACTCATTCCCAGAATAATTCTGGGTCTCTTGATACATCTGGGCAACAAGTCCAAACCCAAGTATTTCAGTCCAACACTCAGTGCAAAGTTTCATACTCACTGAATCAAAATACTGTGACAAATGTACAGCTCCCACAATTTCAGCCAAGTCAGGTGGGATTGGAAGATCCTAGAGGATGTTCTGCACCATCTTTGTTGCCTGCCAACTGTGCTTCAAGAGCTGCAGCAGAGTCTTCAATAGGTGTGCCACAGGAAGTACAAAACATACCTAATGGATATACCCTTAGCCAACAGAGGAGCCAATTGGATCAAAAAAATCCTTCTGGTTTTAACAGTATTCAGCAACACTATCAGAAGCAGCAACCTGGAGAAGTCAGTCAATTGGTTAGGAATGTCTGTAATTCAAGTGGAAGTGTGACAGCAAATAGGTCTTTTAATGAAATGACTGTGCCATCTCCTAGCATTCCCAGTGATCCTTCAGTTCAAGAAAGCCAGACCAGTAGTTTAATTAATGAGCCTGTTAATTCTCAACTTTCTTTAGCAGAAGCAGATGAAAGAAAACGTATTGAAGACAGACTAGCTTGGGAAGCTGAGAGGCTGCACGCTATTAAACAGAAATGTGTCCTGCTTGAGAGGGTTCATCATTTAAAAAGAAAATTCTTAGCTTCGCAGCATGACAAAAGCACTCTCACTTCTCCTCCCAGTTATGAGTGTGCTGTTTCTAATCATCTTCCATGGGTGCCCAAACAAAACATACCACATTTCTCAAGTCAAACAATGTTGATGGAGAGTCAAACACTTAAGATTTCACATGAAGAAAGAAAGAACAAAAACCTAGCCAATGCTGATAACAGAAGATTAGAGGGAACTCAGAGTAACCCCCAGGTGCTGCAGGGAAGCCCTTCATCAAGCTTAGCTCCTATTCCCTCCCAGAGCAAACTCCCAGCTCAATTAAATAATCCCGAGAGCACTGCCACCTTGGAACAACGGGATGTCTATGCCTTGGCCTCTTCTCAAGAAACTGCGACTTCCTTGAAGAATGCTTCATGTTGTAGCCAAGCGGGTAGCTCTGTCAAAATTGCATCAAAGAGTGTGCAAATTAGCCCTGAGAACTCATCATTTCTTCAGTTTGTATTGAGCAGCACAAATGTATTGAAAGAACAGACAGCTGGTGCTACTGCTGATAAAATACTGACTGATCTCCTGTGTAATGAAAAACAAATGGTAGATACATCTGTTTCAGGTGGAAGCTCGAAAAAAGACACTAGTGAAAAGAACACAGAAAGTTTGAAAGGTGAGCAGGCATCTGTGGTTCACACAAACTCTTCTGTGTCAGAAACAACTAAATCTGGTGAAGATAAATTCCAGAATGAGGCAGCTCAGAAAAAAATGCCATTTGCTGAAAATACATCTTGTAAACAGATCAATTGTACTTACTCTATGGAAGAGCTAACTGCATGCCTGAGCTTGTGGAGGAAGCATTCATCAGAATCTGGAAATATGCAAAATAAACAGTCAAATGAAAGCCCCTCAGCAAATCAGATTTCACCCTCCAGCCAAAACTCAAAAAAGAGAGAACAAAATAATTCTCTGGTTAGTATGAATGAAGCAGTTTTGCCTTTAACAACTACCTCTGTAGGACAAAAACTTGATACACTGACTTCCAATGTGATGAAAAATTTTGAACCTCAAGTTGCAGTTGTCTCTCCTTTAGTACTTTCTGAACAGAGAACACAGAGTGAGCAAGCAGACAAAATTCCAGCATCTGAAGGTAAAACCTATCCAGTGATTGACTTGGAGAGCACATGTAGCTTGGAAGAAGCGGTGAAAAATGGTTCAAGTGTGGCAAATACTGACAAAGGAGCAATAGAAAATGCTTGGTCGTCACCCAGTGATTCTGTTCTGGAACAAAAAGTGGACTCACATTTGCAACAGATCAAATTAGGTGATGAAAACAGAAGACTAAAAACCAGTGTGAATGGAAATGATTCATATAATGAAAACCAAAGGCCAGTTAATCAATCTCCACAAGATGTCAGAGAAAATTCGCAGCTTGGATTAGAAAACAAGGCTTCCCTTCCTGAATCAGGCACAGACTTCTCTAGTAGAATCTTTCAAGAAGGTGTAAGAGATCACAAGCAAACTGTGTTAGAGACAGGAGATACATCCACAGCTGTGTTGGAAGATCAGATGTTTTCTATTTCTAGTGTGTGTTCTCTTGTAGAAGGTAATAAATTTTATAATCCACAAATAGCAGGCATCTTCAGATCAGTCTATGAGACACATACATCAGAAGGAAATGGATCTGATGCAAGGAAAAAGGAACAACATCTGGACTTGCATAAAAGTGGGCTGAGCAATGCCACTCGCCAAAGAGAGAGCTTGCTGTTAAAGATGTTGGGAGAACCATCAAGCTGCGTGAGTAAAGCAGATAAGGTTGCACATGGTAGCACAACAAGCAATTTGGAGAAAAAAAGCAGTGGCAAAACTCCTAAAGCAGTTTCTACCTCAGAACAGAAAGTGTCGCTAGAGACATCTGTCAAACATTCTGAAAATGACTTTGAAAATCTTGCTAATACAAATGGGAAGTTAGCTCAACATTCACTAGATTCCTCTGTCAGCATAACTGCTGAAACAAACGTGCCCACTGTTCCAGTAGGCCACAGTAAACAAAATTCCATGCCCACTAAAAGTAGCACAGAAAAAGCAATGAACTCTTTTGGAGCAGGACCTAGTAAATATCTAAACAATCAGCTGTCTGAACTAGTGAAAGAGTTTCCATATGGCATTGAAAGTGCTGATATGCTAAGAAAAGAACGAGCACAAAATCATTCTGTGGCTGAAGGGATGGAGAATCGACCTCCAAAAAAGATCAAAAAATGTGACAATTCCTGTTCGAAGGACACAGTAAATCAGATAAAAATTTCAGTGTTAAGCTCTGATGAAATTCGAGAACTGTTTCCTGAACACAACCAGTGGCCCTCGAGTGACAGCAAGAGAGCAGTGAGTCAACAACCAGAAAAGGCTTCAGCTGAGGAGAACCTTGAAGGCAATGCTCAGCCTAGTCAGAGTCTGTGTGAGAAGGAAAAAACTCCACAAGAGACTTCCAACTCCAGTGCAAAAAATGAAGATGGTTCTTCAACGGGTTTTGTATCTGTAGGGTGTAATACGCCACATTCTCCCAGTCAATTAGGAACATCTGGTTCAGAGAAAAATGATTATCAACTTTCAAAAGCTGAAAATAGTAGCTCTGTAGAGAGACAAGAAAATAACAGTAAATCTGATGCCATAACAAAAGAAAACTCTGCAGTGGGAAACCTGACAGATTCTGAAAAAATTCCGAACAGTATTAGCAAAAATAAAGAAGATATTTGCAAATACACCTCTGCAATGAACGAAACAGCTGAGCTGAAGGTGAATGATGAACACAAACTGCCTACAACACAACAGGAAAATACGGGACCACTTCATTCCATTGAAAACCAGGATGCTGATAAATATAAAAGCAGCGGCTGCAAGGAGGAGCTGCAAAGTGATAAAGGAACCCCATTGCCAAGCAAAGAATCTCATTCTGACAGTAAAGAACATCAGGCCACCTCCAAAGAATTGTTGGAGAAAACTGGTCATACACTTGCAGACAACATGGCAAAGTCATCCGGAAATAAGGAGAGGGTTTTCAAAACTGAGTTCCCTGCAAAAGTTAAAACCAAACCAGATTTGGCCGTGAAATCCAAAACTCATATTCACAAATCTATGAAGTCAGAAACTGTAGAAATTAAGCACTCTGAAGTCAATCAAGGACAAAAAATTGAAACTTGTGAAAAGAACTCAGCTGAAGGACAGAACTGTAGTAAAGAAAAAGAGGTGCTGGGGCAAGATGTAGCAATTAATGTTAAAGAGAAAGACAAACTACCAGCAGAAGTAAAACATAAAAAGCTGTATAATTACCAAGCTGATGCTGTCAAGTTCTCAAATTTTGGCCCTGTGGACTTTAAGTCAAGAAACACAAAATATTCTCCACATAAGTCTGTGAAAGTTCATCCTTCACAAGAGCCGCCATACAAACGGAAGATGAAGGAAAATATGATTGGGAAGAGAGAATTTAAGAAAGCAAAGTTAGAAGATGAAAGACTGAAACAATCTGAAGCAAAGAATTTTAAACAGGTGGCACATAATTGCATGATAAATACTGACAAAGCTAAAAAATTGAATGGAGAAAATGTCTGGAAACCAAAGAGCTCCTTAGCAGATCACTCTCTGCTTAAATTGCAGAGAAAAAGGGCTCGATCTTCTCCCATATCTAAAAACTACTTTTCTAACAAAGAACGACGTCTTGATGGTCAAAACAAAGAAAAGTGCTCTGAAAAAATGTTTCCTGATAAAAATCTGCTGTACTTAAATAGAAGAAATAACAGATTAAAGTTGCATCTTCAAAAGGAACCAAAAAAACAATACCTGAACAGAGTTGGGTTTAAACGTACAGCACAGGAACGCATATATCTGACAAAACTGGAGACATCTCCTGTCAGACCTGTCTGGCATAAAAAGACTAAAGTGTCACAAAACAGTGAGTCGAAAAGAGATGCGTCTGTGTCAACAGCCGAGAGACCATTCAAACAGGAAGTACTTGAATTTAAACTGTGTCCAGAGATACTGTTCAGAAATCCAGCCAGTGGTGAAGAAAGCTTAGCTGTGAAGAATTCCATGGAAAGAGACAAAGTCGTCGTAGCAGGTATGATGCTATCTTGATTATTAATTTGTAAGAAAAAAGTATGTGCTCCTTTTTAAATTTGTGTTTCACAAAGCCACAGACAGTGGAAACACTGAAGCTGAAGGCACAGATATCTTAGCTAGTTGTCTGACAGACTGTAGCTGTGTGTTAAGCTGAAAAAGAATGTGAGACTTCCTTCAATTTTCTGTAAGTCTTATGGAATGAAGTTAGAGCACTTTAGAGCATGGCAGTTTCTAGTAACTTTGCGAGAAGGCTTTCTAACCTACTTGTAGAAGACAGGATGGCTTGTTTGTAGAAAGCAGATTCTCATGGCATAGTTACCAAAGGTGATCTGATCTGTATTTGGTGTTCACCTGGATGTGTACGAGTCTGACTGGGCAGACAGTGGAGGGAGAGATCTTTTATGACACTGAGGAAGAGGGAGGGCTTGGGTCTGACATACCCTGCACATAGTCTCCATAAGCTTTGCCATCTTTGCTTTAAGCTGCCTTTTTCCCTTCTCTTCTTCCCTATCCCAGCTCTTTCAGCATCTTAGATGCTGCATTGTGAAGCATATTTATGTCAAATTCTGTGTTTGATTTTTAAATAAAACCAAGTTTAAAGTTTTACATACCAGCCCTTACAGTCATTTTCACACCCAAAGGAAATTCCCTTTTGCATGTGCCAGTATATGTGTTGAAACTTCATGCTGAATAGAGACCAAAACCTGTGATACAGGAACTGCAAAAATACATTCTTTTAAAATTTTCTTTTTAGGTGTGAAGAGTAAAAAAGAAGATTGGTTAAAATCTGAACCACTTAAGCAAAAGAAAGTGGAAGAGATCTCTACAGGTGAAATGACTTCTGAGTATCCTGTTTAATATACAGTTTAAACACTGTTTGCTTGGTTTTCAGTGTTCCTTTACAGTAGCAAACCTTAATAAAGCATTTTAACTTATTCTTTACTAGTTCTGCTGATTAAATGGATACTGTAGAGTAGACATATGGGTTGCAAAGATTTGTGGAGCTTTTTACTGCCGTACGAATATGTTGTTGGAGATTATTGAAATTATCCTGCGTATGTGTGTGCAGTTGACTTGGATGTAGCACTGAAAACAACATTCAAGTACAGTTTTAAATTGTAGGCAAAGTCTAAGCTAGCTCTTTCATGCTTTAAAATGTAGGAAGTGATGAAGCAAAATCCAGTGTGGGACTTCAAAAGCAGAAAGAGAATCTTTTTTTAATCTGGCTTTCGCAGTACATTAGTGGTGTCCACTCATACACCTGTGCTCACAAGTTCCAGAACCTGCATGTCCCACTAGTCTGGTCAAGATGGACACACAAAGGAAAACTGGGGCCACTAGCACATCTTCCTTGTTTCTCTTGAGTGCCAAATTGCTTTCATACTTTTTAGGAGTCAGCTGTTACAATAGCAGCATCTTTCATCTCAGGATCTTGCTTGTTCCATCCTATGTAAATCTTTGGTGGGGTTGCTCCCAACTGTCTTTGTTTCTTTGCTTCAAGTTATCTTTCCAGCCATAGTCTTGTTTTTCTACTGATCTAACAGGAAACAAAATCGTGCATTCAGCATGCTGTGGCCTTGTTGCCATCTGCTTGTTTTAACTTGTCAACAGAGGACTTGCATGCTCATATCTGTGTTGTGGTGTTGATGCAAGCAACATGTTTTGCAACATCTGCATCTTTTAATGCTGTTGCCTGTGTCCTTGGCCATTGGTCTTTGCCATCCTTTTAGCCCTTGTTCTTGCTTCTTCTCTTATTTTCACAAGTGCACATTCTCTGTCACACCTTTCTTAATATTCTTCAGAAATCTCCCTCGTGAAGACACCCAAATAGCCATTTTGTGCTTAAAGATGCATTGGAGATTGATTTAAATCTGAGTTGCCTGGTGCTTTAGGAAGGACGTTTGTGGCATCCTTCTTCGCACTGGAGGACCTTAAATACCACATGCATAAGAAGTAAAGTCCTTTGAGACTCAGACTCTTGCTTTAACCTTCTTGTCTGTCTTGCAGCTGAGGACAGTATTCCCCTTGATAGAGCTATACAGATCCTGGATGGAGATGGCGAGACTCTTCACATTCCAAGCAAAGACTCAAAAGAGATGTTTCAGACCTACAGGAAGATGTATCTGGAAAAAAAGATGCAAAAGCCTTGATAGCACTCCTATGTCAGAGATCTTACTCAGTATCACGGAGAAAAAAATGCCAACACTAAGATGCTTTTTTTCGGTTTACTTAATATTTTTGAATAATTATGAAGTCACTTTTTTTTTTTTGTAGGTGTTGGGTATTTCCCCACCTGCTTTCCTCATACTTGTAAAATAATTGACATCTTATTCTGTATTTATTACACAAATATGCTTTGGTGCTGCAAGTGCTGTTTTTAAATGTGTTGTTTCTTTCGGCATGGTTGAATTCTTTTTTTAAGATAGAGGAGTTTTTTGAATCTTGATCAAAAGAAGATCAAACTAATTTAAATTTTCATAGCCTGTTTTCTGATTCTTGAAAACTGTATTTTTACTATTTTCCGTTGTTGGCAGTGGAAGAATATTTCTACTGGAAAGGGATTGCAATGGATTTCCAAGCATTACACTTTTACTTTCCACTTATGCTGGCCTGATTGTTTTGCTTGTAAAAAGGCTTTTGTTTTGTAGAAACTTTTTTTTTTTTAAACTGGGAATAGAACTTTAAACCCCTCAAATCAAGCTTACAGATCAGGGGTGTTTATGAAGTTTTTATGCTGCTACCCAGTTTTGTTACATTTCTTTTTGTGGGACTTGTACAAATTGAATTCTGAGTTTTTAGTTTGAACGCTGTGCTGTAAACTGTTAGGTGACTGAAAACTTCTCTTTACACTTGAAAGAAAAGTGCTGTTGTTGAAGTGCAGGGAGTTTGAATTCACTCTTGTTTGGACCATGTTGCTCATTTTCAATAGACTGTAATTGATTGTTTATACAGTGTTAGATAATGTTTGATTTCACATTCACTGTGACATAAGAGTTATATTTGTCGCTGGGTATCTTTTGTTTAAGTGCCTTTTCATTATTATTCAAAATTTTGAATCAAATAATATTTTTTCAGAAATTTGGTACTTGATTCTTTCTATCTTGTTAAACCTTTATGCTGAAAGAAAAACCTGTAGATATTTCACTGACTGACTTTTATACTTGAAATAAACTTTTGAGGACTATACCTTGTCTTTTTTTTTTTTTTTTAGTTTAAGAGTGTAAAGTTGTGTTTATTGCAGTTAGTTAAATAGGCATTGAAAATATTCCTCTAAAACAAAAGCAGCTTTAAAATAAGTGCTGAATCTTCCTTGTTAAACAGATGTAACTGGAAGTGAAAACCAGACTTAAGCCCAAGCTTTTTCTGCTGAAATCTTAATAGCCCACACTTATACTTCAGGAAACATCAGAAATGTGTTCTGTGTTCTTCAACATACGCTTTTTTCATTCCTGCTCTGACTTGGAATTGGGAATTGGCTGGCATATGTACTAAAAAAGTCTTCAGCACTACTCCATTTGTGAAGATCTATGTGCGCAGGCATCTTGGATATGATTGTCTGGTGGAGTGTAACATCACAGTATCTTAACTCTCTCTGTGTGATGAATTAAAAATAGGCTTTTTGGGGAGACAGAAGTCCTCACCATCTATCAAGTGTATGTTTATTCTCTCGAACTAAGGAACTATTTGGGAAGATTTTAATTCCCTGTCTGGCACATCCTTCCTGGTAACTTAGGCTTTTTTTGGTTTGTTTGTTTTTCTGGCTGGATGCCAAACTTAGTCTGTGGGGAATGTCACCTCTGAAGGATTTTGTAATAACAAACAACTCTGGCAACTCTGAGGAGGTTTTATTTTGCAATTTCATGGGAGTTTAGTTACCTGTGTTATACTGCCTACCCTGGCAAAGATTCATTGCAACCTTAAGTGTACCCAGTCCAAACGACACATAGTTCCTGTCAAGAATTTGGTCTGGGTTTTGTTCTGCACAGTGATACAAGAAGCTGACTTAAAACGCCTGAGTGAATTCGTTTCAATAGAAAATTATTCAATTCAGTGACCCATGATGTTTTTATTCTAAATATTTGGAGAAGTTTGCTCACTGACCTTGTTGCATCCAGTGAGAATGCCAGTTTTGAGTCCAGTGAATCCAGCTACATCTTCTTCCTCTCTTATACCCAGGACGGAATCTTGGCTCTTTGACTATGTTTACATGGGGACTTGTGCCTACTGTTTTGGTGTGGCTAGGATCTTTGGGATAGAGTGGCTTGGTTCTTATGTTAGTTGGTTGTTGTTGTACAGGTCAGTAGCTGTCCTGTAAGCCTTTGTTTTGCACTTAGGGCTGGCTCGTAGCCTGTGCTGCACTTACTGCATAATTGCTGCATGCATCTGGCACTGAAAACTGCCATATGCTCTTAAACAATTGCCATTTCTCCTGCTTCTTCCAGTGCTGACTGAAGCCATGATATTACAGCAAGGCCTTGGATAGGCAAGATGCTGTATAAAAATGAGTGCTGTGTTGCTTGAACTGATAAATGTGAGCATGAGGGCATTTGTGAGCACTGAAGGTGTCCATCACAGAGGTAACTTGTGCCCATTGTTGAGTTGTTGCCTGTACTTGAAAACACTTGCAATATGAATGTCTCTGGTGGGGTTACTTTGTACAAACTACTGATCCTGTCATAGCTCTGAGAGCACTAATAGGTCTTGACGGTCCTACATGTCCTCCACCCACACACCCTGCTCGTAGGCCCAGGTTTGCCTTACCAGTTGTGGTATCTCTCTCAACTTCTGTCCCATGGCCCTTAGGAACTGGTGGTCCGTGCTGAGCCCTGGCAGATACTGAACTGTAGGATATGGGTGTGCAACATCCTGTTCTGTTGGTGTCTGTCTTCTCTCTTCATCCCATTCCCTTCTAGGAAACTTTCTGTGTCAGTAGGAAGAGCTACCACTTCTATCATTCTTGTTTTCATGCCCCAAGAGAGTCATGGATGAGATTCTGGTTAAGTGTTTAAAAAATATAAATGTGTAATTTGCCACCCATTTTTAAAGACAAGAAGATGGTCCACAGAACTACAGGAGACTGGTCAGCCAGCCTGACCTCTTTCTTTATGAAGACTGTAGAACAATCCTCAAAGTCACTACTACCAAAGTATAGTAAGGAAAAAATTGGAGCAGTCTGATTGTATTTCAAAGGATAAATCATGATTGGCTTTCCAATGGGTAAGTCATACCTGCACAACCTGATGGCCTTATGATGACAGATTCTGTGGACAAGTGGACTGTACAAAATGTTGTTTAACAAGATTTTTGACATGGTTTCTTTCAGCATTCTTGTAGCTAAATTGGAGAGAGAGTATGGATAAGTGAGCTGTGCAGTAGGTGGAAAATTAGTGGGGCTTGGAGGGATACTGTCTGTGATCAGTGGTACAAAATCCAGCTAGGATCTGATCACTACTGCATTCTTCAGCAATGGATACTGGGGCTGTTGTTACCATCTTTGATATTAATTGGAGAATGGGATGTAATGAGCTTTTGCAGGTTTGCATGGAGAAGTGCAGGTCCTCAGGAAACTCAAGAGTGACTTGGTGTGGGAGCTGAGGAAAGACACACAGGGTGTCTCCCAAGAAGATTTGCTTCCTCTTGATCACTTCCAACTGGTAAAATGAGGGATACTCACAAGAGCTGGGGTGTGATGAGGCCGCGGCCCTGAAGGATGTCCTGTCCAGGAAATGCCTATCTTTGGCTTCAGGCAGCAGTGCCTTTGTAAAAGGGGCTCAGATCTGCTCGAGAGCCTGATAAGGACCCTCTGCCCTAACCATCTAGTGATGTGATGTTCAAGAAGGTCAGTAGGGTGGAAGTCTGCATAACAGTGGCCATTTACTTCACATAATTGTCATGACTTGTTGTGAATCACACCCACTTGCCTTGCCATGTATCCAGTCATGCAGTGATCTGGTCCCTGTGAACCAAGAATAGAGCCAGTCATCAAGGAAGCTAAAAACCAAACAAAGTGTCCAGGAAAATATGCATTACAAATTGCTGGGCCTGGAAACATGTTACCACCACATGTGCTATCAACAGTGCTTTCCTTCCCAGGTGTTGTAAGTAATCCTTTTTCCTATTGATGAGTTACTTAGGCATTAACATGAGTGCTAGAAAGGTGTGTGCTCTGCTTCCCAGTCAAGAGTATTTTCTTAGTGGCAGAAATAGGTTGTTATCTACAATTCAGCCTTTATTCCAGATGTCTGATCCTTTAAGCCAAATCTTCCTTTAAACTTGATTGTAGTGGCAACACTTACCTCTCTCTGTCTCAGTCCTTGTCTCTGCTTTCCTAGATCTTGCCTTCATTCTCACTTCTTCCCCTCCTGAGCCTTCTTGTTTAATTTGCAAGATTGCAACTACCACCTTCTTTTATAAATCTTTTTCTGGTCTTCCTTTGTCTCTGAATTGTCTTCTGCTTTCTTCAAGCCTCCAGCCTGTTTTCATCCCAGCAAAGCTCACATTCTTTTCTTGAGCTCTTAGCTCCAGTGCTACCAGCTTAATGATGCAAAGCTTACCTCAGTGTGCATTTAAGCCAGGGAACTTCTTACTTTTACTTTATTTGCTGTTTGTTCATCAGTATTAAACTCCAAGGGGAAAAGGGTTCCTTGCTTCCAGCTCTTGCGGAGCAAAGGAGAATGTTTGCTTCCTCCCTGCATGCATGGAGCATACTCATGGCAATGGGAGCTTTGGAGCACTTAGTTCTGAGGTTCAGCAAGTCCCTTTGGGCCCATGCAACGTTATCAACATGGAATAATTTGTTCAGTGGTAGTTATCATCGAGATATGTCAGTTGTTACACACTTGTAATTTGTCAAGCTCCATAACAGATGTCCTTTAAATGTAATTTGGGTTTGGTGGTTTCAGTGGGTTCAATGATACCATATTCAGCAGGTTGCTGTTATTTTAAACTGCTCTATGCAGTTCCAGTCTCCAGTGTATTAACATCATAGTGATTTTGCCAGTATTGGAATCTCTTTGATAAATTGCTGTGACTCATAAATTGGCCACTATCCATTCAGACAGCTGCTTGAAGGAAATTATCTGTAAGGAGCAGTGTTGGGGCTGCAAGGAGCAGCGTCATGGCTACAAGGAGTACCTACAAGGAATAAAAGCCTGGAGACCATCTGCTCCATAGAATAAACAGTCTGGATATATGCATAAATGTCACGTGTTAACGTCAAACCTCTTAGCGTGGTCAGGCTGGCTTGACAGACCTGCATTGCAGAGGAGCAAATATGACTGCTTCCAGCACTGCCTACTTCACCTGTGGGCATCTCCAGCAACTACAATATAAATGAGCAGCTCAGCAGAAGAGCCAATAAGAAAAGCTTTTCATAGGGAAACTTGATGTTGTTCCTTCTGCTCTGCACCTCATGTGACTTACTGTGGTTGAGGCTGTCCTGATAAACAAGTACATCCAAAGCAAATTTTGCCCCTGATAAGACCTTAAGCAGCTACAGATAAGACTTAAACATGAGTCCCTAAACCTTAAATTTTAAAATGTTGTTAATACAAAAAGATACTCTTTATAGAAAGAGTATGGGAAAGAAAGCTCAAATAAAGGACAAAATTATGAGCTGATTAATATTTGGAGCTGATTATATATAAGGTATGTTCTAAAGGTTTAGTGGCTTTGTAAACTTTGCTGGTTTTGTGATACTAATGTTGAAAGACATCTTTATAGTCTGCTATACCAACAAAAATTCTGAGTAAGTCACTGCTATGTCTCCCAAACATATTGTAAAAAGCTTCACCCTGATACAATGAGCAATGTGAAAGAGATGCTTAGTAATAACTAAGGATACTTGTGGTGGATCTGTTTGTGAACACTAGTCCCAGAATACTTTTGACTTGTATTCATTGAGCACTGAGATGGTAGGTTTCCCTACACAGTGTAAAGAAAGGCTCTCAGGGAAAAAAAGTGGAGTAAGATGAGAAGTCCCACTGCTGTCTGGTGGGGAGGCACTCTGTGCTGGGTTAGTGCAAGCAGCTTTCAGCATTTCTGTACTCCTGGGATGTTTTGTGGCAAAGAAGATAAGAAACTGCAGAGTTGCTCTGCAATGTTGTGATGATCGTCTCACTCCATTGGTCTCTGTGTTGGGAACAGGAGAAGGGTTAAATGCATAGTAAGTGAGGACTAGACGTGGATAGCTGCAAGTGCTGTTTCCTCTATATGGTTGGTCAGAGGTCTTCCTGGGATTTCAGAAGTCCCTGCTGTCTTTTTGTAGCCCTGTCTGCTTTGTAACTCTTGGTTGTTGTACACATTCACAGTTAATTCTGTTGTGGATACAATTTGCAGAAAGCACAAAGTAGATTGAAAATGTGCCATTTTACTTCTCAAAACTGCTTGATGAATAAACTCAAAATTAATAAATAGGTGTGTTGAGGGGGGGGCTCCTTGCTTTAGTCAGGGGGAGATGTCCCTTTTGTTCGGACTCTAGGCAGTGTCTTAATGAGATAGAGTCTGGCAGGGAATCTGGCATCTAAAACATAGTTAACAGCACGCTAGTGGTTTCTTATTTGATTAATAAGGTGCACATGTGGGTCTTTTGTTTGGTCCCTGCCTCCCCGTAATAGGTATATAATTCTATATTGGGTGTCAGTGGCAGCATTTTGGCAGTGAAGAGGCTGCAGGAGGTGCCCGTGTGAGGTCAAGAGATGCCAGATGGTGGCTCCAGCTGGGTCCACAGCGCATCCACTGCAAGACACAGCTGAGCCCACCACCAAAAAACAGGGTACCCTGGGAAAACATATTTAAGTAAAGGGTATGTGCTGGTTTAAAGGTAAACCGGCAGGAGAAATGAACCTCACACAAAAGACATTATAAGAGTTACATTTTAATAACTATTACAATAAATCCAATGGCACAAAGAGACATTGGTTTTAACCCACAAAACCCAGAATTATGACCCAGCACCCTGGGGTACAAACACAAAGGGGTTTGTTAGCCCCTGTGCTGAACCCCACATTGTTCCCCCAAGTCCAAAGTAAAAGGAAGTGAAAAAACCTGTTGGTGCAGCTGATGGTTGCAGGCTGGTGAAGAGTGATGGTCGCAGCCTGGTTGAAAGTGGTGGTCTCCTCCTGTCAAGGTTCTGGTCCTCCTCTGCATCCAACGAGTGTTTCCCCAAGTCACAAACCCCCCAAGATTATGTACCCTCAGATCTAGATGGGACTGCCCAGTACCTCCCTCAGGGCAGGGAGTTACACAATGAGTAATCTCACCCTGTGAGTCATGGGGTATTTGGAATCATTGATGGCCCATTAGCAGACATGACACCTCAGGCTGGGTGTGGAGATGCTAATGACTTGCTGGAAGGGAGTTATCACAGCTCTTATCTCACAGGTGTCTTTCACATCCAGCTCACACCCTGAGGAGTTGGGTGTGCCCTGCGCAGCTGCTGCAAATGGTCCAGTGTTACAGTTCATGGGAAATTAATAGAGGGTGTAGAATACACAGCTTTGGTCACACGCACACAATGATAAACTGGTCCCACCTGCTGAACTAGGACAGGGTAGAAAACGTCAAAGAGAAAAAGGAGGAGGAGGAGGAAACAAAAGAGCAAAACAGCACAAGGAACACCAAAGTTGAAGGTGCTCCATGATGGAGCAAATATTACCAAAGTAGGTGCTGCTCATGGAGGACTCACACTGGAGCAGATACTTCCTCAGAGGGGCTATGGCCATGGATGTGCCCATGCTGAAACAGCTGTGATTGTCACCCAAGAGAAATCACAGCCCATGGAAGAAAGGGCAACAAAGAGAAACTGCTGTGTGCTAACCCTTGCACAGTCTGTTGTCTCAATGAAAGGACTGAGTGTAATTGCACCCTGCAAGAGGGGAAAGAGAGGTGCCCAGAGCAATGGAGTGAATCTGGGCCTGGAATGGGGGAGAAAAAGTGTTCTCCCTGTGTGGAAATGTTTGTTTGTTTGTTTGTTTTTCAAAGAAAAATCCAAACTACTACTCAAATATTTTTATTAGTTGGCAATTAATTTATTTCCCTGAGGTAAGTCTGTTCTGCCTCTAGCAGGATGCTCTCCCTGGAGTGGGGGTAAAACAACTCAAACACTACCCTATTTGTGGGGCTATCAGTGAATGGAGAAGGGGGTGTCATGCTGCTTTGGGTGTTAAAGAATGCTTAAACCAGTCTGACTCCTGAACATCCTGAGGAAGAACAATGTCTTCTTATAGAAACTGGCACAGGTGACAGACCTGATTAAGTGCCTGAAAAAGAACCAAATAATACTGCTGGTAACTTATCTAAAGCTGCTGAGCTGACACAGCTGGCCTGGAGACAGTACTTACACTGTGTAGTAAATAACTCTGATTATGATATTTTATTATTATCACAATACATTTTAATAACTTATATAATTATATTTGGTTTGTCATCCTTAATCCTGCAGGACAAGTTGTATAAATGTTCAGTTACACCTGTATAACCCTTTAGACATAAACCATTGACCATGTCTGGGGATAGGATTGGATCCAGCCACATCCAGACTGCTCTCTGAGGAATTCAGAAAGCAAGGGTGTCCTTTCTGTGACTCAGGACTCAACAGGAGGGCTTCTCTAATAACCTTTGTCTGAAGCTCCCATTCTGCCCCTGACACTGCCCAGGATGTAACTGGTGAGTGATCTTGGTGTCTTTATCTCAAACCAAGTTTTCCCTTTCTTTTTTTTCGTAGTTTTATCTCCAGTCTCACTGAGGGATGAATGAGTAGGCAGTGATGCACCACAAATGTAAAGGAAAAAATTGCTATGCCTTGAGGGAGCAGTAAACTTCTCTGTCAGAGCAGTGCACAAGGAGGTGAAGAACATAAAATCTACTCCTTGCCCATGGCCAGGATGTTATATTGCCATGTAGTCCATGTCCTCCAATCCTAGGCACACTTTAGTTCCCAGAATGTCCTGAAGCTGTGACACCAGTACTCAGTGTGTAATGCTACTTATAAGTATAGAAAAATTACTTTCCCCAAAAGGAAAACAATAGCAGAAGCAATGACACAAAATATGATCATGTGATTTTCTAGTTTTGTTGAAGTAATTCCACAAGCAGAGCTCAGAAATCTCCCTGTAACACCTACTGTAGTTCCCACACTGTGACCTTGTGTTTTCACATCCTAGAGGGTTTCTTGGTAGTGTAGCCATAGAGAAACCTCTGCCAAGGGAGGGGGTGGCAGCTTCTCTTCCTGCAGTTGACTGTACATTTTTCCAGCAATCAAAGACTCCAAAAGAAATACCCGGTCCTGCTTTCTTCTCAAGGCTGTGTTTACCACTTATCTTTCTCAGTGTTTCCATTCTATTCTGTGTGAGAAGCATTTAAGCTTTTTTTCTTTCATTAGCATGCCTAAAACAGAGGTTTCTCTTTTGTTTTGGTCTGGTTTTTTTAGGGGGGAGTTTGTGGTGTAAGCAACACCTGTGAAACACAATGCTTTAAAGAACTTAGAGTTCTACTATTATGGTTTTTACTAACAATAATTAACAGAAGTGTCACTTGTACTTGGACTAAATCATACCGGTTGGAAATAGCACAGTGGGACACAGCGCCGAAATGAGACGTATCAGAACTGAGACATGGATCAAGACTTGACCCAAAAAATGAGCTTAACCATAAGTAACAAAGTAAGTATATCCACTTGCCTTACTTGGGAGACTTGGTCTATGCGTTCATGATGAGATTACAGAAGAAGAATTCTGTTCTGAAATAATTGTTCTCCTGTCCTGAATTCTGTTACTCCACCAGGGACAGGTTTCTGTTAAGAGCTTTGTGGCAGGGCAGGTTAGCTGTCATCTCCAAGAGATATTAGCAAGATCTAACACAGATATATTTTCCAGTGGTTGGTTGTAGCTCCTAAATTGTATCTTGTACCTACACCAGTTTCTGAATTCTTTGTCCTTTTTGTGTCATATCCTTTCTCATTTGCTTACCTTCGTTAAAGTTGATCTGAATTATTGAAAATTGATTGATGAAGAAGCCAGCCCAGGTTTCTCTAGAGTGGGTTGACTGACTTCTGCATTTCCAGCTTTTATCTGAGAATCAGCCATGAATGTGGCACTAGGTGTCTTACCCAGCTAGATCAACACTGTGACCCATGGAAGACCCCTTTTCCTTTTTTTTTTTCCCCAGAACACTCATTAAAGTTGCTGCTAAACTGGACATTTTTATTAGAAATAACCTCAGAATGCAGTCATACAAGAGGTTTTTGAGAGAACCTCTGATGTGAATGCACAGGCACAGATACAGAGGAGAAAAGCTGGTCTGGACTTGTGGTTTGTAAACTGTTAGACTAAATATTTTAAGTTGCATTTCCCTTTTCTGGCCTCATACTCCTTTGTTACTACTTCTGACAAGTAATTTTCCCTTCTCCCTCACTTTTTGTAAGAGAAAAGCTGTAGGTAGTAGAGGGTCACAGACCCCTGCTACAGAAAAGGGACCATTCAGCTGGGATGGGCCAGTGACAAAATTGCCAAACCAACACAAATATATTTATCATTTTTTCTGATAGGAAAGAGACTGGCCAAATCACAAACTTACTTTAATAGTAACTGTTACTGTAAAGCAATAACAGAATTGCTGACCTGGAAATAATATATTTAGCTCATTGCTGATTTAACATCTGGTAGACCATAGGGTTGATGTTGCAAAATCACAGTGCTTAAAACAGCTGCAGAGCAAGGGAGAAGTGCTCAGTTGTGTCTGGGTGAGCCTGGGGAGCTGACTCAGGAAGGCAGCTGTGGGATACAGATAGAGGGATTGGGTGCTTCTGGGACAGATTTGGAGCTGACTCCCCAGGAAAGATGAGCAATCTGGCTGCATAAATGAGGAAGTACAGAGGGTCACAGGTCACTGAAGCTGAGGGGAAAAAAGGGAAATTCAGATACTAAGAAGTAGGTTCAGCAAAGAAGGATCAGCATTAAAAATCCCACTGTCTGCGAATCCACAGCTACAAAGGCAAACATTTCCAGGCCACCTTGACACATGAGGTTGATTACCCCTCATGATCATTGACCCTAGGGGCCAACAGCTGTATCTTGCAGACCCTCTTGAACTGGGAGAATTCAGGATTTGGGGTGTGATTGTCATGCTAGTAATTCTACTAATATTTATCATACCTGCATACTTCTAAGTTTTTCATAGTTACATGCTTGTTAGCTTTAGGCAAACATAACTGGCTCATTTGTGTGTTGTAATTTCCTTACATCTGTAGTACTTGAGTTTACTGGGCAGTTTCTGAGAGTAGGAGGCTGCAAACAGCATTTGGCTGGAGCCTGGAGAGGCAGAGGCTGTGGGTAGATACAGACACCCAGTGTGTGCAGCCTTTAGAGCTGTCTTTGAAGCCTGGAGTGGTATCAAAGAGGCACCTACATCACTTACAGTAAATCTCTAAGGGGATTTATTCTGTCTTATTCAGACAAGGAACCTTTTTCTACCTTAATGTAAGGGAAAGATACAGTCTTCTAAAAGAAAGGAAAAGATGTTCTGCAGTCACTGGCTAATAGTAGGGAGCTCACCTGCCTGGGAATTACTGTAACCCAAAAAAAAGGGACTGTTGTAGAAAGGATTGAAAATTAAGAGACTAAAATCAATGTAAAAAGGATGTCCCAAGAGAACTGGGTGAGAAAAGGCAGAAACTGCACAGGAAAGAAAAAGTTTTATCTGCAGTATGTTCAGTGAAATTACAGTGTAGTATTAAACTGAGCTCTGGATATCATCACTAAATCCACTAGGTGACAGTGTGGAGGCTGCATTCAGCATGACAGCAACATCTGTCTGTTCTTTCTGGGCCTGTTGGCATTGTGTCCCTGCTCTCTGCTATAAAGCCAAAGTTTGCAGTGTGTCTGTTTGTACCCAGGGGCTTCATGTGAGTGGAGAGAAGGTGGTCTTGGTCAGGACTAACAATAGGGTCACACTGGCATGAAAGAATTGACTGTCATTTCTCTGGCACTGGCTGTTTCTCCATAAGCCTAGAGATGTGGGGACTCGGAGTAATTTGAGGAATGATGATGGAATGTGGACTGAAGGATGGAGGGACACCCACCACCTCCGTGCTGTGCCTTACAACCAGTCACGGAGGGGGACAGACTTTTTAGCAGAGTTTGCTGTGACAAGACAAGAGGTAATGGTTTTAAACTAGTCAGGGGTAGATTCAGACTACATACAAGGAAAAGGTGAGGGTGGTGGAACACACACAGGTTGCCCAAAGAGGTGGAGGATGCCCCATCCCTGGAAACATTCAAGGCTGAGTTGGATGGGGCTCTGAGTCACCTGGTTGAGTTGAAGATGTCCCTGCTCATTGCAGAGGAGTCAGAGGAGTTGGGCTAGATGGCCTTTAAAGGTCCCTTCCAATGATTCTATGATTCTGTTTGCACAGCATGAGCTCTTCCCACCACTGCCCTGGTCCGTTTCCACAGCATGTTGTGCCTGGCCATCTGTGCCCCAGGAACCACCAACTGATACAGCAGTGGGAAACTAAGGAAAAGAGTAGGAGACAGCAAGTTGACAGAGGATAAGATGCTTGGCACAGTTTTGACTTCTGTGGCTTTTCCAGTTTTGTATGAGATAATGGACAAAACAAGGTAAGAACACCTGGGGAACACATCAACTTTCCTTTCATGACACTGGTTTCTCCACACAGCCTCTTTCCGCTTAGGATACGGTGTGACCAAGTGTACAGATATTACCACTGTAGCTGTAGTGTGAGGGACCACTGAATCTTATGAGTGGATATTTAATGCCCCAGTGGGATTTACACCACAAGATAAAGAGAATTGAATCAAAGACTGTATATTAATAAAAATCAGTGCATATCAGGTTAACATAAATAAAATGCTTTACATGTGTAACTTTTATGACACCTGTTTTGAAAATGTGCTGTTACTATTGAGGCAAGATGTAAGTTAATGGATGTTGCAAACCTTGTTTAATAACTTTAATAGCTTTAAATATCTGTGATCTTTATTGCTTATTTCTCTCAAATAACCTTCATTTTGTGGGACACCACACATTTTCACTCCCATATTTTTTACATTTCATACCAGTTGCATGGGTTGCTCTCTGTTCCTTTCTTGCAAGATTAATGGCTTTTAGTCACTCTCCTGCAGTGCAGCCCTGAGATGTTACAGTGGTGTCTTGTCATGGAGGCCTCCGTCAGGCAGGAGTGTTGAGGGGAGCACAGACTGTCTGGTCAGAGGGCACTGAACCATCTGATTACTGGCAATGAGGCTAAGCTGATCATCCCTTCTCTTCTGCTCTGTCTCTCTCCTATTGAAAAAATGCCTTAATTTTAGAGACATGAAATATTAATCTGTTGTGCCATTTATTGCAATGCAACTTACCATGTACTGGAATCCCAAAGTGCCCTGAATTTTGTCTCAGCCTCATCCTGATGCCTTGAAACTGGCACTTGGCAGTTGTCCTGGTGATTTTATAACACCCAGGGTTTTAGGATTTTAGATTCATGTGCTACAGAAACTTGTCCTTATGTGGGATAACATGAAATTCCACGAGTGAGAACAGATGGATTTTCTTTTGCTCTGCTTTTTCTTCCATCTAGGGGAAGATTTGTCAGTCCAATTTTCCTTACTGCCCTTTCTGTAGCTAGAAAGAGGAAAAGAAATAACTATGAGTGATCTCATTTAATAACCACCAGTCTTTCATGGCCTTTAGATCAGGCGGCTCTGTGGAAAAGGATTTAAAATCAGCGTGTCTGTGAATCTTCCTTTTCTTCTAAATTAACCATGTATTGGAACTTCACAAACAATTATTTCAGTCTCTTTACTTCTCAAACACAGTATTATTTATCATTAAAAGCTGCTTTGAACATAAAACTATTAGGATGCCCTTTATTAGAGTGGCTTACTGCAGCTCCCTTTCTAATGAGTTTTTTGCTTTATGACTTGCTGGCTGAGTTTGGGCTGTTACTTTAAGTCACACAATTGATTCAGTGTTCAAAGTCAGTTTATCAGACCGTATCTTCATGAAATTGCCTGCCAGAAGAGCAACCAAGGCAATGAAAAATTAGGATGGGAGACAAAGTAACCTTGTTGTTTTTCTAAATTGTCAAATGTTTGGGGTCTGGTTCTGCAATCTGTAAACCCAGAAGGGCGGGGAGCTTCTGAGGGCAGCCCAGCAAAGCTGAAAACAATCCTCTGGAAGGGGCAATGATTGCCTGGGACTGTGGCAGCTTCTCTGAAGTGTTTGTCACATGGCAGGATCCCTCTTCCTAATTTTCAAGTGAGATGCCTGCAAATGCCTGCACTGTAAATTCATTTTTTCAGTGGAGTGTACAAGGAAGGTGTCAGGCCCCAGGAAAGCCATTGCTAGTGCTGTGGACAATGTGTGTGAGTCTTACAAAACAATTTTGCAGTAAAAGACATTTCACATGATGTCATAGTTGAAGTGATGATGAAAGACATTGTTGGAGAGGATGAGGTTATGACAGATACTTAAGGGAAAACATTTGTCTTCTCTTAGCTATCCTGGTCTTACCCTGCTGAAGCAGCCACCCAGGGATGCCAGGAGAGGGATATTTAAAACTGTGCTGGACACGGAGCTGGGGATGGTTTGTATATGGGAGATCTGCAGTCACAGAATTGTAGAATGATTTATGTTGGAAAAGGCCTTTAAGATCATGGACTGCAACCATTAATCCAGCACTGCCAAGCCCATGATGAAACCAACCCATCTAAGTGCCACACCTTTTAAATAGCTCCAGGGATGGTGATCCCTGGGCAGCCTGTTTCGAGCATCACAGGTAAAAGCTCCACCTGCCCCTGGATCAGACAATCACCACATCACCTGGATAATCAAATTTATCTGCTTTTATTGGTTTCATGCACACCTCAGAGGTTTGTAGGCAGGAATTGAATTTAACCCTTTGACAAAAGACAGTGCCACATTGTAAAGTCTCTTGGTACTCATGGATTAAGAATTATGACAGTAAATACTTAAGTACTTCCTGGGTGTGCATGCGCTTAATATGGGTACTTGGACTTTGCAAGGAAAGCCTTGCACTGTGGTGCAGTGTGAACTTAGAAATACTTGACCTCACAATGCAACCAAAATATTTTTTAATTTCCCAGTTAAGTATCCAGAAAACCCTGGTCTTTATAGAAATATCTCATTTTGTATCTTCTTCTTGGAGAAAAATTATTCATATTAAATATACATCAGATATTAAAACAATTTTTAGTCACTTTTTATTGATTTTATTTTTTTAGTAAAACTGCATATTCCAGCCCCTTGCTGCTGAAATAATAACCACTGGATTGCTAGTTATGAAAATTACTTCATTTGTAAGCCACAGTAGAAAGAAAAATTATGGAAACTGGGTAAGAAAAGCAGCATCATAAGGCAGGGGAGGAGTCTTCTAAAAATGCTTTAGTGGAGGGGAGACCAATGGCTACCAAGGATCTCAGGCAAAGTTCTTTACTCATCAGTGGAGGCTCCAAGGTAAATGTGCAGATGGAACGATTGGCAACCCCCTAGTTCAACTCACATGGCAGGCTTTGAGACTGTAAGAGGGAATTTCTAGACCTGGGTGAAAAAGAGATCAAGAAAACTTGATAATTCATTATTAGTTTTGACCTAAATTAAAATGACAATATGAAGTGTTTTCCCTTCAAGATTTGAAGGAATGCTAAAAGTTTGCATCAAAACAAAGCAGCCTGACATTCCTGCAGGGAAACACATTTTGCTCTAACTTCTTATGAAGCTACAGTAACACAGACCAAATTCTGGTTTTAGATAAGGTAGTGCTGCCCCACTTAGGGCCAATTTATTGTGACTGATTGCAGAACTCGATTCTATAACAAATGAAGGTTTCTGCAGTGTATAATAACCACAAGAGTAAGTTCAGGACCAAGTCATATTATCTGAAAAATAATTCTGGATTTTAGAAATGCTTTAGAGGGATTTGTCACAGCTTTTCCAGTATTGTGCATTGCATCTTGCCTGTTGCTTTTGACTAACCTCATGCTCACTATGATGCAGAGTTTTCTGGTCAGACACATTTTCCATAGCACTATGAATGTCCTATGGCTTCCACAATGAACCATCCATGGTGTTTAAATAAAGAATGCATTGAATTACATCAGGGAACCTAAAACATTAAGAAAGAATGGAGATTAACACTCCTAATTTGTATCATACAAGGCACTGCAAATCAGCAGTTGCAGTTTATTGTAGAAGTTTATTGTAGAATGAAGCATTCTGGGTAACTGCAAAGAATCTTGAAACTTACTTCAACTGCATTGAGTTCAATGAAGATAATATTTCAATTATTCTAATTGTAAACAAATTTTTCTTAGTGGAAAATTTTGATTCTGCAAAAGTAGTTTTTATATCAGGAAATAACCAAACTATTCAATGACCAAAAGGCTTTGCAATCAACTGTACAGGGTCTGTATGGCAGAAAATATGACTTGTGGTCTTTGGTCTTATTTGGGTTTCATCAGAAAGAAGGAAACACATGATCAGGACTACTCTGAACTGTAATTAAACTTTGTCCTCCTGTTGACCCAGTTATCAAAATACTTCCTCATGTGAACTGGAAAAATCAAAGTAAGGTTGGTATGACAAAGTGATGCAGCTGGGTTTGGAATTTAGCATGTAGTAACTGTGCTGCTCTAATGGGCCAAAGAAAAATTAGAAATACATTAATTGTCAATTTGATGGTGTTGGATGAAAAATGTACACCAGCAAAAGCAGAAAGAGTCATAATGAATTACTTTTAACTAGAACCTTAGATCTTTTGGTGTTGCTTTAATACTTTCTGAAGAGCAAATAAACAAAGACCCAGTCAAAGTAATCAGAATATCTGGCTCCTGCCTGAGAGGCTGGTAACAAGCCTTGCATTACCTGGCAAGGCATGCAAGTCCTCGAGGAAAGCCATCTGGTACCAGAAGGCAGGAAAATTTTAAAAAGAATGCCTTGATAATCCATTTCTGGAGAGAGTAAGAAGATGGAGATCTGGCTTGGAACTGGGTAGAACAAAGCAGAAGCTGCCTGCCTGGCAGGTGAGGACTGGAGGGGTGGAAAAACCTTATGAAAGGAATTGCTTGCAGGTCTTGCTATTAGCAAGCCTTAACTTTGTATGATTTCTGGATCAGTCTTTAGAGTAAAGCTTGTGTTTAGATATTCCTCTGAGGGCACTGTAAGTAACTTGCTCTATCACATCCCCAGTAAAGAAGAAAACCAGACACAGCCTGGGGTACTCTTGGGCTGTGCACAAGCTGCAGGTAAGATACACATGAGCCAGTAATTGCTTTTTAGGTTAGGTAAATGAACAACATCAAATTGTTGGCTACAGAGCATTTATTTGGCATAGGAACTGGGAGCCCTGGATATGAAGGACACAGTGCTGATCAACAGCCAGCCCCATTTGCACAAGGTACAGGAAAATGGAAGTTTGGGCTCAGCATTGTAGCTTTTGTAGATGAAGCTTATCCAGGGCTTTAGCAGCTGAAATAAAGTTTATTAATTCTGGTAAGAAACCATGGCAGTAGATGATAAATGGAGGAAGAGACAAGAGATGGCAAAGAACTATTAAAATCTGCAAATCATTAGCTGAATGCCTGTTGTGGATTTAAATGTGTTAATATAAATTAATTATGAACTTGAATTCAAAGTGAAAAGATGGAGTATTTATGGAAGGGGTACAAAGTACTGCAATCCAAAAATAAAGTAGTTTGGGCTGAGTAAGAGGGAAAATGGGGCCAAAACCTTCCAGTTATCTATCTCCAGCTTCAATGAGTTGATGATAATTTGTCTGGGTTTGTTCTCCAGTGCTGCAGAATAGAAGATCAAAAAGGCTGACCCATATGGAAATTTCTGTTGGAAAATAAAAACTATTCCTGCTGCTTTTCTGTCATGAGCAAGGTCTGATAAAAATGCAAATCACAGAAGTATAGGAAAATGCAGCTGAAGAAAATTATTTGAGGAGAACTTCCTTTTCAACATAATCTTTCAAATATACATACACTCTTCTCTGTGGGCACTGTCACCAGGGATACAGGTCTTTGGGAGCAGGAAAATCCCATGAAAAAAAGCAAATGGATTTTGTAAGGATTCCCTCAAAAAAAATGTATAAATGACCACCACTTTCCCTCCAAGGAAATAATGCTGAAACATTTCAGTTGAAATATGCTGAAAGAAACCCAAATGAAGTATCTACCACCTACTCCTAAATTTTAGACTCTGGAAGGATTTAAAGAAATGCAGTGGAAGCAAAAGTTTTCTTTGTATCTAGGCAAATTAATTGGGCATTGCATTGTATCAAGACACTACTTACATCTCCTTATGTGGTAATGTGATTTAAGTTTCAGTAATTTGTATGCTAAAAAATTACAAATAATTGTGGTGTTTAAAGAATAACTTTCTTAAGTTGAAAGACTCAGTGGGGATATAAAGAATCTCTAGTTTGTACCTGAATAATCTGAAGTAGTTTTTAGATTGCAATAATTAATCCTAGTTGTCCTGTGAATTGAGATGAATATTACCCTAGGCATGTGTTATTCTTAAAATCTGTTATAGAGGCACTGAGGTAAGCCAGTTCAGAATTTTAGCTGAATAAACAGATTTCTCTTCTAGTAATAATAATCTCTTACAGTACCTATCTGTCAAGATGGCCCTAGTAATTATAATTCCTTATCATAATGGAAGTTAGATCTCTTGTTGATTGAATTCCTAATATATCTTTGCCATTGCAAATTTACCTTTGGAAGAATGTAAATTAAATACTGATGCATAAGGGAGTGCTTTGATTCAAGTCTGTCTTAAGTTCCTTGACATCACCTTTGCAAACAATGCAAAGGAAATGACTGGGTGTACATGGATGACCCAGTCTTTATTCACCTTATAATTTCTGTGCATTTCCTTAGTTTATATGATTTATCTACTAAATTCTTAGTTCAGTCAGCTTTAAAAAAAAAAAAATCTAATTTTTCCTCCTACTCCTGGTGGAGAAAAATTAAAGGTATGAGGTTGTCATCATTTTGCCCTATTGACCACTCTCAAAATTTGGTCTTCCACATGAAATCCTAGTCTTGCTGCAAAGAATGGAAAGACTTATGATTTCACTGGAGTGCAGATTTCACCCTTACAGGAGGTCTACTTCATTGTGGTTTGGTTTTGTTTTTTTTTTTTTTTTTTGTCACTTATTTGTACAAGGTTCTATTGTTATCAAGTCTCCACTCCTCCAACTTCAACGTTTTGAACTTTCTTTGTGATTCAAGATACATAGATTTCCTTTAAGGGAAAAGTAGTGTTGTTTTTACATGTTTTGATGGTCTCATGGTGACAATCAACATCAATTACTGTAATATGATTTCCCATTTCTGACTATATAGCATTTATAAATAGTTGTTCTAATTAAATACAGACAAACACCTATATTATATCACAACAAGGGTCAATATACCCCATTTGCTATATTCTCTTTCTACTATAGCCACTAGTAGTAAAGAAAAAGCTGTAAGCCCAGGACAATCTTGGATTCATTTTTTTTTCTAGCTATTTCTCTAGTTTCCAGTGATTTTTGGTTTAGAAACTTTCTCATCTGCAGAATGTATCTACATCATGTTGTCTAACTGCCCTTGACAGACCTTTCTTTCACAAAGCCATCTAGTAGCTTTCAGAATACTTTTATACTTTGGGCATCCAAACAAAACAGGGTGTTATGTCCTGCAATGCAATTAGGCACTACATGTGCAAGTGCTTTTTTTTCCCATTTCTCTTTGACCTGCTGCTTGATGATTTCATTTCGTGGCCTATAGTTCTTGTCTCATGAAAAATAATGACTAATCATTCCCTCGCCACCTGCTCCACATGATTTATGTTTTTCCAGACCTCCATCATGCCCTCAGTTAATCTCTTTTCCAAACTGAGGAAACCAAATCTTTTTACTTTCTCTTACAGCAGAAATTGTTTCCTGTTTCTGACAAATCTGACCTTCCTTATCTATATCCTTTCTAGTTGTAAAATCTCATTTTTCAAGTTTTGGTGTTCACACAAGACTGGGAACACCAAAGCTTTATGGAGCACCAAATGATAATTTATATTTCCTTTCTGGTCTTTCTCATGGTCGCAGGGTAGGAAGCTTCATCTTCCAAAGAACTGTCTGTAATGATGTAGGAAAATACTTGGTGATAAAAGCTGACAGGAGATCTCGCCATTTGGAACATAGAATTAAGGTCACTCTTCACCATGTGCACTGCTTTGCATTCAAGTGTGCTGCTTTTCTCTTGCTGCTTTGTTGGCTGTGCAATACTGGCAAATCTTTCTGTAACATCTGGCTAGCAAGTTCAATTCTGAATCTCTGGAGCACTTGCCCTCCTGGAATAAAAACCTAAGCCCCCCAAATGATGGAGGTTTATATGCCACATCTCATAGAAGAAGGATTTTGGTTTTTTTCCTTGTGTCTGTTTCCAGTTGTTAAGCAGCCTAGAGTAAAGGAAACAAAAATAAACACAAGAATTCATTTTTTCTCAACTTATTAAACACAAGAATTCATTTTTTCTCAACTTATTTTGCCTTCCAAATTGTCAGGCAAACCATTTCCTTCTCTTACAAGCTGAAGGCAGAGGGTACAGGTAGGTTCCCTGACTGTGGAGTCTCCATAAGTAAAGTCTTCAAGAAGAGGCCGGAAAGACAGCTGCAAGGAATGGCAGAATAACTGCTGGGGGTGGAAGGAGACACATGAAAGCTCTGTCTGAGAATTCTGATGCTGCAACTAGAACAGTGTTAGATGTGGGATCGATATGTTCACAATGAGGCCTTGCTGGCTTTAGCACATTTCATTATACTGAGTGAAAAATAATTGGTCTCATTGGTATATAGCTCTTTTCTATGTGTTTTTAAGGATGGAGATACATCACATGTATATTTTATCAGTGTCCTGTCAGTACATGGCAGCTGAACCCAGCAGCGATGACAGGATTACTTAGAGTTTATATATAGAAATGCTGTGAATTTTCGCTTTATTAATGGCTTTGCAGGACACAGGCTGCTTGTCTTTTATGCAGTATAAATATGAAACTAAATCATATAAAGAAGTGTAGCTTTTGTTGGACAATTTAGTATTGTCAGTGGTAGGGTAGCAAGAGAAGCCTAAGGAAAACAGGGAATATAAAGGGGAATGGGAGAGAGAGGTCAAAAAGAAGAGGATATGCAGAACGAAGTGTTAGGTAGTGTCAAAGGGGGATTTAAGAAAAACAAAGCTGCTCAAAGACCAAACTAGAAGGGTTTTTTCCTCCCAGGGAACGAAATGAATTTTCTTGGAAACTACTGACATATAAATCTGTGAGGAAGAACAGAGAGCAGAAATGTAAAGCTTCAATGCCTATGGCAGATGCTTCTTGCAGTAGGAAGCCCACTGCCCTCTGTTCAGAAATGTCTGCAAGTGATGCAGTGGGAAGTGCAGAAACACATCTGGAATTTACCACAGAAACCTACACTGGTCATTTGAAAGACCGAATACCCTGGGTGTTCATTGTACAGTTCTGCTGTCCTTGGTCAGCACGGGGCTGTGTTAGTGATTCAGACAATGAGGTGCCCTGTGGTCTGTGGAGCAGGTAAATGTGATCTTTCATGTGTATGGGCAGGTCTGTAACAATCAGCATGAAGTATTGTCTAGAGAAGTACTGATTTATTTCAGCTCTCATTCCGAGCTCAAGAAATACACATCATTAATAATGAGCCATCCAGTGAAAACATCAGATCTGTGTGATGTGGAGAAAATGAAACAAAAGATGGCAAAGACCTTTATCTTAAAAGGCTTTTTTAAGATTCACGCTGACAGTCAGTACCTCATGCTCCAAAGATTTAAGTGTTTAGTTGTGTATAGGTTAGCTGCAGTCAGAGGAAGCAGTTTAGCCATGCTTAAACTAATCCTAAATTGGGACAGCCTGTCAGTTTAGGTGGGATTGTGTCTGGGGAGCTGTGCCTCAGGCAGTGCCTGAGCCCAGAGTACCAGCATCTCCATCCTCCCAGCTCCCTGAGCCAGTCTGGCAGCTTGTGATGCTGTGCACTGAAGAGGGTCAGGGAAGTGATCAACCAGGACATTTTGGTCACCTGTAATACTCTTTGCTTTTCTCTTTAAGTCTATCACTGGTTAAAAGAAAAATCAGGAGTTTCAGAGCAGCTAATGTGACTTCTACCTACATTTATTGCATCCAATCACTACAACCACAGCTGATTAATAGCAGTAGTTTAAAAGAAACTTTGCTTAATAGTGAGGTTTCTTTTCCCCTTAGGCTACCAACAGCTTTCCCACATATAATTTTTCAACATTGTTTCATCTATCAGGCTGGCTATAATAAGTCTTCTACTTCATTTTTAAGTAGTTAGTAACCCAAGTAAATTTTCTCTTGATATTTTTGTTCAGGCTTCTCTATCAAGACAGCAGAATCTGGAGCACACATGGACCCTGACCAGAGAGAGAGCTGTGCACTGGAGCAGACGGCTGGCTTGTCATCTCCAGCAGCTCCTTTCCTTTCCAGACATCTATTTCCCACGAGCAGCAATGTACTGCTGGCCATGTTTCCTGAAGAGCCAGGAAGGGAGGACCCATTTCACTCTCCGGCCATATCCCCAGACATTACTGACAAGGATCAGATGGCAGATTGCCATTCCTGAAGGTTGTGCTGGGTGGACAAATCCCTACCACCTCTGGTTCTGTCTCTGATCCGCCAAAAACTCCCTTTTCAGCCGGTCAGTGAAATCTCACATATTTTCTATACATCTTCTGATTTTATTTTTGTCTTATTGTCATATTGCCAAAGTCATCCTTCCATCCCTCTTTCATTTTCCTATTTTAATAATTCCCACCTGTCACAGGTAGAAGAGAAACACCAGACAATGAGATACTGACAAGCCCTACTTAGTTCACCAGGCAGGGGACAGGCTGCACTGGGGAAAGCTGCACATACATGTGCTCACACCCACAGAATTACCTGAGACCTTACCCACGCACAGTAATTTGGCACAGGTAAGCCCAGGGGGATGTGACACTTGCACTGCTCAACCTGTCCCCATGTCAGGCTCTGGGCAGCAGCTCAGTGTCAAGATGTGATGGTTCCCCCCTGAGCAATCTGCTTCCATGAGATGTTGGACATATTCAGAGGAATGCCTCCCACCAGCCTCTATTAATCTCTATTACTCAGGGACTTACAGACAGATGTTGACACAGGCCACCAGCCAAATCTGTCTACAATAATACCATCTTCCCAGCAGTTTCAGATACTGTTCTTCACTGGCTTGTAGATCCATGGCCCATCCCAAGGCTCATCTCCCTCAGCCATTTGTATTATCCTATCAACCATAGCTCATCATGCTCAAGTAGCTCAAACTCTGATCAAGGCAAAGTCATCATGATCCTGTAAAATTATTTATAAACAAGTCTATAAATAAACATGTGTCTGTGGGTGTTTAAGTCTTGTTTTGTATTTATTTGACACCAAACCTCAACTCCTTGTTGTAGAGACAATGAAGAAAAATATTCTGCTTGCCCTTTTCTTTGTATAACCTTGAAGCTTATGTGTGTGCATGTCTATTCCAGCTTTCCATGGACTGGAGTCAAAGGATGGCAGCTAATGGCTACAGAGGTCAGCCAAGAGCCTTGACTGCCCTGACCATTCCTATGTTCAAAACAAGTCCCTCATCCTGCTAATTCATTTTCAAAGCACATTTCCACCCTGATAGATCTCTTGCAGAGAGAATCTGCGACAAGTTTGCAAATCAATCTTCCCTTCTGCATTCAATGTCAGTAAATTGCCAAATCTCTTAAAATGTAGCAGCTGCCATTTTCTGACAATATTAAGGAGAGGGAATGCACTTAAAGAAAAGTAAGGAGACGAGGGTTAGTAACTGGTTTTCTCCTTCTAGCTGGGCACTTTTATTTTCTTCTCCACAGTAGTGAGTTTTGTTATTGAAGGGTGTTACCCGTTTATTCAGTTGCCTGTCAATAACAGCTTTGAGTGATCTGCAGCTGACATCAGAGCAGCTGGAAGTCAAGCAGAAGCAGGAACATGATAAGGTGCCCACATTTATTTTTCCATGGTTGTACTGAATGCTCCAGAGTGCCAGCTTTCTTTCAGATAAGTTGGTATGTCTGGGTTTGCAGACGTTGTTCCATTCATATCCTATAGATAAATGGGACAGTGACAGCTGCCTGAGTTTTCAAATAGCCTGAAAACCAGAAAGATTCATGACCTTATTAATTTTAAAAGGAATAATAAATGGTAGTCGTCAAGCATCAATGTTATATAATATCAAGATATATTGCCTCTTTGCTCATCAAAGCAGGCAAGAATGAGATGTGTGATCAGAGGTGATGTTAGAAGCAGAAGTGGGATGTTCTGCAGGACTGTGCAGTCTGGTGCCACAGCTATAGTATGATCTTTGTGTGGACTTCACTTGCAACTAGGCTTTTACAGTGTGTCATCACTCACATATGTTCAATGGGGGACATCAGGGAGCAGTTACTTTGCATGCTGTCCTATATAGCTGAGTTGTTAAGGCTTTTCACAAACCTATTTTTGGACTTAGCAAGAGCTGAGCAGAAGTACAGCTCCCCTTCTTGTCATGTTCCCTTCCACAAGCAGAGATCCTCTTTTCCATCTCCCATGCAACCCACAGTCACATTTGCCATTCACACTCTGTTTCTGAAGCTTTTCCACATAGTATCTCAAGGAGCTCATGGGGGGAGCAGTAGCAGATGGGTTCCTTGCATCAAAGGAATTACCATCTGTTACTTCTCTTCCCAATTTCATGCAATACTGGCAAGAATTTGACTGTTTCTCCTATTCTCCCTTGGTCCTTTGCTGCCCAGTTGGGCAAACAAAGGCAGACAAATAGCAGCATCCCTCTTGCCTTTTCCCCTGGTTGTACCAGGAACTGCTGTGAGCAACGGTAACAACACCCAAAGTGGTTGTGCCCCCACTTCACATACTCCCCATGCCAAGCTCCATCTGCTGCGCTTTCAGAAACTCCTAATCATCCAAGAAGGAATGAAAAAATCATATCAAGACAACCTCACAGAAACTCACAATGAACTTTGTCCCCCTCCATATGGTAGTATATATCAGGAAAGGCTCTGGCACTATAGGATTGGTTTACTCTAATCTTACACTGTATTTTTTTCCCAGCTAGATACATTCAGATAGTATTGTTGAAATACTACACAATACCTTTCTGCTTATCCTTATTGACAAGACTTTTGAAAGAAAACTATTTCCTCCAAAACCTTTACCATGTTTCCCTTCAGGAGACCTCTGGGAATTCAGTCATGGTTTTGGGTTTGTAAAGTCAGGGTAGGCAAATGCTCCATGCTCATTATGTTTTCCTAATTTGCAGGTTTAGTTACAGTCCATCTCTCCTGAACCCCAAAACTTCATTTAATAACTTATTGGTGTTTGTTTTTGTTTTGTTTTTAATTTTTTACAAATAAAGCTCTTGATTGTAAGGAAAAGCTGGATCCAGATACCAGCCAGTTTTGACCTGGCTTAGAAAGCATAAGACAAATGAAAATAGCCCAAAATATTACAGCAAAACAAAGCCCAAAGAAAATACCCCTAGAACTTTCATGGGTTTCAAATTTTTTTGAGGGTTACATTTCACAATACAGAATTCATAGTAAATAAGTTTATGCAATACTTTTTTCAACTATTCCAATACTTGTTTGTATGTTGAAAAGTGTGATTATTTTAAGAGGCATTTATATTATAAATACAATTATTGAAAAAAGTTCTAGAGAGGTTTTTAAGTAGTTAAGTTTGCAGTACCCTGCTTTATGATTGACCAATCTTTTCATCCAGGATGTACCGACAGTGAGTGGGAAAATTCCCACTGAAGTCAATCTCCATTTCAAGACCTTAATCACCTAATTGGACTCTGACTGCTTTCTTAGCTGAGGAAAATAACTGAACCTTTGATCCAGATGCTTTCTTTGTAATCCATTGTTTTAGTGTTTTGAATACACACCACGCATTCTGTATTAAGTTTTTGATTAAAAAACCCCCAAACAAACACAAGTTTATAGGATAGTGTCATAAACCTGGCACCTTTCCTAAATGCCACAGTCACTTAATAGAAATGTAATGTAATATTCTTTCTGTTTTGTGTTCTGCAATGTGTGTTTAGAAGCTGTATTTGAGGGAAGGCAACAACCAGCCTATTCCTGAGTGCTGAAATATTACCTTATATTGAGAAAAACACTAAATCATATGCCTTTTTTATTATCTGAATCAAATTTTCTTCATAATATCAACACGGCATTACAATTAGATTCCACATAAAAATTTTAGTTTTTCTCTCAGCCATCACTGTCTGTAAATGTTTTTAGTCATTGATGCACAATAAGGAATGTGAGGCAAATGCTAACTTTAGCAGAAATAAGTGCTTTTTGAAGCTATATTTAATGGGTGCTCTGCAGATTCTAGGTTTTCAATTTCAAGACAAGGCACATTGTTAAATTAGACATTCATTCCTCTCCCACACCAATCACTTCTGAGAAGAAAAATCAGACAAAATGAGACCATAAGATGCAGTCTGGGTCTTGTTTCATAGTCAGCTCACATTTCAAACACAGGATCTACCTATTATATTCTGTTTTTACTCATGCTGTGGTGGTAGGAGAAAGCCTGGGAGCTGAGAGGCTCTGCACAACCACTCCAAAGCTGTTGGCGGGGGCTTGACATAATAAAAGGAAGGAGACTGGAGGAATAATGTATAACCTCATTTCACTTCCCAGAAACACACTAAAGATGATTGAGCAATTGATTTGTGAGAGTCTGGGGAAAAAAAAAAAAAGAAAAAACAGAGGATTTAAAAAGTGCCAGGGTAGAATTGCCAAGAAAAGAGGGCATCATCCTGTCTCTGTCAGCTTTAAGGACAGCAGCTGGCTGTGGGCATAAGCAGCAGTGGGAGGCTTGGGACAGTGGGAGGCAAAAAGCCTCTGGTCTGGGAGTGACCTGGTGTTGCAGAGAGCAAACTCTCTTGGTCATCTCTGCAGGTGTGTGTGGGGTCATCACTGACAGCCTGATGGCAGTGGGACAGCTCTACCCAAGGCGGCAGTGGGTGGCCAGTTTGGCAGCCATGGGAAAGACCCCCAAGAACGCAGGGCACTGGTCTGGGGCATGTCAGTGGGGCAGCCCCCCAGCCTGTAGCTGGGCTGGTGGGGACTGTGAGAAACTGCAGTGGGACAGAGGGGGCCATTAGAAAGCAGGGAGAGCTGGAGACGGTGGCCAGCAGGCAGGCCCCAAGGAATACTTCAGGTGTTTGCAGGTTTTGGAGTAGTTTTGCTTTAAACCATCTCAGCTGTAATGATGACAAAAAAATTAGCATGCTTTAATCATGCTGGATTGGAGTTAAATGTGGCAAGCTTAACTGTATGCAGGAAAGAAACTCCCTGATCTGATCCTGCTCTCTGGAACAAAAAGTTTTTAGACAAAAGGGCAGTTGATCACACATTTGCATGAAGTTGTTGGTGCTTCTTTACAAGAAAAAATAGCTGGCCTTTGGAAGGAGGATATTCAAAATTATGGTGACATACTGAATAAGTCATCCAAAATGCACAAGATGAACCTCAGCAGAAACAAATGCAAAGATGTAAGTGGCTGGAAAAGCAACAAGGGGAAAAGAAAAGATACTGAAGCTCTGGTAGACTGCAAAGTACAAACTAATTAACAATGTGTTGTGGTTTCTTAATGGGGTATTACGAGTGGCACACTGGCAATATGGGAGATGTTTGATGCACGTTATTCAGTAGTGAGGAAGCCTTCACCTGGAGGGACAAAGGTCAGCTTAGAAGAGCAAGAAATAAGATAGTTCAGAAAAGGCCATTCAGAACTCTGTATGGGATAAGAAGGGATGATTTAAAAAGACAGACTGAAGGTTCTGAGTAAAAGTTGGAAGTTTGCTTAGTGAAGAAAAGAGAAAACTGAACAGCCTTCAAACATTGAAGAAACTGATGAAAAGGGCACAGTGTTTACCAGATAGGAATAGATCATATTGGTATGTAGCGAAAAACTTTAAATTCTGCATTAGGGAAACTTCCATTTGTGTTCAATGTATTGGAAAAGACTTTGTAGCCATGTGGTTGTATATCTGTCACGGAGGGCTTTTAGACAACCCTAACATTGAGACGACCCTAACATTAGATGCATTTGTTCCCACCTACATGTGCAATTAGCTTCAACGACCCTCTAATGACGTCTAATGACATCTCTACTGCAGAGACAGAGAGGCTTGGGAGTTCTCAGGAGCAAGTGGCAGGCGAAAGTGGGGCAGGGGGGACCATAGGAAGGAGAGGGAAGATGCCAAGTGCAGCCACAGAGCAGTGCAGACGCTGTCCTGGTGCTGAAGCTGAGTGGGGAACCGGAGTTGAACTTGTGACTGCTGAAAGGATCAAGTCTCCCAGGTACAATCTGCCTTCCTTCTCCACATCACCAGCCCCTCAGTGGGTGCTGCAGCAGTGGGTGCTTGGCTTCCTGAGGTTCAGACAAAAGTAAAAAGGTGTTTCAGGATAGTTATTTTACCCTTATGTCTCGTAACAATTTGCTGCCTCAAACATCTGGGTATTTTGCAGTTTGAATGAGCCCTGGTTGTAGTGGTTCTCCAGACAATGGATGTTTCTGCTGTACATCTGAGATAAACCATGTTCTCCCTTCTCCTCCCAGTTTTAATTCTGTCCTGTACGGAATAGTTTGCACTGTGACACTGGTTTATCTAGGCTCAATTGCTGAGAAGTTGTTTGGACAAAGAATTCTAAGTGCACAGGTCTTCCTTGTGTCACAGGAAAGTGCCTAGTGGTTTAAATTGGCATAATAATCCTTTCTGTGCTTCTTTCAACCATTTTTTTTTTTTATACTGTGGAAGAGCAGTGTCCTGAGTCTTCAGCCTGGGGGCAATGCTGTCAATTAAGAGAGTCAGCTTAGATCTGTGGAGCTGAGCCAAGACCCATGTGCAACACTCGCCGAAAGCAACACCCTTTCAGGCTGAAATTATATTATTCAGTATAACAGAGTAATAATTCACATTCTTTGCTATACTCAGTAGTTTTTCTATACTGCAGGTATCAGTTTGCTGCTTAGTTATTGCTGACTGTATTTTCTAAATGTCCTTACACTTAGTTTTTTGTAGTTTTCTTGTAAAACTAATTTTTGGTTCCCTCCCCTCTGCTCATTACACACAAAACATTCTGCCAACCATTTTGTTACAGCCCTTTTCTGTGATTTCCTGGTTGAATTGTTTTGTTTTATCCCATCCTTCCTTTCAGATGCCATGTGTTCTACATAAGTGGCTTTCAACCTTCAGGTTTCTGGAACCCAAAATTGTTCTGGTGGAAATACAGGATCCTGTACATCATGTTTAAGCCCTGATAATAGACTTTTAAAAAGAAGAATTTGTTTACCTTTGCAGATCCCTTAAAGGCAGTTCACAGAAGACTCACATAAGGACACTACTGTTTGAAAGTCTTCTGAATGCTGGCACTCATGTTAATCAGCGTAGCATCATCACTTTTCATTACATGCATTATTGGTTATTAGCTCCTGGGTTTAGTTTCTCTTAGCATTCTCTCTAAACTAATTTTCTTAAAACCTATTACCAGTTCTATTGCACTAGAATTTTGAAATACCTTTTTAAATTTCATTTTCTTCCCAGTGTCTCCCTTTTATCTCTAGGCTGGTCATTCATTACAAATGTGGTGCTTATATTCAGCACTCAAGAAAGATGAAGCTTTGGCAGTGGAACAGCCACTTGCTTATTCCCAAACCAGACCCAGCAGAGTTACCATACTGCCTTCCCTCAGTGCTTTCCCCTCTTTTCACTTTCAGGAAATCAATCCCATTTTTACTAACAGTGACAGATTGGTCCTCATACCTTTATGTTGTTTTTTTCCCTCCTCTTTGGCCACTCTGGCAGAGCCTGCCAAACACCACTAATTAGCAGGAAGTTAGATTTGAGCTCCCAGTTCTGAGAAGCTCTGTACAAACAGCTCACAGCAATTTCTGTGTATGCTGTAGGTGCAGGGATTCAGCCATTTGCAATACAGGACAGGGTGGCTTTTATAGCTGCATTTCCACTAAGGCACAGAACCAGTAGTTCATTTCATATAGGTCATTAAATGCTTCTTAAATGATCTGAAATTTAATTATTGTATGTTCTTGAGCAAGATTGGTACTGTGTAATTTTCCCTGTCCTTGAATATGATTGTCTCCAAAAAATATGTAATCAAACCAGCATTTTTTGGTACTGGAACCTACTATCCTTAGTTTAGGAGTCCACTGGTATCACATGCCAGGAATTCAAATGGCAATTTCTGCCCATGAAATGGATGCAATCAGAAGGAAGCTTGTTCTGTGAAGGTATGAAGAATGACATATAGACTGAATCACTTTGGAATGGTTTGAAATATTCATGTGACAGGGGTGCACAGGGCAAAACAAAGGAGAAATAATAATGCAGGGTGATATGCCAAGCTTTAATAAGACCAGAGCAAGCTTTTTGAGCTGGGAAGGGGGCAGAAAATGTAAGAACATTTTAGCATGACTTAGACCAATATGAGGTGATCATACCTGGGCAGTGAAATTACTTAAAAGTCCAATATCATTGTTTTAGGGCTATCTACACTATTAAGTGGGATCCGAAAGGTACCAGAACTGAGACCAGCACTTTGCTGGCACCACTGTGCAGTCACTTGAGTTCATACTCCATCAAAGGAGGTCCCACCACTTCAGTTATGAGATTCTTACCAGGGAATGACTGCCTCTGGGTCGTGCTGCAGCACCTACTTATTTAATGATGTCTTTTCCTGTAACTTAGATGCTATTTGTATTATAAAACTATCCATCTATTCTCATCTCCACAGAGTCAGAAGTGAGGCGAAGCAGAGCTCCTTATATCAGGGAAAGAGGCTTGATTGCTTTTCAGATCAATCAGTGACCTTGATAGACCATTATAAATATAGATGGAGGATCTTGACAATGTAATGTAGGTGATAGTTTTAAGGCCTAGGAAAAGATAGAGAAGAGAAAGGTGGGATGCATTTAATTAAATGTGTGTCTGAATGTATAAATCTGTATCTGTCCTGACTAACCCAAGTGCAGTCAGTGCAGAGAAACTGACAGAAACTTTTAAAAGAAGACTTTTAAAGTAGTGGACTTGTAAAACAAAGACAAATATCACCAGGTTTGATATTGTTTATATGTAGGGGGCAAGATGTGGGATAAACAGGTATTAGTGTTATCAAATCATGGGCATCTGTGTGTTTTCAATTTAGAGTAGCTTCAGGACCTCACAGTCACTGTGCACAGCTGCACAGTGTACCATACTTGCACTTCACTTTCTTTTGAGATATTGCAGAAAAATTGACACATTTTAAGACTCCAGATTCCTCCTCTGGGGTCCAGATGTCCAGACAGGTGGTGAGGCTGCCCTTGGATTGTGAGTGAGATTTTCAACTAAGTGATGTTAAGTGGAGTTACACCAAGGCTTGATTAGCTACGGGCATCCAGTTGCTTCAGCCAGTTTTGACACTTCTTGACCCAACCACTCATTTTCAGCACCAGTCTTAACCTGTTTGTTTTCTGATCCATTCCTGAAAGGGTGCTCACAAAACATTTGCTTGCACAGTGGCCTAGGTGCAAAGCTGAGGGAGACACCTAGACTAGAACTTGTAAAAGCTCTTGAGACAATATGTTGCTTCTGCTTTAGATTTTGGGTAGGGTTTTTGTCCTTCTGATTTGTGGAATCTTTCATCCTCTTTTAAGAAAAGGATGTTGAGGTTAGCTGTACCATGGAAATTACAGTTGGAATACTGGTGTTTTCCTCTGTTTTGACATTCAGTCATCAATGACCAGTCACTCAGTCTCCTTACCTATTAATAGTCACGCTTGTTTCTTTCCTATTCCTATTCACGCTTGTTTCTACAGTGGAATTTATTAAAAATGTGCATTTTTGGAACATGCTTTCAAGCTAAAAATTGACAGGACATCTAATAGTTTGCTTGCTTCTTCCATGTATGTTCTCTAGGCAATGAGAAGTGTTTATGCAGGATGGACCACAATGTATTAGTTATGTATGCATGTACGCGTATTTATAAAATACCTATGCCATATACTGTGTGCATATGTTATATAACTAGTGTTAGTGTTTCCATTTCCAGATCTCAAAGAACCTTGCTGGGGAGTCTAAACATTATTATCCCTTCCTTAGACATGGGAAAGCCATAGTAGAAAGGGGATGTGGCTTGTTTAAAACCACATTATCAGGTGAGCAAGAAAGGGAATCTTTGATTTCCAATACAGTACTGCATTGCTGGGCAGTGATATCAATCTTCTACAGGTAACTTCTATTTAAAAAAAACCCACCATACTTTTCCTGGAAATTCTAACTCAATCGTCAACCTTTAAAGAACTATATAAAAAAAAGTGTGTAAAACATGAAAAACAGGTCCTGCTAGTAATTAGAGCAAATCTTGATCAGTATCAGTTCAGGTCTGTTTACAGGTCATAGTTTGAAGAAACAGTAAATTTGGGTTTAAGACTCCTAGTACCACACAAAATGGCTATGACATGGGACATTATGACATTGATCCAGGATGAACTCAGTCTTCCAGTTCAAATATGTTAAACGCCCCTAAATCTGGTGTGTTAACTTTTTACTGGCAGGCTTTGTATGAGATCAATTACTGTCTGTCTGCACCACTCTAATTTTATGCTGGACAAGTAGCATCTGTCTTTCTGCAGCCAGCATAAAGCCAGCATAAAACTGACATAATCTATGCATCAGGTCCTCCGGTTAATTTGACAGAGAAACAATGGTGTGACCGCATCTGAGCTGAATCAGTTTTGTCCCGTTGTCTAATCAGTGGCACAGAGACCTTGTGCTAATGGTGATGGAAGAGTGGCCGTAGCCCAGTGCCCCAACCCTGCTGCTGTTTGGCATTCAGGTTCCCTTGACCATTCCCATGTGCGTTCATTCACTGGGGGAAGGGAAGGGAGCAGATAGCTCTTCTTTTCCACTTTCCCGAAATAGCAGGGGGAGGCTATCCTCCCGCTCCCGCAGTTTGCTGGGCTGCATCTCCCTTTCCATTTGTCCGCGCACCGCCGCTGGTGTGGCCATGGCTGCAACACGCTGAGAAAATCCGAGCGGCGCTGACTGCGCGGAGGGGCGGGGAGGGGGCACCGGGCAGAGCAGCCCCGCAGGCGCAGCCCCGACATCCCGGCGGGCTCCGGCGGCACCGACCGCTCCGGGAGCTTCTGCCGGGGCCGCCGCGCTCCAGCGCCGCTTCCCCTCTTGCCCAGCGGGAATGCCAGACCTGAGGACGCTGTCATCTTAAAGAGCGCAGGGGAGGGACCGTGTGGAAGGGAGGCGGCGGTGCCGGCGCCGCGGGAAGAGGCGGGCGCCAGCAGCAGCATCTCGCCGGGCGCCGCCGGGAGAAGGCGCGCTCCCGGCCGCCCCGCTCGCCGCCCCGGCCTCCAG
>JAWWEV010000043.1:60959344-60969956 GCA_035583235.1 Hafferia zeledoni | reverse complement strand
AATTCGTTTCTTTTTCTTTTCATTTCATTTTGTTTTTATTTTATTTAATTTTATTTATTTTATTTTATTTTATTTTATTTTATTTTCCTTTATTTTATTTTATTATTTTATTATTTTATTTTATTTTATTTTATTTTATTTTATTTTATTTCATTTTATTTTATTTTATTTTATTTTATTTTATTGCTTTGTATTTTATTTTATTTTTCTTTTCTCTTTAATTCGTTTCTTTTCTTTTCAGTCTTTGTGCTACATCTTCGTGTTCATTTGCCACTGACTTTTTCATATTAAAGACCCTTTTTGTCATTGAGTGAATGTAAGAAATCTGGCCATTTTTGGCAGACTAGACCTTCCATGCCATGCTCAGATATTGTAAGGAAATAAGGTATTCCTAGGAATACTTAGAAATGTTTTAGCATGGACTGAAAATGAAAGAACCAAGGATTTGTTTGCTCTGTTTCGTAGAAGCCTCACCATTAAAATCATCCTTGGAAAGACCACTTTTAGGGCAGCTTTAAAATTGGATTGGCTGTGTATATCTGTAGGAAGAAGGCACCTTTCCATAAAGCTTTACAAAACTCAGCCCTTTTGTTTTGTTTTGTTTTTAACTTATTGTATGGTTTCTGGAGTTGTTTATTTATTTAACCCCAAATTAAAGACAAGGAAACTGATGCCCAGTGGGGTTAGATAATGCACTCAGTCCTTGTGATTAGCGCTGGGAATGGGGCCCGCCAGGCAACGGTCCTGCCATACCCTGTCTATTACCCTTGCTCCCTTGAACCAGCCCTAATTTACCTCTGCACTGTGTTCAATCCATCTACACAGCGAGTAGTTTTCCAGTGCTAGCAGTAATAGATGTAACACTGTGCTTAACCAAGAAGTATAAATGCCATCCTTGGTTACCAGAGTTGGCCAGTTACCAGGGTTAGTCACCTTTCACTTCAGGCAATCACCTCTGGGGACATTGCAGCTTAATTATATAAACTTCATCTTTTCTTTCTGGTGTGTTTTGGTTTGGCTTGGTTTTGGTCTGTGTTTATTTTTAATTCTGTTTAATTCTGTTCTCTCAGAACTCACAGGTGACACAAAGTTACCAGGGCAATTCCATATGCACCGAGAAGTTTGTCGGAAGTTTGTCGGTACCAAACAACCTTTCCCAGCTTCCCTAATCGCTCTCTATGGATTTAAATGTTAGTAGCGGGAATGAGCTGCAAAGCGCTGTTTGTCATCACTGACTAATGGCTAATTCCCACGGAGGGAAGCTGGTAGTTGTTAACAGCTGCAGTTTTAACTTCTGTTTTGGATACTTAGGGAAGGAAACCCAGTTCCTAGTAGTTGTGAACCTCAGATAGGAAGACAGAAAAAGATCATCAAACTTTTAAGTATAAAGATAGAAATTTGGGTCAGGCAAAGGGAACAGGTGGCTTGGTTGAAATAATTAATTTATAAAAGCTTGGCTGTTGGCCAAACAGGAACACAGCATGATTTGGAGTTTGTTGTCTTAGCACTGGAGTATTGTCTACTCACATGCACAAGGCTGGATGCAGGATGCCAAGGTGCACTTAAATCCTATCCTTGTCCAGAAAGTCAGAGCCTTCAACCTTTTGGCATTTGAGTTTTCAGAGAACTGGAACATTTGGTATGGAGGCACATGGGGAGTTCACAGTGGGGTGAAGTGTCTGGGAAGACATAGCCTCTGGTTCTCAACTTGATGTCTAATCCAAGATACTCAACAACTACTGTCCGACTTGAATCTATGAGCCCTCTTACTAAAACTATGCTTCCAATGGCTTGTAGTTCATATAATTTATGGCAGTAATAAAGACAAGCTTGTGGGGTTTTTTTAGGTGAGTAGGAAAACTTTTTCTCATACCCCGAGTGCCTCATGGGGTTTTTAAGAAGAATAAAAAGTTCTGGATAATTCCAGGTGTCTGCACAGCAATGACAAACATGCAGAGCTCATCTGAGTTTTGTTGAGGAAAGTACTTGCATCCAGTCATTTTTTCTTTCTTCGATAACTGCTTGTAATTCCCACCTACAAACAGCGAGGAAGGGTTTGATTTAAGCATCTTGTGTGGAGAATGCTATCTCTTAACAATATACCCTGTATTCAGGGTTGTACCTCAGGGTCGTTTTGAAGACCAGTGCTGAAGTCCTGGCTACATGGGTAACTCAAAGATAAAAGGGAGGCAATGATTTATTTGTTGAATCTCTGGCAAACGGCACTGTCATCAAGATGCAAGTGATAAAAGGTATTATAAACTGAGATTTCGGATTTCTTCCCACTAAAGAATTGTGAAGAATTGTCACAAGTATAATTACTAGATCTCAAACATATGATCTTAACTCTTGCAGTTTAGTGAATTGTCGTAACTCTGCTGAACTTCAGTGACTGATCATGTGTATGCACTTGGCTGGCTCCAAATTTGTAAGACCAAGGTAAAAAAACCACCACAACCAAACACAAAACCCAGCAGAAATCTGAAGGAAAGGGTTTTAAACCAACATATATCTTCCATCTGCAGTAAGCTATAAATGTGCACTGGATCAATTACTAATCCATAAAATCTCAGTCATATATCTGGGCCCTTGGTGACAAATTTTTAAATAAATTGCAAGGATAAGGTAACAAGGGCTCCTTTGTGAAATAAAGGATATGAAATCATATATATATATAGCATATATATATATACAGTGGGTGTATATAGATATATTTATAAGAGAAACTAGTTAGATGGGATATAATTGCCTGTGTACAAGGGAGATGGAGTCACATGGCATCTGTTAGGAGTGCGTTACTTTGAGCATTAGGTAATTCCATTTCTTAAGCATTAGATAAGCTTTTATTTTTTTTCTGCCAGTTAAGGGCTGGCGGGTGCCATCTGATAATAAGAAAAGTTTCACTTAAGTTGCTGTAAGCTCAGCTGTGTAAAAATAGTAGCAAATCTGGACCAACACAGTTGGATGATAGCATTCTTTTCTGAATTTGAAGTTACAGTGATGATACAGATTCTTAGATGCTTACTATTCCCAAAATGAAATCCATATTAAAGTAATAGAACTGAATATTGAATTAGATACTTGGAATTGTGTTCCTAAAGTCTATATTTTAGTTATCATGGAAAACACTGGGTTTGCTTTATTAAGCAGATTGAGCAACCTTGTTTTGACACCTGTGTGTCTTCTTTTTGCCCATGTACCTTGAAATTACAGGTCATACTTGGGACTGTATGTAGATCCTGGGATACACATTTAGGTTCCAGGCTTTAAACATTTTTGCTGTAATCAGTTAAAACACTGCATTGTGATTTGTGATTTCAAGTGTTTTCTGTCTTCTTACTTGTGGATAGATATTTATTCAAGAACAGAAAATGCAGTGATGCCTTGATTATAGTTTTAGCACTTGGTGTTTGAAAAGTACTAACTGTTCCCTGGGCTGACGTTAGAGACGTTCAGAGTAGTGCCTGTGTTTTTATGACTGCTGAATTTGCTTTTGTAGTAGATTAGACTGATGAGAAGACACTTAAACCTAAAAGGAGCATATAAGCCTTGTTTGGGTATAAGTAGCCCTTTTTGTGGGTATAACAGGAAGAGTTGTGGGTGAGGACCATGCTGTGTACACTTTCTATTCTGTGAAGGTTTCTTGTTTGCAAGATGCTTCTTGAAATGTGGCCCCTGGTTTCTTCATGAGTTAGAACTTAAGTTAGGCACCCCCAGCTGATGCTGGGCTGGGTACTGACAGCTGCTACTTTGTTGCTGTTACTCAAGGACGTGCTTGTTAAATATTCTTCTTTGAAGAAGTGCGTTTGGGAAAGGGGATTCTGAACTCTGCCCAAAAACCCTGTGGCAGAGATTCTTCTTCGGCCATCACTTATTTTTGTAGCAGAAAGTAACCTACCACTTGAAAAGGAGTCCCAAATCTGATAAGCAGCATTTTTAGGAGCTTGCAGTCCAATGCTTTGTGCTGTCTGTGGAGAGAGGAATTGGAGCTTTGCAAGTGACAATGTAATGAATAGTCAAGCACTTACCAGAGCACTGGCAGAGGATGGATGCAGAGAAAAGCCAGAGGGAGTGAGTCAGCATGACCTTGGCTGCTGCCAGAGAGATCATCCAGCCTCAATGGTCACTGACATTGGTTGGGGTCTTTAGAGGAAAGGGACTCTGGTGAAATAAAATTCACTGCTTGGTATGTGTCTGACAGGTGTCACATGTATGGAGTGATGAAAACATCAAAATGAGCCAGTCATAGTTATTAAAAGGTAATTTGGTTAGTAAACAGGCCTAGTTCTTTGTTACCCTGTAGCAGAACAGACCACATTCTGGGAAAGCAGAAACATTCTGAAAAATCAGAGTACTGCTTGTTCATGAGCTGCAGTTTGGCATACTAAGTCTCAGCAGGGTGGGATAAATTGTTGTTCATTGCATGATAGTAACACCTGGGGATTCTGCCATTCCTGGCACAAGGTGTTTCAGGCATATAAGTAGGAGATTACGGATTTTACAGTGGAAATAGACAACTTTGTCAGAGATTTACTGTTAAGGAATAATAAGGGGAATTTAGAGATGAGTAATAGAGGTTCAGAAGCTGTGGAGGGATAGGCTGTTCAGCCATAATTTCATAGGAAATCTGTGGCTAAATGACAAGGAAAACATGTATTTTTCTCAGATCTAGTCCAATCATTTATCTTCCAAAGTCCTTCCATTTTAAAAAGCTGGTCAACCAGAAAGCTCAAGCAATCAACTGCCCTGTGCTCACTGTCCAGAGTGTGCACTGGCAGTATCTCCCACTGGTGCCAGTGTGACCAGTAAGGCCATTTAGGAATGGTGTTGCTCGTAGTTTTGCTACTGTAACAAAATGAAAAATTAGGATGAAAAACTTAGATAAAACTCTTTGGTTTCTTAATTCATTATTGTGCAGAATTTCAATGGCAAAGCCCTTGTCATTAGAGGCCATCAGCAGTTTTTCTGCATCCTGACCTCTGTGGCCTATACTTTCCTATTGTGGTTCCCCTCCCACATACCCTGGTGATCCCAGAGGCTATGGAAAGTACCTGGGATCCCAGAGTACATCTCCATCTCTCACTCCAAGCTTTCTGCTTTGCTCTCTCTGCCTTTGGAAGCTGACTGCTCCTTGCTGTCATCCCACTATTTGTAACTCTCTTCCTACTCCTTCCCACTTATCTCCTGGAACCACAACTCTTCTCTGCTGGGACCGAGATTTTCACATCAGCATTTACTAATCCTTTTACAGCTGGTTGAAATGCTGAATTTTTTCTTTGCTCTTTCCCCATCCCTAGTTGTTCAGTGGCAGGGAGAGGGGAGGGGGTGGAAACCAAATTCCAGCCCCCTTTCCCTGCAAAGAATGTGTCTTGCCTCTCCTTGCCTGCCATCTCTGGGCAGCCTCATCTCACAAAGAACCCCTTGTTTCCATTGCTGCATGGGGAAAAGTTAAATGTCAGGCTTTACTGTATTGAGACCCAGCATGTGGGTTGTTCTTCATAATAAGAATACGAGGAAATCTTCATTTAAATTTGCCGTTCTGTGGTGCTTAGGCCAGCTAAAATCTCATGGGGTGTGTTGAGGACTAGATCAGGCTTCTTGCAGAGCTGGCAATGGTTAATGTGGAGCTTGGAGTGGGAGTTTGTGGAGGGCGAGGTCCATGGGGCAGGGCCTGCCCTTACCCGCCTGTTTGTATTGAATGAACACAGTGAGCCTCTATTCTTGGCTGAGACAGTTAGGTCTTATGGCAATATGAGTAATTAATAATAAAATGGCGCCTCTTCTGTGGATGGGCTGTTAGAAATAATTTCCTTCTGCCAGTTGCTTCTCTAGAATGTGGTTTTGAACTTTGAGATCTTGAAAGAGATAATCGAAACACAAGCGGCTGTCACAAACCTTTAGCTTTGTTTGTGTAGGCAGTGGTGGAAAATCCCAAAACTAAATCGTCAGATGGTTCACTGGTTTGTGCATCTTTTGTTGTCACATCAAGCTCTTACGCAATTGGATCCTTGTTTGATTAAAGACTCTTCTCACTAAAAGTGGGTTTCAACTGTCAGTATTTTTAATAAGAGGAAAAGAAGCAAAGTCATGCAAAGCAAAGTAGTGATCCCCTGGTTGCTCTTCACCCGATTCACATATGGTACACACAGGATCAGCTGTGCTGTGCCATCAGGGTGAGCCAGCTGCTGCAGCTGCAAGAGGAAGGCTCTTGTTTCCAGATGGGCTGTATGAGATGGTGGTGAATCCTGCCTTCACCCACTTGGCTGCTGGAGCATAAAGGTGGGATAAAGCATTTGGTTGCTTTGGCACAGCACAGTCCTCTGACAGCCATTCTTCACCTCCTTTGCAGGAGGGGTGGCATCTGTCCCATGGGTTGCCATTTAGATGAGCCCAGGGAGTAGTGGTAGTACAATGTAAGGAACAGTGACTGTAACATGGGTCCTCCTGTCCACATGGTTCATCGAGGTCTGAAGGCTTGTTCTCTCCATGTTCTTCCCCATATGTAAAGAAGGCTGAACTGTAGAGGCCTCTGGAGGCTTCTTTCGCAGCCTTCTTTGTATCTTTTGTCAGAGCTCTGCCAAAAAAGGCTTTAATGACTTTGAAATTTGAAGTTAGGCATCCAAGAGATGCTTTATGCCTCTAATTTTTTTACTTCTAATAAACCCCTTATTCCTTCAATGAGCACAAACCTGACGTTTTCAGGAAGCTGACAGCTGGTGACACGATGGTCAAGATGGGTATGACTGCGAATGTCACATTCAGGGGTTTAGAGTACTGGGCTCCCAGCAGGTAATGCAAGCATGCAAGCATACTCAGTAGGTTGTAGCTAATGCGGAGGATAGTAATTTCTGGTGGTTTTTTTTTTTTTTTTTTTTTTTTCCAGTTCTGGTAACCATAGTAATTACACTACAATTTTGTGGTTTTAACATATCCATGACCAAAACCTCTTCTGGTGGCCAGTTTGCTTTAATAAAGATCATGTTGTGGCCTGCAGCCAAAGGCAGTGGTGCTAATACAGAATCTGATTTTCATCTGCCCTCATAAGGTATGCAGAGCCAGGTACAGCGAGTATTTTTTAGATTTTTTTTTTGATAGAAAATATTGGGCTCCATGACAACACTGTGAATTATGATCTGAATTCTCTGCTGCAGCACCTCTCCTGGAATCAACAGAATTATGCTGGCAAAGAACTTGGCTCTTCACAGTGTTAAGTCACACAACTCTAACAGTGCCTGTCATGGTGTTCCCAGAACTATAAGGTGTTTTGATGGGAGGACTTGACAGCAGACTGGAAGCACTGGTGACTCAGTGTGCAGTGCTCTGCCTTCTGAGTCAAAAATGACCTGGTGCCCTGGGAGTGTGGTTTGTAGTGTGGTTTTTGTGTTGTTCTTATGAGATAAAAACCCATATATTTTCATAAAATTATTGCATGTTACTTTTTGAAAAGGAAAAATAATATTCTTACTACTTTTTTTGATAAATTTGATATCAAGATAGCTACCCCTGGCTATCTGTCTTTAGAGAGCTGGTAGGAGAGATTAATCACCTTTGCAATCTATATCCTTCAGTCAAATTTGGTCATAATTTGTCAGGTTAAGAAGCAGGTTAAGAGTTGCTCCTTGTTTGCCCTGGATAGTTAGGCCTAAATTTGTGCTACTGAACGTGGGTCACCTTCCATGCTGAAATGCATCCTGATGAGGTTGAAAGCCAAATTCCTTTCTAATTTTCAAGTTTGAGATCTGTTTGCAGAGAGATTTTCTTCTGTGATGGTTGTGAGAAGGCTTGTGCCTTGGTGCAGTGTGGCACGAAAAGGGCAGTAGTACAGGTACCACCTTTTACAAACCGGGCAGCTTCTTTACAGATAAGTCTGGCCCTGAAACCCACTGACTGTTGAAGCAAACAGGGATAATGTGCTCTTCAGAGATCCACTTTACCCAAATAGATAATATTCCTTTACAAGTCTTACTGAAGCAAGGCATTTTAGAGCAGTATTAAATGAGCAAAGAAGTGGATGGTCTTGGACAAAGAGTGCCAAGAGGCCTGACTTGAGCAGGGGGTTTGGACAAGGTGACCTCCAGAAGTCCCTTCCCCCTCAGCTATGGTGTGAGTCTAAGGAAAGGAGTTCTTAAAACTCACTTCAAAACTCACAGTTTACTTGTGAAATCCATGGAGGATCTCTGCTTCTCCGTTTGAATTCCCTCATCACTTCCATAAACATGAAATAAAGGAATGTAGAACAAGAGGTCAGATTTATAAAAGAAGCATCTCACCAGAGAGGGCTGCACACTGGATTGTCCCCAGCACAATCAGCTTTAAGCATCTGTGGAAGACCTCCTGAGCTAGTTGAAACTGGGATACAGGTGTTAGATGGGCACAGCACATTCATTTGGTTTTGTTTGTATGAGCTCATTGCTAAAGATTCGTTTAACAGTATCTTTGATGGAGTATTCTGGGCTTGTTATTTTTCCTCTTTATCCAGTAATAAATGTAATCTAAATATGAAACTTTGACATGTGGAGACCTCTTATCCCACAGGAACAGACAACACTAAGAGGGCAGGCAGATACTCATGGAACAACAGGACCACTAAAATGTACGTCCTCTCCACTGAACTGTACAGGGTTGTTGTGTCTGCCATGTGTGTAAGTCAAGGTGTTCTGTGGGGTCTATAAACCATGACTATCAGGAGAGAAAATGGAGAATGTTGGTTCTGTTTCTCTCAAAGAACAACAATAAATAAACAGCAACTCCCCTGTCCTCTGTGTACAGTGATTTATAGGAGTATATAAATGTCAGCAGGAACTGGAATGAGATGGCATCTCAACTGAATGTGAAAATCTTACTGTTTGCAGCAATCACTTATATTTGTGATCACAATAACTTTGGCTGTAATGTAAAAGTTAAACTTGCGTTTGTAACGGATTGAAATGAAACAGTTTTTAAATTAAGCTTAAAAACAATTTAAAATAAATTGCATTATTTCCTTTCAATTCCAATGGAAGCCTTCCCAGGCTGTCTCAATTTTATCTGCATATCTGTGTCATTCAGAGTAGGTAGTGTTTTACCTATTTTGTAATAGCAGTAGAAAATATTTTGAGAATATTTTATTTGTATTTTCTGGAGCAAGTGATTTTGTTTATTTGGTTGGTTTGTTTTGGCCATAATGTCCTGATTTTGGTAATAATAACAATGTGAAATATTTATAAAATATTTCTCACATCTCTAAATGTTTTTAGTGACTTGTGAATGAAAGTGAATGGCATTGCAACATTTTATTTTCTATGACAGTCTTCATAAGATGTGCAGGTAAACGTGCTGGGTAATTAATGCAACAGAGGACAAGAAAGTAGCAGAAAAATAGTTGTAATTTACAGTTGGTAAATTGAGCTGTCTCTGTTTTGCCTCATCAAAAAAAGCTGTTTTGTTTCATATCTGCTGAAGTTCTCGTCCAAAATAATCTAATCAGTTCTTATCGGTTTTATAATATTGACATTTCAGGGAGGTATTTCTGTGCAAATATTACATTTCTGCACAGTGCTGCATACCTTTAGTAATTACCATGGCTTAAAGAAGCCTGGCTCATAATTTATGAATGACACAGACGTTCCTGCAAGTTCTGAATGTTGATGTCTTTTATTGTAGTTACACAGAGACAGACACGAAGAAGTTTATTATAAATTCACATGGATTCAGTACTGCATACGGTGACAGGTTTTTGTGCTAAACATGCAGTGGGATGATCAGGGGGATATGTGTGTGTGTTTGCATGGGCTCTGGTGGTGGCCACTGCTGCTGAATGCCTTACTGGAGCTGGAGCCATTCGAGTGCTGTGTGGGCTGGGTCCCTCATCCTCTGGATGTAGGAATATCTAAGGAGATGTCAAATTGTGACAGCATTTTTTCTAGAGAGAGCACCTCAGGATAAGAAGCTGGTGTGGAGTGTTTGAAGAAAACCAGGCTGACCTAGTTTTTCTGCACATTTGGCATTTACAGGGAATGAATTTACAGAAGTTAAAAGAGACCAGGTATTCTCACTCCCCCTGAAGTCCCACCATGACAGCAGAGGAATAATTAAGCCTGCAGTCATACACAAGATTCTTGCTGTTGTTTTACCAAAATAAGGGATTACTACCTTTACCTATTGAGGTCATCCTCATTCCTCACTTCCTGCTGCTGATTGCTCCTTAATGCAATTCTGGAAAAAGTATGTGAAAGGGAAGGTTTCCAGTCCTTAACCACAAATTTTTAGTAATATTATGTAGAGAAGAGACATGTAAGGGATTCCTTTTTACTTTTTTCTGGGATGGGAACTTAGCTAAGCAATAGAATCAAGTGAGAAATGAAACAGGCTATAAAGGAGAAGGGAAAGGAGGTAGGTCTCGAGGGATAGGGGTGTCCTGTGATTGCAACAAAGAAGTCCTGGGGAGTCTGATTAAAAAGCTACAGACTCATCCTAAGTATTATTGGAGCTGTTTCCTTGCCTTAGTTTTCACACCAGATTTGGGAACTACTGCTTTGATCTGTATGTTTCCAGTACTATGCAAAGTAAAGAGCAGCTGGGTTTGAAAGCCTTAGGCAGTCTGTCTGCTTCAGCTGTGTGTCCCTGAAGGCTG
>JAWWEV010000043.1:60930874-60950215 GCA_035583235.1 Hafferia zeledoni | reverse complement strand
TTCTGATCTCCAACTTCAATTTCCCCTGGCAGAGCTTGAGCCCGTGCCCCCTTGTCCTATTGCTGAGTGCCTGGGACAAGAGATCAACCCCCACCTGGCCAGAACTTCCCTTCAGGTAGTTCTAGACAGTGCTGAGGTCACTTCTGAGCCTCCTCTTCTCCAGGTTAAACAACCCCAGCTCCCTCAGCCTCTTCCCACAGCACTTGTGCTCCAGTCCCTTCACCAGTCTTGTTGCTCTTCTCTGGACCTGCTCCAGCACCTCAATATCCTTTCTGAACTGAATTTATATGCAGGTGCAATGCTGTAACCCCCTGAATTTATATGCAGGTGCAATTTAGTCTGAGAGTCTAAAGATAACTCTTTAATTTGTTAACATATGGTGTGGAAATCCTGGTATGTTTTGACCTCTGTAGTTAATGAGTTTTGCAATCAGACCATAATTTAAATTGCATAAATATGATGCCTTGTGGGTATTTTGGTGGTTTTTTTGTTTGGTTGGTTTTTTAAATCTAGCATTCAAATCTGCCATTGAATTAAGTATGGAATGTTAACTACAGTGCTGCTTTGTGTATCCTGTAAATTGTTATTTCTGCTAAAACAAGATAAAATATTGCAGTTGTTTCAGAAAGGATGTAAACAGTTTAATTGGAATCTAATTAGCTATTAGTTTCTGGCATCATGTGTTATCAGTTGGAAATTGGAAGTGCTGCTGTTTCTCTGCATTTTTGGTTCCTTATTGACATTCTGGAGGTGAGGTAGGTGACCCAGGGTACACCTTTTCACACCAGTAATTCTGCCTGTCTCCACTATTCTTGAAATACCTTTTACAGGTGACTGCTTCATGTATGTATTATTAAAAAATAAATAAATATTGAATGGAAAAATACAGTTTGTATAACAAAGCTTCAGAGGATTTCACTGGCCATGCAAACAGGAGCCATTGTATGCAACTCTTTTGTTGTGATATAGAAGAGGCGCATTATAAATCGAGATGATCTCAAGTGGAAGTAGCACATTTCCTCTTCTGGTTTGATTCAGCTGCAGCAAAAGGGACTTTCACCTGGGCTGGTTCAGAACTTCAGGATATTTTTATTTAGTTTTGATTTTGGGAGATGTAGTGGTTTGCCAGTGCTAACAAGAAGCTTTCTGTAGTGCTTTTAAAATAATATGGTTATTTCAGTGATTAATAGCATTGCACATTATATTAGTGATAACACTGGACATGTGATTTTAGTTGATATTTTTTCTGTAGTTTCAATATTGTTTTGTTTAAAACTAATTTTTTTTTAAAGTTTCTCATATGGACACATACTTTACTTTTAAACGACCCACTATGACATTAAGTACAGAACATGATTATGTGCCAGTTTGGATCAGCATAGCTGATGTTACTAATACTTGTCAAGCAAAGCTACTGTGAGCTTGTTCTTGCTACCCTGCTGTGACCAAATGCATTCAGTAGCATCGCCAAAACATCCACATAGAACTGCAAGCTGTTGCAGTAAGTTCTGTTGGGACTATTTGTCTGCTTAACGGTAGGTGTTTATTTAAATCTGTGATGAATGTTCTTGAGGCAGAATATAAACAGGTATGAAAATGGAGTATTAAAGTAACTGCATGCCCAACTGTATGCTGTAAGTTAATAAAAAGAGTCTGCAGAGCAAATGGAGACTTTACTACTGTGAAGTGAAAGAATCACAAAAGGGATTGTGTATAGATGTGGTGATGGCAGAATCTAAATTAGCAGGTTTGTACATAGCTCCAGATCTCCCTCCCTCAGGCTTTGGCCAAACCCAAGCAACCCAAGCTTTTTAGCCCAAGAGGACCATGTCATCATCATTTAAGTGGGAGTTTTTGTCAGGTCTGTGAGGCTGGGCAGTGACTGTTTTGAATGGTGGTGTCAATCAAGTTAAGTAGAAGATAACAGGACTGAATGACAACTGCTTTAACTAGGTTATAGGGGTTCTTTTCTTTAATTAAGGCAGATTATAAAGATGTTCTTTTGTGTGTGTGTGCTATTGTATCATTTCTATGCTGGAAGTCCTCATGCATCTATGACTCTATGGTCTGTGCAGAGGAAATGGCTTGAAATGGGAATGTCTCCAGTCAGACACTGGCTTAATGGATCATAATGGGAGTCAAGTGCTTCAGAATTCTGGTGGAAAAGGCAGAATGTGTAACAGCTGAAATATAGCTTTTTCTTCCACCAAGATATGAAAGAGATGAAGAAAACAGAATGTGGAACTTAACCCTTGCCAGTTAAATCCCATCTCTTATTGTAGTTTATTCTGCTTTGAACACCTTTGTGAATATGGATGCTTTTTTTGTCCTGCTAAGGTGAACAGGGCAATTTCTCTTCGATTGGGCTTTGCAGTTTTAGTTAATCAGTGAGGTGATAATTGCTTTGCTTGCAGAAATCCCTCTCCTGAGGGGTGGAACATGACACCCTCAGTGGTCCTGGTCCTGGCCCTGGCTGAGAGCAGGATGGATTTGATCTCCCTTTCAGAAGAATGGTTTGCTATGCTTCTAGCACAGGAGCTGGATAAACTCGGGTTCTGCTTAGCTTTGTGTTTGCCTGTGCAAACCCCAATAACTCTGCTTATGCTTTGGAGAGGAGATGGCTCCTCTCCCTGGGAGTGGTGGTGCACACCTTGCAGTGCTTGCTCCAGAGTCATACCTGGGTATGATGTGTTATTTCCCAGACTCCAAAGTTCTGCATTGCTTTTATCCTGGTGACACCTCTCAGTTCAGAGGTCCTGCTTCCCCTGTGCTCCTCTAAGAAGTTGTTGCTTCTCCCAGCAGGTTGGGTCAACAGTTTGCATGGCTGTGCTTTCAGGGAGTGTCTGCACAAAGGTCTGTTTTCACAGGTGCTGCTCACAAAGGTGTTTTCTCTGAGCTGGATTAAGACCTAGCTCTGAACAGCCAAAGCAATGCTGTTAGTGGTAAAGAGATGGGCCAGAGGGGCACAGCTGCAGGCTCCTCTCCACTTTGCTCACTCCCCTCTCTGTGGAAGCATACCCATTTCTGTCTGTGGCTGTGCGAATGATACTGGAGGGATAAATCAGGAGGAATGCCTGAGAGATGGGAACAAATCTGCTTATAACTCTTTTAAGAAAGCTGCAGATGGTTGTGCTGATGCCTGAGTGTATCTGGATGGAGCTACAGAAATGGAAGAAGGGAAGAGAAATCATGGCAACCTACCCTGTCTGTAGGTTTTCTATTTCTGTATTTCCTGAATCATTAACTAGCCCTGCCTGGATCTGTTTGTTCATCATCCAAACAGCTGATTTCCTGAAAATCCTTCCTGTTTGATTCCAGCCCCCTCCATCTCTCTTGCTTGGATGTTTCTGGAGAGGAGCCCTACCCTCAGCAAGCACTTAAGGACTAGCCAAAGTGGTGGTGCCTTCCTGCTGGCACTGGAGACCCAAGTGATAACTCTTTGCTTACCACAATTTCAGCAAGACTTTACTTATTTCTGCCAGAGAAAGGGACAACTGTAACATTGCAAACCAGATCCAAGTTTTCAGTCTGGGATAGTGCAGTTACTCTAGTCCTGTGATGCCAGTTGAGCTGGTCACAGGATTACAGGGAGAAATGAGGCAGCTTCTGTCTCATGGCAACAGCTTGTTCCATGAAGCGTGTGCCTCCTGTACAGACTGGCTTAGGGAAAGAAGGAGAATTAGCAATAACCTCCTTGCTTCCAGTGTTAACACAAAGTATTCTTGTACCCGAGTTGTTCAAGCTACTTGGGAATCAATCTGGTGACTGAAATGTTTAAAGGAAGATGATTAATGTATGCAAACCACATTGTCCAGCTGAAACTTGTTTACCACACCAAAATGTCAACGTTATTATCTGCCGTTATCTTGAAATGTTAGTATTTCCCTCTTCAGACAATGCAGCATTGCTGGAATAACAATAAGGCAGATGCACTGAGGAATCAGAGGACTGCTGAAGCTCCTAAGTCCTTATATAAATTCACGTGTAAGATTTACTTCATACCTGTAATTTTGGGAATTAATAAATGAGATTTTTGATGTATGTTTCTCAAAATATGTGGTTTACTCTTCACTATTTTAAATGTCTTTATCCATGTAAGTAGGAATAGAAAAGCTTTAGGGAACTTGAAATTAATTATTATATAATAGATACTAGGATGTGACTTATGATCCACAGGTGAGGAAAGAATGTTTGCTTAAATTGTGGGTAGTATGGAAAGTATTTATTCTTAAGGAGTGTGAAGAGGTTTTTATTACTTTGGAATTCAGTCCTTACCTTGGTTTTAGTGGCAAAATGCTACTCTGCTTCTTAAGCCTGAGCCATGAAGATACAGTCAGGAAATCAGTTTTCCAAATAATTGTGGGCAGCAGCAAAGTGGGTACTGTAGATACCTTAAGGGCTCTGTTATTTAAAGGTCAGCCCCTGTTTGACCTGTCAACATGTCAAATCTCTGCCAGAAAGTTATGCTAGTGAATGTTTGGTCACAAAGGATAACAGTAAAATCCCAGTATGCATCAAAGGAGTTGCTGCAGTTGTAACAAACTTGTCTGTTTTTGTGGAGGCAGAGTGAGACACAGTGGAGTGTCTCTTGAAATTGGTTAATTCCCAAATCCCAGGAGAGATATGGGCAGACCCTCCCATTAGCCTGGAGGAGGGTTGCTGTGAGCAAAGGCTGTGTGCTGCTTCCTAGCCCGGGTTTATAGCACTAATATGTTGAGCAAAAAATCCACCTGAAGAGGCAGCTCTTCTTACTTTCTAGTTTTCACCTTGATACAGAAAAAGAAATATTAGTGCAGGGTGGGTGGCATATGCTGCTCATTACCAAATTACAGAGGTCAAGAGACCTAATGAGACAGATCCACAGAGGGACAAAAAAAGATGAGCACCTTGAACTGATTTGAAATAGTATTTCTGAAAATGGAAGACTTTGCAAGGATTGAATGGGAAGGGAAGGGTAGAGAGGAACCATCTGAATTAGCCTGGGTTTTCTGTTGTGTGCTGTTCAGTAGCTTTGATGCTTCCAAAGTGCTGGATAATTTTCCAACATCATCCATTCTAATAAGGGATTCCTTACTGTGTGGTGCTTTAGGAGACTTTTAAGCAACAGCAGAAATTAATGTCTCATCATCGCTTCTGATTTATATTCTTTACAAAAGTGTCTGATATTAGATATTTTGGATCCTTGTCACCCTCTAATATGTTTTACTGCATATCTGATCGGGGGGAATAGATAATAGTTTCTGCCTGCCATTGTTATTACCTGTGTATCTCTCAGCCTGACTTGGAAGTGAGAATCAGAGTTATTTGGAAGTAACACCTGGTTGCTGCAGGAACTTTGTGATGAGAATTTTGGAAAAAAGAAAACCACATCTTAATATCTGAAGGTTGAACTGAAAATGTGGGTCCAGTCTTGTGTAACAGTGTAATTTTAAATCTTCTTGTAGTTGTTTAGAATTGCTAGATTCAGTGCAAAATGCTGTGGGAGATTTTTAAGTGCTTGGTCCTCTACCTCCAAGTCTTGTCTTAGGGCTGCAGCATGAACATGGTAATAGGGAATTCCCTGCTGGTAATAGGGAATCTGCAAGGGAAGAAAACAGAGAAAACACCAGCCCTCAAAATCCCTCAGGCAGCGTGGCACCTGTGTCTTCTGGAAACTTCCATGTATTTCCATTGCATGAACTGATCTTGAACTGAGGTTTCTTTGTGTATGTGGTACATGAGATGAGCCTGGTGCTGCAGAGGAGATGCTGGAGTGTGGTTTGAATTGCACAGCCACTCCTGTAGCCCTCTTCAGTTCAGTCTGCTCCTTAGCAATCTCTTGGAGGTGGTGAAATATGCTCTGCTGAACCACTTGAGCTGAATTCAGCAGTTTGAAGGTCCTGTGATGCTTGCTGGCTGTAGAGGGGTTTCTTCACTGCTGTCTGGTTTTAGTGCTTTTGTGCTCAGCCCACAAACCTCACTGAAAGGACAGAGAGAAGGGATGATATAGCTCAGGCTGTGAATGAATTTTAGAAAATGCATCTTTCAGAATGCTGGTTGTCAGGGAAACCTTTGCCTTTTAGAACTATTTCTTAGCAATCCCCCTGGATTGCCACTTCAAAATGAGTTCAAGGTTTTCACTCTAATTTTCTTCTATCCATGCTCAAACATCAGCTCTTGCAAGACAGCTGTTTGCTCTTAGGTGCTCCTTTGGACAAGACTCAGCATGTTTCAAATTTGGTATTCCAATATGCAATAAGGAGAATTGAGGGCCTAAGTGGTCAGAAAACTTTATCTTTGGTCTACATATGAAGATTTAATGATCCTTCTTTGATGAAGTATTGTTATTGCCTTATTCTCCCTGTCTGTCAATTTAGATCTATCTTTTGATAATTTATAATGAAACATGGGATGCTTTGTAGCTTAATATTTTAAAATAGCATCTACCATAGAGAGAGCTTTTGTGTTATGGTGGCCCAGCTAGCAACAATTAATAAAACTTAACAAGCTAACTCCCAGCTCTCCCCTCCAAATGTCTTGAGATGTTGAGCCCTTTAAAAGCTATCAGTTATGCCTCCTTCTTCCATTATTGCTTTTATAACATGACTTTGCAACCAGTGATTTGTTGTTGTTGTGGTTATAAAATAAACTGTTGAAACAGGTTTTGGGTTGGCTGTTCTGTCTGATCTGCACTTGGCTCCTCTTGGATAAGTGAGGTTGCTTTGCTGAACTGGAGTGTGTAATACCTTCCCATCAGAAAAAAGAAAGGCAGAACCTTAGGGAATGGTAGCACACTAGGATTTAGTTTGCTTTCTAAATAGGAATAGCAATTTTTATGAGTTTGGATTTTAAGGTTTGATGTACATTGGTATTTAAACTAAAAGACAGAAAACATTATAAGGAACTAAGAGGGAGAATCTAATTATATGTTAAATCTGAAGCATACTGGCATGACTAATCCATCCAAGATGTGCAGGTTTGGATTATTGTGAACTAACCTTAAGGGCAATAAATATTTGAAGACAGTAATTAAAGCTTTATATTGTGGTTTGGCATATCTAATATACTTTTAGCTGTGCGATGACTTGTCCAAATGAGCTGCTGTCCGTGTTATAAGCCAAACAAACCCTTCCATGGTATATTTTTTTTCTGCTTCATCTTCACTGTTGTCTTGCAAATATTTTTTGAATTAAACTAGAATCAGGTTATTTTGTGTCAGTGGTGAAGGGCTTGGTACAGACTGCTCAAGGTCTAATGGTTTACATTCAATGCAAGTGTGTGTGGTAAACACTAATGCTTGTTTGGTGGATGTTTGTGTTGTAGGCAGAATGGAAGCTTCAGACAGATTTCATAATGGAGACCCTCCTGTTGAGTCATGAGGTGCAGAAAGGACCCCCTTGCTTTCTAAATGCCTTTTCTTAGAGAAGTCTGGGTGTGTCTGGATCCATTCCTAGCCCCAGACTTAGTGGTTTATGCCTGCAGTTATAGGGTTATACAGGTGTAATTGAACCTTTATACAGCCTTTATACAACTTTGTTCTGCAGGATTAAGGATGGCAACCCAAATATATTTCTAGAAATAAATTATTTTGATTGATCAGAATTATTTACTACACACTATAGCCAGCTGTATCTACTAGTATTACAGTGCACTGTTTTTGAAGCAATATTGAAGCAATTACTTTAAGGCTAACAAAAACAATTAAGAGATCGCTGTTACTCATTGGTGAGTTCAAAGTTAACCTCCTGGAGTAACTTTGAAGGGTGTCCCCATCCAATGAAAGAATTCCATCCACACTCTAAGAAGGACTATATTTGAAGACCCCCACCCTTAAAAAGAGTGACTAGTCTTTTATGCTATGAAGTGATTGACTTGTCAGTCACATGTCTGGTTCAGCTGTGTCAGCTCAGCAGCCTTAGATGAGTTATCAGTAGTATTACTTGTTGGTTCCTTTGTCAGGTACTTTGTTCTTCCTCAGAATGTTTAACTTTGTGGAAGAGGCTGTCATGCTGCTTTTGGTGTTGAAAAAATGCTGAACCCAGCCTGACTTGTCAGCTCCCTTCACCACTGGATAGCTTGGCAAGTGGAGTTGTTTTACCCCTACTCCAGGCAGAGCACCTTGCTAGGGTGTTGGTTCACAGCAGGTCAGGCAGTCTATTGGTGCATGGTTTCATTATTGAAGAATTGCAATAAGCTGAATACAGTTTTGTGGAATTGCTTCAATTTTCACGAAGTGTTGCAAACAAATTGCTACGGTGAAACTAAACTTCACAAGCAGTCTTAAAACTGAATAATTCCCCAAAGAGTAGTGCTTAGGTTTCTGGCTTCACTCTACATCCTATCTACAGCAGTGTATTATTGGGTTTGAAAGAAAAAAGCAGTATTATTTGGATTTCTGCAGAAAAGAACTTATAACTTTCAGTGGGGTTTTCAAGGTAACATTAGTAAGGCTGTAAGAAGTGAGGCGAGAAAGGAAATGTGTTTGCTCTTGTTAGAGTAAAAGAATAAGTGATGAAAAGTAAAGAAGCTTTTCAAGACTCAACCCTTAAACAAATCTGAAACCAAAGCATTAACTTCAAGCAAGCTGCAGTCAGTCTTGTGTTTAATTTAACTCACATCTCTGGTCACCCAGTCATGCTACAGTGGGAGTACTGTGGGTTGTGCTATCTGTGAACAAGGGAAATATCTGTGTCATCTGGCAATATTTTGTACTGCTTTGGCAAAACCAGGAACTGTGCTGTGCTCTGTTGTGGAGCGTCTTCATGTGGCATTGAATTTGTTCATGTTAATTGAACACCCATGTAACGCTTTTTCTAAAGAATATGTGAATTTATTCAAGTACATTCATGTAATAAGAAAATTGTGTCAGTATACCTAGGAAGTTTTCAGTAGATTTTGTTTTGGTTTGTGTTACACTTTTTATGATGTCTGTCAGTGAAGTGGATAATATACATTGTGCTTAGACATTTAGTTAATTGGGGAACCCCATGACTGGTCTCAGTAGGGACTTTTAAAAATTATTTTCTCCTAGATCCTAAAATTTATTCTTGCTTACAAGTATGTAATAAAGTCTGGGCAGAGAGAGTAAATTGTAGTCCTTTTTCTGTTGTTTTTGTTTGTTTGGTTTTTGTTTTGTTTTTGTTTGGGTTTTTTTGTAGAGATGACAAAAAGAAATGTTTTAAAATATCAGTGGTTTACATCTCTGCTGTAAATAAATGTAGTTTATGGAGTTCAAGATTTGTCTATAGGTCCATTCTTAGGCTTTCCAAGATGTGTCACAGAAATCTGCAAAACCCCCCATATGTCTCAGAAAAAAAATAGGTTTAGGTCAACATTGGGAGCACCTTACCAAGGCACTTTGATCCATTTGGTTTAAAAAATAAGTAATTAATTTCTGGTCCTGTGTCTGCAACTTCTGCCTGTGTGAAAGCAAAGGTGCAACTGCAGTATTGCTGTTTCACAGGTGCAGCTTTTTAATAGGTTGAGCAGAGGCCCCTTGGAAAATGAGGTTCAACCCTTTTATAGCCTTTGTGTTTAATACATCATGTTAAATTTATTTGTCACTGTCTGTATGGCAGTGATAAATGGCTTATTGGATCAGAGGTCTGGGATAAATCAATAAGGAAAGTTCTCCTTCAGCATGCATGTATCTGCTGATACCTGGAGGGCTGTTATTGAATATCAGAGATGAACTAAAGGACTCTCTAACAACTGGCAAACTGCTGTTTTTATCAGAACAAGAGTCTTGGAGGAGTTAAATTAATTTTAAGCAACTTAGATGTAAAGTAGATAAACAATCACTTCTGTAACATCTATTAAAGGGTAAGACCTCTTGCATATATCTAAAAGCACAAGTTCAGTATAGCTAGTGCAGACTGGAAAGCTTCTTATCCAAGCAATTACCTGTGTCAGCACCTCTTTCTGCACTCAGTAATATGAATAATTTAGTTCTTTGTTAATGTCCAAGCTGTTTTCAAAGCTTCCTTTACATTAACTTTCTAATCTTAATACATGGGCTTCCCTCCTGCACCCCAAAATTACTTATACAAAGCTGGCATCTTTAATGATGGAGAGAGAATTGTGTTGGTAGTGGAGTGAACTCTACTCCCATGTTTATTTCTCTTGAATTCTGATGCCAATGGAGGGGCTGTGGCTTCTCTCATAGTGCCTTAACCTTTTCTGTACATTGCTACTCTGAATCACAAGCAGAAGATACATTGCTATGGAGTTTTAGAGTGGCTTTATATTGTTCATAGTGATGGAATGCCACTGTAATTTTTATGAAAGATTCAGTGTAGGGTGTCATTGGGGATTAAGGACTATCTGCTGCCAGGCAAAAGTAGGGATGTTTAATCTCTTTCATGTTTCTGCTTCTCAGTTTCCTGCTCTGACTTTCCAAAATGTGGTTTATCTTCAGCTCTGAGAACAGCTCAGGGCTCTCAGAGCCAAAGCTCTTCTAAGTCAAGGGTGGCTGATCTGAAGGCAAGCAGGGGATTAGAGGGGGCTCCCTGGCACTGCTGGTGCTGGGGAGGTTTGCTTTTATGTGAGGAATGTTGGTGTTGCTGAGGAAAGAGGAAATGAGGCAGAGAAGCTCACTGAGGAGCAAGTCAGGGCTGAGGGATGGCATTTGTACCCTTGAAGTAGCAGCTCTAGTTTAATAGCAGGAGGGCAGTAACTTGGTGGTGAGGAAATAAGTGTAATAATGAGTCCTTCTCTTTGTAGCATGTCCCACTGCACTGAAAATACCTTTCCAGGCATTTTGAAGTAAGAGGAAATATTAAATCACCAGGAATATATTAAAACCAGGTTCTGTTATTCAAGTATGGACTGCCAGGTGACTGACTTGTTGGGCATTGAAGAGATGGTGGGCAACACAAGTTGTTTGGACAGGTCCCTAAGAAGGGAAGAAGAGGACTCAGTGTGCTCAAGGTATCTTGCTTGTGTCCTTGGCACAGTGAATCCAGAGGTTCTGGAAACAAAACTTAGACAGTAACCCCTCTGCTGTGCTTTCTAGAGGTCCTCTTTTGTAGGAGTTAGTACCATTTTGTATCAGTAGTTAGGTAGGAAATAGAAGGGAAGACTGGAACTAAATGGAATGCTGCTTAAACATGCACAGGGGAAAATAAAATCAAAATATTGTACCAGAAACCAAAGTAGTCAAATGCAGAAGTAAATGCTTGTCTTTAAAAGGAGATACTGACATAATATGCATCTTATATGTGGCAGGAGGATGACAAATGCTGGGATAATGCAGTATCCAAGTACAGAGTAAGCTGGAGTAGGCTGAGCTGTCAGAGAAACTGTGCTGTATTCTAAAGCTTAAAGTCAAGTCAGATCAGCAGCCTGACATAAGTAACACAAAATCCCAATGAGTTTAGGCATAGAAAGGAAAACATGGCAATATTTTGTTGCCATCAGTGCGGTTATGCCACCAATGCTATGGAGGAACATGGGAGAGACCATAAAGTGGTGGAGTGCAATCCCTGTGTCGTATTGGGAGGGGGATACTGCAAATAAACTTTAAACACTGTCAGTGGCAGCTGCAAACTAGTAATTCATGAGGGGAGAGGCAGCATCTGGTTCCTGAGTGTGCAGAGCAATTTCAAAATGTCACAGTAAAGCTGCTCTGTGGTGGTCACTGCAGCACATCAATTGAGCATCTCTGCAGGGGAGACAAAAGTGAGAAGACTCCATCCCGAAAGCGAAGGGAAACTCTGCTGAGAGCAGAAAAGGAGGATGTTTGCTATGGAGGTTGGTTTGAGTTGGTGGTGTTTGTTTTTTTTGCTTGGTTGGTCATGGATTTCATTTATTTATTTATTTATTAAAAATGACTAAAAGGTGTATAGTGAAGGGTCAAATCTCTGTAGTGATTTAAAGACATAGAGTTGGACACTTCAAGAAAAAGAGGATATCCTGTTAGGAAATAAAATAAAGTGAAAATAATGTGGTTGTATAGCAAGGAAAGAGAGGACATTTTAACAAGAAGAAAAAACAAACAACAAAATCCAAAACCAATCCCCCAGCAAAACAAAAATAACCCCCAAGACTCTTTTGACAAACGCAAGTTGTATCCAAATGAAGAGCATAAGAACTAACAGCAAGAAACTTGGCAGGTCAGATTGAGAACTTATAGAAAATATAAATAAATACAGTTTGTTAGATGTGTTGGGTTTTTTTTTTTTGGTGTGTGTTTTGTTGGATTTTTTTTTTTTTTTTGCAAATACATTGGAAGTAGCAATAATGTTAACTGATTCCCCTCCTTCCCTCACCCATCCCCGACCTCCCACCAGGGTCAGTAGACCACTGGGAGTCGGGAGTGGGTATTGTGTGATTTGTGTATTTGTTCTTTTTTCCAAAGGCTTTGAGACAAGTCAGTCTTATTAGTGAAATCACATAATTTTTCACTTTTGCCATCCCAGTGCAGAATGTTGCAGATTTAAATACCTCAATACCTCTATGAGGGAGGCAGGTACCAAAGGATTTGTCTTGGTGCCTGTGGAAAAGGTGACTGGAGGAACAACATAACTGAAATAAATGATAACATGTCATCACTATGACATGGTGTGCCTTGAAGAACATAAAAACTACTTGTGATATATAACTGATGACTTTAATATGATTTTGAACCAGAAGACTGAAAGGGTGGTAAAGGGCAAGGAGGAGGCAGTTTGCAGTGAGGCCCCAAAAGCCCATCACCCATGTCAGGGAGTTAATTGAGTTTACTTTTAATAATGGAATTCACCTTTGGGATGACCATGATGCACAGCAGAATAGTCAGTGTGGCTTTTGCAAAAACAAGGTTTGCCTCGTTTATTTATTGGAGTTGTTTGAAACAGATGGTGGACATGTGAACAAACATGACTGTCAAGTGAGGTGATGTGCTGGGATTTTCCATACGTTTTTGACAAAATACCCAAACACACTTCATTTAGAACCCCCCCAAAAATAACACTGCAAAGGAACAGAAAGGCCAATCTTCAAATTAATTAATAATGGATGAGAAACTACAAAATGCGAAAATCATGCGGTAAAATGGGCAAATCTCAGGGTGAAAATAAAACCATCAGTAAACTATTGCAAAAGTCTCTCCTGGATCCTGTGCAGCTCGATATATTGATGAATAACTTGGAAAAGACAGTGAATAGTGAAGTAACCAAGTTGTTGATGATCCTTAAGTATTCAGGGTAGTCAGACTGAGACCTCACTGAAAAATTGCAGACAGGCTTTATGAGTTTGAGCAGCTGGGCAATAGAAGGGCACATGAAAATCAATGTATTGATTTGAGCTGCCAGTTTCCCTTCAGAAATAATGTCTTAAGATTGTAAAAGACATTCTTACAAAAACAGCCTCTCTGCAGTGGTCCAAACCCCTCACTCAATCCCTGAATAAAAGCTGTTAGGGAAGGAATAGAGAACCAACAGAAAAAATTGAGAGTGGCCCTATGGGGGGCAGGGGTGCACCCATGTCTTGAATACTGTGTGGAGTTCTGAGCTCTCTTTGCTGTGTCTGCCATTGCTAAAGTGACACAGTCTAAGTGGAGTGGATGTGGAGAAGAGCAACAAGGGTCATTAAAGGCCCAGAATGAGTTCTGAAAGTGGACTGATGAACTACAGTGTGATTCTTCAGGCTGGAAAAGAGCTGTAGTAGCAGGGATGTGATTGAGGTGTGTGTGTTTGTGACTGTCAGGTGGGAGGCACTGAGGGAATGAGTGTTCCTTGTGTTGTCCAGCAGAGGAGTTGGCAGCAGTGAGCATGGCTGGTAGGCTGCAGGCCCAAAGCACAGGAAAGAAATGCTTTGCTGCCCAATGCAGTTAGGCTGTGGAGCTTGTCACATGGCACTCTGTATTACATAGTTTCACAAAATGACAGAATAGGGTTCAGAAACACCTACTGAAGGCTGTTAGATAGGAAAACAGTATTTATGGCTCATAAAGGCCCAGATGGACAAGCTGGTGTGTATTCTGGGGACATGTTGGGGCGTGCTCTGCCTCCTTATGAGCAGATTCCTTTGGGCTCAGCTGGTCCTGGCTGTTGGAGAGCAAAAGGGGGCTTTTGCCTGGCTTGGACAATCTTTCTTACCCCACTGCAAACAGAAAACAAATGTCTGTGTGGACAAATACCTGTAAGTTATGCTAATATTCTGTAGTCTTTGTGGTTTATGTTAGTAATGACCAATAAATCCTCTCTTCAACCCTTTAGACCTGCTACCTTGAAAGAAGTAGGTGAGAGCTTTGCTCTGGATAATGAAGGCAGGGCTCTAGATCAAGCTTGTTTGACCTATAGCAAGCTCATTAAAGAGTAGACAGGTTCATCTGAAAAGTGAATTAAATGCTGCTTTGTCTGGGAGTTGTTTGAGTTGCATAATGGGTTGGCATTTTTGGTTCCCTGATCTGGTAGTCAGCACAGCTACATGAATCCTACTGCTGAAAGGGGTGGGGAGGAGAAGCAATTGGACCAGGGAAGGCTGTTCATGGAAACAGGTTGTGCGTGGCTTATTTGTCAAGCTGTGCACCACGACCTGCCTGAGGAAGGCACATGCACTTAATCTTTGCACAAAAGTAGCATTTATTCAAGCAAAATTGCCTTTTTTTTTTTTTTTTAAATGGATGTAAAATACCAAGTAGACTTTTATAGTTATATGAAACTGTTTGCTGACTGATGAGCTTGCATTAGCAAAGAATATCTCTTAAGTTAAAATATTGGTCACCAAACCCAGGTTATTATTAATGACAAGAGATGTTGCAGCAGTTTTACAATAGGAGTTTTAAAATAAGTGATTTGTAGGTCAGGCTGCAAATACTTTGTTGTGTCTGTATTGCCACAGGTCTCAGAAGCCTCAGGAAAGCTTCTTTAGAAATCTTTCATGTTCTTTCATTGAGAATGTGACCCAGCAGCTGTTTAAAGAGCTTGACTCCTTTAAATGATTTCTATTTTGGGTGTTTTCAGGGCAGAACAGAAGAATAAGGCTGGTACCAGGAAAGATAGGAAAAGACAGCCATTCACTTCATACAAAATAGGTCAGCGTTCCCCACTGCCTGGGGTAAGCTCTCAGCTCCCAGCATGAGTATCAGCTATGGATGGGATGGGGAGTGTAAACTCTGCATCACCCTCTTTGCCAGAGGAGGGAAGTGGCTGAGAAACACATAGGCTTGTCTGAGGATGGGTAGTGGGTGATGGAAGCTCACTGGTTAGCTTAAAAAATGCTTATAGTGATTAAAGAAAGCCTGTGCTGAGTTAACACCCACTTACCAATGTGCAGCTTTAGGTAATGCAAATATTGCCAGCAGCTAGTTAGGAGTGGTGATCTAATGGGTATTTATAGCAAAGTGTTTTCCAGTACAGTGTTGAAAAGCATATAGTCTTCCCCCAAATAGTTGGTTAAAACCTGTTCGTGTGGGTGGAACTTTCTCATCATATGGCACAGGGGAATTGGTGTTTGTGGTCCTCCACAGTTTAGGGTACTGGAAACTAACCTACATACAGGGTATGTATGTGCAAAATGGATAACTTAAAATCCTAATTCTGAGACAGCCTATTTTTTTTCTTTAAAGGAAAAGAATTTAAAATAATACCTATTTCTTCAAAAAGCAAAACTTTCAAAGTAATGCTCAAATTCTGACAACATTTAATTAAAGGTGATATCTAATAATGGGGACCCACAGAACAAAATATTAATTGTTCAGATTTAAAATAATTATTACAGTAATTCATAACATTAATGTTCTTAGCAGCTAATGCTTAACATATAATCAGCTTTGTAGTGGTTTTTCACTAATTCTCCTAGTCTAATTTTGTGTATATTTAATTGAGCTAGCACGGCTAATTCAATTTCTTTTATCAACTCTCTACCCATGGCAAAGGTCTGTGAAGCTGTTTTACATTGCTGAGCTGGAATGGGAGGAAGACCCTTCTCTCTGCATAAAGCAATCAGTTCCTTTAATACTGCAAGGTGCCCTGTAACCCATTACTTGTGCTGCAAAATACATCTTGATTGAATTACACCACTGACATTTCTGCCTATACAAGGTCTTTTTTGCCTTTTCCATTGTTCTGTGAAACTACTAGAAATGTTTTCAGGTTTTGCTTTTTGCTTTCCCTTCAAATTGTGATTAAAAAAAAATAATTACTTAATCTGCTGGTTGCATGTAAAAGAGGAAAAAAACAAATCTAAGGACTGTGTGTCAGGAGCTACCTGATCCCTTCTATTTTCTATAGAAACACTGACTCAGCTTCATAAATCATGAAGTATAGGAACTGTTTAGAGAATCTTCTTGAAAAAGGTTCTTGTTTTATGGTAAGTGACTTCATTTCCCTGTAGGTGTTCTGGTTCTGCGATGACCCAGTCAATCCTTGGTACAAAATATTCCAATTATTCTTCTTTTCCTGTGCTTACTTCAGTGAAAAAGAAATGGACTCTTTGAAATACTTGAGTTGTGATACAAAGCAGGACCAAATCTGAGTGACCCAACTAAAATGGAAAGGTAGAGTGCATCTGAGGATTCACTGCTGGTATCTCCTGCACAGACTGAAAAAAAACCAAACCCCAAATCAAAGCACTAAACCACTTTAAGATGACCTCAGGTATTGAAAGCAGAGATGCTACTTTGCAAATACCAGTTCTTTTTTTTATTATTTTTTTTTCTGAGAAAAATAATTGCAATATAAAAGCAATGGGTAAAATGGTTTAATAAAATGAGGTGTTTTTCTAAACATCACAAAAAAATCTGTGGTTGTCATACTTAGGATTGCAGATCTTATGCTTGGAACATAAAGCTTTTTCATATGAATCTTCCCTATAGCATCTTCAGTAATAATTCAGTAATAATGTAGTTAATCAGACTGCATTTAAAAAGCTAAGTTGATATTTTTTTAAAAAATATGTTTCCTAAAGTGGAAGTATCAATATTATTACTTTTACAGCAGAAACTCCTGAGATCAGCGAAGATTTGATGTCCACAATGCTTTATTTGCTTCAGAGCATTTGCCAACTTTAAAAAAACAAAGAAACAACTCATAACCCCGGGTAAAAAAAGAAAAAAACCCAAAACAAATCAGCAAAAACAAACGAACAAAAACCTTCCCTGTGGTAGCAGAATACATGTTAAACCCTGACCGCACCTGACTATTAAAATTCAAAATTACTTTTCTGCATTAATATTTCTGAAGAAAATAAGACAAATTTTGAATTGCCATAGTTTTTTTATGTACATATAATTACTAGTAGAAGAACATTTGCGCAGGTAAGTTCCCTCAGAGGTGATGAAATGGGCTTAACCCACTGCATCCTTCATTTTGGCCATCTGGCAGAGCTCCCTTTACTGACAACTAATGATTTACTTTTCCCCCCTCCCTACAGGATTTTACCTGTTTGCAGCCAGATAAAATGCAAACAAAACACAGTAATCCTTATTTTTAGTGAGGGATCATCCAAAAATAGTGTTCTGAGCCACAGAACAAGGCATTTTACTATTTTAGAAAAGATACAGATTTGGCAGGTGGATTTTATCTGAAGGAAAGTTGTGTGATTTCTATATAAAGTTTTCTGGCTTTATGAATCTGACAGATGGGGATATCATTTGTCAGGATTATGAGTCATCCCGTATATTCTAACTAGAGTTGTACCTTTTTTTTTTTGAGAGGCATTTCCTAATTTATTCACAGATAGGTGTTATCACAGCTGTCTGCCAGATGAAGATTTTCTCAACATTTAAGGAAGTATTTGCCCCACTTTAAGTGGGATCCTGCTCAAGGGCCAGGTCTGGATTTCAAAAATAGGGGCGAAGGGACCCAAGGTGTATTGTTATAGCTCTTGTCATTGTGTTGGCTTTCCAAACCTGTTGTGGTGTCTGCCATTTGCAGAGGAAATCAATGAGAGGGGTAACGTATTTCAGATGTGGGGAGGAAGAAGGGAATAGCTCCAAATGCATGATAATGACGTGTATGAGATTAAGCAGAAAACTTGGTGAATAATGAGTTTGTCTGCCTGTAGTTACAGCATAAAAGGCAAAGATGATGAAGAACCACAAATGTCACAATTTTTAAGACCTAGACAAAAGACAGGTCTTTAGACACCTGCTAGGCGTGCACCCCAAAAAAAGATGTTTGTTAGCCTCTCTTTTCCTTATTGGAAGCATGGCTCTCTTTAATCATGAGGCTACAAGAAGGCTGTGAGATGACAAATGAGAGCTAGCCATGATTTGAGGGAGGGAAGGGGTGGGACCAGTGTCTCCCCTTGTCCTACAGAGGATTGGGGAGAAAAGGGTAGGAAGAAGTTTGGGGTTTGGTGAAGGAGTCTAGTAGCAAAAGCTTTTGCCACCAGAGTTTCCCTAATCTCCTCAAGGAGTTCTGAGTTTCCTGTGTCCACAGCGTGGTAACAGAAATAATACAGCTCTCCCAAAATCAGTGGCAAATGGTCAATGTTCAGCATATTTAAAGCAGGCAGTCTTGAAACTTAAGTACAGTGGGCATGCAGTTTTAGCCATTTGGTGGAAAAAAGTGTTTGACTTGTATAGCAAGAACTGGTGAATAAAAAGAAGACATTGTGATGACATGATCCCTCAAATTGAACACTGGAATGTTTTAGTGCTGCAGCACCTTGTTCTGTAACTCCTGCAACTCTGCCAGTCTTTCTTGCCCCCTTTCTTAGGACATGTGTCTTCTTAAATGATGTAAGACAAAATGACTGGAATTAAGCATGGCCAGTTTTCCTCTTTCCTGGGGCAAATAATGTTAGTGACTACCTTTAAAAGTGGAATTTTTAAGTATCTTTTGCTCCTTAAAAAAAAAAAAAAGTCTCCAACAAAATAACAAAACAACCTCCCCCTGCACAATGATATTGGTGATTGTACTGCATGACCCTGAGTGTAGTTTACTGTATAACAAAGAGGTATTTTGCTTCCAGATAGCAGCGTGGAGGAACATTAGCGAAATCAATATCCTATTAAAGATTCAGGCTGCATTAGGTTGATATGACAGATTATTTTCTCAGAGTGCTGCTGACATCATGTTTCATTACGTCCATTCCTGGATCTTCATGAGGTAGTGATGCAGCTGACTCAGCCCTCCTGAGAACTTCAGTGTCTCAGGAGATCCTCCCTTGTGCCTCCTCCCACAGTGCTGTCCATACCAGTGTGGTTGCCCAGTTATTTTTGTGGCAGCTGTAGCCATTGGGATGTCCCAGCATTGCTGATTGTCCTGGGCATGGTGCTGGCTGGGATGCTCAAGGCCTTGCAAGATGAGTTATGCAAAAGGATAAGGTAGGTTGGAAGTGATCTGTAGAAAGCCAATGTCTTAGTTTGAGGGGAAAGAACTAAGATGTTTACTCACAAGAGGGGGAGGGGACCTCCTCCTCGAATAATCACGC
>JAWWEV010000043.1:60917390-60930810 GCA_035583235.1 Hafferia zeledoni | reverse complement strand
CTTTGTTAACGGTTGGCTAGGGTCGTTAAGAGTGGCAGGGGAGAGAATTTACATAATAATTCCAAACTACAACAGCCAACAAAGAAAGGGTGATGTTGGGGAGGTTAACAGGACAGTGGATTTTTTTGCTGTTGTTCCCATAATACTTTGCATGTTAAGGTGTGGTGCCATAGCAGGATACTGGAGCAGGACTAAAGAGCCTCAACTTTGCTCCTTAGTTACATCTCTGGCTCATGCTGTGGCCTTGAGCAATTTGCTCTCAACTTTCCCCAGAGGTAAATCAAGAATATAATGCTTATTTACCTTTCCTAGTACTCTGAGATGTCCAACGGGAAGGTGATAAGTATTATTATTATTCATAGAATCTTGCCTTTTTCCCACTTCTTGTATTCATTTTTTGTACCATAGAATTAAATATTTACATCTCTTGCTCTGGGAAGATTAATTTCCCCCTTAAGAAGGATGATTCATGCTTGCCAAATTATTGCTTTAATGATAATTATGCCAGTGTGTTCCTGGAGAGGGTACATCAAGAGAAAATGCCAAAATAGTTTGGATTTTAAAGGCACAATGTTTTTACTGCATTGTGTGCAGTGGCTGGTAGGAGGGACTTCCCGGACTGAGTATCCAGCTGTTTTTAGGGAAATGTTGGTCTCAGTCAACACAGTTCCTTCAAAGACCAGGAGTGAAAACTTGCAATGTCATTTATGCCATTAAAGAGTTTTCATAGTTACATTAGCAGGTCTTATAAAACTTTATCCGGTAGAGAAGGTAAGGCAAGAGTTTGTAAAAGCAGCTGCATAACTCATTTGTCTACAGATCAGATGAGTAATTTAAGTTTCTAACTATAGATCTAGATTGTTTAACTCTGTTAATTTTGGGTGCATCATTAGAAAACTTCACTACAAAATGTGATTTTAAAATGGCTCATCAGCTATTCCGTCTTCAATTTGATTCTCCATCAGTGCAGGATTACATCTTCCCCTCAGTAATGAAGTAAATAAATCGATACAAATGACTTGCAGTCATAAAGTCTACTGAGTTATAAGCTTATGCAGCACCATGAAGTCCACAAATGCACCATTTTAGTGCATTTATAAAGCAGCAAGTTGAAAGGGGAGGTAATAAGGCTGCTGGGAAAGTTAACAAGGCAAAATTTCCTTTTTGGAACAGTTCATTTTGGACTCTTTCCTGCTGTTCTGTTTGGAACGTGCTCTATGGACTTCCCAGCCACTCCTGTCATCCTCCATCAGGAGTTGTGTGAGTGGAGGCTCCCAGGTCCGTGGTGGTTCCCACGCAGACTTCCCAGCCATCCGTGCTTTGGGCCTCTGCTCCTGCTGCCTGTGTCCTCCTGCTGGGAATGGGATCAGTGTCATTGTTTGTCTTCTTATCTTTTGGACCTTTCTATCACTTTCTGCTTCTGGTACCCTCAGTGTTTTTCCTTTTGAGAAAGGATTGCTTCTCTACAGAGAAATGGATTTAACAGTCTGCAGGAAGCAGGTGACCAGTCACCGTTATGTACTCTAAAATTTCTATGAAGTATATGTATATATGTAAAATTCGTAAGTTCTAATATGCAATATTTATAAAATTATAGACTACAAATAGGTAAAATGCGTATGGGGTGTATGTATGCAAGTGTGTTTAATATACATACATGTATAGGTATGTATGTATATAATAAATAAAAGGTTTTGCTCCTTCACAGAAGAGGTTTAAAAATTGTTCAGATGAAGACTTGTTCTGAATCTGATATACCTTGTAATATTGTTAGTTATATGTTTATTTTTTGTTGGAGCTTGGAGTCTCTGTGCAAGATTATGGCACTGCATAAAATACCTAGTAATCTCTTCAAGACAGAAATGGAATAAACAAGGTGAGCTGAAGGCAGAGGACAAGCAGATGGAAGAGATATGAACTCTGCTGTTCTTTGCTTTCACCTACTTATTTGCATAGCTAAAAACGTTATTTTTCCACAATCAGGTTATAACATAATTATAACATAATTATGTTGTTATGAGGTAACAATATTTTTCTGTTGTAGTGAAAGCAATTTATGTGTTGTTTTGGTTTGGTGTTGGATTTTTTGTTTATTTATTTTTGTTTGGGTTTTTTTGTTTGGTTGGGTTTTGTTGGGTTTTGTTTTTTTTTTTTTTTGATTGCCTGTCAGTAAAGAGAAAACTAATATTGTGGGTTTGGAGGGCAGTATGTTGTTACTCTGATACTTCTGGCTTTAAAGATGAAATCAGTGATAATTATACTGCTCTGAGGATCTTACAGCTTGCAGTAGTCAAGCGGAGACTTAAAGCCTGCCCAGGCAGTTTCACACCTGCAGAAGGAGGTGGTGCAGTGCTGGAGGTGGAGCCCAGCAGTGGCTGTGGCAGTGCACGCTCAGTCTGCTAATGGGTCATGGTCTGATGGATTTCAGTTTATGTCTAGATTGGATCAGCAGCAGAACTGGAAAGGAAACCGAATTTTCAGTCTCATTCACTTAGGAAGCTTCAGCTTGATGAAGACTAGAAATAGTTGGGAGCTTATTTTGACTCACAATCTGATTCAAGACATTGATAGACTTGTCTGAAGGCAGTTTCTCATTGCGTTTCGCATGATGTGTGTCTAGCAGAGCCTGTGCTGTGCCTGCTGAGCTGCAGCAGCCCTGCTCAGTCTGTCTGCCGGTGAGCTGTTGGCTCCTCTCATTTAAATTACAGATTTGTTTTCTAAGATGGATGTTGCTTGACTTCCTTGGGCACAGCTCTATTTTTGACAGTTATTGAGAGTTGCTTGTGTTTGACTGCCCTTTGAGTTTCTTCCACAGTGCAACCCAGTTCACAGTATAGGCAGTCATTTCTGTGGGCCTTTGTACCCTGCCACAAGAACCAAACCAAACCCAAACAAATCAAAAAGAAACACTGATTTGCCAAACCCTGATTAGGAAAAGGAAAATAAACACGTGATGTAAAGGAAATCGCTCACCACCTCCCACCATCAGACTGATGTTAAGCGATGGGTTAGACTGTCCTTCAATTTAATCACAGAGCTTGGCATTATGTGGTCTGGGATACCCCTCTGGGCACCTGGGGTCAGCTGTCCCAGCAGCATTCCCTCCCAACCTCTTTTCTATCCCATTCTCTGGGGGGACAAACGTGGAAACAAAGGTGGTCTTAATGCTCTGCAAGTACTGCTCGGCAATTGCCAAAACACTGGTGAGTTACCAACAATGTTTTTTCACAGATATAAAACCCAGTAGCACATGGGCTGCTGTGAAGAAAGTTAACTGCATCCCAGCTGCACCCATATACCATGACATGGATAATTCAAAGATACAATTTGTAATAGCATCTATAAGCTAATATTTAATTGAGGGCAATTTTTGCCATTAACAAGTTTTCATTTAACTTACTGTAACTGTGGGTAGTAGGTAGAAAGAAAATACTTGGCTTCTTTTTTATTGCTCTCTGAAATACAGACTTGGAGGAGATGAAATGCAAGAGATAGAAATAAAAAATAATTCATTTTAATAAAGACAAACTTTATATTTTTGCCTAGCATGCAATTTTCATTGCTGGAATATTTTTTTTTCATCTGTGGTGCATCCAAATTGTTCATTGCCACAGCTGAAATGTCCATATGTGGCATATCTAGCAGACAAATCTGGTTCAGATGGCTTTGTAATGAATTTCACATGGAAAGGTTCAGATGAAAGAGCACTGTAACACCTTCTTTAACACTATATTAATTCACTAGGATGTGAGTTTGTCCTGCCATATAAAATGAAAGTCTCTCTCTTGATGTATATCACATTCATGATAACACCTAATATATTATGTTTCAGTGACAGCTTTAGTGGGAGTCTGTTTCCACTCCTCAGTTCTCTGTTGAGACTGTGGGTGTTACAACTCTCTGTGCTTTAACCAAGAACTTAATCTGCTGTGATCTTGCTCTGCTTCCTTGGTTAGACACTGAATAGAGGTTAAATTGGAGTTCATTGATGCAGAGGATGTGGTGCTGTGTTAAGCAGCTGGATGAACTTGGAAAATTGAAAATTATGTTTTCTGGAAGACACCAGTATCCTTTTCTCCCTTTTGTGGTTTTTGCTTCTGCTGCAGTAGGAAAGGGAATTTGCATAAGATTTCAAAATCATTACAGTAGTTCAGAATTTGTAAGTTGAGATTGCAGGATGAAGTTAAGGATTTTTGCAACTTTTGTTTTTGATCTGTCTTTTAAAGATGGTCTGAAGTGCAGCAAGTGCGGTGTCAAATGAAACATACCACGTTATTTGCTCCTTCTGTTATTTATGCTCTCTTTTGTTTCTCTTTAACCACGTCTTAAAGCCTCACTAAGGTGAATGGCTGATTTTATTTGAGGGAGGGAGGGAAAAGCTGTGTATTTTATTTAAGCTCTGTATGAGAAGGCTGTTACCTGAGGAAAGCAGGAGGAAGTAGTTGAAAGGGAGGAGAAGGTGTATTTAACTTCTCCTTGTTGAATCAAAGGTGCAGAGGAGGCTGATGCTCTGTATACGTGAGACCCTGTTTTCCCACATCTGTCCCTGCATTGTCCTTCACTGTGTTATTCCCCTTATGTGAATTCCTCTCCCTTCTTTTCTTGGAAAGACCAAGGAGGATATAAAGTGTGTCATGGGTGCTGCAGAGTCCTCAAGAACTGTTCCATTGTGGAATGATAGTTGATGTAAATTGGGAGATAACTCTACGTTAGGTGGCCAATCCTACAGGTTGATCAAGGCAAGAAATTGGTAGCTGGAGAATCTGCTGTTTAGCAGACTTTCTAACACTTCCTCTCTTGAAATAGTACAGAACAGAAATTTTGTAGGAAATATGATGTTGATCTGATAATTCTGTCATTGATTTTTTTCTATCAGCAAAAAGGTGGCATGCTGCAAGATGAGGAGAAACAGACTCAGTGCTGCTGGAGATCTGGGTTTAGCATTCTGGTGTGTATTGGGAACATGCATGTTGAGTGTTTGCTTTCTTTTAGGTGGTACTAAAAATTATTTCAGAAAAAATGCTTAGCTTATTTTCAATACTGTCTCTGTTACTGGTTCAATGTAACGATGTAAGAAATTCCTTGAAATAGAGGCTGGTCCTGCATGTACTAAAGCAAATGGAAAATTGATCCCATAGGCAAAATGTTCTTGTATTTGTGCCTTCTTGTGGTTTTGCCTCTTTTTGGTTTTTATTGATAATTGATTTTGTCAAGCTTATGCAAGAATCAAGCCATCATAAAATCAATGCCTTGGCATAGTGTCAGGAACAGGTTTCTTAAAGTAGTGCTTTGGGTCCTGTGGAAAGATGGAAAGGTATAGTAACACAGTTAGTGGGAGAGGTAGACTGAGAAATTTAGCCTGTTTAGGTATATGCATAAGTCTCACTGGTGAGATGCAACTTTTTGGTTCTCTGCCACCTGTGATATAATTACTGTGCTTTACTGTGTGGTTGGATAAGGTCTGTTTTTTATTTCAATTTCATAAAGATGTTCCACTGCTGCTTCAAATCTAGTATCCTCAGTTAAACATGAGAATTTGTTCTTCCTGCAATTATAATGTTTAAAATGTTCCGTATTTTTCTCTTCTTTCCTCTGTAGTCAAGTTCATTACCATCATCCTTGGCAGTTAACTGTTCTATTAGTAAGCTCAATGCATGCCCTTAATTCCTTTTTAAGCAGAATGTCTGGGTTGGGACAGTTTTTTCTCCTCACAGTAGCTGGTGTGGGGCTGTTTTGGTTCCTGCTGAGCAGTGCTAGGACGGTGTCAAGGCCCTCTCTGCCTCTCACCCCACCCCACCAGCGAGTGGGCTGGGGCTGCACAAGGAGTTGGGAGGAGGCACAGCCAGGACAGCTGATCCCAACTGACCCAAGGGATATTCCATTCCATATGGCGTCATGTTCAGCATATAAACTAGGGGAAAGATGACCTTGCTTTGCTTGTGTATGGATATTGCTTTACTTGTTAAACTGTCTTATCTCAACTTGAGATTTTTTTTCTCCTTTTACCCTTACAATTCTTTCCCCCATCCCACGGGAGGGGAGTGAGAAGGCAGCTGTTTGGGACTTAGTTGCTGTCTAGAGTTAAACCATGGCACAGTTCTTGATTTAAAAGTGTAATGGCAAATAAAAAAAAAAATCAATGGGAAGTAATTTCTTCTATCAAGGGGGGAATGATTTATCTTTTAGGACAGCCAATAACAGTGCTATACGATGCCTTCATATACGTTTGAGATGGTAAAGTAGGGAAAAAAGAAAGACCCTGCCTGCCCTCCTCCCTACTGTAGATCTGTGGAAAGGCCAGGAACTTCCCTCACCCTCCCTGGCTGTACCTCTGGGGACAGCTTCACATGACATGACTGAGGTAAAGTCTGTCCTTCTGTATTTGGTGGTTTCATGGTTATTTGAGTTTAAAGTGCAAATTTGACTTAGTGACTCTTTCTTATGTATGTGACAATGTTCTCATGACAAAGATGTAATCAAGCCAGTCTTTGATCCCAGATATTGTTAAAACAGATGGAAATTATTCTTTCAGGGGAAGGTGGAAGTTACAGGACACTAACTGTAGGTGAATATATATTTTGCAGGTGTACGCTATTTAACCATAAGTTAGGTTTTGTTTGGTTTTTTTAGATCTGTCACTTGATATTTAGAGCTCTCCCAATTCGTGCTCACCTGCTGGCTGGGGCCAGCAAGTGAGGATATTGGCAAGTGAGGACAACACTGAGCCCTGAGTCAAGATCCTCCAAAGTAAAACATGGGGCTCCTGCTGATGTCCACAATCTCATCATCAGGGTATATGCAAGTGATGTTGACACATGATGTGCTAGAAATTTAAGTAAAATCAGTGATTTCAGTGGCATTTTGGAGTGTGCCTTATTCTGTGTGGCTGAAATTTGATGTATATATGATTACCTGTACCCAGATATTGTTGCATGTCTCAATACTCCTTAAACTGAAGAATCTGTGTCTGAGTAAAAATATTTTTAAGTTGAACAGGCAAGTTTCATAGCTCAGCCTGTATTGCAAATCTTAGTAGTGTTTTTCAAATGGTTAAAAGAAAGAGGAAACATTTTCATTACTATGGCCTGGGAGGGAAAAAGTAAATCTCTTCATCTAAAGAGAAGTAAACAGATTATCATCAAAATCCTAATATTGGGCTGAAACAGAAATTAGTTTTGTACAAAGAGCTGATTTTAATATCTTCTGCCTTTTTTAATCAAAATCGTTTTTGCTTGAGTTCTGTCACAGTCTCTTCTACAAAAGGAAGGACAGAAGGGTGAGGCTGAAAACAAAAGGCTGACACTGCTGTGGGGAGCAATTGCTGGAACTGCAGAAGCACTTCATGTGTCCTTGTGACGAGAGAAGGGCTGGTGAATGTGCAGGGCAGGCTTCAAACCCAGACACGAGCTAAGTACAGATTAGCAAACAGTGCAAACAGGAAATCTTGGCAGCTCTGGGAAGGTTGAATTCAAGGAAAGCTGTGAGTAGTGTATGACTAGAGGGACACAAGGGATGCTTGTGTCCTCTCCAGGGATGCTCGAAGCAGCAGAGCTAACATTACCAAGGGCTGCCAGCTCAGATCTAATGACTTGCAATCATACCATGCCTGGATTACCTTGTCACAAGCCATCACTGCTGAGCCTCAGGAACTAAAATTGAATTGGCATTTTGTCTTTAGTGATATTGCAGGGTTGCATTCCTCATGAACGTGAGGACGTCCAGCATTTTGGGTGTAGGGAACGGTGCAGAGAACTGTTGCTCAAGAGATAAAAATACTCCCTAAATAATGAAATGGCTGGATTTTAGGCTGGACTTCAAAATGGTTTTCCATGATGGTGTTTGTAACTAATTAACACTGTTAGCTGAGGGATCAGTGCAAAGCCAGGTGGAAGCCTGCCCATGTCATTGAACAGTCCTTGGCAAGGGGTTTTGTCTTTACTTAGTCTGATTTCTATATGCTGTAGAGGAAAGGATTGCTAGTACAATAAGAAGGAGAGAAGGAAGAAGTGACTTTATTAAAAAAAAAAAAGGAAAAAAAAAGCCCTCTGAGTGCCAAATCTATCATCTGCTTTATTAGTATGTCATTTGCTGTGTTTACTGAAAACTCCGGTCATGCTGAGAGTTATCCATCCGATATGATGCATGTGCTGGGACTCTTTCTCCAAATAAATGTGATTTTTATTAGCTCTGTTTGCAGTATGGAATAATCATGCAACTTCTGCTAAAGCCTTTACTTTGGAAGAATATCTTAGTGAAGAAATACACTGAAAATACCAGTTTTGAGAGGATCTTAATGATAAAAAATAAGAATTTTGTCTTTTGGGTGAGAGGAAACCAAAGTTATCAGAGCTTCAGCTAGTACAATTTATGCATTTTTTTCAGATAAATTAACTAAGACAGAAAAGCCATAAGAGGACAACAGTAAGGGAGAGGGCTCAGTCTTCAATGAACAGACTGAAAACACATTCTGCAATGGAAACAATCAGTTCAAGAAAGAAACAACCTTTTAGTAATTTCAAGTGTATTCCATTGCCATGATCCCCCTGAAGCATGTAGCAGAAGAGGAAAAAATGAGTACTAAACTAACTGAAATAAGAGTAACTCAGGGAGGATTTTTGTGCAAGAAAGTCCTAGTGTTATGTTGTATTTTTTCATCTACATCACTCCAAGCTAAAGTATTCAAGAATAGTCTTTCAGCTTCAAGACAGATTGGGCTGCAACCTACTTAGGGTAGAATTTTATTCAAGACAGTATGTGTGAGATGAGTCCCATCAGTGCTGTGATTATAGAAGTGAATCCCAATTAGAGAAAGGAATATTGATCAGCCATGGCAGATCTGTCCCCTGCACAGAGACTGCAAGGCCTCTTCCTTGCATGCTCACTTTTGTGCTAGTTCAGCCTAATCCAAGGATCTTCCCATCTACTGGGTAACCCCTACTGTACTGCGTTCCTCTTGTTCCATATCTGTGGGTTTGCACGTGGTTAAGTTTTTAAATATCTGAGTAGGCAATAACCATGGCAATCTAACCATCAAAGCCCAGGTAACAGAAAAGCTCATTATTCAGCATTTTAGCTCCTTTTCTTCCAGACATAAACATTGCCTGTGGGTTCCTCACTTTATGTCTATGTGCTTATCATGACAGCTTCTTAAATCTCCACTTCTGCCAATTAAATCAAGGTTTGTGCATGCAGCTGGTACAGGGCTTTGGACACTGTAATCAAATCCTTTTTCTTCATGAGAATGAATTGTATTTTCATTCTTATTTTTGTCTAGTGCTTAGACTTGTTGCAGAAAGAAGCTGACAGGCAGAGGGCAGTTTGCTGCTGTTTTATGGCTGCAATTGAATTCTGTCATTACAAAATGACTAAAGGAAAAGAATCTCTGTTCCTTGCGATCAACAGGTGCCATACTGAGTCAATCTCATGGATGGTATTTCCACAAAATAGGCACTGGTTGGGTTGTTTTGTGGTGGCTTTATATAATTTCACATTGCTGGCATCTTACTGAAAATAGTACCTTGGTATAATTTGCTTTCTCTTCTTAAACAGGAGATTAATACAGATGTGTAGCATTTCAAGTACAGAATATTTTCGTTTCCTAAAAATGCAGAACACATCTGAATTAATAAAAATCTTGTTGTCTTTGCTTTGAAGTTAATTTCTGCTCCCTAAAAACTCCAGCCTTCTGTTCACAAGCAAATGGTAGGATCTCAGTAGGATCTCAGTTGCTTACAAATTGTCTCAAGAAGTCATCCTATAGTTGTTAGTTGTCGCCAGTCTTAGGGGCCAGTGTAATGCCTTTGCTGGAGCTGGCTGGCTGTAACCTTAGGTCAGAATTCAATAATGTGCTAAAAATAATATCAATATAGATTTTTATTCCCTTCCATGAGCCATAGCAGCAATACTACATTATATTAATTATATTAATAAGTGAATTAAACATTTGAAACAGATTAATCTGGCTTCTGTGAAGTGGAATGGTGAAGTATACAATAATATTTGAAATATAGTAGATGCTCTTGGAGAGCATGTTACTTGTAAATGGGTGGTATAGATGCATAGGCAGCAACTGCAACTCTCCTATTCCTTGCTCTGCACTCCTGAATTAAAGATGCAAAGTAATCTGCACATAGTTCCTTGAAAATATTAAGGGATTGTAATTCATTAAGTGGTTTCTGAAGAGAAAGCTTTTCAGATTGGGCTGCTGTCAAATGCATTAATTCTCTCCTGAAGGAAGTTGCAAAAAATTTGGTTTCATTTGTGTATTTTGTTGCATTTTTAATAAAGGAGGGAGAAAGGGAATAGTAGACATGTGCCAGAAGTATGCAGGTTGAGTGAAGCTTTCTGCCAGCTGACCAAAGGTTTTCTCTGATCCTACTGAATGTGTATTAGTAAAATCAATGCAAATATATTTCTCATGCAAGCCTATCTTGTAGCCTCAAGTTCTGTAATTTAGCTGACTCTAACACCAGAGAAGCTACGGAAGAATAAATTGACTTGGGAAAAAGCTCTCATCACAGGTGTTAGAAAAATGAGAAGTGCAGTAGAAAGAATTCTCGGACCATGATCTCCAGGCAGTGGCTGTCCTTTGTACTTTTCTCTGCACATTTAATACCCTTATTGATTCATAGAGCTATTACATTTTCCACATTTGACTCTGCTGTAGTTTGGCCTGTGTGAGAGGTAAATAGATGATTGTACCAAAATGAGGAACTTGATGCTATTCTGTATCTTGTTACAGGAAAAAGTGATTTCAGGATATATGCAGAAAACAGGAAGTTTCACTGAGATAAACAAGCTTGGATTACATCAGAAATATAAAATATTCATCAGCTACATTGATGTGGCTTTTATTCCAGGGATTTATTCCGGATCCCCTCAGTAAAGACATAATACATGTATTAAGTGCTTTTCCTGTTAAAGATAATGTTTGGAATTGCTTCTTCAAATACATTGCTGCAAAATTGTTTGTTAACATCACTGGAAGAAGCCAACAAAGAACTCTTAAACTGTTGTCTCAACTACTGAGAGCAAAGTATAGAGGTTCAAGTAACCTTTTGTGCATATGAAGACCAAAGCTGTTATAGATTTTGGCTAGAAGGCAACTCTCTTCAGGGAAAAATGGTGCTCTGCGAGTTTAATTTCTTGGATCAACAGTTGAAGATAGTGATGAGTTGGCTGTGGAGGAAGGTGTGGGGACCCACCACGTTCTGCCAGCCCCAGTTCCTGATGTGAGGTGCTTTTGGCATCAGGGCTGTAACCAGCCCGCCCTAATGCATCCATGGGTTAAGAGAAGTGCCCTGTTGTGGGTGTCAGTCTGTTTCACTTTTGTTTCCATCTTGCTCTTGGTACTTTGTGGAAGAGTATTGTATGAGGGTAGCTATTTGAGCCTGGTCAGAAAACTGAGGACCTGAAATAGTACTTGGCTTTGGCTGTGATGGCACAATAGGACAAATTAAGTAGAAACTTGATTGCATGTTTTGCTTGGGATTACGTTTCTTGAATTTATTGCTGAAGGAAAACAAGTTAACTTGTTTGAATTTTTACATTTACATGACTTCAGCTTTTTCTTTCAGTTGAGCTGTACTAACTTACACTTTTGATACTACTGCAGATGGCAATTAAAACTCAGTCAAAAAGATGCTGTAGTCTTATGAGATCATCTGACATTGCAATGAAGGGAGGATATTAGGCTGGATTCTAACGAGGAGTGTAGTAGCAGAACCACAAAAACCAGCTGGGGTTGTATGGCAAGTGTAAACTTCTGAATAGGTTACTGTAGGATGCCAACAATTCAGCACATCTTTAGGGGGGTGTGTTCCTTGTAGAAAAGTATGGAAAAATCAGCCTTGGGAATAGGTATGTGATTGACTGAGATAGATTCCAGTGTTCATGAGAAATAGATTTGTGGAGCAGGGATAGATTGTGATTTGGATTTCCGCCTTCACAGGCAGGACTGCCCTCTTGGAAGGGTATTTACTTTTCCTAATTTACTAATAGCACAGAGTTTTGTTAAAAAAGCAGGCACACATTTGTCTTTCTGTGTTAAACTGAGCACTAAGATTCACCAGGGGAAACAGATCAAGAACTCATTTCTTCTGTGAAATATTAATTATTGTATATGAATGTCTCTAAAATACAGTTTGAAGACTGGCTGTTTTGAAAGAAGTTAAACAATTTTCTGATCCTTGCAAAATAGATTAAATATAGTTGAAATATCCAGAATTTTGTTATCTCACTTTTTATTTAATTACTTTAAAAAAGATTGTTTATAGATGATACTGTATTAGCCCTATTTTATATTTAGAGTTCATATAGGTTTCACTGCAAATGGAATAACAGAAATTTTCAATTTTAAGATTGTGAAACACGTCCAGGATAATATATTGTTCAGTATGTCTGACTGGTCTTTTTTTCAGGTAATAGTGAATCTGTCTGTGAATATGCCAGACCTTATTCAGCATGAAATAATTATTTGAGTAGATGCAAGAGGAAAATAAGGAATTCTTTCCTAATCAAATGAAACATCTGCTTTGTTATTAGTGCCATGGAAACCTGGAGGCCTGTTTACATGCTAAGGTTGTCACGTGCTTAAGTGCTTTCCTGGTTTGGGACCTCTTTTACATCTTTATTGAAAATCCACTTAAAAAACAACTGGATCAATCTCGTTGCCATTTTGGCTTCTAAAACAGGATTTGCAGTCCTGCTGTTTTTGCTACTAATGCAGAGTCTCTTTTGCACTGCTTTTATTCTTCTTCAGGACTTGAACTGAACCTGCTTCTTTATTTCAACGCTTTTAGAGTGAAATGCTTCTCTTATGCCCAAAGCACAATGATACTGCTGACAATGTCAGTGCAGGGAGCTTGGTAACTGTTTTTATGTTTTTATTCATCTTGCATGCTGGATAAAATCACCAGCATTTCTTGTGTTCTTTAAGTTTGTATATTTTATCAGGTAGACAGAGTGAGCTTGCATCTTAAAACATCAACTGAGATGTCTTGAGCTTCTATTTGAGTTTGGTATGGCTGAGATTTCTAAAATCCACATTAGTCCTGAGATGCTTCAGAGTAGTTGTCATTCTCTAGGTCCAGATTAAGATTAAAAATCATGTTTGACAGAAACATTAGCTATATTTAAGGGGGGGGAAAAAGTGGGAGGGCAGATGAAATGGAAGAATATTTACTTTTTCTAATGTGCACAGCCCCATCCTGAAGAAGAAAGATTAATGTGTATATATTTATTCCTAAATCTTGAGCTACCAGGGACTTGAGTAGCTGCTTCACTATAGAAATTCAAAGCAGAAGTAGAGTTACTAGTCAAAATTTCTGAAAGTATTTGTGACCTTGTGAGAAAAAGTCTCGGCTCAGAAAATTTTAGAAAGGGACGAGTTAAAAGAGCAAAGCAAAAATGAGGTTTAATG
>JAWWEV010000043.1:60905501-60917290 GCA_035583235.1 Hafferia zeledoni | reverse complement strand
ATTCAACTGTTCCATCAACCAAAAACCCTTCTTTCCCTTCCTCCCACAACGAACCCTCCCTCATTATTTCTCACAACCTCACCTGTAATTAATGCTGGGCCCAAGCCAGTGGGATGAATCCAACTCCCTCTAAAGACTCTGAGCAATGTGTTTATTTAAGTGAGTATAGTAATTCCTACATCTTTCTTGCTTTTGGAGTGAGGTCTCTGTATCCACAAAAAGATTTATCTGCATATCATTTCTGTAAAGGTGAGGGTGTTGGCTGTTTCTATAGTGAAAAAAAGGAATATCTTTAATGGCAAGTTGTCTGATGGGATGGGGTTTTTTTTCAGGGGGTGATGTGGGGTGGTGTTCCCCACACTGGGAGACCATACCTCTGGTAGAGACTTAATCATACCTTAAATTATGTCACCTAATCTTACCAATTATCCATAGTCAAACTTTATTTCATGACTGGAAGGAAAACATAGCAAGATAAAATCTGTGGAGCCAGTTTTTATAATTTATGTAATGATGTTTCACATAATCCAGCTGCCTAAATGAGAGCTTGAGTGGCTCTGTTTTACAACCCAGCCGAGAAGGGGAGGGTAACCCAGGTTCTTGTTAATAAATATCTTGGGGTGGATTAGAGTGAAAGGATAGTGGATAATCGGTATTTGTAAACAGACATATGTAGAGTTTATTTTAGAACAAGTTTGTTTCAGAGGTAAACAGTATGTTGCTGGTTTGGGTGTTATCATCTGTAGTAATACAGCAATGTTAAAGCATAAAAATTACACTTAGGAAAATGTATAAGGCAGATAAAAAGACAGAAGGGATAAGGGTCCTAGAAATACATAGCCACCACCCACTGGATCCAGTGATGAAACTCTGTAGTTGCAGCTTCCATGTGTGTTGGTTGAACTGGTGTTCACAGTCCTGTCAAAGTGATGGTCTTGATCCCTTGGGGCTGAGGGAAGCCCCCCCAAAACTCAGACTTCAGGAGTTATTATGCACTTCAAGCTCAGGTGGGAACAACTTGTACCCTCCCTGGGGTGGGAATTTTACAATGGATAGTATCATGGGACATGTCCCCAGGACACATCAAGTCTCTGACACCTCCCAGGACTCAGCATGGATCATGGTCCATCATGGTCCGACATTTGAGATAAATAGCCAGGTGCGAAATGTCTTTGAGATTTTACAGCAGTCATCACATAAGGGAGGACATTGGCATAATAAGGATTATCCCATGTCACAGGATTTGCCTCTTACCAGCCTCTTCCCTTATCTGGAAGTCCAGTTTGTAGCTTCAGGTATGCACACCCTTCTGCACCTGGGATAGCTGGACAGTAGCACCCCCTTATCTGGTCTGAAGGTCCTTTGCAGTAGGCATATTCAGGGAGGGGTGGGCTTTGCTGGGTGAGCAGCTATTTCTTTTCAATCTGCTACAGTGGAAGAAAGTCTCTTGGTGATTTTAGAATGTTTAAGCCATTAACTATTTCAGTCTCTGACACTCTGAATGCATGATGTAGTATGCTTAGCAGCTCTGAAATTACTTTTCTCAAGCAGTGAATGAGTAACCTAAATGCAGTCTTGATTGACTTAAATTCACTTTGCAGCAAAGTTCTTATAGGTATCTGGAAGAAGAGAAATGCAGGAAATTGATTATCTAAATTGATTCTCAGGAGTCTCAAGCCGGTATAGGTAAAACTCTATTCCAAGATAGCAACATATAAGGGATGGTAAAAATAGACTTGTATAAGCAGTGAAGATATAACAGGGCAGACATTCTAGTTTCTTGTGTTGGATAAAGTTCCTATGACTACAAAATTCGTTTTTGGCGTGGATATTTTCTCATATAGGAAGAAGAATTGTCTTGCTTAATTCTCACATTCTGTCTTGTGTTTCTGCAACGGGTTGGGAAAGATATTTTTGAGACGTCATTAGAAATTCTCTTTTTCTTTCCTTGCCACTACATTCAGCTGCTCTGTAGCATCAATTATTTCAAGTGGGCAGATACATTTCTTTTTCTAAGATCAGGCATCTCACAGTCCATATATTCCTTACCCTGAGCCCTATAAGAATGTGGGCTGTAGGTAGCAAAAACTGCAATTTATCAGTTACTTGAAAACTACTTTACCCAAGAACCTGGAAACATCTGGGAGCATTAAGGGGGAACGATATACCCAGCAAAGCTAAAGTAGGTTATTACTCCTATTTCATTTAGCAGGACAAATGAATAAGGTTTCAGGTGTGCCCATCTTCAGTGACTGATTGTTGCACCTTGCCAGAACTGACTTGTTAGCTGAGTTATTCAGGGCAACCTGTTCTACTTAATAAGGTGCAGATGACTGGAGCAAAAGCTTTCATGCAATCCCTGGAGACTGAACAAAGGTCTGGATTTTGTTCTTATGGCTTTCCTTGAGACTGTCCATGGCTAAAAAACCTGAAGCATTTGCATGTCATCCTTTCCAAATCCATCTCATCTCTCAGAGACTTCTCTGTGATACGTGCTCATGTAATGATTTAAGATAGCAACTGCAACAGCATGGTTGTCTTCGTAAGTGGTATCTCTTTTGGCATGTGTTATGTGCCTTCAGCTTTTAAGCACATAGATGCTGGACATGCTTTTGAACACCTCTGGAAGTTAATTCCTTTCCCACATCCGCTGGAAGAGGTTGTCCATAGGGGAATGGTAGATACATCTGCACATTGTGGTGGCATGTAGAGACATCCACTGAACTGAACCTGTTGTGGTTTATGGAAGCAGCGTAGTGTGGTGCTCCACCAGGCAGCTAATTCGTAGTGAGCTCTGAGCTGTGCATGGCCCAAGCTGTGCCTCTGCCAACTCATACTCATTGTAGTGCCTGAGCGAGCTCATTCACAGCTAATTGGGTGCATCTATATGGCACTGGACAGTGTTTATTTCTCACTTTGTTGTGTGCTATCAAAGTGATGTTCCCATGGAACCCATCCTGTTGGTGGAGGCTGGTACAAGTGCAGCCTGTCTCTTTGAGCTGTAAGAAAGGCTTTTGTGTCACTCACAATGTAGCTTTTATCTTTGGGATAATGTGAAAATAAGAACTCAGAACCTACAAGCAAGCAAAAACCCTAAACCAAAACAGAAAAAGCAAGCTGCTTTGGTCCAGACTTAGCAGAGAACTGTACTTTGAGCATATTCATGCTGTGCCAGATTTCTATCTGTGGGTGGCATTTCATGCTCACTATTTCCTTGGAGCCTGAAGGATGTTCTTGGTTGCCATAGCTTTTCCAGTGCTCTTCCTGAGTCCATGGATCTCCTGCGGCCGCCTGAGGAGGTACCTTACTAGGCTGCTTTAAGTTCAGTGGCTTGTTCTTCCTATAAACACTTCTTTTCTTAGTTGAGGTCGAAATAGTTGAGCACATCTGTCTGTGTGCTCCTTAGTTCATCTACAGCCAAGGCACCAGCTTGGGGCTGACAGCACAGGCTGGCCTTCCTCCCCTGGCAGGGGTAAGGCTGTGCCCTGTCTTCCTTGAGCAGGGCTAAGTGCACAAGGGCATGTACAGCAGTTATTTGTAGTCTTTTAGATTCAGAACAATTGGTTTGATTTCTTAAGCCATGCAGAGCTCCTTTTTATTGAACTGCCTCATTCACTGAAGTTTGAGATAGTCTTTGTTATCTTATTTCTTTAGCATTTATCAATAAATAAAATAATTTTCTTTCTGTCTTATCTTCTTTCCTGCAATTTATCAGGAAGGTCATTCAGTTAGAATTGGTGCTGATGGCAGCCACAATTCACAGCTGCTGCTTCTTCTTTTCTATTCTTTTTTTTTCTTTTTCTTTTTTTCTTCCCTTGCTTGTGTCCCTGGAGCTGATCTGTAACTGAACAGAAGGCTGATAATTCCCTGCTGAATTTCCAGGACTGCTGAATGAATAAATTGTGTAGGGGGGTGAGTGGGAGGGAAAATACTTCTGTGTTGGCTTTTTTTTTTCCTTAATGAAAAATATATTCTTTAAAATAGTGAAGCAAATAACTATAGATGTAAGCAGCACGAACTATAAAATTAACCTAAAATGTGCAGGGTATAACATCCAAGTGTGGTGGTTCTGTAGATAAGCCATATGATTTTTTTTCAAAGGAAGTTAAAAGCAATCCATGCTTAATATATGCATGGAAAATAATCTTTGGTATTTCATTAGGCTGTTTTGTATTACAAAGTCAACTTGGACAAAATCCAAGCAGGGAAGGGAGTTCTTACAAGCAGCCCTTCCCCTGTCTCTCTCTCCCAGCTCAATTAAGTATGAGATGCAACTACTTGAATGTGTTTGCATGATCTCATTGCAGTAAATATCCCTGTTTATAATTACTACATATACATACAGATCCACACATATTAGTGTTTATAAATACTGAAAAGTATTCATTACTATTGGCATAAAGCAGCTATTTATGGTCCTACAGCTTGATTTTTCTGGGATGCTGCTGGTGTATACAAGAAAAATAAATAAGCCTCAAACTCTGCAGAATTTGATGCTTGTCAATTTGATGCTGTGAAAATACAGACATGAAACCTCCATGGAATAACAGGACAGATGTTTTGAAGTAATACATGAAAAGATAGGTGATTCAAACCAGCTTGTTTAGTCAGAAAAGATGAATTCATACCCAGACCTTTATAGAAGATGGTGTGAATAAACCCAGAGGGCACCTGCAAAAGGAAATGAGATGCTTTCTGGCTGATAGAGTGAGCAGAGTAATTAGGTGTGAAAGTACACTTATCAGAAAGCAGCTTGAAAATATAATTGATGGGTCTCTAATTGGCTCCCAGAAAGGTAAGAAGGGACAATAAATGGAAAGCAAAATACCTGAATTTTATTTAGTCAAAAATTTTTAGTGTTAAAAAGATAGATTGCAGGCTGACTTACCCACCCTGTTGACACTGTGGGCATAATGTTCTATGTGAGCATTTTCCAGCTGATCCACATATTGGGTACAGTTGTAATGTAGGGGAGTGGTCATCCTTGCAGGTGCTTTTCATTTTACTTAGTGTGCTGTGAGATTTCAGATGTTTCGGCTTCATATAAAGTCCTTGACATGCAGGGAGTGAGTGGCATTTCTTAACTGAAGGCTGAAAATTGGTCTGCAATTGTTAGCAATGCACTTGGAATTAGTGAGTGTTTTTCTGTTCATTTTTCTTCTCATACATTTTCAGAAATGTGGTTCTTCTGTTCTTTTCAATAGGAGAAAACAAAAGTTGAACCTTAAGAAGCCTTAATCTTCTTTAACTGTCAGTATCTTATGTGCTCTAAGAAGCTGCCTCACTCCCCATCTTTGAAGAGCTGAGGATGCTTTTGTGCATGAGGAAATGTGACTTTAAATGTTTGAGCTTCATCTGTTATTTCACTTCAAAAATAATGAGAAATTCATGCTAAAGAGGGATCTAGAGTACTCAGCAGTGGTTGAACTCATTTAAAAGAAACAGTTCAGGGTGTTTCCTACAAATGCAGTTTTAGAATGGACAGCAACTTTGTTCAATAAAATTGATCAAGGTGTTAGGATGCACAAATGTGCTGCTGTCTGTGGTCACGTCAGCAGATGAATTGCTGTTGCCATGTAATAGGCTGTGGCTTCTGGGTAAGCGGTTCTCTCTTCTCACAAAATGGATGTTAGGTGTGCTGTTAGTGAGAAAATGGGGAAGGCAAATATATGGCTAGAAACTAACAGTCAAAACATTTATATTTAGGCAAGTAGCCTCTTTTTTAAAAGAAATCATTTATCTACGCTAGTCCTCGTGAATAATGTGAGGGAGGTCTATATCTGGCACCCCTGGAACTCTCTCCTGTTAATAGGTTCTGGCTTTTGGCAGACCTGGGATAAAATATTCAAGTATAAAATATAATTTATTTTTTCCTCATTCTGCTTTCTTCTTGACTATTAGCTGTCGCCTTCTTGGTGAATGGCTTGAAATGAAAATAAAGCAAGTTATTGGAAAAGAAATTTAGTGGAAAAAATAATGTATGTTACTTTATAGATTAATGCTCAGTGATCAGTGATGGATGCTCCACTAACTGATAATTGGAGAACTGCTCAAAAAAAAAAAAAAAGCATAGCAAAAAAACCTACATGGAACTTGTAGCTCCTTGTACATGTGTTAAACTCTGTTATTGTGTCCTCCTTATGATTTCTGCTGATTATACCTGTGGATAATAGTTGAGTCAAAGTGCGTGGGACCTCAGTGTGAAAACAGAAATAGCATCAGGATGTTTTTTCTAGCCATTGCAAGCTCATGTTTGGTTTGGATTTCTATTTTTGCATCAGTTACTGATTGTGTTTGAACATATTGTTTGTTGTGTGTTTTACTGTAAGACTTTTTGGAAACTTGTAACTTCAACAGTGTCCTTCACAACAAACCCAGCTTGAATGTCACCAGTGCTGGCTTTTAATACACTGTCATCTGCTGATCTTTTAGGAGCCACTGTAAAGTGCTTTGGGATTACACTAATGAGAGCTCCTTATTACAGGTAGTGTCTTTTCTTAAAACACTTCTAGTAATGTACTGTTATTAACATAAGGGTTTCCTTCTGGTTCAGCAGAAATAATAGGGCAAGCAGCCAGGCCATCACTCACTGTCAGTGTTTTAACAGCCTAAAATCTAATTAGTTTATCTCAAAACTGGTCTCTATAATAGGGATTTGCCAATTTAAATTCTGTGTACAGAAATGTACTAACCCTTCTGGTTTGAGTAATAGTCACAGTTGACATCCACGGTACTTTGGGGAAAAAACGCAGTTATTCTCTGCAAATTGCGAGGCCATTTCAGCAGCATTAAAATTGGCTGTGTGATTTTACTGTTATGATTTTTGCCTGCTTGGACCACAATTGTGTCAACAGAGAATCGTGGCAGCACTTCTGTCCTTCCTGCTATTTGATTTACCTTCAAATATTTATGTGGGTTTTCTGAAACACTGAAAAGTCAGTAAAAATACACAATTGCAGCATCAACTGATGATTTGTACACAAACTACTTATGAAGTTAAATTCTTTTGTAATCAGAACATAAAGTTTCTGGCTCCTTTTTAAGCTAAATGCTTTCTGCCATCTCACTTATATGCGCTTTATAACTGTTCCTTTGGAGTGTAGACATTGGTAATTTACTGTCACTGCCATTAATAATGCTTATAGCGTGTGTCTCTTTTTAAAAATAGACTAGAAACTTCTGGTTTGGGACTGCTCTTAACAGAAGCTCCATAGAAAATTAAGCAATCAAGTCGAAAACATAAACACTGCCAAATCCTATTTGATAATTTCAACAACAAAATCCAAGTATCACCCTTTTTGAGAAGTAAGGAGAGGTTTACACAACCATGGATTGTCAAGATGAGTGTAATGAAGGGATTGGTGTTCTTTTGTTTTACCAGATCCCAGACTTCATGCTCTTCAAACTGAAAGTTAGAGTATGGTTTTTGCATTTAAAAATATGAAGTGTCCTAGATCTAGAGAAGGCTTTCTGCTCCATTTTTTGAGGGGAAATGCTAACTAGCATTAATCTTTCCAGGAGGATTCCGAAATAACAACATCAATAAATTACTTATGAGTGCCCAGTTTGAAACTAGGTTACAAGGAACTTCATATTTAGAAAGCACCGACAGCCTGGCTTTTAAGATTCAAAGGCATTTGAGACACATAAATATATATATATATATATATTTGATACTCTTTAAAAAATATTGGGTATTGTCTTCACTTTGCTATTGAAAAACATTACCCAAATGATGTGATGATGCGTAAAGACACGATGGTTGTGGCATCTACTTAGTGTCTAAAATGAGCATTGTTCTATTTCCACTATCCTCCTAACCATGTGAACACCCTATTCCTGTGCTATTATTTATTCATATTGAGGTGGTATCTGTAAGTTTCAGCTATCCAGGAGGAAGAATAATTTTTGTTAGTTAATGAATAATTAACTTAGTGAAGTAGTGGAGAGGCGAACTGATGCGCACAGAGAGGTAATGCAAAGTGAGTGTGGTTACACAGGAACTTTTCCCGAGTTTACAATATAGTTTCTTGTTTCATTTTTTGCCTAACTTGTAACTGCTCTCTAACTTATAACTCTTTTCTGGGAAACCCATTGGTCATAACTGATTTCTACACAGGAAGCATTCTGTGTTTATAGGTTGTCTTAATACTTTAGGTAAAACATAGGCTATTGAGAATAGTGACAGTGTCAGTATAATTATGATATTAAACTACTACTTTCAGTTGATTGGAATTGACTCAATAATTACTGGTATGGAGTCTTCAGTGTTAAGTTCGTGAAAAGCGAAAGGATGATGAACTTTGTTTAGATACAGTTTTAAAAGGTCAGGACTCCTCAGAGAAGAATAAATCTGAAGGCTAGAAGAGACTATTGTATTAATTATCTTAATTTGCTATTAAAGACAGGCTATAAAATTTCATAGTCATTTTTCTGTTGAGCTTATTTGACTAATGTCATTTCATCCAACCTTTCCCACCACTCTTCACAGCCCTGGTGAGCAGAGTGACCAGGCAAATGTAGCCCCAGTTCTAGAAATACATATCCCTTAACAATGGCAATGGCACAACACATACATATGTAGCACTACAGACCAGGATATCAGAGTGCTGACCACGTGTCTAGTTCTGATGAAAAGAGGACACTAAAGGGTGCTTTTGCAGTCTGGAGGCCATTCTGCTTCTTCTGTCATGGTGGTCAAGAGGGAATGTCTCGTTTGTTATGGGTTTGTGGGGTTTTTTCTTCTCCAATTGCATCCACCTCTGAATATTAGTAACTGAATGGCTATCACTTAATAATCTTTGTGAATACAGTTGTAGCATGGTAGATGGACAAAGAGTAGATGCGCTTAAAAAAGCCTGTGGCATGTTAAGACAGTAGTGTTGCCCTTGGGACATCGAAACAAGTGAATAGCAGCATTATTTTGCTAAATTTGCTAAATATACTGGTGAACACCATTTTGCCCTTCCCATATTTATGGTGCTTTAGCTGCAACTGGAGCTGTTTGTGAAGTGGAAAGGTTTAGGGCTCATTTTGTTGGATTTGGAACTCTTCTGGGTATTTAGGATTCAGTCTACTGCCTGCTGCAGCACTGACCAGACTGCAGAGCTGTCTGTAATGCAGGGCTGCTTGCTGATCTGCTCTTCCTAATAAAGAGCAGTTCCTCTGCTGCTGGATATCTGTGCTGGCATTGTGAGGCTGAACCCGGAATAAGTACATTCGCTTGGACATTCCCACCTTTCTGTTTCTTTTGGGTTGGGCACTGGTTTTGCGTGCCATGGGGGAACCATAGAAATCCAGTTGTCACTAACCTCTTTCATAGACATCTGTTAGCTAATCAGCACCAAAATATTGTCACTTAAATACAGTCTGCCTAGAATGGCTTGTTGTGCTCCTTTGAGTCTGTCATTGTTTGAACATATAACGGTGTTTTCCCTTGCTAATTACTGGTTGGATTTTGGGGTTTTTTTTGCCCTTAGTAGCTGTAACACAAGGCCTTTCTCACGTGTTCATCATCTGCTTGTGAACTGCATCTTTTGTCTTTGTAGTCTCTCTCATCTCTTTGGTACTTAAGCCTGTTAAATACTGTATATTCTGGCCCTGGAATCAGTTTATGTAGAGGAGTGGTTCTAGTTGGGATTTATAGAGAGTTTTCCTGCCTTCCCAATAACAATTACTGCTATTGTAATTTGATTATAAAGGTTTTTCTTTTCTGTAACAGTCTTTGGTATTTCATGTCCCTCAGTTTTCACTGAGACTCTTCACTGAAGCACTGCTTTCTCTGGGGTCTTATCTCAGCTGTATTTTCTCACCATCCCTCTGTTTACCACCAAATGTTACCCAGTGTTTCAGTTTCTGATATCATTTAAGGACATGCTCAGAATTTTAATGCAGGCTAATCTACGTATTTTTATTTTGTTTTCCTCTTCATCCATGAATTTTGCTACACTCTCTAGGCCTTCATTGTAACAGGTTATCACTTGAACAGTCTATTCTTCATCCTTATTAAAAAGCATGAAAGAGATCATCTTACAGTCTTCCTGTAAAATGTTTCAGTCTTTCAGAGATTATCTGCATGTCCACACAAATGAGCTTCTTATGTCTAGTGGGGCAGTGATCACCTTTAAAGAGGTGACTGCATCCTTCACATACTGTTAGTTTGAAGCTGTCTTCGTTTTAATTATGTTCCCTCTTGTTCTTGAGCACAAACACAGATACAGTTCCCAGGAGTTGCTTCTTCGTGAAGAGCGATAAGAAAATGCAAGATCTGAGGGATGTATAACATTAAAGCAATCTTGATAATATAGCAAAGCCTTTGAAGCACTGCAGAACCCATCAAGTCCATCTTATTAACTCATTTTTAGTTATTGGATTAGCTCACATTTCTGAATTGAGCCCAACCCTGTCATTTATTATTCTGGTTCCTTGAGCAATTTGATTTTGATCTAGACTTTACCCTTCCATTGCAAATCACTTGTGTCTCCCTGTTTAAATGCTTAACAAAATTTGGTACAGTTCTAACTTGATTGGCATCTAATTTCATTTCAGTAATAATTTACTCATTTCTGCTTGGCTCATGATCTCTGGCTCTCTGTAGTTCATAAAGTGCTGTCACAAAGTTTTGCATTTGGATTATTTCTGTTCTAGTGGTGTGTGGGGAGAGCATGTACTGTATTCTGTAAAACCAAGTCCTGCAAGATCCATTCCAGGTTTTCTGTTCTAGCTGTTTGAATTACCCCCAGCTTCTATGGCTGTCACTGCACTTGTTTTCCCTGCTAACTTCCTGAAGCTGGTATTTGCTTATGACCCAGACTGTGATTGGCAGTCTCCTCCTGATTTTTCTTCACCTCCAGCATGACTTGATGAACAAGAGTCTGTATTTAACTTAGGGTTTTTTTTTTCCTATTTCTTTCCTATGTCGTCTCTTTAAAAAAGATGACTGCCCCTTTTTCTGCTGAAGCCTCCTTTTCCTGGACATCTCTTAAAGCAGTTGCTCTTTACAATCCTGCTATTGCATTACATTCCTTGGCTTTGCATTCCTCTACCTACTTTCATTTCTCTAGGGCTTCAGGATTTTTGTTTTTAATACTATTTTCAGCCTTTTTAGTCTTATTTTCCAGCTCCTGTGTTTTGCTCTTTTTCTCATACGCTACAGTGTCCGAAGGTGTGTTGTTCAGATGTTGCTAACTTAATTTTCCACTTTCTGTTTATTTGAATGCTCTCAAAAAATCATTCTGCTTTTCCTAACTGCCGTTTAAAAATATTCTTTGTCCATGAATTGGAACCCCAGTGAGAAGTCAGAAGTGCTTATGAGCATTTATTTTACTCTTTCTCTGAGATGACACGACAAAGGCTGGAGATCCTTTCAATCCATGTTTCCTGGGTATTACTGGTCAGGTCACCACCCCCTGGATAATTCCATAGCACTCTATCATGTGGATTACTTGAATGTATCAAACTACCTTACAGTGAAGCAGTGAAAGCAGAGCAATTTCATTTCCATTAATGACTTAGGCTGCTGATACTACTGCAGACTGACAGTATTTTTTTCCTCATGACAGACCTTCATCAGTCCTTAATTGCTTAGACTGTTGACAGTTTCTATCAGCTGTTTCATCCAAGCTTTACGAGTAGTATTCAGATGTGGGTAACCAGATTGACCAAGTGTAAACAGCAAACTGAAGATCAAATACTTGAAATGCATTTGCTTATTAATAATAATGGCCCAGTCTTCGCGAACGAAGATTTGGGAAGGGCTCTCCCCACGTGGGTGTGCCCTTCAAGCCTGC
>JAWWEV010000043.1:60863806-60905401 GCA_035583235.1 Hafferia zeledoni | reverse complement strand
GCTGACCCTGCTGAGCATCCGAGATCTGACGGGATCGGATGGGCGGGGAGGCATTTAACTGCCGCGGACGGTCCCCTCCTGAGACTCGAACTCGTGACCTTGGGAGTCAGAGACCGGAGTGCTCACCATTACGCCACGGGACCGCCCTTACGCTTATTAATAATAGTAGGACAATACTTCATAGAATCATTGAATACCAGATTGAAAGAGAGCTCAGGGATCATCTGGTCCCACTGTTCTTGGCAAGAGCACAGCCTGGACAAGATGGTCCAGCACCGTGTCCAGTTCAATCTTAAAGTTGCCCAGTGTGGGGGAATCCAGCACTTCCCTGAGGAGATGATTCCAGTGGCTGTTTACTCCCTTGGTGAAAAGGTTTCCTCTTGTTAGACTCTAGTTAGAATCTCCCCTGGAGCAACTTGTAGCCATTGTCCCTTGTCTTTTCCACATGACACCTTGTAAAAAGGCAGTTTCCGTGTTCATTGTAGCCAACTCTTTAAATACTGAAACATTAAGATGGTAAGATCTCCCCTTAAGCCTTCTTTTCTCAAGGCTGAACAAACCCAGTTTGTAAACTTCCATGTTTACAGATACTGACACAATTCTGTGGACCCAGTTCTGAAAGAAAAGAAAAATTAAGTGGTATATTTTGCAGTCTTTTATGAGCAGTTTAAATGTGTCATCAGACTGATTGTTTGGGTTTTTTTCCTCTTCTTATGGAGGTGCCTGTCTTCATGTACCTTGTTTATCTATAGACCATCCATCACAGTGCAGGAACTTAGTGTTGTAAAAACTCAATGAGAAACTTCATTGTAGAGGAAGATGATATTTATTTAACAAAATTAACTAGATTGATTGAATAATTAATGTAATTGGTTAATTAATGCCCTTGCACTCACTTTTTCATAATTATAACTCACTTATGTTCTCATACCCAGACACACATGCTAAGTGGTCTGGCCACAGCTGTGCATGTAGAGCATAGAAGGCAAAGAACTCCAGCTATTAACTGAGTCCTCATCAGTTTTGTTGGGGTCTTCATGACTGATAGCAGATGCATTGTAGTCAGGTCATTTATTTGTTTATTAATGGTAGAGTAGAGTAGTCCTTTGCTTTTCAAGGTTCTCGAATTTTTTAGGCTTCCGTGGAAATGTGTGCTACATAGCAATATTAAAAAAAATATGTATGTATAGATATTAGGAAGAATCTGTCCATACATACACCTATAACTTATTAACCTCTCTCTAAATACTGCTTTGATAGTGGTATTTTCATTCTTTTCAGATTGTTAATACAGTGAGTCTATAATTTTAATATGGAAGAAGCTGCAGTTCTTACTAATTATTTCTTCCATTGCTATCACTTTTTAAAGTATCCACTTCTCATTTTGACTTGTCTAACTTTTTCTTTCAGTTAAATAGCTCTTGTTTCGCGGTATTTTTCTACCCTTGAAATAGGTTTGCTTCTTTGGGTAAGCACCACCTTTTTTGATAGATGAAGTAGGTGAGTCCCCTTTCAGTTGAAATGGGTTCTTTCAGAGGCGTGATGGACAAAGAAGGTGGAGAGTCAGAGGACCTGAGTGACCACCTCAGTCCCTTGGAAGGGACTTGGCCAGGTCCCTGCTGAAGCAGGCTTGGTAGTTCATGTGAGGTATTGGTTCTGCTTAGACATATATCAAGTGAGTAACATGTTCCCAGGTATTTAACTTACTATTTTCCACAGCAAGCACTCTCAGGATTGGAGACCCGTCTAAAAGGAGCCAGATAAATTACTTTTTCATTAGAATTGCACTTCTCTGTGCCACCATTTAAAATTCTGTATGTAGAAAATGCTTCCAGCAATGCAACTTACAAGTGAGAATCATTCAATTATTAATAATTTAATAATTTAATAATTGTTAGTCTTCTGCATAGTGCAGGATATACAATACCTCACTCTATGTTGAGCACATAATCTGAATAGTATCCTATTTTATGATGGTATCACAAGATGAAATCTTGCCACTTTTTCTGGGTTTATTTTTCAGTGCTTTTGTCCTGAGAAGCCTAGACCATCAGAGATTTCAATAAATAACACTATTCTGTTTCTACAGATAGTGTTGTTTTCTTACTCTGACCTTGCTAAAACCTCAGACATTCCTCTCAGGTTTTTCACTGAAAAGAAAAGCTGAAGTCTGTGGTGTTTTTTTCAAATATACCTATTCTTTGTCACTGAAGATTGCTGTGTGCTGCCATTCTAATATTTGTATTCTGTGCTGTATTGCCAGGGTCAGCAATGAAACATGATTATCTTGGGATCTAATGAAATAGTTTCCTGCCTCCTGTAATTCTGACAGTGGCTCAGACATTTAACCTTTTGACCCCTTGGGACTAGTCTCATAATAAATATACTGCTATGACAGCAGGGCTGTCTCAATTGTTTGCTGGTTTTCAAGAAGTAAAATATTTTAAACACTGTAACATTTTGCCTTTCTTTTACTTCTCCCACATGACAGTTTTTTGAGCACAGCTCAATAAGCCTAGTATGTGTTCAGTTTGAATTGTTGCACAGTATCTACGTGAATGTTATAGTTCATAAATTACAGCATGCCAGGTATTATCTGGAAGAACTTCTAAGGGCAGTGATTCAAATATCTTCTGTTATGCTAAATGATTATTTATTTTTTTCCTCAGTTTTTCTTTACCTTTATCATCTCTCTACCATTAGTACATGTATTTAATCAGGACAGAGTAAGTGATGCATTTTACCCTAGACAAGGCTATGATGAGGTTCCAGATACTTGATTCCTCCCACCTTTATTACTGGTCCTCTGGTCTCTCTGGGCACAGTTTCAGCATGTGCCTGTGTTTCTCAGCTATGAGATGATCTGCCACACGTGACTGGCCCAGCTGAGCTGTAACTTGGTCCTACCAAACAGACTTTCATAAATTTGTATGGAGCATGTTAGCAAAAATGGATTGAGTAACCCTAAAAAACCCCCAAACCCTAAGAGTTGCTATTTTCAAAGCAACTTTAGGGTTTTGGACAGTCTTCTAAATCAAAAAAATCTCCATTTCTTGGAATCATCATCACTGGTGAGTGATTAGGTGTATGTGCTGTAAATATCCAACACTGTCTTGGTGTTTTATGTGTAACAAACAGCAGAGTCACTGTCCTCTTCTGATGTAAAATACTTCAATTAACTGACATACCTTCCCAGTGTGGATTTGTCTGAGGCTTTCCAAAGGGTCTTTGGCTGTAAAGGAATCAATGGAAAACAGTCATTCCTATAGCAAGCATTATTCACCTCTGTCAGGTGTCCTGTTGCGATAGCACTTTTTCATCTAGTGGATCATCAAATATGATACAGTATAAATTACAAATACAGATGAGAAATGCTTTTCCAGTAATGGAATTGGTTTACAATACAGAGTACAAGAGGCTAACAATAAATGGAAGCTGCTTATAACTTGTTTTGCACTGAGGAGGCACTGGTTCTTCTGGGACCTGAGTAAGAAAGATACTCAATGCTTAAAGCTGGTTAACTAAGTTATCTAAGAAAGGATGGAAATTATAGCGAGATTGGTAGCAATCTTGTATCCTTCCTGATGTGGGACCCTGCCTGCTGTGGCATTGAATGAGACATGGTGAGTGTCACCAGCATTTCAGTTCAACTGGAACTCTTCTACTGTCTTGATCATAATACATGTTCATCAGTCACTGATCATGGTCAAGTTTGGAAGATGGGCTTAGCTTTGAAAAGTCAATTGGGTAATAGGATTGATCCACTATCTTAGATCAATAGAATTATAGTTCTTGTACAGGTGCACATAATATTTTAAGGACAAGAAAAGACAATGTTCTGTACATATACTTACAACTGAGTATATATTATATGTATACACTTTGATTTTGTGCACACAGATTAATTGTGGTATTTTGTAGAGCAGTGGTTAGTCTGCCATGGCAGGCTGATATGATGCTACTTGGAACATATATGCATAAGTTAGAAGGAAGCAAGGCTGTGGGTCACTGACTCCAGACCACACACTTCCAGCTTCACCACTTACTACAACATTGAAGATGAATAGATACTTGTGAATTGAGATACACCTTTTGACAAAGTACTTGCTGTGTTAGTGTAGCTCAGGTAATGTGAAAAGGTCTTACAATGGGTCTTTAATGTTAGAGAGGTTTCCTTTTTGTTTTGTTTTTAAATGCCATATGCCATGTGAAACAAACTATTAGTGCTTCTAGAGACCTTATAGAGTCGGTAGGTGAAAGTAATTTTACAAAATGACTAAGGTGTCTGGCTTCTACCTACCAGCACCTCTTTTGTTACAGGTTCTATTTTTTTCACACTCATACATGCCTACTAAGAACTAAGACATGTATGTGTGCACAAGGGATCACATCAGGATCATTTGTGTGAGATGGGATGTTGAATATTCATCATGTATTTGCCATGTTTCTTAGACTGGTAAAGACAAACTGCTTTTTGGGTTTCTGCATTAGGAGTGGATGGTGGTTTTAATATGGTGCGTCATGTTTTGTTTCATTCCTCCACAAAACTCCTGAATTTCACACTTATCTTCTTCTGTGTTTGGATATTTTATTGTTTTAGTCCTGGTTTTCATTATCTTTACACCTTATATTTGTGTTGGTTTGGTTTTCCCCTTCTTTTATGAAAGGATTATTATTTTTATGAATCATATATATGATACCGTAGCGAACAACTTCTAACTGTCCTTTTAAGCCCCGTTCTGCTGTTTCTTGTGGGGTGTGTGAGAGCACATGTGCAGACATGCACAAATACCTTTTTTTGGTAGTTCATTGCCACAGGTATTAATAGTTTTGTTTTAAGTATCTTAGGAAAAATGGGAATCAGTCACAATCACTTGTGGAAACATTGATGTTTGCTGTTCTGTTGCTGCAATTGTGCAAATGGCCATCAACTCATACTGGGATACATTCCATTACAGTGTGCTAAGTATCAAGTTCAGAGCTGTGTGAAAGCTTCCTTTTTGGAAAAGAAAAGGAAAGCTCCCACATCCGGCGCCAGGACAGATTTAGCTGGCTAGCTAAGCAGTCCCTTGCTGGCTGCTGACTGAGGTGTTCTCCTGTCTGTGTTGCTGATCCTCTGCTCTGTGGGAGCACGGGCATTGCCCCTGTGGATGGGTGTCAGGGGAGGAAAGACTTTCCCGTTCCATGAAAACTGCTGTTGTGAAAAGACGACTCAAAAGGGAAACTTCTCATGATGCTGGTGAAGTGGTTCAAAAGCTTCTGTGAAAATAGAATGGCCACTGAAAGAGCTGAGATTGACAGATTTTGCTGATTTTTCACAAGTGTGTTTAAACTGTTTGTAATTTCCTGCCAACTTCCACATGAGTAAATATAGTGAATCAAGAACCAGAATACAGCATATCATCTAGAAACAGATACCCCAAGGGTAAAATCTGGGCTTCACTGAAGCTAATGAAATCTTTGGTTAGTTTCTCAGCAGAGCTAGATAAGCCATGGATGCTCAATTTGCATATGCTTATGCAGTTTTTTTACAGTCTGGAATATAGGTCACCCTGAGACAGCTGCTGATGAAGCAAAAGTGTATTATCCCCCTAAATTTGTTATCCTTTGCAAATTGCTTACTGGTAGGCAACTAATTTAACAAATGGGGCTTTACAATATCAGGCAGTATTATGTATTTAATATAATACTGAGCATTACTCAGAGAACAAAGCCAGAAACTCCTTAAAATTTTGGTTGAGGTAAGATGAGCCCATCCTATAAACATGCCTGCAGCCCTGGATGTTGCCTGCTGATTCCTGCTCTCACTGTTTGGCGTGTGATTTTCAAATCCCATCCTTGCTGCAGGGACAGCCGAGCCCTTGGGCAAAAGCACTGGGAAAGCTATGGGTGAACACATGGCTTAGACTGCAGATTTCATGCTTATAAAGCTAAGTCTTTGTTGGGCTATTGCCTTTTGCTTATGTTGGGGTGACGTGTGGGATCAGTCTGGAGCCTTGTTGCACTTAGACAAGCAGGTATGGAAATGCACAGCATGGGGCATGCTCTGCCTTCTTCAATTTATCATCAAGTTGACTTCAGTCAGACACATTTGGTGTAAATGCAGAAGCACTTGGAGGAGTGCCAGGCCATCTACCTTCTCACGCAACCTCATGTGTCAGACAAGTCCCTCACTTGCTTAAGAGATCTTCTGTTCAGCAGTGTACACCAAACTCCTTTCGTCTGCTTTGGTCGAATAAATGGGCAGGTTTTTTAATTGGGTTTTTTTGGTTTGTTTGCTTTTTCTTCTTACTGTATGCAAAATGAATTAAAGCTCTCTAAGGATTACAGTGGGACAATCAATGGCAATGCCATTCTCTGAGTCTCACATTTTGGGGGTATTAAGTAAGCAAGCTGTTGTTGCTGTAAAATGGTTATCAGTACCACCATATGCCTTAAGATTTTGCTTGCTCTGGAGGCATGAGATTATCCAGCACTTGCAGCAAGCACCCAGTTGCAATAGCATTGTGTGAAACAGTTGTGTGAAACAGCATTGAGCAATGCTAATGGAAGCAAAAAGTGCCCCATGGTAAATCAGTCGTTGGCAGCACTCTAATTAAACCTTCCTTTGAAAATAAATGAGAGGTCTGTAATTTTGGCCTCTTGTTCTGAAGGGCATGCTTTTATTTAGAGATTTTTTGCAACTTAAATTTTTAGGAGGTTCTAAAAATGCCTGAAGCAGCAGAAGTCTCTTTCTCCTTTTAAACCTTTAGTTTACAAATTATTTTCATAAAAGTTAATGTGTGCCCCCTCCCTGCCCAATTTAAATACTCCATCTCCAGGAACTAGAATGTCAAGCTCTTTCATTGCATTCCATTGTCCAAGATACTTACGCTAAGTGCAACTCTGGTTACCACATGCTGACATTAAGCAAGTAATGTGTGATCACAAGGAGAGAGTTTATTCTTATTAATCACCTATGGAGTTGGTGCTGGCAATTCACATAAAGAACTCCAAATAGGAATATAAGCAACGCTAGACAAATTGAGACTTTAATAAGCAGCAGTACTTTTGTGGGATATACAGGAAACATGTATTCTCTAAGTATAGTTGTTCAAGAGGTTTGATCAGTTTGGAAGATCTTTTACTGCCCTGACTGCTATAGACATGAGCCCTGTCTTGCCTTGTTACTGTGACTTTGGCTTAGACTGAGCCCTGCTCTCAGGGTCTGATTTTTATTTATGACCACTGCAATAAAACTGGTTGAGAGTGCTGGTGTCACAAATAGGCAAAACTCAAAGTCCATTTATGCTCATCACTGAAATCTCCTGTCTCTGTGTGTTCCATGTAAATGATCAGATTTCGTTGTTACAGTAAAACCACAATAGTCTAGATTTGGCCGTCTTCACTTTTAGATGGGTGTTGAAGATAGCTAAAAAAACAGCCAGCCCCATGAGTCATAGCTCTTTCAACTGTGTGGTCCAGGAGAAGTGTAGCATGTACTAGTCCTTCCAGCATATAGAGTGGCTCCCTTAATCATAATAGAATTTAGTTTGAAATAGGTTTGTGAAGATCTTTGTCTGCCCTGACTGAATTTCAAGTTTAAATGTTGCTCAGGATCTTGTCCAAGACAAGTTTTGAAAGTCTCCAAGGATGGAGGTTACACAGACACTATAGGCACTTATTTGGGTGCCATGTCACTCTCAGGTTGGATTTCCCTTTGTCTTGTGCAAATTTCCATGGTTTCACATTGTGACCATTGCCTCCTGCCCTTTCCCTGTGCACCTCTCAGAAGGGTCTGACTCCATCATCTCTATCCCCCTTCAGGCAAGAGAAGAATGCAAGTAGGTCTCCCTTTCCTAACCTTTTTCTGCTTGGGCTGAACAAACCCAGTTCCTCCTTGTCTTTTCTAGGCAACCTTTGAGGTTTTGGAAAGGAGACCTATGAGCAATGAAACTCACTTTCCTTTCCTGAGTGATGCTCCTCCAGGGCTGCTTGTTTCACAGGACTATTGACAATGAGCCCTAAATAAGTACATTCATGTGCTTATAGACTCAGGTCTGCTCCTTCTAATCCTGTGCGTTTAACAACGTATTTGGTCATTTGCAACTCTCTGGTCAGCCTTGGCTTCTACTTCCCTGAATAGCACAATATTGGATGGCTCTGTCATGTGAACCATTGCGCACGCTGGGGTAGATCTCCTGAGAAGCCCTTCTGAATGCAGTTAGCTCTGCAGGTGTGTGCTTGGGTCATATTACAAGCAGAAATTTATTAAAAAACTGGTCACAGCCAGTTTGGTATTTTGCAAATGGAGCTGTTACACTCAGCCTATTGGGGAAAGGAGAAGGGCCTCAAAAGAGATGGTTCTTTTTGAGAGACAAGTAATCCCCCTCTATTCTCCCGTTTCATTTACAAAAAACCAGTCTCTTAAGAAGTTCATGAAAAGGTTCAAATCAGATTGCAAATGGTTGGGAAAAAATATGTTTATGAGGATTGGGATGTCAGTGTTTACATCTGCACATGTTGATTGTAGTCAGTTCTCTTCCCATCTGCTTGGTGACCCACTGAGATAGACAGGCTATTAGGGCACATTTTGAAAAAGATTTAGAAACGAAAAAGAGCAGAGCAAGTCTTTATGCTTGTCTCTGAATGTCGCTTCAAGGATAATATACTGCTGCTTTGATTGTCTTGAGACCTAAAAATACCTCAAAGGAGGTAGGTATTTTCCCCTCCTCTTTGCCCATTGTAGCTTCTAATTTCTTTTATTTGTATGACAAAGAAGTATTCTGAGCATAACTTCTGCCTGAGGGTGACAGTTTACAGTGCTTTGAGACAAGATAGTAACTATATTACTTATTTTCTTATTCAAGAAGAGGAATGTCCTGTTCTTTGAGAAGTAAATCCTTAATTTTGCTGCTTAGCAAAAAATATCCCCATTTACCCTATCCACAGAATTCGTAGGTTTAAATCCCTTGGCGGGGGTGGTTATAGACTCATAGAATGGTTTGGTTTGGAAGGGACCTTACAGCTTTTTAATTAAAAGAAAACAGTATGAAATGTTTAAAGAAGAGAATCTAAACAAAATAGATGTTCTATTGCTTAAAGGATATATATAAATACAGCTAAGTGTTTTGCAGCAGCAGAACAGCATTTCCTTCTGAATTTGAGACCGAATCTCAGAAATCCTCATACGGTGAAGCTCTGCTAGTTTAAAGTTTTCAGTTGATTTAATAAGCTGATGTGTATGTAGTTCTGTTCTTCAGGGATGGCATGGGAAAATAACAATTAGTTGTTTTTTTTCAAATTGCACAAATCTACGTGAAAGGTAGCACAAACCTAATATTATGACAATAAATTTCCCACTCATTGGTTTTGGTGTGTGTGCTGAGACATGCTCCTTACATCTGCAGCAGACACTGATACAGGATTTCTCCATGGTTTGTTTTTTTTCTCTCTGTTGTGCAGAGAGCCTTATCTTATAAGCAGCAGCTTTCTCTTTCCTTGCTCCATGCAACTTGATGTACATCTGTGCCTACCATGCAGTTGTATCTCTACTCCTTATTTCCTCCCTCCTTTTCTAGAAGAGGCATCCTGGGCATGCAGCTTTTGCCTCTTTGTATGCTGCTCTGGGAGAGCCCTAATTTGGTGTGATAAGAGACCTTCCTTCTTTTCTTTTGTTCAGCCTTTGCAGCTGGAAATAATCTTTCCCAATACAGTACTGCCATTGAAACTTCTCTCTATCAGGAAATTATGGCAGAAGTAGTAGCAGCAATGTAGGATGCAGTTGATGTACTTCATGGGTTGTTTCTATTCTTCACTACCAATATGACTTTGCTTAGACCACTCCTGAAACGCTCTGTAAATGTGGTCTTACTATGGAATGTGAGTTTACACATGGGAAGCTAATGTCAAATAACTAGAATGTCCTGGTGGTCTGACAGCTCTTAAAGGATTGGGTTTTGGAATGCATTCTTTACAGCTTTATTCAAGCAGGCACAGGAGACAGAATTGCATTATCTTAGCCATTTCATAGTTAGAAAAACAAAAAAGAAAAGTAGTTAGAGAAGGGGAAAAATAATCAAGTTTTTAGTAAAAAGGGGATTTTGCAGTTTACTGCCAAGGTAATGGAAGGCCTCCATGGAAGGCATATTTCATCTCCACCTTCAGACTCATTTTGTTTAAAAAACCCCAATAAATGCTTTGACAGCCTTACATGCTTGTTCTGGTAATACTTGTATTGGTTTTAATTGGAATTTTGTAATAGCTGATAACAGTGCAAACTCATAGGCATCAATATAGTAATTGGTGCAAATTTTTGAGCCACCTTATGTTTCATTAATAAGGTGCTGAATTATTTTTTTTTTATGGAAATGGTTTAATTATTGGCCATTTTAATTTCTAACTGAACTGCTTGAAAATTACCAGCATGAAACTAATTAGTTGTGTTGTAGCTAAGTGGTGCTCTTTGTTACAAGCTTCCCTTTTTTTGTGTTTTCTGTGCCTGGAGGGAATGCTCAGGGTTGGGGAATTGAAATCCTCATCTAGAGTGCTGTTAAAGGCAATTAAATGGAAATTCTTATTCACTGGATTGCTGATGAACAATGGTGGTTAGCATTGACTGTTCATTTTCATTGTAGTGCTTTCTTCTTGTCTATAAATATTTCCTTACTATCATATTCAGGCATATTTTTGTTCCTTATTTATAAAAAGGCAGCATGGTTGCCCAAGGCCTCCCACCATGGCATATTGATTGAAATCAGCACACTCTGTACTGGGACTGTGGAAGCGTGGCCGAGCCTGTAGCTGAGTTGAATGTAAATGCTCATTTCTCTCTGTGTTTTCTGAAGGTTTTGTTGATTAGCATCTGATGTATGAATTTCAAGAGCACTGTAGACACTGAAGGGATCCACTGAGAACAAACAGAAGCGTCCACATTGTTCACACTTTCATCCAAAGCTTCCTTGGGGAAAAGCCTGTGAATTGTTGACATTTGTCCTACTGCTCTACAATAGTAAACAGAGTCAGTATTACTTATGTTTGCTGTGTATCTGATCTCCTCAGTGATTCTGGCATAGGTAAAACCTCCGTAACATTGACTTACTAGTCCCTTTTGCAAGTGAAATCTCTCATGCAGGTATTCACTTACATTACTTTATCATTACACCAGTATTTGCATTATTATTTAATTGAGTTGATTAAGTAAGCTGGTGTTTGGAAAAAAGTTAAATGCCTTTTACCTTTAGGGGGTAATAAAATAGCTTCCTCTAGTAACATTTATAGATTTATCAATTACCTGTATTATGCTCACAGAAATCATTAAGGGTGGAAAAGATCTCTAAGATTGAGTCCAACCTTTGACCAAACACCACCATGACAACTCAACCATAGCATAAAGTGCCACCTCCAGTCATTTCTTGAATACTTCCAGGGATGGTGATTCATCACCCGCCTGGGCAGCCCATTCTATTGCCTGTCCAATCTGAGCCTCCCCTAGCACAGTTTGAAGCCATTTCCTCTTGTCCTGTCATAAGTATGATATATTTTATTTCAGGTCATGAATGGATCTATCATAACATCCTTTCCACTGCCTAGCAGATACTGTCCTCTACATTTTTCAAGTTGAGGAACAGTTTCCTTAAAGTCATATCAAGTGTCTGTAGCAAAGCATGACTTGAAAAAAACCTGTCTTTTGAAGTTTAATTTTCACAGTTTTCAGAAGTCAGACAGATTGCATAAGAACAAAAAGGAAACCCTAGTTTGTTAGCTTGCTTCAAACTGAGTATAAAACATTTAGTAGTTTTTTCCTGAAAGATGGGGCATACCAAGTAAAAGGTATGTTGTTACATTAAAAAAAATAAACCCAAACAAGCCCACAAAAATTCTACTCATGTTGCATGCTATAGATCATAAAACTGATCATCTTGAGTCTGGAAATTTTGAAATTACTGGTGCTTAGCCAGTTGGTTGGGTATGGTGGAATTTTTATCAGTTATGTCATATTCCTTTTGACTGGAGAACTGATTAAGTCTAGGAGCCTTGTTTGTTGTTCTGAGCTGAAAGATAAATTAGTGATGGGATTGAGCATTTTTCTGTCTTCTGTCTCTCTGTAGGAGAGTTCAGCATCCTGCTTTCTTGAACACAGGAGGAATCAGACAAATGGGGCACTTCTGTAGCTGTAAAATGTCGAGCTATTTTCAGCTAGCCTGTCAACCCAAAAGTTCATGATCTAGTTTTTTTGTCTCTGTGCCCATGCTGATTCAGGCTGTGTTCTCAATCTGGTTTTGAGTTTTCAATCTGCTTCCCTGCATGAGCTGTTAATCTCACAGGCACTATCCACACAATACCTATTAATTTTTTTTCTTCTGTCATCATTAAACATGTGTCTGCCTGTGTTTTGATTGCAATGCACCTGATATTTGCATTTGAAGGCTTTAATCACTTCAGTATTGGGTTCCAAAAGGAAACCTATTGACTTCTCCCAGGCATCTTAAATGAATGTCGGGAGGTGATGTCAACTGTATAAAGATTTAGTCTAAATTATGGAAAAATTTTAGAGGCCTAAAACTTTCCCATATTTTAAGAAAGCAGATATAATATGACTGGAGTCCATCAGTCACCCCGGCAAAGGTGTAGTTTGCTGTTTGTGCTGCCAAAAACTGCATTGGGCTTAGACTCGGTGCCTCCTCCCATGTTCTTCAAGAGTAAAATGCAGTCCTTGTCTGAGACACGGGACAACCTGTGTATCCTGAGTGTCAGGGAGCAGGGAATGACAGCCACGTGTAAACTGGTACACACAGGTTGATTTCATCAGCCTTCAGGTGAGCAGAGTATGAAATACTGGAGATGAGTTAAGGAAATCATGTGTCTGAATGGAGCTGCATCCCATCTTATGGATGGGGCAGTTTTATCCTGACTGATTTTGAGGGAAGGGCTAGAGCCTGCTCAGCCAGTCACTCTGCTGCTTGGCCTTGTCTAGAGCTGATTTACTGGCAGACCCGTGTCTGCCACTGATTGCTGCTTAGCAGAAAAATTTCAAAGAACCCTGAACTTTGGTTAATGAATTGTGAAAAAAAAAATCAAGTATATAGTAAGCTTGAAAAAAAGCTGTCTTATCTGAGAGACATGGAATGGCAAATGACTAAGGGAATATTCAGTGGTAAGTGGGCACTGAAATTCTGCCATAAGATAAGACCTGACCCTGACATTAACCCCTAACATTGCTAGCAAGGATTTCCATCTGTGGTGTCGTACTGACATTTGACTAGGAAATATGCTCCCCTCTTGGATAATCCCAAACTGTTTTTCCCTGCTTTTGTGTTAGGAGTGTAGAGGTAACTAATATGTAATATGTTCTGCTTTGCAGCAAGTTAGCAGCTGAAATATGCAATCATTTGAACAACTCAATGCTGTTGCATTATGCATCAGAGAAACTACATTAAGTGTCAAAGCCATAAAGGCAGGCTGCTTGGTTCTGATAGCAGTCAGGCCGTGTTTTATTTCTTATTAATAATCACAGACTAGAAGAATGAATATCCATGCAAACACTTCAGAATTCCTGTCCCGGGAGGTGGCTAGTAAACATAAAAGTGAAATTCAGAAATAGCGTTCTTCATTAGCTCATTTTTTGCATATGTGCTGCTTTCTACACCTAAATTAGAAATCTTCCTTCTTTTTTTCCTTTTTTATGGTTTTTGATTTACAGACATCGTTTCATGTCACTCACTGCACAATAGCTTTCTACTGCTATTTATATTTGTCATATAAATATGACATGTTGTCTGGAACAGTCATTTTTCTATTGTTCTTTCACAAATCTGTGTCCATTTTGTTCACAGCATTATTTCTGTCATGCTGGTTTGCTTCTGACACTGGCATTTCCATCTGGGGTTATTTAGAGTTCAGTGGTAAATGGCTTTTTCCTCAAAGGTTGCACTTTTCTCCATAGCCAGACTGACCTTTTCCTTGTGTGTTCCCACTGTTGCCATTCTTTATGATGACCTCAAATACTGATTGTTATTTTATCGTTCTCAAAATTCAAATTTTACGATGCCTCAAAAAAGTCAGGATACTGTTACATAATTCTCAGGTCTCAGAATATATATATAACATTTAATGGCATCTTGTTTGTTGATCAGCTTACCAAAAGTATCACCCAACTCAATCAAGAGTATCCTTTCAAGCAAAATCTTGAGAGAAGTGATGAGACCAGTGTAGGGTGAAATTCAGACTGGTCCCTGTTAGTGCACTCTTTGTCAAGACAGTAAACATGCCTCAGTCTTTGTAGCTGATTTAAGCTATGGTGCCTGTGGTGGGAGGGGGTTTCTCAAGGAAATAGGAGCAATAAAGGGCTACACAGCCCTTTCTGAGTCCAAACTCGAATGTGGAAAATGATGTACTTTGCTGGAAAAGCTCCACACTGTGATTACTGCAACTAAGAGCCACCAAGGGACAAGTAGTGTTTTTTAAGTGTTTTTAATGAGGAGTTATACCAAGCATGGCAGCACCATACTGAAAAAAATGGTGGTAAATAACTAATACAGCTGCATGGTACAGTACAGCACCTGCTGGGAATACTTCATAGAAATCACACAAGCGAGTGATTTGGGCACTGCTCCTGCATATACATCCATAGTTCTTTGGTTCCGTGGTTACTTCCTTGCAGGTAGGTCACAGAACCCCGCAGCGTATGTTGACCTACTTGTCCTAATCCATTTGAAAAGATGGAATAGTGTGGAAGAACTTGGCCCTGCTTTTGTTTTCCTGACCTCACCTGAAATTTGACTGAAGGAGAAGGTGCTGTGATACTAATTTTAAGTAACAAAGTACTTTTAGACAGGAAGAACATCTCTTCAGGAGCCAAACTATTTACCTTAGCTATAAATAGGTATCTGAACAAAATGAGCAACCTGGTCTAGTGGCAGAGGGGTTGGAACTAGATGATCTTTAAGGTCCCTTCCAAGGCAAACCATTCTGTGTTTCTATGAAAATACCAATAGCTTACACAATGGTTAACACAGGGAACATCTGCCTTTGCAGATATCTGCAAACATACCAACTTGTATTCAATACTTCACCCAAATGCAAGTGAACTTTCTTTATCTTGCAGTCCAGGTTGTCTCCTCCTCATATTTTGAGCTTCATCTGCTGCTTCCTTTTTTCCATACTTGATGCCAATGCCAGTTGCATCTGCTTCTCACAAATGAATGTGCCTCTGTGCCAAATGCATCTCCAGTTCCCATCTTGTCCATTACTGGCTTTCACTAATATGCATTTCCCATCTCCTGGAGACATTTTGACTCTTTAATGTCCAGTGTGTTCAGGAGGTAATTGTGAAGGCTGAAGGGGGCTGCTCCAGCTCTCCCAGCTGCAGTCTGTTCATGCTGATGGCTGACCCTGAGCTGTTTTGTCCCATCCAGGTCTGGAAAACAGTTGTTTTTGGAAGACAACTATTGTGCCTGTTATAAAGTTAGATGGCCTGTAAAGTTTTTCAGGTGATTTCAATGACTGATGGCTTCAGTGAAATAAGTGGGTGTAGTTAATTGGAATATTTATATCATAGTTAGGTTACATGGTTTTATAAATAAGTAAATGTATTTAACAAATTATTAAAACATAAAAATCATAACAGAACAAATACTTGGCTACCAGCTGAAAAATACTGATATATGGTTTAATTTAAAAATGATCAATCTCATGCAAGGCCTTAAGAGAGGGTATGTCTGGAAAGTTTAAACTTTTTGATGTTCTATACAGACTGTGAACTACAGAAGCAGAAATGTCTACTTACATTTAATTAAAAGACATCTCATGTTTCTCTCTTGTTGCATGGATCTGCATAATTTCGATCAATATGGAAAGCTAAATATATTGCCTCACTTTTTCCCCTGATTTTTAACATATTGACTGCAGTTTAAGAAAGAAATTGAATAGTATGATAAACAGTAATGTTCAGATTTGGTTTCATAGGGAAAAAAGTTTATATTTTCTGTAGTCATAGGTACAATGAGATATGAAGTATGGAGTAATTTTCTATTATGGTATGCACCCTCCCCAAAATCTGTATTCACAGCCATTCTTGAACATCACATGTGCTAAAAATGCCCCTTCAAAGTACATTTGAGGAAAATACAGTATGCACCTGGAAGGCCATCATCCCTGTGGGCTGCCATTTAACTATCATTCTCTGGTGGAGAGGACTTCAGGTCCCATTTTGTAGCAATGCACTCACAATATGATGCTTGGAGAATGTTGTGCCAGAGATGGGCTGATGAAGATGTCAGCCACTAAGAATGCTTTAAACACTGATGTTTTTAATGTGTTTTAAATGTATTAAATGTAAAAACTGCAGCCTTCTTCTTCCCATAAACCCCTGCCAGACCAGGGGGCTGGGAGAAGGACAGTGACCTCACATTTCCTGTCACCCCCTCCCATGGAATGTAAATCCCCTTACTCTGATTGGCACAAAGCCAGACTCCCCCTTGTCCCTTATTGGTGAATTTGTATCCCTCCAAAGTCCATATAAACCTTTCCCCCTGAATAAACTTCCTCTTTGCTCCTGCCCTTGCCAGTGGTCCCTGTATGTTCCTTCCAGGGAGCTCTCAGAGGCCACATGGTCTGGGTAAGCACTGAGCACTCACTTCTCCTAGGTTAATGGATTTATAATCCAGGACCAGGAGAAAGTGATACCGTTGCAGATTACCTTCAGATCCACGAGGCTACACAAGAAACCCTACACTATAATACCATTTATTCATGAGCTTCTCCATCCCTCTTAGTCCTACCTGCTCTTCTGCTGTATTTTGATTTTACCCCAGGCTGAGTGGCCTTTACATTTGTCTTGTAGGGTCTTTATTGGACAGGTGGTTTTTGCTCCATCTGGAATTAGGAGTAGTGAGCTGTTGAGTGTAAGTATGTAGAGTAAGATATAATTTATTAGCAGCGTTCCTGAAACAGTCATCTTAGATTCACAGATAGAGTGACTGAGTCAGTGCTTAACAGTTTCATTAAACTGAATTTCTTCTTATTTGGAAAATCCTATTTGGCAAGTTGCTGACGCTTGCTGTTTCAGTAACTTACTGTCTTTTGAGAAGACAGCTGGGTTAATACATTATTGAATATTTTTAGAATCCTTTAATGCTGAGTTCACAGGATTCTCTAAGTGAAGTAGACTTAAAAGCTGAGAAGTTTTTGAAGAGGGTTTTACTTTGAAGTTTTCAAGGGGCTGCTTCAGTTCCAGTGCCAGTAAAACTTAGAATGTGTTCTGAAAGGGTATAAATAGTAGCAGTGAAACAATGGATTTAATTTGGCAAGTAGTTCTTATCGATAGGAAGGCAAAGGAGGCCACAGCTTACAGTGGGCACAAATGTATTCTCTACTTTGTGGTTACATACAACTGAGCAGAAATTAGGCTTTTAAGGATAATTTTTCACTGAAATAACATATTACCATGGCTTAAATCTTTCTCTCATGTATTAGGGAAAAAAATAAAAATCATGGTTTTTCAAATGTGTTTGCTTTGAGTAAAGATATATGAGAGAACATCTGCCTATATTAGGCCAAATATTCTTAACATTAGAGGCCTTCTTTTGCCTTTAAGAATTGGGTAATGTAATTTTCATCCAAATGCCTGTTTTCAGAGGCAATAGAATCAAATCAGTTTTTGCTTTGCTTTTATTTTATATATTAATTTTATTGCTATTTTAATTTTCTTTTTGTGTGCATATAATTGTTCATTACATTGTTTTTTTATTACTATATTATTGCTGAGTTTTCCCCTCTGTTTTTCATACCTAAAAGATATCTCCATCACATCTACTATCATGGCTTGTACCTTTCTTCCAGGTTGCTCCAGAGCTGCCAAAAGTAAGATTAGGAATTGTCACTAAGATATTACTGCCTTACTAAATCAGTCTAAGCCAGTAACAAGAAGAGAATAACTGAAAATTATCTATATATTTTGACACTTCTCAATCATTTAAATATTGTTTCTTTTCAGCAGAATCCACTGAATATAAATGAAATGGAGGGGCTGACAAACTCCGTGTTTAGCATACCAGAGGTGTATTCAGTTCATTTCTTTTTCTTTCAGATTTCGAGCACACTTTTCCATACCGTGACATCAGCTCCTGTAATAAAAGATTGTTGGAAACCGAAAGCAATTAAGAGAGACTTGTCGGCTATTTATGCTCTTTAAAACAAAACAAACCACGCGTTTATTTTGTGGAACTTGAGGAGAAAGGAGTTGATGAATTATCAGCTGGCCTCATGCAGGAGAGTTAAACACTGGTGCTAATTAATGGCTAGTTAGCAGAGCACCATCTTGATCTCAGTGGAGGTCGCCTGGATGGGGGCCATAAATCCATACTGCGAATGAGAACAGGTTCAAGATGCTTCCTTTCAGCTAAATGAGATGGTGGCCCTCTGCTGCTAAGGCAGTATTTATTAGGTCAGAGTTGGGAACTTGCAGATCTATTTCATTCCCGCTGGTTGTGCAGCTGCTTGTTGTTGTTGATAATTTTTCCAGGACTTCAGCAGGTTTTTTACTGTGCACTGTTCTCCTCTTGCAGGCGTTTGGACAGTCCTTCTCAGTTCACCGCAAAGTGGCTGAAGATGGAGAAACACGTGAAGAGACTCTCCTCCAGGAATCTGCATCAAAAGAAGCTTACTACCTTGGGAAGATTTTGGAGATGCAGAATGAGCTCAAGCAGAGCAGGGCGGTGGTCACCAACGTCCAGGCAGAGAATGAGAGGCTCACTGCCATTGTCCAAGACTTGAAAGAGGTAAATGGGGGTATGCAGGCAGCAAGGGGCTGAATTTTGTTGGAGTATCATGGATAACATGGCTCTGAGTTAAGGAAAATGTTACAAGAAGTAAAAATGCTCACCTACATGTCTGTGATCATCTCAGAAATCACATGGCCTGAGAAGGCTACAATTTAGAAATGAAAAAATGTAACATATATTTAAACAAAAACAACAATATCTTGCAAATATAGTAAAATCCAACTCAGGAAGCTATAATTTCCTAAGCACCCTTAGCATTTTGCATTGTATTTTATAGCAGCTATATACACAAATCAGGTTTCATTAAGAAGTAGATGCGTGCCATTTATTCAACTGTTCCAGATAAAATATGTGATTGTAATTGCTGTTCCACTGGTCAATTAAAAAAAATCAGATTTATATCTATTTATCCTAAAATCTTGGTGGCAGACAACCAGCTGCTGACACACCTACCTAACCTTTTGGTTAAGCTCACAGGTCATGATGATATGGGGTTCAGTTACAAATGAACAGTTAGAGAAAATACCCGTTTGTCTTTATATTTGATTCCTCTGGGATCTCCTTGCTTTTCCTTCATGTGCAAATCTCCCTTCCATTTCCTATCATGATTATCGATCTGTAGGTTGTTCAAGAGGCAGTTTCTGTACCTGTCCTCCCTAGAATATTGACTGTCCTCATTTTCTTGGGGGTAATAGTAACCCCTAGGGTGAAGCCAGCTGCAATTATTTCCTGCTCTAATGCTGAAAAGAACCAAGCCATAGTGGTTAATTAAAGTGCAATAAAAGAATTTACTTGAATAAAAATAAAGCTGATAAACTGATTGTTATTATTAAGATGATGTTGTACCCTGAGTATAAAGTCCTTGACTATCTTGAACTTTTATTTTGTGCTGCTACAATCAATGTATTTAAACATAAATGGGATTAGTGCAGTCAGTTCATTATCCAGATAATACCACACACTATTATGATTAATTACTTGAATAATAATAACAGACAGAGAGTGATTGACAATTGCTTCGAGCTCTTTGGGATCTTGTCACACTGAATTACATTGGTATTTCACTTTGTGCTCAAAGGAATCTCACCCTTATACCCAGCCTGTTATACCTTAGTCCAACCACATAAATCCTACAGCTGGGATGTTCAAGTGCCTGCAGAAACAAGATACCCTCCTTCTGTTAGTGTTTATGAACCTCATCTGCTTAATTCTGGGTACTGCAAATAGGAAGAAGCAGACTTATTCCAAATCTCAACAACCACAAAGGTGGGAGGAAAAAATTACAGAATTTCTGGTACATTTTTGGGTAAAGCCAGAGTTAGATGCTGCCATGGGTGGATTGCTACAATGAGGAAGAAGTTTGTCTCTTTAGCCAGTGTATTTGAAAGTTTAATTAGATAAAAAATGAAAAAAAAAAAGGATGATCTTCATGTGAAGAACTGGACTGAGTCATGTAAAGATAGATTGTGGACATACGTCACTGGGTTGTATAATTTCTTTTCCCCTCCTTTCCCATTCCCCTCAAGACAATAGGCTTTATAGTTCTTTTTTAAACCTTACTAAAACAAACATCTTATAAACTAACACCTTCACTCTTAATACAAAAACTTTGAATAACTGCTGTGTTGTTCTGGAAGTGTTTTTGCATGGATGACACAAATTTATGGTAGTTTATCCACGCACTCAGCCACTTATGGTACTGAAGGCTGATAGCTGTGTTTTCAGAAAATGACCCTTTTTATTGGTGTCATGTCCCTAAATAATGCAATAGGTGCTTCTCCATTCTCTAGCCTGTCATGGGAGTTATCTTATGAATATGCTCTGCTCTCAGAATTAGCACAGAAATCCATAGTCATGTGAATGTGTCTGGGCATTTTGTGAACCATCAGAATGCACTCATATGAATGCTGATGACTTTTAGGAATCCTGGGAATTACATAGCCCTGGAGTTGAAAATTCATGCATTTTAGCAAGTACCTGCCATCCAGTCACAGCTGATGTCTGCAGGGCAGCTTGACCTGGATCCCTCTAGCTGTAAAAAGAAATGTATCAGGCTCTGGTCTCTGGAGATTCCACATCTCAGTCTGGAAAAGCAAACAAACTGATTTCAATACTCTTATCTAGGAAAATACAAATGATTAAAAGAGTAAAACACCAGCAGCATTATTTTTGAGGTAATAAAAAAATCACTGAATTACAGAATATGCTGAGTTTGAAAGGACCCACAACAATGGAAATACTATTAACTACCAGCTAACTAAACAAAATCTGTATTTTGGAAAGCTGGTAGCCTTTTTCATTCTTTTCTCCCACCAAGACCTCAGATAGGATGTATAGAAAATTATTTGGAGATTTTTAAAACTGCTGTAACTTGAACCAAAACCACACTAATTTTAAAGCTGAGGCCAGAGATATCATTTTTTAGCAGTCAGAGACCAGATTTACAAAATCTGTATGTTAGGCTTCACATAGTTTATGGTAGATGGCCTCTCTGTATGGAGAGATCATTATGGCTATTAGCTCATATAACCTCTTCTAACAGCATGTGAATTGTGTACAGTTATTATGAATGTTAAAGAAATACTTCTTTAAAAACATCCTTAAAAGATGCAGTCTTCTATAATTTTCTGATTCTCTGGAGTCTGTTTTTTCCTATTTAAAAACACTTACAGTTGGGAGATGAGTGACTTTTTTTTCCATTCATGCCACGGAAAATCTTATGATAACCAAAAGCACTTTATAGCACCAAAAGTTCTGCATAAAGAAGATAAAATCACTACCTTGAGAAACTGATAACTGGCAAAGGTGGTTATGCAAACACAGATGACCCAGCTCAGAGGTTGGAGCACAAAGCTCTCCATGTATATAGGTTGTACTTGATTATCAAAACAGTCTTCTCAAACCTAACTTGTTCTGTGATATCCATAGAAAGGAGATCTATAGGTGATGTCAGTATATAGGAAATCCTACTCCTCCATCATGAGAAGGCTGAATGTCTTGGATCTGGGCGTCTGACCCAAAACAGGTGGCAACTGGAGGGGAAAGAGCATGAAGCAAAGAGGAAGCAGGAGAAACTGTAGAAAATAGTGATGAAAAGTGATGGTACAGCTTGAGTTTTGTAGGTATTATGAGACTCAGATTAGGAGTTGTGTGAGGTGGGTACATGAAGGCTTTCGTGTCTGCCAAGGCTGGCAGGTACAGGTCAGCTCTTTCTTCCTGTTAAGACTAGTGAAAAGAAGAAAGTCAGGAAGAAAAGGGTTAAAATTCAGAGCCTCTCTACTAAATGTCAGTGCAGTGGCTGCAGGGATTGCAGAAAGAAATGGGCACCTGGGTTACCTGCAGATGAACAGGGAGGTTTGTGTGATGGCAATGTTAATGGGCCATGGAAACAGCACACACCTGGGCTTCTGGAGGGCAAAAGCAGCAATCAGGGCAGTGGAGTAGGGAGAAAAATACGAACTTGTGATATATTATGTGCTAAAAACAGGTGAAAAAATACCTAACATGAAGTTGTACAGCCCTGCTGAAATCAATAGCTAAATATTTATTCATGTCAGCAGTACAAAATCTTGCACTTCATGCTAATCAGGAAACGTATGGATGTGATAGCCTGGACTTTTTTTGAGGGGAACCTATGCTTGAGAAGGAGAAGGAATTTACAGTCAGCCTCTTTAAGTTTCATCTAAAAAAATGAAATATTAAGAACTGGATTTTCTATATTAAGTATAGCTGCATTTCTAATTGGCTGTTTCCTATTTAGAAATTACAGTTTTTCAATCTGAAGATTTAGGAGGTTTTTTCATTTTTGACAATTTTGAGTAAAGACCAAAACCTTTATATTGAACAGATATGGAGTCAATACCTTGTCATGGTTTTATCAGAACAAACACACCCATTTCAAGTTCTTGTTGCTCTGGGTTTAGACTGTGATGGGATTTGGTTACACAGGGCTTCTTATATAATGGAGGATCTAGTTAAATCTAAAAATGGGTTCCTTTATATATTGAATTGTCATCTACTACTGGAAGCTTCTGCAGTCATTATGTGCCTAAGTTTCTACCTGTAAAATTTTCTGTGCATCTAAAGGTCTGTTTCCACATCAGGAACAGCTCTGGCTTGGACTGAGGTCTGCCACAAGACTGCTGCTACATATTGAGCACTGCTGTAGGTGCTACTGGAATCTTCCAGGGACATGTTTCCCAGCTCATCACCTAGTTATGTCTTTCCACTCTCTCATTCCGTGATTGTGACAAGGTTTGGGGCTCCAATTTTTCTCTGTTCTTAGTTCGTTCAGATGAAGCTGTTCCACATTGTTGGGGGATATTTAGTATTTTGTGGGTCAGGGAGAGTGGGAGGGAGCACACGGATAAGAATGGCTGTAGCCTAAAGGCTGAGCCACTCAGGTGGGAATAGGGAACTAGTTCTAGTCCCTGTTTCAATTAATGTTTGATAAGAAATACTTAAATATTAATTGGGGCAGTGACCAGAACCCCAGTCTCTCCTCTGTGGGGTGGCAGCCCTCAGCAAAGGCCATCTCCATCCTCCAGGGAGAGCATGATCTTCAGCCTGGCTTTCCCACAGCTGGTGGTTTGACTGATGAGCTGTTGGAGGGATGTAACCCCAGGTTACCAAGTGAGGCAACTTTCACCAACTGTGTTGAAAAAAGACAGAAAAGCTAAATTTTGGAGAGGAATCTCTGCTAGGAACCATGTATTGCAGGAAGAACCTTTTAGTTGCCTGTCTGTAGTGACAAAGCTAGTGAACTCTTTTGGATATTAGCTTGCTTTTCCTTGTCATTGTCTAATTTTCTTCATGCACAGCATAGGGAACCTGTGAGTGTGCTCTGATGATTACCCTAGACAATAAAGTGATTTAAGTGACTGCAGTGTTGACTCTGACAATGCATGTAGCATCCTTACATGGTCTCTGATCCCTCATGGTTTTGTCCTGTGCTTCCCAGTGTCTGCATCAATGGCCTTATCCCACTCAATCTACTGAAGAATGGAAGTTTACTTAGCATCTACCAATTAAATGAAGCCTGGATTATAAATATTTATCTTCTTGCTAATTTTATGCTGGCACTTGCAGCAATGACTTCATATTGTGACCTGGACCAAGGGATCGAGTGCAGTCTCAATCAATTTGTAGGTGACACCAAACTGGGCAGGAGTGTTGCTCTGCTGGAGAGCAGGAAGGCTCTACAGAGGGATCTGGACAGGCTGGATCAATGGGCTGAGGACAATGGTATGAGGTTCAACAAGGCAAAGTGCCAGGTCCTGCACTTGAGTCACAACAACCCCATGTAGCACTACAGGCTTGGGAGACAGTGGCTGGGAAGCTGCCTGGGCGAAAAATACCTGGGTTGCTGGTCAACAGCCACTGAACATGAGCCTGCAGTGTGCCCAGGTGGCCAAGAAAGCCAGTGGCATCCTGGCCTGTATCAAGAATAGTGTGGCCAGTAGAACCAGGGCAGTGATTGTCCCCCTGTACTTGGCACTGGTGAGGCCACACCTCGAATCCTGTGTCCTATTTTGGGTCCTCATGTCAAAGACATTGAGGTGCTGGAACATGTCCAGAGAAGTGCAATGAAGCTGGTGAAGGGTCGGGAGTACAAGTCTGGTGAGGAGTGGCTGAGGGAATGAGAGTTGTTTAATCTGGAGAGAAGGAGGCTCAGGGGAGCCCTTATCACTCTTTACAACTTCCTGAAAGGAGGTTGTGGTGAGGTGGAGGTTGGTCTCTTCTGCCAAGTAACAAGTGGTAGGGCAAAAGGAAATGGCATCTTGTTGCCAGGGCAGTTTAGACTGAATATTGAGAAAAGATTTCTTCACCAAGAGAGTGGTCCATTACTGGAACAGGCTGCCCATGGAGGTGGCAGAGTTGCCAACCCTGACAGTATGTAAAAGACATGTACAGATGTCATTTGGGGACGCAGTTTAATGGTGGATTGGCAGTGCTGGGTTAACAGTTGCACTCCATGATCCTAGAGGTGTTTTTCTAACCTAAATTCTTCTCTGATTTTTAGAGGGAGAATGCTTAAGAAAATATGCTGAAGTATTCAATATGGCCATTTTTAATTGGTGTTTTCATCTTAAAGTACTTTCATGCAAGCACTTTTTGAAAAGAAGCTGTAAGAGTGAGATGCTAGAGCAGCGCATGGAGATGACTTGGGAGGGTCAGAGCTGTCTGGGAACCAAAGTGGAGCTGGGCATAATAGAGAGACAGCATAACTGTTCCTCCTGTCAGGAGTGTGCTCCCATCACAATTTAGGGCATTGTTAGCACAGTGTAATTGATATTTACATTCCTTTGTTTTGGAAGTTACTGTCAATTGGTTAGAACCAGCACTACATTAGGCTTATAATATAAATTTGTTACTTGGCCCACTGAGAGGTGTTTTTTGTTTTCTTCCTCCTGTTTTTAGGAGAGCCCACTGAAGGGAGATTCTCTAGCCTGCTGATGCCAGGCCACCCTCATAAAATCTCCTTCCTCCTTTGCAGACAGTGTTAGTGGGTGGTGTTTTTGCATTAAGAGCCTGCAAAGTTGCTAAAAATCTATTTTTTCTGTCTGCTTTCAGGAAAAGTTTTCAGATTGAGCTTAATCCAAAATGTCATAGAACAACATAAGGTTTTGTAACATGGGAAGTTTTATTAGATGTTGCTGACATGCTTCAAATCAAACTCCAGTCTATACATGTGTTTTATCTGGACCTCATAACAAACCAGTGAACAGTTCAGGTGTTGATGCTCTTCTGTGAAGGCACTTGTGTGTGCTCCATCTCGACTGGACAGGGCTGCAGGACCTCTGGAGGCTTTAGGCTTAACAGGGTGAAGAGTCACCCTGTCTTCGTTCGAATTCTAGTCCTCTTGGTGCAGTCTCTGGAAAATAATCAGTGCTTGTTTGTAAGTGAAGGGCACTGATGGGCTGCAAGTGGATTGACTGCAAGTGGTGCTCTTCACTATCACTGCAGGCAGTTCCTTTAACCCTTGTTCTGTTTTATCTTTCTGACCTTTACACGCACATTTCCATTCAAACTGTGTTCTTATTAGTCTTGCTATTTCTACATAGCACCTGCATCTGCTCTCTCCAGACTGATGTGGACCAAGATGTAATCCCTGGGAAAGAAATCTACTGCAGAGTTTCTCCCAACAGGCCACAAAGGTAGCGTGCCAGGTGGGTTTGGTGACTATTGTCACCATGGGCTGTGATGGGTCAAAAATAGTATCAGCCCACAGTGAATTATAAAGCTTTGCTTTGTGGCACAAGGCAAGCTGGAAGGTGCCAAACTGTGGAGGTTGTCACCAATGGGAGTTTGGTGACAAAACCTTCTAGCTCATTTTCATGTAGTTTTTACAGTGGTTTTCTGAGCATGTTATTTTGTGGATGCTGGTACTTTTTAAACAGTTTCCTTTACCCTGTGCATTTACTTTTCCTGTTCACAGAACTTCTGAAAAAAACAAAATTACTTTCTTTAAAGACAGAAAAATAAAGCAAGCTGTGATTTGTAATCCTACAAAATCTCTTATTATGCTGTGAAATTGATAGGTATACTAATAGACTACTGTCTATCTGTCAAAGAAAGTGTTTTGAGTATATACCTGCCTAGTGTCAAATGCTTCTGAGTGTCCTTATTAACAGACAAAGGTTTAATTGCAAATCTGCCATTGAACTCCATCTTGTCCTTAGTTACCACCAAACACTTTCTTCTGGTTCTTGCTTCACAATTTGGCCAACAAACAACTTGGGTGAAACCAAAGATGGCCCTGGTAGACTCATCTTTTTGTTTCCCAGAATATGGTTTATAATCCTAAATTGTTATAAACACTAATGAAATGATTGCATTTCCAAATTCATACTCCTAAGCACCAACTGTAATAGAATAGGAAGGTCAACAGTGTGGGATAAATACATTTGTTGTAGCACTGTTTTCTCAGGGTCATCTTCAGCTGCTTCTTCTTCTGTTCTCACCCGAATATACCTGTAAGCCACATCTTTGAGTGGTTGAGTTTCTTGTTAATGAGCCCAAAACAATTACTTTGGATGCAAACTTGTTATCTGACACATTCATGACACTGTTTTCTTTGGCAAGGTTCAGGCATTTAGCTCTGCTGTGAATAGAGTCAAACAATGGACAGTAGGGAGGTCAAAAAAAGGCCAAGTGGGATAATGGAGCATAACCAAGGGACTGTTGCATAAATAACAGAGGGCCTTATTATAAATACTCAAATTCTCAGCTCCTTCTTTCAGAAAGGGTCCTTTGCAGGGCCTCAAATAGCAAATGAAAGAGGGTGCACTTTCAGCTGCACTTGGTAACCTCTGGGCAGTAATTAATCAAATCGGGGTCTGGCAGTGCTTGTTCTTACATAAGTCTTTTTAAATAATGACCCCTTATTTGTGTGCCGAGGTGGTGTTTCAAAGCCCTTTATGTACCCCCTTGTGCAAAGTATTGAGTGAGCACGGGCTGAGACAGCTCTGGAAGTCACGGGTATTACCTGGGTTCGAACAAGAATGAGGCAAATTTCCTGGAAGAGGCAGCCATCAGTGCTGCTTATACCTGAAGATCTAGTCCCAGCATCCACGGCTGGTAGGGGATGCCAGGAAGAGCATCATCATATAACATCCCTGTTTCTCAGGTATTACAAAATAGTGAGTGGCCCCTTGGATGTTGGGATAGCAGCTCTCTGAACTTGTCAAAATATTATTTTTTCCTTTGTGGCCTTAATTTTTTTTGAATGCATAACTTTGCTGTCTTGCTTTTTTTCTAGATGAGGAAACCCTCTTAAGAACTGCTTGTGCTGATTAATTCTTTTCAGTATTAATTTGCTGGTTAAAAATAACTTGGGCTTTTGTCTATTCAAGTGGTGTGGAGTAAGATGGTTTTTGGCAGTGCTGTGATTAGCTGTGTTGCCAATTTTTACAGAATCCTTGCAATGTGATCTGGACTCTCAAGAGCAAGAGCCCAGGAGCTGTGTTGGCTTGTACCTTGTGACTTCATTAATTTGCTTTGGATTAAGTGGGGAAGGAAGAAACACTGGGTGCCAGACTTCCTGAAGCTTGAGCCCAAAAGCTCAAGCATTCTTCTAGATAAAGTAAAGGCATAAGGAGAAGGAGAAATTTTTGCTGAAAGTCCTCACTGCCTGAGTGCACAAGCAAATAGAGCATAAATTTTGGTGACTGGTGTCACTGATAAAGAATATTAAATAAAGAATAAAGGTAAATTTGTTGTCCTTATTCCAATTAATTTCCTTTGATTTTTTTTTTTTTAAATATGAGCAGCTTCCAATTAAAAAATAGTCAAAGTTTCTCTGAGAGACTAATGTTTTTCTTCCCAGTCATTCCATATTAGGTTGTGCCTGGTAATTGTTGAATGTTTTATGCCTTGAGTACTCATTGGGATTACAGAACAGTAATCTCCATGTATTCCCAGTGATCAGTACACAAGCAGTGGAGTTGTGTTTCTCTTCTCCTGGGTGTCACCACGTGCATTGTGTCTCTGCCTGATTTTACCTTCTGTTGTTTTCTCCTGTTCTCTGCATACAAATGCATTGCTGCCTGTTTTCTGAACCTGCTTCCTCCTAAAATTTTGCTCCTGATTAAGCAGGGCAGAACTGATGGCACTGACTAGTCATTGACAGAGATGAGACCCACCAAACAAAACTGAAAAATCTGATCATCTCTTCTGGAGCTGTGATTAGTTCTTGGACCTTGAGAGAAACTCATGCATGCTGATCACATGTGCACAATAATTACCATCCAAGGTACTTGACCTTCCACATCTGCTCTTACTTGTTCAAAACCCACATTAATTTTCAGTTTATTTTTTTCTTCTTTTAATCAATACTGATTTATTTGTAAGGGTTTCTCCTGAGATTTACTAGGCAATTTGGTGGAAATGGAACTTACCTTTTCCTAGGGATATGTCTTGGCTATCAGAACATGGAGTATTGCCCATGACCTGACCCCAGAAGTGGATGATTTGTGAGGTGCAATCACAGTGAAATGGAGCATAACACATCTAATACATGCCTTTGAATAGTTAGCAACTACTAAAGGTGTTTTTGGCAAAAAACTCCACTGAACAAGAAAAAAATGAGAAGAAAACCTATGAAACACTGAAAAATATGATAAAACTTAGCATTTTTGGGGTTTATCTTTTTTGTGCTCTGTATGTTGGCATTTCCTCATTTGGATTATTTCAGCCTACATCCTACAAAACTGAAGTCTGTTCTGTGTGGCAGTGTGATGCTATCTTTAAATATGGTCCTCTGTGGAATAGGTTCTCCAGTTTCCTCCTTCTGCCTCAAACTCATTACCAGTTTGTCATTGGTATGAAATCATTAGTAAGTTCTTGGCTCCCATCATCTGTGCTAATTGTGCTTTCTGTAACAAACTCTGTTCTCGAAGGGGAAAAATGTAAGAGGAAGGTGACAGAAGGGTGAACAGCAAGGACCTCAAATATGCCACCTTTTTTTTCTCCCTTTGCCCTTATTACAATTTGTGAGACAAGCTGGTTATTTTTAGTTATTCTCAACAGTCAGTGCCAGTCAGCAGCCAGGAGGTGGGCAGCAAGTCAGGCAGAGGTCAGACAGTGTTATCACCCTTTCATTGTGATGGTCAAATCCACTTTTAAGCTTCAGGATTGAGAGAAATGCACTTTTGCTGGCAAATGTTTTAGATGTGTACGTGCAGATGCTCATTCATAATCGGAGCTTTTCTGCTTCTGTGTTATTGTTTAAAAAACCAACCAAATAGGTAGGACTAGATATGACTGCAGTTTTTGTCTTCAGTGCTTATTCATTCTGCCTATATAGCCTTTCCTCTCCTGAAGCACAGTGTGTTGGCCCTTTCAGTTAATTGTACCTTGAAGGCATCATCATAGATCTGTGATTTTTCACTTCAGTGAAACGGTCAGGATGTCTGCTCTGATCCTGGCTGTGAACTGTAGGTGAGGAATGGCTGTGGCATTGCAGTGTCAGCTTCAGAGTGAGCTGGGTTAGAAATGGGCCATTTCCCATCAATCCTGCACTCCTAGACACAAAAATGGGATGCAGAGGTGATAACTGTTCACAAATGCAATACTGTGATATTTTGCTAACAATAAAGGATATTATGCATTTGTTTCTCATGTTCTCCCATGTTTCATTTTCCTAAGGGAAATGGCAACACAACAGCAGCCAGATGATTCCAGATTCTGGTTCTTTGCTTAGTTGCTAGATGTGATTAAAATGGCAAGGGCAAAACTCTGGTCAGTGTTGAAAAAGGAAAGTGAGCTCAAGGCACATAAGAAAAGCAGGGAAGAAACAGTAAAAAAAAAAAAAAAAATCTAAAAAATAGGTATGGATACAAAGAAATCAAACTCAACAGTGTTGCATTAAGCCAACATTCATTTTTATTCAGTGTTGGGCTGTGCAGGGCATAGCCCTTCATATGCATGTCTGTCCAAACAAAGATTTCAAAGGTTTTTATATACTTTAACATCCCAAACCTCTACCCAGCTCGTTAATCAACAGGTAAGTCTTTCTCTGGGTGAACCTCCACCTTGGCAGTCTCTTGCACAAGCGCAGTTTGCAAGTGTTGACTTGATATATTGTTTCATATCTTATTGTTACAAGACCTCAACATCAGTCTTTAGTTAAAGATAAACTACTTCTACCTAAACAATCCTTGATTGATTTAGTTCTCTCTACCTAAGCAATCTTCTAGATTTAATTCTCTAGGGCATAAAGGCCACTGAAACTAATTCAAACCACAGCTGCATGTTTTGCTGATCTTGGTAACTTGTCTTCAAGCAGTGTTTAAGTAAGAGCTACAAAGTTACAAGGTTTAGGCAATAAGGACAAACTACAGAATTCTTAGGATTCTTAGGTTGTAATTGGGACTATCATTAAATGTCCCCCTTTCAGTACGGCAAGGGGTCTGTTGTCAAATAAAAGGGAAAAATTCAGTATTTTGGCCTATATAGAGTCAGCAACAAGGTTTGCTAAACTCATTCTGCCTTGTCTTGCTCCAGAATCTGAGATGAAAAGGATGGCCTTGTTTTGTTGTCCAAGACATAAATACAGTGCAGAAGGACTGAATCTGCAGACCCCTTAGTAAAGTGTTGGGAAGGAAGCTCAAATTCACAAAGACATCTAAGCATGTTTGGAATCAGAAGCATAAAGGAATCCAGGGAAGCCTCTGGATGGGCTTACTGATGATACACTCAGAAATGTTCATACATTTCTACAGCTGGAGCTCACCTTATTTTGGCAGCAATTCTCAAGCATTTTAATGCATAGTAAGTTGTTAAGCAAGTAAGAGGTAGCTATAGATACAGATTTATGTGATTAGTGTGGGTTTGATATTAATTTTATTGAAGGTCTTTGAATCATCATCAGAATATTTTTTTGGAGGCTAAAACATACAGCTGTTTTTCATGCAACTTGGTTTACCAATGCTCTATAAATGTCAGTGGAGATTTGAAGTCAGACCCTTGACAGCTTTCCTGGTGCTTTGGGTTTTTTGGTTTTACATTTTTATCCATTGTGAATGCTTTTAAGAAGCCAGTTAGAGTTTTCCATTACCACTGTTCTTGCCCTCTAGAAGTTATGACTTACTCTTCCTCCTGATCTCACTACATAGTTTCTTTTCACCAAATTTCTTGTGAGATGGAGATTTATGCCAGAGACATAGCTGCCATAACTCTGTTTTAAAATAAATCACTTTATGGGCTATAAGTGAAATTGAACATTAAATTGCTAATAGAATTTAAAAATACTTCTATATTATGAATCCACTTGAAATTATCTCAACATCTTTAGGGGAAAGAAGTAATGGCAGTGTATGTTCTGAAGTTTAAGAGGTGAACTAGGAAGGAAAAAGGAAATTGGGTGAGTCTGTTAGCTTCAAATAAGAAACGTACAACCTTGCTGGTGCTTCTGTTTAAGAAAACCTCCTCCTTTTACCAGGTTATAAATAGCAAGAAACTCTTCTTCTTCTTCTTTTTTTTTTCTTTTTTTTCTTTTTTTTTTTTTTAAATATTCATCTCTAGCAGGGCAGCTGCACTTCCTGCCTCCTGCTGAGTTCAGGCTGTGGATTGCCTGGGTGAGCTAAGGACCAGTTTGCAGGAATTCATTGAATACGTGGCTTCTCACTGCCTCAATCAGAAAGGCAAGGCAAACGAACTAACCAGCTCAGCTTCAGCAACATTGATGAAAATTAATCATTCTTTTACCATTTACTTTGGGGAATCATATTTCCCAATAAATGCGTGTTACAAACTGAAACTCTCAAGCTCCCCTACCCCAGTCTACATTTTTGTTCTTAGCTGCACTCAGAGATACTGATGCTTTGCATAGTCAGAATAACCAGTGCTACAGCCTCTGTAACTCTGTGCCTTGAGGCAGAAACAGCCATGATTATCTCTTTTTAAAGAGACAGTTAGCAAAAATTGTCGGGTTTTGACTACAACTGGAAAGCTCCTTGCTTCCAAAGGCTGCAGATATGTTGGAGATTGTTTTCATTCCTGTTGTCATTTCATTAAAAATCATGACCATAACTCAGAGGGAACTGGGGAGATAATCTTTGTTTCCATCAAAAAGCAAATGCAAAGACTGAATTATCATTCTGTTTTTCATATCATATTGCACTGACCTGTTCCTCAGGGGTTGTAAGCAAGCCCAAGACATTAAAAACAATATAGGCTGGTTTCTTTTTTACATGCCCCTGCGTAAGAAAATTTAGTTGTGGCTATTTCTTTTTGTCCAACACTGCAGCAAAATTCTGGTATGTGCTACACCATCTTGCAATGCTTGTCTTATTGCTAAAATCTAACAACAAATCAGTTTTTGTTACATGCATTTAAGCTTTTTTGTTTAACAGGATTTTTTTTTAATGCTGCATTTTATAAGGAAACTCTCTCAGTTTTGCCTTGTAATGGTGGGGGCAGCTCTAAACTTTGTTCCCATCTGAAGTCTGAAGGGTCAAGTTATTTTTATCTCTAGAGCTGCAGCTGAAAAACAGTTCAGGTCCTATAAAGGTGTCCCTCAATGGTGGGGTGAAACGGGTTGTGAAAACAACAGTAAAGTGAACAAACACATGTCACTTCCTCCACTGAAGCACGAAACTCAGGGTCTGTTGGGTTGCAGAGCCGTGTGCCCTTTCCTCTTCTGGCTTTTTGCTTTCCATCTCCTGTCTGTAATCCATTAGAAACCCTCATTATTTCAGCATGATCAGGGTTAACTTCTAAACGTGATTTATTGCTGTTTTCTCTCATGAATACAGAGACAGAACCCATGTTTTCAGCTAGGCTGTTCTCCAGTCAGATTCAGATTTTTTTTTTCTTGCTATAATTTTGACTTTATAGTGTAGGATTATATTGCACAGCCTGGATAGCCTATTATTCAGCTAAGAGTGGGGAAAAATAATTTGATCTGAGTAAGATTGTATATGAAGCAGACATTTTGATTTTGGTTGTTTTGGGAAGCACGTTCATGTTCTTCAAAAGACAGATTTTTTTTTTAAAAAAATATTATTTATTTAGTATTTTCCTGTAGTTTTGACTACTTTACTTTTAGGAAATAACACTGAAGCACTAATTTGACCCTTCAGCAAAGTGCACCTGTAATATGAAGTCTCTCCCTCTCTCTCACCCTCACCTTTTCTCCTGTGTGTGGTGGTACCCTGTCTGTGCAGTTGGTCACCTGAACAGCAAGGCCATTGCAGCACCAATATCTGGAATTCTCACATACCTTGAAGTGAAAAGATTTGCTGAAAAAAAAAAAAGTCATTTATTTAAAGAACTTATGCTATGCAGATAGATAAAGAAGAAACAAATTGTTTTAATAGCAGAGATAGTTTTCCTGAGGTGAACATTTTTCTGTGTTTATGTACTTAGTGTTTCTCAGAAGAGGCCTCAGACATGCTTTCGAACAAATCACTCATCACATATTATTGTCACAGAGTCCAAGACACATCCCACCCCTTCTCTTAAATCCAGCCAGATTTAAGATTTAGTTATACTGGGAGGTTTAACTGTGGTGATGGAGATGTGTCTGGGTTTGCTGAGCTCCCTTGTGCATGGCTGGGCTTTCAGAGGGCACCGGCTGCAAGAAATGAGGTCCTAGCAGAGGTTTTCCTGTGCTGTCTGGGAGCTGCTGGCAGCTAGTGATAGTACTTGGGGCTTATTCCAAGAGGATTTTTCTCCCAGATGAGAGAAATGAATTTCCTGTGGCTCCAGTGTGGTTTTTCTGGGAGTGGATAAGCAGGATGGCAGTCAAGTTCTGAGCGGACATGGCTATGAAAGAACAACGGAAGCATTAATAGAGCATCTTCCGTGATTATGATAATGAACATTCAGAGGCTGAATCTGGGCAGTCTCTCTGGATTGTTGAGGTGGTAGGCTTTTGTTTGTTGGCCAAGATCACTGCAGTGTAAGGTAAGTAGGACTGGTTGGTTTTCATTTTAAGAGGAGCTAATAAGGAAAATAAAATTCAAAGCTGATACCACCAGGTCTTTTTTTCAGCCAGGAAATGGCTTTTGCAGATCCCTTTCGCTGTTGTTTCTGAGTAAAGGGAGAACTACAGGTATGTCTTCTGTTGTGGACTCCAACATCTTTTCTGTGCATCCCTCCCAGGAGGACTGTCTTCCTTTCTTTATCTGTGCATTATCAATTTTCAGTATATTTTGTAGCCTTATACTTTTAATAATTTTGTGCCTTACTCAGGCCAGACACATGCATTTCAAATATCCTCGGTGTAAAAATAGCCTGAAGGCAAACTCAGGGGTGTATTGCATCTTCAACTAAGCTAAGAAATTCTTTATTCAGGGGATGCAGTGTTTATACCCTCCAGCTCTGTGCCATTATAGAAGAATCACCATCCCTCAGTTCTGTGCCCTGATTCAAGGACATTAAACCTCACAGTTAATGTGGAAAAAGTGAATGCAGGATTTGCATTGGAATAAAGTTCTGCAACACAGAAACCATTTCCAACCTTCTTACACTTGAAGAGTTACCCCGGAAGGCTTTTTTTCCTGTAAGGTACAGAGAGCTGGCTACAAGAAGCATTTCACTTGGTGCCAGATAAGACTTGAGAAACTCTGTTCCAGTCTGTGGCCTTATTTGACTTATTCTTTTGAAATGTTTATGTGAGGGTAAGTTTCTGAGACCTTAAGTGCCATGCTTTTTTTTCCCCTCCTTTTTTTTTTTTCCTTTCTATTTTTCATTTTCCCCCTTCCCAGAAATGGCCTCATGTAGATATCAAGAGGCATCAAAGACCTGTTTGTCTGCATAGTATGTTTATCGATCTTGGCCGAAGTTAAGCCCTAAGGCAACCCTGTTTACTTCAGCTGAACTAGATCTAAAATATATTTACCTCTTTGTTTGAAAATTCCTACTAAAAATTGTTGCATGTTGCTTTTTAACTATTTCCATACTGGTTTGCTAAGTTGAAGGAAAAAATGAGACAAACCCTCAACACCTCTCTTTCATGATCTAATTTTCTTGTCCTTTGTGTGCATCACTGCACTTAGAGCTGTTGATGATAATAATGATAACACCAGTTCTTTTTCTGAAAAGGCTTTGCTGTGCTCTGCAGGCAGGGAAGTACTCCAGTAACTGCTGTAATTAAGACCTTTCTCCATTGGAACATATGGCAGGATGGGATAAATAGGCAGGAAGAAGGAAGTTTTATTTCTTTGACCAAGGTATTTTTTCCCCTGTGTGTTTCATACAGTTGTATAAATGCAAAAAGGCTCCACACCAGCCATGGTTTGCCTTCTGTGGCCAAGTGTTTGGCTCCCTGTAAACGCTGTCACACATGTTTTTGGATGGGCATACTAATTGTGCTCTAAACTAGTCTTTATTGGCAAGGTAAAAGTGTATGTGCTGTTCAAGATAATCTTCTCCAAAAGCAAACCCTGCCTGCAAAGAAACAAAACCCGAGGTAGCTATAAGCAGGCTGCACGTAGTTCAGGTTCATTCTGAATAGTGAAGCCCACAAATCAGCAGAAATGGGGTATCTCTGTATGTGATTTTCTTTTAGATCTACTAACATAGTGCTGGACAGTCTGTAATCTTTGATCCCGGGGGAGAAAAAAAAAAAAGTGAAAATTTCTAGCCCCCCTCAGAACATTGTATTTCATACATGAGTCATTTTCTAATATTATGGAAATTATAAAGATCATCTGGATAAGCGAGGACTAGCAATTCCTGGTGCTGCCATCTGTTCAGCTCCCTGCTGACTTGGTGAGATAATTTAACCAGTCTGTTCTTATAGCGCACATTTATCTTGTTCATAGGAGGGATAAAATACTATGGAAATAAATTCTGTTTGCAGTAAGACTGTTTATTGGTTTTGGTTTTTTTAAACTCGTGACATGTTTTGCAAATTTCCTACCTCTCTATATAAATGCATAGATTGTTTTGACTGCTAATCAAAAATTTTCACTGAGTTTTAAATGTGCTTTCAGTTCTTAAAGTGTATGATTTGTACAAATTTGTATATAATAAGATGAATTTTTTTCCCCTAATGGGGATGTTGAGGTACTGAGGCTGAGATCCTTATTTTAAGTAATTGGCTGCCTTCTTGTATTGATTTTCCTGACACTTCGGGATGATGTGAGATTATGCAGGAAATTTGTGTTGGATCCTAAAGGTCAGAAATTCCTGGGATTCTTGTCTCCACAACACTAACTCAAGAGTATTGCTTTCCCTACCCAGGGTTCAAATATCATAATCTTTTTTCCAGTGTTCATGATAATGAAGAGCTTTTAACAGCATCTATTTCATTCTTTACGTCTTGTGAAAGAGGACCCATACTCTGTCAGGTACTCTGTATTTCACATATATGGTGTGTGCTTAAACACAGAAATTACTAGCAACACTCTCTATTTTTCCTGATGAAGTATTTAAACAACCTACAATCCTTTTGTCTTGTTATTCATTTGCAGTGTATTACAACTGTCTTTCTCTTTAAAGAAAAGTTTTAAGAAATCCCTTCTGTATCGACTCTTTTTCTTCTATTTCCCAGTTACTCTCAAAGCTGTGTACCAATGCTAAATCCAAGTTGCTAATTGAGATTCTGAGCAGGAAAAATTGCATCATTAGCTTTTGTTCTCCTGTGAAAGCCCATATAAAAGTCCCCTTTCACCTTTGAAAACAAAGAAGAGTTCCTGTCTGAAACAAGTACTGCGGCATTTCAGTGTTTTTAGAAACTTGTACTGAACTTTATTCAGAGCCTTGACTGTCTTTATCAGTGCAATGCACAATCAGCACTGGTGCTGTTGTGATGAAATATGTGCTACTGGCAGAAGGAGGTCCATCTCCGAGCCATTTCCCAGAGCTGGGAGAAGGGGAGCCTTTGGACTTTGCGCAGAGCCTGGCAGGAAGATGATGCTTGACCTCAAGGCCAGTGCAAGAAAATAGCTGTGCCGTGGTCTGGTGTGGGCTTTGTGATCTGCTGCTGCTTTACCCATCCCTTCCAGTCTTGCCCTTGTCAGAAACATGGGATCCTGTTCAAAGCTCACTAAACCGACAGTGTTTTGGTGTTTCCTGTCTGTATTCTTCCCCTGCATATCCTGGATTAGCAATATGTGTGAAGATAGTTCTGTAGTAGGAGGAACAATAGGATTTGGGTGTGATTAGTCAAGCTCTGACTAACCTTGATTTACTACCCTTCACTTCAAGCAAGCATTCAGGGCCTTGTCAAACATAAAAAGAATGAAAAGCCATATTATGATATATATGACAGGATATATATATCATAGGACATTATGACTGACTGTTTCTGTTGTATGCTTTTAATGTGGCTAATTAACACACATGAGCTGGTATGTCCTAAAATGTGTGTTCTCACCTCGGCAGGTCTGCCCTGTGGGCACAAAAATTTGTGTCCACAGGGGTTGCCTAGCCTCTCTTTCTGCTAAGATGAAAGCCAAGAATATGACAACTCTTCTACTAATTGTTGGGGTTTCTTTTTCAAAATGATGAGTTGGTTTTATTTTTTTTTCTTAATTAGATTTTCCCCATTAATATGAGAATATGGTCTTAAGAGGTAACTTGGGAGAAAATTATAGTTAAAAAAAAAAAAAAGAAAGACTTCAATTGTCAGAGGATATCCTAAGGTTTCTGAAGTGTAGAGACTGGTTTGTCTCTCTGTCCACAAGACAGAGAGCACAGTGACATAGGCTGCTGCTTTTGGTCTCTGTTTCTGGTTCTTGTCATTGAAGTGTGATAATTTCTTTCCTTTTACCAAACAAATAAATGACTTAAAACAAAAACTTTTGTGAAGACAGGGGTACTAATGCATTTTATTGATGAGGTTTGACAAAGGAGCAGCCTGCAAGATTAGCAATCCTTTTTATTTTCTTGTAACTTTCTATTTAGCTGTTTTACATTATTGGTATGTTTTTCTTTAGTGCCTGTTTAACCAAAGTGGCAGATACCAGGGAGAAGTTAGTATTTGATGCAGGTTCAGCACACTCGTGCCTGTCAAAAAAAATGGTGAATAAGAAGTAAAGCTTGGAGGGGCAGAAGAACAAAACATTTTGGCAGTCTTTAATGGGAAGAAAAAAGATGAGAAATTATAGAGGAGAGAAAAAATTGAATTGGTGGTGGTGTTGGATAGGGGGGGATATTTTTATTGCTGAGTTTAGAAGAAGTCAGGGCAGGAAAAGCTTTCAGTACAATGTTTAGATTTCAGAAAAATGGTTGAAAAATATTTACTGGAATTTCTCTGGGTCACCCAAACACTTCCCCAAGAGAATGAGAAAAAAAGAAAATGGAAGTCTGTTTGAAACAGGGATGTTCAATTTTGCTTGAAATCTGCCTTCTCTTTTAGGAAACTAGCAGACCTACTCTCAAATATGTAGTTTACTGAGTAAAAGCAGTTTCTAAATAAAATACCAGCTTGGTCAGGGTCAAACAGCAGTTTGTCAGAATAGTGCTACAGCAGCTCCAGACCGTTAATGGGATTGACTGTGGAAAATGTTTAGGCTTTATGCTACATTTATTTACAGAAAAAGGGCCTGGTAGAAGTGGTTGTGATACCATTCTGTGCTGGGCTAATAATCAAGAGTACATCTGCATTCTGTCTAGTTGCTCCTGAAACTCAACTCACATCATCTCTGAGGGACTCAAAAGTGTGGGGGAAAACTATTTAGGATTCAAAGGCTGATGTCTTATCCTTTTGTTGCTATGTGAGAGCTGTCTCCAAAAGCATCCTATGTAGTGGTGATAGCTTGGAAGGTCCACAGGGAAAGAGACAGTTCCTGCTTTCTGAGGACCAAGGCCAGAAATGGATTTTTAGCTTAAACTTGAGGCTTTGAACTGCACATACAAAGAAATCCATTCTTTATGGAAACCCAGGGGTTTTGACTTAGTACCACCCCCACAATTAATGTCTCTGATTTGTAATGGGGATTTTCTGTTCCTAAAGCAACTCAGCTCTCTTCCCTGTGCTTGCTGCAGCTGTGCCCCTCCTGCAGCAGACACCAAACTGCTGCAAAGTGATGGCCACCATACTCTGGAACATTAAAGTGGGTAGCAGTTTAATTTCATATACTGGGGCAGTTTGGCCACTTGGTCTTAAGGATCCTCCATCAATCAAGGGATGACGAGGGCAAAGAACAGCAGATATGGCTACAGGGTTAATTTTGTCTCCTCGTTGTTTCTGGCTTTCACAAGAGGTATTTGCACTGTCTAAAGGCTGAAGAAAAATTACCTGTGCTATGGAAACTTTGATGTGATCAAAGGCAGAGAAAACTAAACAAGGGGTAATGCACTGCTAAAAGTTGTGATTAGATCAGAGTTCTGTTTGAGGGGATTTTCCTATTCTGCCCTTCTATTAAGCAATGGCCTACATTACACTGCGTAGAGAGCATTGGTCCAAGTGTGTAGGTGTGCTGTTTCCCATGACACTGAGTTATATATATAGATAGACAGATAGATATAGATATGGATGTGTATACATATGTGCCATATATACATATGGATGTGTGTATATATATATATGGATGTGTATGTATATATGTATATATATATGTGTATGTGTATATATAGATAAATAAATATATATGAATATATACAAAAATATTTTTATATTTATATATATATTTGTAAGTAGGCACACAAGATCAGGAGCATGCCAAGTCAATTCTCTGGTTAAGATGCTGGGTTAACTCAACCTCAGTATAATAATGAAGAGCCCAAGGAATTGTTAGCATCTGGGATTGCCTTCCCTGTAGGCACATGTAGCAGTATTTCAACGATGAAAAACCTGAGACTAGTCCACAACTGTATAGGCGTGACATAGAATATATTGATCAGTTAACAAAGGGGAGTTCATAAATCTCATCTTTTTCTTGTTGCTTGTCTGAATTCTGACCTAGTTCAAGTGTGATGTTGCTTTTTCTCCCTGAGGATGGCTGTTGTTTTACTGGATTGATTATTCTGCTGCACTTTTTTGCAGTGTATAACTGAATTCAGTTGTCCTCTATCAAGCCACTGGGCATACAATAGAATAAGAACTATAAAACTTGCATTTAAATATTTTCTGAAACTGATACTGAATTTCATTGTTAATGGCGTTACATCAAGATCTTAGTTTAGTACTTAAAAAACTGTGTAGTTTTAAGAATGCTGTGATGAACTTGGAGCCATCCTCTGATGTTTGTTATATTTTATATTAAAAATCAGAAGAAAACAAAGGAAGCATGAGCTATCAATCTGCAGTGGTCTGCTGGGATGGCAGGAAGCAGAGGGAGCAGTTAAGAGTTTGGACTACAATCCTTCACTGCCGTGGAAGTTTCATAGAAGTATCTGGAGGTTTACAGTCCAGCACTCCAGTGTCATACATGGGTGCCCTTGAACCTTGGGGACATTGCTGCTCAGGGCTAGATGGGAAGCTGTCATGCTGCCCTCATCTCCCCCAGGCAACCAAGGCTGCCAGGGCTGGGCAGTGAGGCCAGTGTGGCCCCCACCACATCTCACCTAGCTGTCACTGGCAGGCTTGAAGGCTTGAGCAAAGGCTGAGTTCAGAATTTGGAAACACTGATATTGAGATAAAGAAGACTTAGGTGAATATGTCTTTGAAATTCAGTGTTTTCACCTCTGCTTCTCACATGGACACATTTTTCTAGATTTCAGTAAATCTTGAAAGAGAAAAGTACTTCATTTACCAAGGTCCTTGAGGATACCTTGAGCAAGGACAAGAAAACTGCTTCCCTTTATTGCCGAACTTGGGATTTTGCAACAGCTCAGCTCCAAGATCTTCCCAGTCCTTTTGCTCACATGTGCTGTAAGAATCATCAAGATCACTCAATATTTGCCAAGTCCTCCTCGTGTCACAAGGTGTTTCTAGAAAGTCATCAGTGCTTTAGAGAATATTTTCTTTAGATTACTGAAAGGCTGGTTGAAGAAGGTTTTTTGTGGGTGTTCCCCATAGCTGAGCAATCCTATAACTTGCCTGGTCTTTTATTCTTGGAGTAAATACAGAATTTTATGACAATTTTTTTTCCATTTTGATGCATTGCAGGCAGTTATATAGTATTCAGTGTTTATTCAATTCTCGAAAGAATAATTTAATTCAAAGGCTGTGCAGCCATAGGCAACACGTTTCAATTATCTCAGTGAGAGTTATGGTATTAATAGTCAGCCCTTGCACTGTGTTCTTATGGCATACATCTGTGTTTTCGTTCTGCATGCTAAGCAGCAAGAATCTTGTTTGCTCAGCCTTTTAAGAAGGATAGAAAGCCATCAATGTAAAATTTACTACTGTTGACTCCAATATAAATATATATAGGAAATAAATAGGTGAGATTTACAGTCTGTATTAAAATGGGGGGGGGGGGGGGGCAAGGCA
>JAWWEV010000043.1:60832378-60854059 GCA_035583235.1 Hafferia zeledoni | reverse complement strand
AATTAATAAGGTATAAGGAAAATAAAGTAAGAATTCAGTTGCTTACCCCTGCAATGTTGATGGAATGGGGAAGACAGGGTAGCTTGTAGGTTGCCCTCCCAGAGGTGGAAGTTTTTCTCCCCAAGTTGCAGTTCAACTGCACTTCTTTTTATATCTTTTTTTTTTCTCCTTCTTCAGATGGTTGTGTGACTAATAGTCAATTTATTGGGGGGGGGTAATGCAGATGCCTGAGGCGGGGTGGGCCCTTGAGCAGTAATAGAAGATACCGCAAAGGAAGGCCCTGGTATTTTTTAACACTCCATCCTTTGTTAATCTTATGAGTTTGCCTTGCTTTTGTCTTCTGCGGGGAGCACCCCTCCAGGGAGCTGAGGCGTCTCCCTCAACCCATCAGGCCTTATCAGCTCATCACCCCACAACAGGTCTGACAAGAATGTCGTTAGCACCTATGCTGTCTTATTGCATTATTTACTTCACTGAAGAGTATCCATGCATTTTATTTCTTTTGTGTTTGCATCTTTTTTCTTGTGCTTCCCCTTTCCTTGTGTGTTGATTGCACACAAGGTTGCATTTTTATGTGGAATAAAGTTCTCTAATTTAGTGGCCCAATTTTATTCTTAACCACAGCTTAAAAACAAATGCTGCAGAAAGAGCTGTTAAAGCTAGGTCCTGGGCATCTGCTTCCTTCTGGCCCCCACTGCTTGGAGATGCAGGATCTCATTCACCCCGTCCTTCCTATCAGAGCACTCTGAATGCACTGTTCTAGATTATCTAAATCTAGATTATCGCGCAGAACTGGTTTGAGGCACAACCATGCTTATGCAGCTCAATGGGTACAATTTTGGGGATTGGCTGAGATAGGGAACAAACAGAAATAATTTTGACAATAGCTGGTGCCAGAGAAAGAGTAACCTGAAGCTATGGCTTCTGTTCATTTTGTCCCTGTTAGTCTGGCACAGTCTAACAGGACAGCTGACATGACCAGACATAGGTGTTTCTGAAAGATGGAGGCCAAGTTCCTCTTCTACCTTCAGTCCCAATCCCTGTTACACATTCTGGCTTCAGAGTGATTCAGGCAAGTTTTCTGCTTCTCAGGCTTCCCAGACTGGCTCATGGTAAGCACAGAAAAAACACACCAGGTGTGCAAGGGTAAGGATGGGGAAAAACTGGGTAATTATTCTTCTGGTGGCAGCTGGCCAATGTAGATTGACTTAGCTGCACTGTAAAAGGGCAGCCTCTTGCCTGAGGAGTCCGACAGCAATCAGCCTCAGTCAGCATCCAGATCCCAAAACGATGAGCTGTGGGTAACCTGAGCATCTGCACTGTCCGGTGCCCTCTGGCTCTTACAAGAACTTCCTCTGTGCCTTGCACTGAAGCAACTGCTCATCTGTCCCCGGCAGCGAGTTTCCAACAGAAGCTTCCTCAGCTTGTGTCCTCCTTCTTTCTCATGCTATAAAACCAATCTTTTCATTAGTTTTATATGCTTGTCTAGCAGAGCACTTGTGCCCATTTGTTCTTCACTTAGGAGACTTTCAGAAGGGAGACCCTCAGCCTGCACAGGGCTGTGTTCAAAAGCTTGGCTGGTGCATGGAGAGTCATGAGATGCTTCCCATAGGATTTGAAATTCATGCTTTCTGTATGTTGTTTTATGGGAAAATTTAATAGGAAGGAAAAAAAGTTTGAACATCTGATACAGCCCTTCCTCTTACTTTTATTCACCAAGTAAATTATATTTCTAAGCTTTTTTCCATCCTGTAGTGTTATGTGTCCATTTGACTTGCCCTGACATCCAGACTAAAACAAAGGGATCACGATCTGGCTGATCATTGTGGACAGTTTCAGCGATGTGTAAATTACTGGGTTTACATGGAATATGTAATCCCACTGCTGAAATAATGTAACAATTTAAAAAATAATAATAAAAATAAGACTAGCATTAGGTGGCACATATCTTTAACTCATTTTCATTCCTAAACAACAACAAAAAAATCTTTACATGAATCCTGTGGTTTGAAGAGATATGATATGTTAAGGGATATGGGGCTGTATTTCTCTTACAAAGCAAACACATCTGAATTCCTGGCTTAGGGGCAAAGCAGAACTCATTTTGAACTATAGAGTCCGCCTGTGCTTTCACAAATCACTTCTGCCTCATTAGTGATCTGAAAATTCAAACAAATCTGTTTTAATCCTACCTGTTAAATAGGAGTTTTTCCTCTGATGTAGTATTTCCTGGATTTCTGTTAAAAGAAGTGGATTTATTAAACATAGTTAATCCCTCTTCTCTATGCTAATTTATGGGTATACATTTTTGGTTATGGCTGAAAACGGAAGGAAAGCTGATGATTTCTGCTTTATCCTGCCAAGGCATAGGATGCTGTCTGCCATCCTACATTGTACCAAAGCATTTATCAGCAAGGTTGGAAAAAGCTGAATTGATTTGAATATATCCCTAAGTGGTTGATATTTTTAACATGTATTTTGGTGATTTCAGATTTGGATTGGAGAAATGCATCTATTTAAAATGACAGGTCGTTACTACTAGTGAATTTTTAAAATCTATTATCTTAATGTAAATTAAGAGATGGTAGAGAAGATACTATTGTTCAGTATACAATTAAAAAAGAAATAATTATTTTAATGCTGCCATTTCTAGCTGTGCTATTTCCTCAGACACAAATGAATGAAGTTGTATTTTAGTAGGACATTCTAATATGTCCTTTTGTTAACAGGCATTGTTAGTGGGAAATGTATTGAGTTTCAGAAAACTGAGTTTAAAATAGGTTTCCAACTGTTTGGCCATTACCATCTTTTGTCCTGCCCCCTCGCTGATTGCTTTAAACTAATTTTCTCCTACACTTCTCTCCCTTGGTGATGCCTCAAGAATCCACACGATCAACAGGGAAATTGCCTGTATGAAAAGCTGCAACTTTTTATGCACTAAACAAAATGTAAAAACAACCATAACCCCCTCTGAGTAAATGTAAAAGGAAGTAAATGTTTTTCATCTCATTCAAAGGAAATAATTTTAAATGTCTCAAAGCATCAGTAGGTATAAATCCCCTATAAAACAATGTGCTTTAAATAGCTTCAAAATGCTACTAAATTGGTAGGTCAAGCAGAAAGTTCAACTGTTGCAAAGATAAGACAAATGGAACTACTAAAAGCAGTATGGTAGTAAATTAAAGAAATTTAATGGATGAAATTGAAAAAAGAAAGAAAGGAGCAGGAAAAATTTGGGAATAGGACAAATGCAAAGCCTTTGCTTGTTAAATAAAAATGCTAATTTACACTTCTTTCTTCTATTTTTTTTGGTAGTGGTTAAAGCTGCCAAAATAATGCACAGCACTAGGCATTGCCAGTTCCTGGACATAAAAGCAAGCTGTCAGGTCCTGGCTGTTCCCATGCCCAAGGAAAGGCACAGCTGGCAGGAGGTGTGAGGCCAAACACTTTGGTTCATAACTTGGCTGCAGAGGCTGAGCCTCATGTGCTCTGCATCCTGTCTGCAACATGGCCAAGGGATGCCCCTGGTTGGTTGTTGCAGCTCAAACAACATGGTAGCAGCTCCTTAAGCTGTGGTAACTTCCTTGCCTGAGTCTTCAACATACAGCTGCACAGTTTTGTAGAGACACTTAAGGTGCTCAGTTGTTGCCAGTGCATTGACAACAAAATGGGCTTTGTTCATTCAACTGCTTTCTCCCTTTCCTGGTTTCATGGAGTACAATTAAAGAGACAACATTAAAGGGTGCAGTACAATGAAGATCAGGTCTAACTTCTTTTACTGTGTGAATGAAGGACACCAAAACCAAAATCAGACATGGCATCATGGCTGTTATCAGATACCTGTCTCATAAGCATATATCCTTGTTTGTGTTTTCAGACAGCTGAAGTGGCACTAGCCAATTTGAAGAATAAATACGAAAATGAAAAAGCAATGGTGACTGAGACCATGACAAAACTGCGGAATGAATTAAAGGCTTTGAAGGAAGATGCCGCAACCTTCTCATCCTTGAGAGCAATGTTTGCAACCAGGTAAGGGAAATGGTGTCACTGTTTGGCTCAGCATTGTAAAAATAAATATGTGTGTACTAAGTGAGAACAGACTTAGCCGTGTATATTGGGTGCTTAGGAGGAGAGAGAAGTTGTTTTCTGCAAGGTCAGAGATTTGCTGGCTGAAGGTGAATGAGTCCTAGAATGCACACTGTGCAAAACTTGCAAGCTTTCAAGTACTACTGAGATGCATGTCTTGGAAAATAAAACTGGAGAATAGCAATGTCAATACAACCTTGAAGGAAGTGTTACAAATGCCAATATATGCCTCCAATATATTTGCATTTATAGGGCTTTTTAAAGTGGAAATCAAATAGTAGATCTGTATGCCTGATTTTCCCATTCAGAACTATGCGGTGATTCTGTCATGTAAAGTGATTGTATGCTTAATGATGATCCTCAGAATCCCATGTTTTCATTCAATGAGATTTATTAGTTACCACTAGTAAAATCTATTTCATCAACCAGCCTATGCTGTAATCCAGTGCTAATAATTGTAAGGCCACTGTAATTTCCCACTCCAACATGAATTCTTATTTTCTCCCACTGTGATGTTCAATTTATTATCTTCTCTTTCACAGAATAAGTTTCACTTATCTTCTGTAACATAGTTGTTCCTGGCAGGACAGTAATTAATCATCTTTCATCTTTCCTTCTCCCACACCTTCTTCAGAAGAGCTTTTTGTTTTACACAGAATCAATTTGGTTGGAAAAGACCTCTGAGGTCATTGAGTCCAACCTATGACCAAACACCACTGTGTCAACTAACCCATGGCACCCAGTGCCATGTCCAGTCTTTCCTTAAATGATACCAGGGATGGTGGCTCCACCACTTCCCTTGGACAATCCATTCCAATGTCTTACCAGCCTTTCTGTGAAGAAATTCTTCCTAATGTACAACCTAAAACTCCCCTGGTGCAGCTGAAGACTATATTTTCTCACCTTTGCCTCTTTTTAAAAAGGTTACCCAAAGATAATTTTTAAAAGATCCAGTATTTTCATTAATAAATTCTTAATTGACAAATACACAATCAAATAAGTGTCCTAAGGAAATTATTCTGTTATGTTAAGGCTTTTTCTCCCTCCCCCTTACAGTCAAGCATAATGCTGATTTCTTGGTTATGCTTTAGTCCATAGATGGTAAGACATCTTTGTGCCTCATGTCAACATCTCTCCAGTGCTCCTTGTGGTATATAGGTGCCATCTCGCCACTTCCAGCCTTCTAAGGTCCTTTGTTGCCTAGTGACAGTGGCAGCAGCAGCTGGGAGAGGTGGGAAGGAAGGAGAAGGGGCTTTTATATGTCATGACACTGGTGCTGTGTACAAATTCATCATAGGTTCATCGTTGGAAGAGTGCGTGTAGTGACATAATGGAAATGAAGACCCAACTCAGCAGGTGGTGTGAACTGAGGTAGCCTGATTGATTTCATTGGCAACTAAAGATTTTCTTCAAGAAAGGAAAGCTCTGTGTGTGTGTATTAGAAACGCATGTGTTGATCTTTACTTGCAAGCTCATTACTCTAGGAGATTCATGAATGTGCTAACTCTGTGAGACTACCTGGAAGGTGGCTAACTCCAGAGGAGAGGAGTGGCATCATGAGCACAAAGCAAACAAGTGTCTTGCATGGAGCATAAATCATCAACCTATGAGGTAAAAGTAGTTTGCAAAGATTTAGAAGTTAATTTACTGAAACGTTAGATTTTTGGTGTACTGAATACTCTTTATCTTATTTATCCTGAGTGCAGACTTATGTGGGTTTAAGGCATATCCTAAAGCTGGTGGGAGACAGCAGCATCTCTTCTGAGAATTAGGCTTAACTGATGCCATTGATCCATTTCTAGATGTCTTGGTGCAGTATGCAATTAAGCTTCTATTTCTCTTCTATGAACTATAAAGGGAATTTGGGTGACTTTCACAGATTTTCACTTTATAAATGCTTAATGTTAGTAGAGATAAACCCCACCCGAAGCATCTACTGCTGTTGGTGAACTCCATGCAGTAGTGATTAAAAACTCAGTATGTGGCCTGTGTAACATATCCCTGCCCTTGAGGTCGTAAGCTTTGCCCAGTGTTTGCTGAGCAGTTATAAAAAATTATTCACTACAAGGTCTTGCACATCAGTGTGCTTCTATAGATTTTTCTGTTGTAAAATATTCATTTTCCTTCCTTAGCATGGAGTTTAATGGCCTTTATAATTAAATCAATCTTCCTAAATGTTCAAATCATTGACTCATTCTGAATAGTCCATTTGGAAGAGCATTTGTTTAAATGACAGAGAGCTGATATATTCTAGAAGTCTGTTGAAGAGAAATCTGTTTGAAAATACAAGATTCTAAGATTCTTGTGCAGTAACATTAGATGCAGTAGCAAGCTCCAGCATAAAAAAGCAATTTTTTAGTCTTTAGTTGAATAAAACAGTGGTTTCCATGGTTACAGTACATCACATGGTACTTACTCCAAAATTTGTACCATAGGGAGATCATCCCTGTTACAGTAGAGTTGTATTAAAAATCTGAAAATGATAGCATATACTGTGTGATAGAACACTATTATTTCACTTTCATACGCCATCCTTTTCTGTTCATTTGATCCCCAAAAGGATGTTCATTCTGGTGCTGAACTGTATGGTTTCTTCCTCAAATGCACTGGATAAAGTTGCTATAAGGAGAGCACAGCACATCTGTTTCTGGTCTGAACAGTAAAGATGACACTTATATTCTCCTTTTACTTTGTTTCTCCTGACACTTGGTCATTCTTCCACTCATTAAATTCTTTCTTCTTTTTCCTCTCAAAAGTCCTTCTGTCCTGCTTGTACCTCTACTTTTGCGCTTTTTCCTTCTGGGTTCTCTTTTTTCCCCCCAATCCAAAAATCTTGGAGGTTCTGATCTCTACAGCTTCCTCCTTGCCACTTCATTACCCTTGTGAACCCTCTCTGGGATTTGTTCACTTCAGACCTGTCAAGAATGTGTCCTCAATACAGTTCAAGCTCTCTTTTCCCCAAACACCTCTCTTAGAAAAAGAAACCAACAACATACAAAATCTCTTCTGTGGGATGGAAGGTGTTGGCAAGGCAGAGCTGAAGTTTCTGTTTGATGCCAGGGCCATGTGTTGCCCATGAGATCTGTAGCTTCTGCCTTTAGTCTGCTTATTTTGTCCTGAGCTGCTTCTGGTATTCCCAGAGCAGAGAAAATGGTGAGAGCCTTTCCTTCCTCTCCTGTCATTTCCACTCACTCTGAGTTGCTGACCCAGGGTGGGACGTGTGGGAGTGTGAAGCAGTGAGCAGCACTCATCCAGAGAAAAATTGAAAAACAAACAGTAAATACTTTAAAACATGCATTTTCCAGTCTAGAGTAGGTGTTTCCCTGTGAGAGGAAGGGAAGTCCAGTGCTGAAGGAGAGAAGGAACTACTTGTAAAGCAGGAACCTAAAGGGACTCAGGAAGCTAATTTTACTTAGTCTCTACACGTGCTTGCTTTCCCAGCTTAAACAGAGATACTTAATAGGAGAGAGCAGGATATATTATTTGTGATATTGCCACAGTCCTGCCACTGCAGGCATGGATTTTATTTGTCATCCATCAAGATTTTTTCTTATGATTAATATTTAAGTAAAAAAGTGTGCTGTAGAGATGGACTAGGAAGATTGGACAGGTCCTGGAGAAGAGAAAACATTTATGAGCAGAAGAGAATTACAATTACATGGCTAGAGCAGGGAACTGTCACTGTCACCAGGTTTTAGCTCAAGCTCTGCTGTGATTTATGTTACCTACATTGCACATAAGCCAGATTTGGTATTTGGTTTACATTCCTAGGCGAGGGAGAGAGATGGAACTAGAAATCCCTTAAAATCCTATATAAGCTTCTTGGATCAGTTCATACAGAATAAGTGGGCTTATGTGTCTGTCTGCTTCCTTTCTGAGACAAGAGAAATGAGAAATAGGTGAAATCTTGACTTTTGCTCTGGCAAGAAGTAGACCAGCAGAGACAGCAAGATAACACAACTAGTTATTTAATAGTCACTTGCAGCTTACACCTGTCCTGGGGCAAGGGAGAAACTGGGGCCTCCGACTCAGGACAACGTAACTTTTTTTATTTACTACTGTTTGAGTTCTTCTGAAAGACCCATTCAAAGTCTTGGAGCATCCTGTAGGCCTGCTCAGTTTGCAGTGGTCTGTATCATGCCAGAAGCCATCCCTCTTAGGAGCTCTTAACCTTTTTGTTCCTTGGTATCCTGTGAGACTTCACAAATGTTTATCAAATGTGTGGGTGAAAGGCAATATGGATGTGCGTAGTGCTGTAGTGCTTTTTTCTTTTTCAATTGGAAACAATTCTCCTTTTATCCCACACTTGAACGTAGCTGAGAATATTTCAGTGAAGGGAAATGCTGTGGCTGCAGGCAGTAGTTACCTCCCACTACATGGAATAACCTTCCCTGCTGCAAACTTCAAGGAGAGCTGAGACTGTTAATTCAGCAGTTTCTATAGTTAATTATGGCCTTTACTTGACTGATTTAGGTTTAACCTTTCTGAACACTGTTTCTCAAAAAAGAAAAAAAAGCCTTGAGCAGCAAACCCAGAGACAATGAACCTTGTGTTTGTGAAAAATAATGGGAAACTTCAAGTCCTGGTGGAGGTCAGATGACTGGAACCACCCAAACACTGCAGTGAAGTGCCAGAAATGTGAGATGGTGGTTATGGGGAGACTTTTAGGAAGGATATATAATGTAATTAGATTGGCTGGAATATGTATTAATGAGACTGGTTTTGTTTCAAGTATGAGACCAGCTAACAGCATCTAGTATATCCTGATTTCTCAAGCCAACTTGATACAGTTCATAACAGGCAACGAACAGCATGTTTGTCTAAGTCTGCTTTAGTTATACCCACCTTCATGGCACTTATGTTTCTTAACTGTTCAGTTGTGCTGTTTTACAAATCAGGTGTGCAAATACCAAGAACACTTTCTAAAGCCTGAGGGAAACCAGTCTTTTTCCAAACCCAAAATTGATTTATTGGCATATTAAAGCAAGGTGATTCACTCCTCTAATGGCAGCGTACTACAGGTGTTGCTGCAGGTGTTACTTTTAAAATTTTCAACAGAAAACATATTTGGGGAAAAAAAATTGTCTCCTAGACAAAGAGGAAAGCAGCAGAGAATAAGAGATGGATACAGGATCCATCTGGTTACAAGAATGAATCTTTAAGACTCTGATAACACAGACATTAAAGTCAATTACTTTGAAATAGGAATTACTATAATCTACGAAATGCTGATTTCACTTTAATATCTCTGTTAAGGAAACTGGCTTAAGAATCAATAGACATCTCATGGCTTGGAGCAGAAATAGATGTGCAAGTTGTCTTTAAGCCAGCCAGCATTTCATAAATATCTCTCTACCTCAAGGCTTGAATAGCAACAGTCATGTTTATTAAGATCCTGTGAAAGAAAGGTAATACTGAAACTGCAGATGAAACTGTGTCTGACTTAGTAAATTTGCTTCCATTACCTGAATTATTGAAGAGTGCAATATATATGTGAGTGTTGTGCGTGAGGAATAACTACACATTTTCTAGTATACTTTATTTTTGTTTCCCAAGGGAAAAATTAAAGTTTAAGAGAAATTAGTTCCAGCCCTCAGTTTGCAGTAATTCAAGTTTATTGCATCACACATTTTGATAAGGAAAACTAAAATAATTTTCTATGCTTGTTTTCTGTGAGTAGTACTGGTAAAGTTACATCCTCACCCATTACACAATTGCAATTACACAGCAAAGCTACTTAGATTTATACAGATGGTGTGGGAAGGAGATTTGGCAAAAGCTGCATCATTTAACATGAAAAAACCTTGGATGTTGCCACACATCTCTGATGGTCAGACAGTACTGCTATTTCTGAATCGTCTCCCTGCTGCTATATGTTTATTGCTCTTGTTTTCCGCTGATTAGAGGGTCTATTGCTAACAAACTGAAGCTGTTTCACTTCAAAAGGTGATTTAAGACCATCTTGAAATGCCTTGCTCTTCTTGTTAACTTTAGGAACTATTGCTTAAAGCAGAACTATATTGAATTTGGTCTTAGATATTAACCAAATCTTAAGAAAGTTGGTTTTAGTTCTCAGAGTTCAAAGACAAATGAAGAGAGTTTTTCATACAAATAAAAGAGACCGAGGGGTTAAAAGGAGTAGGTGACCATAGTAATGAACACCTGAGCACACCTCCAAGATACTCAACAGTAAATGTGAAATAACTACCAGGTAAGGGTTTTCCTGAATAATACCTTTTTAATCAGTTAACAATGGCAAATAACTGAGGGCTTCTCATTTGATTCACACTACTTGCAGCCTTTATTTGTAGCATTTTCTTTAAGTGAATGTTAGTGTCTAAGGCAGTTAAATGCCACCCTGGCACCTGATGCTGTCAGATCTTGGAAGCTGAGCAGGGTCAGCCTCGATTAGTACTTGGGTGGGAGACCTCCTGGCAATACTGAGGGTTGTATTTCTAGTTCTGAGGACTTCCCTGTCACTGTCCAAGCTTGCTCGGCCATGGCAGATGAACCTTAGGAGTTAAAGGGAGGGGCCAGTTCTGCACACGCTGTGCCTCACCTAAAAATCCACTGTGCAGGCTCGAAAGACACACCCACATGGGTAAAACCCTTCCCAAATCTTCATTCACAAAGCCTAGCCATACTATACTACTATACTGTGTATGGAAAATAGTGTTGTCTAATTAGTAGATGTTCTTATCCATTGGGACTCAGAACCAGCACCCAAAACTGTTACTTGTTTTCTAACGTGGAGATAATCCCAAACCTCTCCTCCAGTTGCTTATTCTGTGAATTAGAAACGTATCTCATTGTCATAGACTACTCTGTCAATATAGATACAGGTTCTCCTGCTGAATGGGAAGTGTTGGCATTCAGACCCAAGGCCAAATTTATTCCAAGTGTGAACAGAAGAATTCAGTCTATCTGCTTCCAGGATTAGGGTCAGCAAAAGCTTGGATCTGAATCTGCCTGTGTAACTGAAGCCCAGGAATGTGCTCACTGGTAGAGTTGGTTCTTGGACTGTTTCCCCAGATTTTTGCCTTGTTTGTTCCTGCAGGTGTGATGAGTACGTCACACAGCTGGATGAGATGCAGAGGCAGCTGGCAGCTGCGGAGGATGAGAAGAAGACCCTAAACTCTCTGTTGCGCATGGCTATCCAGCAAAAACTTGCCCTTACCCAGCGACTGGAGGATTTAGAGTTCGACCACGAGCAGTCCCGACGCAGCAAAGGCAAGCTTGGAAAGAGCAAGATCGGCAGCCCTAAAGTAAGTGAGGAGGCATCAGCCACCGTGCCAAGCATAGACACTTTCCTCCTGCATAGTCAGGGCCCACAGCAACCAAACTTACTGGTCAGCAGTGGCACTCAGAGGAAAAGGTATGCATGCAGTGATCTTTACAGTACAGTGCAGTAGCCAGACTTTCATTAAAGTCGTTCACTGAATTGTAAACATAATGATTCTTTTTTTTTTACTTTTATTTTCATTTTTGTACTTTGGGGAAAAGGAGGTGGGGAGGATGTGAATATGAAATTCAAAGCCTGGCAACATGTGGTTCTGATCCACCTACTCACTGTTATTTCCTCCTCCTTAATGCAGTGTTCTGAACTATATTCTGTCAGTGTCTCAGTGCATCTTGTATGTCTTTAATATTAAGAGTGAATGTATTTTCTTTAACAAGTTTTCCTTAAGTTTTCCTTAAAGTTTTCCGTCACGAGCATCTGAAATAAAAAATGGATTCTGCTCTATGAGAATGTCAGTGCTTAACACAAAAGAAACTGCATTTCTTTGTTAAGCTCTGGTGCTTACTTGTTCTTTATGAATTCTAAAAGAATATGGATGTGTTCACTCAGATCAATTTTTCTACATGGGAGCAAGGGGAATGGCTGCCAATGCAAATATTTTTCTGTTCAAGCAGTAAGTTCTTGTCTTGTGACTGCCCTGTCAAAGCTCTCTAGGTGTGGGCTCTCTGTTAGAGAAGTCCTAAATAATTATTCTCTGTTCTCATATCACAATGCAAAACTAAGAGAACATTCAGGGAACCTTGTACATGTTGACTCCAGGATGCTGATATATAACTCAACCTTATCTCCTCCTTCTTTAATGTGAATGAGGATTTCCAATGCAGGCAAGGTGTCCTGCTCTGGAAATGACATGGGGTGGCAACACTAGATTGTTTTTACCTGTTAAGAGAGCTAGCATGATGTTGTCATTCATGAGGCTTTGAAAGGTAATTAAAGTAAAACTCTTTTGTTTCCATATGTATTTTTCTTGGATCTCCTGCAAGACTATTCTCACCTTCCCTTTGTGATCAGAGCCATCCCAGGACTTCAGGGACCTACCTCCAGAAATTATTAAGAGCCCCCCCTCATCCTGCCTCCACAGAATCATATCTTCTGAGGGGCCCCCCTTCCATGAGTGAATTCATCCATGGGCACCGTCTCAGCAAGGAAAAAAAGTTAACCGTGGCCATACCAGGTAAACATTTTTTCCTTGGGTGCATGTGGTGCTGAGTGGTTAGCAGAGCAGGGGACCCAGCACTGCAGATGCAATCTAATTTGGGCGTCTTCTTGGGACCTGAAAAGCAAAATGTCTCCTCCTCTGTCACCTGTGGCAGGAGATGACATTCTGCTGGTAGTGGCCCAAACTGGGTTCAGATGCAGTGGGGAAAGTCCTGCTGTGGTCTAGGTGGGTGCAGTCCCACTGGCATCCACAGGGGCTGCAGTACTGTGCCTGGCTGGAGCTTAGCCTGCTGGCCGTGTTGGTAGTTCCCCTGGAAGGCACGAACCCAACGGGACAGAGGAGTCAGATGTGTGAGGACCAGCGAGGGAATGCAGGAGCCTACACAGGGTCCACCTTCTGCTCACCTTGGAGCATTCAGTCAGGTTTTTCTGAAGTGTGATGTTAAACTCACAGAAGGCTTGGTTTATATAAATTAAGTCATGAGGTTTATCTTTGCAGGAAGCTTTAGCTCTGAATTTCCTCCCAATATGTAGTATCTGCTTGGAATGGGGTGTAGAAAGGAAATGCAAACTGGAATGCCATTTCAAAGGTTGAGGCATCTTTCTTTGCCTGACAGACAAGCTAATAATTACTTTTCCTGTGTGCCTGAGCAGAACCTTTAGCCTTTAAATGTGCAGTGTTGTGGTAAATTTTTTCATTCTTTGTTTTGAAATTTGTTATATACAAAAACCAATAAGTAGAAAACATAAAAGCTAAACCCCCAGAGTGGTTTCTGCTCAAGTCAATGCTTATTGTGGAAAGCTGAGCAGTACCCTGTAGGACATTAAATTCCTCACCTAGTGCCATCGATATCACAGCTGCCTTTGAACCATGCAAGTAACACCCACTCAGAGGAAAAGTGTAAAACTGCAGAGAGTCTAAACAAGACATTTTCCTAAGGAGTATTGCAGTAAATAAATCAAAGAGCTGTCTCCTGAGGAGAAAAGGGTGGAAGTGGGAGGAAAGAAGCATCTTGTATCTCATGGAACTTCACAGATGCGTGGACCACAGGTTGAGAAACAGTGGCACAGTCTTCAGTAACAGAGGCCAAAGGATGAAGCAGCCTGAAAAGTAGAATTGTCCGAAAGATTATGTTTGCCTGGAGTCTTACCTGTCACTTTAGGTACATCTCTACATATTCAGAGTATAACAGTCTTGAGAGAGTATTACTGATTCATGTTATGGTTGCCCTTAGGAATCTACAGCAGTCCCAGTTTTCTGAATGCATTTATCAGAATTTTGTTCCATCACATGGCCTTAGTCTCAGCCTGTGAGACTGACAGGTTCAAACCTGAGATTCCTCTGAGCACTCAGATTCCAATGTTAGCAGGGCCCATTGTTAGAATCAGGTTGCAGATTAGGTAGGGAATTTTTCAGCATTTTTCTTACCAGTTTCTGGAAGATTTCTTACTGTTGTTAACAGAGGAAAGAATGATGCATCAAGTAGGAATTTTTTGCCATCTGTCTAATTATCTGTTTCCTGAAGGAACAGTGTAGAATGTTATTCTCCTGCTTTTATAGAGAAAGTTTAAAAGCCTTGTTTAGAAAGAATTTCTGTTCTCAGATGATTTGTGCAGTCAAGCAAGCCAGCAAGAAATGTAGCAGCCCACACCTGCTTCTTCATCAGAGAGGATGCAAAAGAGCCGCTTCCAAACTCAAACACTATGGAGCAAAGTGTAGCTTGGCTTGGGACTGAGTCCTCAGGAGTGGAGTAAGAATGAATCAAACCTACATTTAATGGAAATGTGTTTTTGTTTTTTATTTTTAAATTTGTGAACTATTGCCTTCACACAAATATTTCACCCGTGTTATATGAGGGCTTCCCTGTCCTTTCCTTAGCTGCCAGTGTTCTGGGGACTGGGAGGCTATAGCTGGGAATGCATTTGATGGAGACCAAGAGCCAAAATAACTGAAGTTGGTAGAGGTGGAAACAGGGCAGGCTCCCCTGCCCTATGCTCCCCGTGCAGTAGCAAGCTGTGCCTGTCTTTCTTTTGCACCTTCTTCTGGACTTGGTGCTTGGCAGAGGAGGTTGCCTTCACCATGTGCTGGCCCCAGCTTTGACAACTGCTGGCTACCTTATAGAGGGAAAAGCTGTACTGCTTTTTGCTGCCTTCTTCCAAGGAAGACCAGCTGAATTGAAAATCTCTCAAGAAAGATGCTTGTGTAGATGATGCACCTGAAGAAAAAGGTCTCCCAACAGGCTTATGAGAGGGGCAATAACCAATGGCTGCAGCATTCTCCCTTAAACAGGGTCGACAACAAACCACATGAGAATCTTCTTTGTTGGAGTGTCCCCCAAACAAACTGTGATCGATGCTTCTTTTCCCTATTGTTTATGCCTGATATTTAAAATCCCACAGAGAAAAACACTTTAACAAGTAAAGTATCTCATATTTTGAAGGAATTTAGATCATAAGATCATAACGAGCAATCCATTTCCTTTTACAGAATTCTGTACGGTCACACTTTTTATTTTACTAAAATAGAGAGAGGAAAGTAGCCTTAAAATGTGATGTATTTCTGTCAAATTCCAAGTCCAGTGAGGCCAGATGTTTAGTTGATATTAGCCAGACTAGCTCTATGGATTTCCACAGAACTGTGCTGGTTTATTCCAATCCCAGGTTTTAGATGTTATTGTTCTTTGTTGTTACAAGACCATTTCATAAAATGGCTCTTCTAAAAACTTGTAAAAATAAAATCCACTGCAAAAGTAGGTAATTTTGTGGAGTTGCTCATTTCTGGAAGCACAGTAAACCTGAAAGCATACTTGCTTTTCAGGTGTCTTTCAAGAGTGGCATTTAATTCTCACAAGATGAGACTAATGTGGAAGATAAAGACAGTGCAAGGAATGCCAACTAATAGTATAGCAACTGCTCAAGCACTAAGCTCACCACCCATCATACCTAATTAAGAGTATTTAATAGATAGAAGTATAATAGAAATATTCCAAGATTAATTTCTGCTGTAACTCTGTGCTTACAAGCGAATCACATATGAATCACAATATGATACATATAACTAGCTCTTATTCATTGGTTTGTATTCTTATCTTAAAATTTAACTTAATTTATAAGAACTCTATCCCAAAGGAGATTCCTGTAGAGTGTCACCAAAAGCTAACTTACAGCATCTGTAGGTGGAAAGTATTTTTAAACCTAAGGAGGAAAATGAAAATGAAAAATCCCCATCACCCAAATGCTCAGGTCCTAAGAATTCTTATAATTGAATCTTTCAGCTGAATGGAAAGGGAATTGCTTAAGAGTTGTCTTTGCTAATTGACCCTTACACTGGAAGTGGTTTAACATGTACAATTAGATGAGAAACCTGGGAATGCATTGATCTGTTTGATGTAGCACAAACAAAATTTAACACAACAAGGAGCAGAGGGTCTTCTGAGCAGGGTGGCCCTTAATATTATAAGGATGGGGGTTTTTTTGATAGGCCATGTGAGGTGTTGAGTGACTTCTCCTGGCTCAAGGGATGAGGAATACATTCTAATGCTATTTTAATTTTTTTTTTCTTTCTGAGTTTTGAGCTTTTTCAAAGTGTAGTGTTCAGGATGTGACTTTCAGAAATATTCTGTAAAAGGTGTAACCAGAAGTTCACGTTCCTTCTGTAGTTTTCTTAAAATAATGTTGAAGTGGATCTTTGCATGTGAGGCAAGATTGTTGGCTTCGGCTCTTCTTTCTTGCGCTTCATCTTGTTTAGGCAGTGTGAAGATATGAGAAAGCATCTTCAGAAGGAATGTTATGAGTGGAAGCCCTTGATAGGAAATTTACCCTCTCCTTTGGGATGCAGAGGTTGGGAAAATGATGGGGGAGGCTGACATGGCTCTGCACAACGGAGGTAGTGTGTTTGTAGAGCTGTGCCTGTGTACCTTACACCATTGAAAAGGCAGGAGGAACAAATTTTTTATAGCAAGTCTGTGTCTTCTTTCATTGTGTGTTGAAAAGGGTTTATTTTAGAGGTCTTTTAGCTGTGCACATTTTTTGAGTTTTTTTTTTCAGGAATATTTTGCCAAAAATAGTTCCAGCTTTGTTTTTGAGTTTAAGTACCAATGTCAGAATTCAGCCTCATAGATTTCTAAGCCTTGCTGCTACAAGCATTACTTCAATATCTCAGTTTTGCTTTTTCAGACACTTTTGAATTTTGAGACAGCAGGACTGTTAGAAATCTGTACACAGAGGAAAGCACAGCTTCTTTTAAAAACAGTTGTGGAAGAAATCTTTTGAGGAACACTAACAGCTCACCCTCTGTCAGGAGACTGCTTTGTAGATCTTTATGATTGCTCAGGTCACCCAGTGAAGAGTTTTAAATATTTTTTTACTTCTCCTTTGTAAAGGAATTTTATAGATTAATGAAGAGGAAAATCAACATGACTAGGATCTACAGACCTCTTTCTATGCTGATTTTATGTTAAATAATTTTACTCTGAGTTCTGAGCAGTGCTGATTTTTCTGTATATTAGGTGAAACAGTTTATTCTTGAAAAGCAGGGTAGGTGATTAACCAAGCCACCACTACTAAATAAGATATGCAGATACGTAACTAGTCAGCCTAGTCTGCTCTGAATTGTTCACCCAGGAAAGTTTTATTTGCTTCATCCAAGCAATCCAAAGTATGAAAATTCTTCAGAACGATTATTTAAAAAAAACAAACACAAACCCACACCTTTATTCTGGCAACTCAAATTTCCTCCAAGTGCATATTGCCCTTTGCTTCATTAAGACACATGGATGACTCTTTTGAGTCCTTGGCTCTGAGTATGTTGTATTTTTATCTACTGAGAATGCACTTGCATTGATGGTGATCCTGTACGTGCAGGAGATGTCTCTGAGCTTGTGCAATCAGGCAGGCTACTGGCTGTTGTAAGACTCATGCAATACTGGTCTAGTCTGTCTCTTCATTAAAAATGGATTTTATATGTTTTTCTTAGGATTTTTAAAAAATCAGATGTAAGGGATTTTTTAACCTGAATATGATGCTCTTCACAAAAAGGATAATTCAGTCATTATTTCCGTACTGTCTATATTTTCTTTTTTGTTCTTCATTATCCTGTTTTCTGTGGGTTTTGTAGACATGCCATATTTGTGTATATATGTGTCCATTGTTTAACGAGTGGTATTAGTGCATATATACAGATATATGTATATATCTTCCTGCTCGCAGGGCCATGTCCTGCATCTGATATGCTCATTTAACTGAGCTTAATGAGCATTGCATATTTATGCCATTTCAAGCATGGTACGTTGTCCTTGTGGAGGCCGTTTTGAATTTGAAGAACAGGATCCTTGCCAAGGACATTAGTTGGCTGTAACTGATGAAGAAGTCAGCTGGCTAAATGTACTTTTACCTCTTGGTGCCACTGTGAACAGGACCTTTTCACTCTATGCTTTTCCTCTGTTGCATTTAGCTTCCTGGTTATCACTGATGAGACCAAATCCATACATTCCATGCTGATCAATATAATTTAGCAACTTCAATGTAATTTAGCTATTATGGCATGAATTCACTGCAGTTCTATAAGTTTCTTTTAACATCAACTTTTTTTTTCACTATATGTAGAGAGCAATTCCAAAATCTATTTTTAGTAAAAGCTCCAATCTGTTTGAGAAAACATAACAAGCAAACAAAAAACCCAACAAAAAAAGATTGCAGTGAAATCCATGCCTTACTTTTGTATATTTTCATTAAAAGGTTATTGACATTTTTCTATCTGTATCTAAGCTATGACATCATTGCTGAATGGAATGGTTATTAGCATCATTTGTTGAAGTTCTCCAGTAAAATCTTATTAGACTTCTGGTTGTTCCTAACTAAACAGGTCTGCAGGTGATACATCAAATCTTTAACATGTGTTACCAGATATTTGTTGCTTTCTGTGAAAATTTTGGGCTTTGGAATCCAGTCCTATCAATTAACTAAAACAGAAATTGAAATATCTTCTTTTATGACGATGTTCAATGTGGTACTGATTTTTATTGATTTTTGCCATCAAATGCACAGGAATATTCAATATTGGGCTTCTCGTCTCATAAAATAGGTGAAGCTGAAATGAGTTTCTGTTTAAATCAGTCATGCTGATATTTAGCTCTCTAACAGAGCAGTTCCTTAGGATGTTGTGGTGTATGGAGTAAGCTCACCAGCAATTCTTTAATTCTTTAATTGTGAGTATCTTCCTGTCTGCATTTTTTAGGGGTATGGAACCTTTTAATTGTAACTGAAGTTCTTTCTTCCAAAGCCTACTAAAGTTACCATTCCCACTGACTTCAAATTTTGGATCAGGCCCTTTTTTACCCATGAAATAGTGCAAATATTTTTGGTCTGGAAGATTTTTGTGCCCATGTGAAATGTATCCTTGATTTACGTTTCCATGATTATTAACAAGATCAAAGTGTGATGATTTATGTAATTTTAAGACCTTTCTTTTCCTCTTTTGAAATGTTTAAAATGTGTGTGTCTTTTAGTAAGTATTTCATGAATCATCAGACCTTTTTAAATGTGCTTTTTATAAACTGTATATAAAAGAAAGGAACTGAAGATATATTTCCAGCTTCTACCATTTCCATTTCTGCTATTTTACTAACCCATTATTTAGCTTCTCAGTAGATTTAATGAGGAATTATTTAAAGCATTAATAGATACCATTTGAAAAATAACACCAACACATCATGATATAGAAAATGTGAAAAAAACTGCAGAGCTGACAAGAAACCTCTTAATGTTCTTAGTCTTTAACTAGAGAAAAATGTATTTCACTTATTTTGTTAATGACAAGGTATTAATTCTTTTTTAAAAATTGTTCTTAATATGAGCTACAGGAAAGGGCAAGTCTGGGATTTAGCTTTATCACTGTACTTTGAGCTAGCAGACATGTTACCACTGAAACACTGGTACTGATGGGGGAACAGCTCTCCACATTTGAGATAATTCAGGTAAAAAAAAAAGTAGAAATGAAGTCACACAGAATAAGGAAATTAAGGGGAAAAGCACTCCATGTAGTGTAGCTGTTATATAGATGAAAGAACTCACTAGAACATAGCCAAGAAACCTGACGTGTTCTGGAAGAGCATGAAATCAGTGACCTACTAAACTATGTCTGTCTGTGTTGTGTGCCAGGTAGTGCATGAAGTTGTTAGTGATGCTCCATGAGTTGGTTTGTGGAAATCACCAAGACAGACAGTGTTTCCTTAAATTCCATAAGAAAATATCAATTAAATTCCCTACATGCTCTTACTTTTAAGACGCTTTTAACAGAAAGCAGTCTGTTATGTTAACTCTGTCTGACCTTGTCCTGAAGGTAAGGAGCTGAGAGGTGGAGCAGCAAAAGAAGGGCCTATTTTAGGAACTTGGGAATGTAGAAACAGTGGGATATTCCTGGGCTTCCTTTGCAAGAGAAAGAATGGACATGGGGAGATGACAGGAGATGAGGATTTCAGGTGCATCCCACTGCTGGTCTGGTGCCTCTTAGGGCAATAAATAGATATTGGTAGATAATGGGAATTCAGCAGCCTGCTCACATCTCTTACTCTTCAATTAGTGTTTGAGAAGACTAAGAAATAAGTAGTGGAAGAATTGATTGTTGTTGAAACTTCTCCAGTCAAAAGCAATCTAAGACACCAATCTGCTCTGAATAGCAGGCTCACGATGTGAGTCACCTGGGTACTTGCAAGACTTGACACAGAAATTTCATAGCAGATCAGCTTTACCACAAAGAAAGGCAAAACTGATCCTTGGTTGATACATTTGTCTATCTCCAGTCAATGATCCATTATTGAGTTTAATAGGAACAGAAGTAAAACTCGGACCGTAGGAAATCCCAGGTAATCTGGGTGCTGGAAAATGTGCAGGAGCTAACTTGCACCTGGTGAACGTGATTAATCTGCCTGTGTGTAGCTGTGCCAGGACAGGGCTGTCTCTCATGGAGTGGCACAATGGTTCAGTGCGCTGCCCATTTTGCTCCCAGGTTAGGGCAAGCTGAATCAATCCTCCTCTGAGCAAGCTGGGGTTAGTTAGGCCAGCCAGGCTCCACATGGAATCCCTCTGGTTGCTCCACTGTAGTCCTCTCCTTCTAGACACAACCTGCAGAAATACAGAGCTGAATCTGACAGACTGATCAGCTGGGGCTGTGTGTAGGGCAGAGGTAACTGTGCTATTTCCTGACCCAAAATGACCCTGGAAACAGAAGAAGGGAGAGACCCTTCTAATCTTTGACCTGTACCATTGTTTGTGGCTTTTTCTGAAGGTAAGTCACAGCTGTCCTCTCATCTTTGTGATGACCATTACCTCTTATTCCTCTTGACCGTGAGGGAAGGTCAAAGTTTTCTTGGCATCCATTAGAAAAATGGAGATAAATTATAAGTGAAATGAGCTAGTCAAAGAATTGTATAAACTTATGTCCCCATCACCCCTGAACAGAAACAGTTTGGGGATTTTTCTCATCCTGTCAGATTGCAACTTGAAAGCATCTCTACAAATCTCAGCAAGGAGGGCAAGTGTTTTAGTACCCTCTGCCACATTCTTCTGGACATCTCACATTTGTCTTTTGGTTTTGCAGTTTTCCTTGTTCCTCATTTTTGAGCAGAGAGGATTGGTAGGTCTTTTACTGTTTCTACCTCTGCACAACTAGAAGACTACAGATTTCTTCTTTGCCCACAATTTTCAACTCCTGCTATTAACCACTCATTCTTTCCCATTAAACTGACATCTCAGGGAAGCTAACAGTTAATTACCATATTAAGAGAGACAGCTTCTATTTTCAAGTAAATTGTCAATAACAGCTTCATAGACATGTTATCAAATTCCTCAGACTTGATGGAGCAAGATCAATTGACTTGTAACACAAAGTGCGACAGCTTCAGAACTTTTAACTAGGAAAGAAGGGGTTTCTGATGGCCTGAATGGCCTATGGGATGTTAGGGAAGGTTTGTTTTAACAGACTGAAAAAACCTCAGTCTCATAGTTTGTCATAAGGGTTTCTTGACAGCTTTTCATTTATCAAGAACAGATTTCCCCCAAAGTCAAATATGTAACAGTACCTGTTGTTGGGTTTGGTTTTTGACTCTCAGCTTTCCCCTTTCAGATAAAAGGAAAAAAAA
>JAWWEV010000043.1:60798872-60832278 GCA_035583235.1 Hafferia zeledoni | reverse complement strand
CAAATATGTAACAGTACCTGTTGTTGGGTTTGGTTTTTGACTCTCAGCTTTCCCCTTTCAGATAAAAGGAAAAAAAAAAGCTTTTCATTGATTAGTGAACTGAACATAGTTAAAAGTATGTTGTGCTTAGCTTGGGATTCTCATACTCTCAGACTCTGACAGCACCGTGCAGAGATCAGTAATATACTGAGTGCCAAAGTGTGCTGAAATGCTCCATTGCAGTGTGCTGGGTCCTGAGCAGGTGGGACTGAAAGTGCTTGCACATAGGTTTTCAGTGGGGACATTGCTGATGTCAACAGAAGGCATGCCCATCTCTCAGACAGTAATAACCCAGTAAAGCAGTAAAGCAGAACTGTGTTGATTAGAGTCACCCAGTTCACAGACTGAAGGGCAGAGCACACCTTGTGACACAAGGGAAATGCGTTGGTTTGGTGGCTGAGCCAAAGGGAAGCACAGGAAAATACTTTTTTTGTTTTTGTGAGATTTGCTCTCAGCAGATAATTTCTAGCAGCAGCACATTCAGTGCTCGTGTGAGCAAATGGAGTTCCTCTGAGCTTGTTTTTTTTTAATGCTCTTACATCAGGAGCTGATTAGCCCGATTAGGACGAGGCATTAGATGCCAAAGGAAAATCAGCAGTGGCTAATCTGTGAGAAGGGAAATCTCCGAGCCCTTTACACCACAATTGCCATCAATGGCTACAATGTTAAGAACCAGAAAGTTGAAACAGGACTAATGTATAGGACAAGTCAAGCCTCAAAGCTCCAACAGATCCGGTGGTGAGTGTTGTCTAATACTGCCACAGGACTGCAGACTCAAATCCTGGTGAATTCAGTGAAAACTGCCATACATAAAATAGCTCCTCTTTGCTTTCTGTGGTTGAAATGATCACAAAAATTGATTTGGTATAGGTTCCTAGAATCATAAAAGGACTATTAAGAGATCACCCAGTCCACCCCCTGCCCTCAGCTGGTTTATCTCCTCACAGCAAACGAAGATGATGGAGAAATAAGATAGCCTGTATTTAATAACTTTATTAATAATTTTGGTGGTGGTAGTCTGAGAAGACATACCATAAAAGTGTAATCTGTGTCTGTTCCCCAAGTATGACAGACTGTCCTTTCACTCTGTGGCTTGACTGGCAGTCCGTGAGATTTTGAAAACACAGGGAACAGGCTTTTTCAAATGTAATTTTAAAATTTATTTTTATATTTCTAGTGAGAGAGAGCATGTCTTTCCTACTTTGTCTTTAAGGCATGTGAATTAGTAAAGACATTTTTGAAACTTTTAACCTTCAGCAGTGTATTTTAGGAAGAAAGAAACATTTACTTGATACAGGCAGGAGTTCCTTAGTAGAAAGAAGTCATTTTATGATTGTCATGACATTAACGAATAGCATTATAAACCCTCCAAAATACTTAAAAGGATTAAACATAGAAGGAATAAAGTTAGCTCTGGCACAGCTACTTGGGCATAAGTAGATAAGGAGATCCTTTGAATTTGAAATGTGTCTATGTAAGCCATATGCATTCTGCTGAGCTCTTTCCTAGCATAATCCTTGAAAACTTCACTCCTGAAGGATGTAGGAGTATGATTCAGTCATCTTAAGACACGTGGATCACTAGATTTGGTCCTGATGTGAGTGTGAGTCAGATTGCATGAGCACTGCTGAGGCCAGCTAGAATTGTTTCATGTGAAGTCAGGGATGTCTGCTCAGACCAACACAGTTACTATCCAGCTTGCAAAATGCTGGCAAAATCTGGCTCACTAGTCCTGCATTCTGCCAAATGGAGACACAACATAAAATATTTGCGCTATGTCTGAGATATTAGAATAGGATCATAAATCAGGCATTTGTGTTGTTCTAGAAAAGCCTGTCTGAACAATTTCTTCTGTGTTTATGAAACCTGTCCACACCTTTTCATTACACAGCAGTCTGTTCTTTATTCTTTTTCTCACTGACTACTACCTTGAATAAAGGGTCAGGGATGACTTTGCTTTGGACTTCTGCAAACTAGTTTGTTTAGAACCAGACATGATTTTTATTTCTTTTTTGCTATAGTTTTCTGTCTGCAGTTAGCTTGTTCTGTCTGTTCCCCAGGCACCTCTTATTTTAATTGAGCTTTGTGCTGAAATGACAGACCCTTCTCTTCATGACTCAAATACATTGCTAACTCTTGCTCTCCTCTGCTAAAAGATGTACTGAGGGCTACAGTGACAATCCTGGTAACTGAGAGAATGGCACAGTATCCTTTTTTATTCCCTTTCTGCTTCCAGACACAATGGTGCCAGCACTAACTGTGCACATACTTTTCTAATGTGGATACCTGTGTACTAGAAAATAAATCCAGACCCCTCTCCTCTTTGCTGAAGCAGGAAGAAACCACCAGTTTGGGTACACTTGCTTCCACCCACTGGAGGTCAGCACAGATCTTCACAGGAACTAGGAAGAAGCACTCTGGGCTTGTGTGAAAGGAAAAATGTTATGGTAGTGGATATGATGCTCAGTGTTGCTAGGAACGTGTGTTATTCTGCATTGTACCAGGTGCCATCTCAAGAGTCTTGACAGCAAATTACTTCCATGTTCTTCCACTTGACTGAGACAAAGAATAGAAGAGGGTTTTGGAAAACATTATAAAGAGAAATGATTACTGGTGTTGAACTTTAAGTAGCAACCAATTGAAAATAAAAATCACAAAATCAAATTCTTTCCAAGTACATGAAGTTCCCTTGTCTCATTTTTAAGGTTCAGAAGAAAGTAACCCCATTCCACCAAAGAGTCAGGTTGAGAATTACGTTGAAGCAGTCAGAAAGGATGATAGGTCTGCAAATCCTATTGGAGACAAAAAGTAATCTCCAATAGTTTTTCACATGGTCAGAATTTCACCCATAGATTTTAATTTTCAAGAGGACCCTGATGACTCTGTCTGACAATCTGAATCACACAGACAATGGAATGAAAGGCCAGACCCCTTCAGGGAAAATGAGCAAATCTTGAAATCTGGAAATTTCAGTAGAAACTAGTGAGCTAGAAAGCAAGGTTGTCCTGTTCAACTACTTCCATGAAGCCCCACAAATATTGAGTTTAAAACTGTCTTCATATTTTGAATGTCACAGTAAAACATAGCAACAAAGGATTATTTGGCTTTACTGTTTCATAAATTAAGAATCAGAATACAGCTTTGCAAGTGATTAATGTGGAAACTGCTTTGGCAGGGAATTAATAAAACAGTCTAGACAGATCAGTGAAACTCACTGTTATCAAGTTCTCCCTTTTCCCTAAAAATAAAAACCAAACTCACAAGCACTGTTTAGAAGTTGTGAAGATTTTCTTACAAGCTTTTTTTCAAATATGGTAATGAAATGGCATCTGTAATTGTTATATGGATGTAAGTTCTTTAGATAAATTTTGAGTAGCTTTATTGACACTTCTTGTATTAGATGTAAGAAAAACAACTTCATCACAAGCAGAAGATGAGAAGTACAAGGTTTAAATCCAGACCCTGAATACAGCCCGTTATTGCTGACTGTTTAAACAAAAAAGTGCCAGTGCTAAAGGAAAACAAAAATGTTCCCACTGCTTATTTTGAAAAGAAGAAAAAGGCAATGGCCAATGTTATTCTTATCAGAAAAAAAGGTGTTTCTGTCAGATAAGGAGGCAAGAACACATTCCTCACTAAATCTCTCCATCAGATGCGTAGCCTGTGTACTACCGTTACTAACCCCTTGCTCTGTAATCTCTCTGTATATATGTCTAATTTATCAGTTTCTTGTAGATTGTCAGCAGCCTGCTGCCTCCATACCGCCACACGGCTCACAACTAGCCAGGGGGCCAGATTGCCACACTGTCAGGTAAACTTCACTAACTCTTCTCTTTGCACATAGCTGCATGCACGCCTGCCACTCCCCTCCTCTTCCTGATGCAAAAGCTCTTCCCTACACTTCTTCTCTAACAGCAGACTTCTAACAGCTTGAGGAATCTGCAGTGACAGTACAAACACAAATCACGGCATTCATGCACTTGCTTCCCTGTAAAATTATGGAAAAAATGCAAAGTTGGATCTCGCAGCCCTCATTTGGTCTTTTTATGCACACAGGTTCTGAATGATGCCAAAATAGTAATGATTTTATTTTGTTGCTAGAGAAATTTTCTTTAACAGGGAACTTCAAATTTTAGGGGTAGATGCAGGGTTCCCTTTCACAGGATGGCATTTTAAAGGCATTTGTGAGATTTTATCAGACACTTTTAAGGAAGTTTTCCCTGACTTAGAAACTCAGACCCAATGCAGTCAGTTTTTAATCTTGTTTTCAAAAGTAAACTCCTGGTGTCCTTGCTCATAGGTGGTGCAAAGGCCAAATCATGTTTCTGAGACAGCTGAGTTAATCAAGGCACAAAACCAAACCTAAACAAAAAGAGATACAATAATTTTCTTTATCTAATCATGGTACATTTTGTTCATGCATTCCCTTATGCTGATGCTGTCATTTGAAATAGGTTCAATTATTTTTAGATCTTAGCCTGAACTGTAGTGACCCTGTTGGAAAATAGCCAAACATAAATGAAACTATTTCCCACACAGTACTACACTAAACTTCACATGTGTGGAAGTCTGCAGTGATGCCCACTGGGGAAGGGCTGTGGTACAGCTTTCAGATCACACATCAGTCACAGGGGGTCTCTTGGTGGCCTTAAATACCTGCTTCATTGGTGCCTCTCTTTTATTACCTACAAAGTGGAAGTATTATTATCTTCCTTATTATATAAGGGTAATATGAAAATTTTACTGAGAAGTTGGTGTAAGCTCATTACAACTGATAAGTATCATTTAGTAATTTGCAGTTTGGAATTCTACAGCACATTGAAAAAAAGTTACAAGTTACATTTAAAATCCTTAAAATGCCTCTGAAGTGACGTCTGCTGTATTTTAGCTGTTACAGCAATTTGAGGTTATCATTAGGTGCTTTGGATACATTTAAGTTTAATGTGAACAAGCCTTATTTTAACCCTATTTAATTTACCACCACCAACTAAATTCTCTTCTTTTCAGAGCTACCCTCCTTGTGGAGAATATGCTCTACTAGTATCCCTCTTTAAATGTTAACAAACAATTGGTTCTGCAATTTAAATATTCTTCTCAGAATGGAAGACCTACCTGATTTACTGCTGACATACATTAGTCTGCAAGCCTTACCTTCTGATAATTTAAAATATGGTTAATATTTAAAAAAACTTCAGTCATCCCACAAACAACACACCTCTATACTCAGCTCAAAAATTGACTGTCAAGTGACTTGTTTTTTACCACTAGATTGATACTCTTGTGGTGAAGTGAAAACAACACACTATTTTTGATATGTTCACATTGTTGCCTTGCTTGCCTCAGCCATGGAGCTGCCCAGCTTTGTAAAGCAGTGAAGCAGAACAAGAGATTAAAAGCAAGCCAGCATGATGGCATAAATTTTTGAGTTCTTTAAATAAAGTTTTACTTATTTTTTAAAATAAAAAGTGAAATCTGGAGTAAAATTTGAGGGCATTGAAAGAACCAGTTAGACTTACTGAGGCTCAGATTTTCTAAATGAAGCAGAGAAGGAAGACAGGAATTTGTCTCACTTTCCTTATCCTCTGACAGTCCCTGCAGGGATGGCACATATGCTTTCAATCACTTGGTGATGCCAAGAGGCAAATGAAAGCTCTGCCCAGCCCTGAAGTCACCTATTTTAAGTTAGAGGTGTAGTTGTTTTTTAAAGTCTCTAACACAATCCTTGCGATAACATGACCTCTCAGTGGCATTTCACTCAGGACTGAACAAAAGCTTGTTAAGAGTTGTGATTCACACAGATGTTTTCCACATCCTGCAAGGTCTAATAATGATCAAACTAGTTAATATGCCTGACCATAACACAGGTAGAGTCACAGAGAGTCTTCCTTGATCAGACAATGGTCTATACTAATTTTTAAATGAGACTCATATAATTCTGGAATTTTTAGTGATTGTGGTTCCAGTGCATAGGCTTTGATAAATCTCACTAGATAAGCTGTACACAGTTTCTAATCAAATGAAACCAAAACTTCAGACCCAAGTTCTCTATTAGTGAAAAGAAAAAAACAAAACACAACAAACCAAAAAGACCAACCCCAAAACAAAAAACCCAAACCAAAATTCAACAACAAAAATCCAACAAAACCTGAAATGACCAAAACCCCTGACACTTCAAATTAAATTAATATTACACTTTTAATAAGAAATAATGCTTTTATTTATACAAAAACAGGAAATAAATTTAAAATAAGATAAAATATTGCTGCATGTAAAATGGTTGTGTTCTGAAAATGTCATTGGTCTGTTTCTATTTTCCATTGCTGATTTTTTTACCATTACAATCAATGCCAGACAATATTGCATGTGAATGGCATCTTTCAGAGAACAGAGTACTTACAAACACTGAAGGGCTTTGCACACTATTTTCAATTGATTTTAGAAATACATGATTAGCATTTTGAGTGCCAGGGGAAAAAAAAGAGCTACTTAAAACCAGACAATAATACTAATACACTTTATTCACCAATTCAATGAATAGATCCCCAAATTATATCAGCCTTTAAAGAAGTGTTTACAAAAATATCTATTAAAACCTAATGTTTTAAAAGCTGCACGTATCCCATGGGGGAAATGTAACAATGTTCTTCCTTATTCCCAGTTAATAGTCAACAGCTTCAGTTTCTTCCATGTCTCTCTATTGCTTTGTGTTATTAATCTTCCCTGCCATCCTCTCCTGCCTGTGACTCTCAATGTGCTTGGTAGCTCAGCTGCAGGACCTGCTGCCACGAGCACCTGTAGTGCCTGAGAAGGACACTGGATGCCCTGTGCCTGATTGTGATGCATTCTTAGTTTGTATGCTGCTACAGCAACGTGCATTAATGAACTGGATGTAGCATGTTTCTGAAGAGAGGATCATATAACAATAGAGTTAAGATTAAGATCTACTGGGACTGATGTGGTTATATATGTTGCTGTAAAGGTGCCTGATTTTCTTCCTAATGCCCTAATATTTGTTATTGGTTGTGAAGGAAATAGTGAGACAAAGTTTTTTATTTCTTCTCTGCATAGAAGTGTGCTTGTATTTCAGGATAAGAAGCAACACAAAATTACCATGAAGAGAAAATTAATATAATTCAAAGCACAGTGTTTAGAATTGCTAATCTGAGCATAGCCTGGGATAGTTTGTATTGACAGTGTTTACAGTCAGGGCTGACTTTGTACTGAAGGTCATGCCATAATGTTGTTATGGTTGTGTATATTTGTGTAGAGGAGAATCTTTTGTGTCTCAAAATGGTTCCCTTTCAGGCCATTGCAGTACATAAGTAGTTGTAACTACAGCCATTTCCTCACCGCGCCTCTCCCTCGAAGCACAAACATCTTTTGTTGCTTATTTTTAAAGCTGGGAAGGAAGCCCCAAAAGACAAACACATGTCTGCTAACAAGCAAGGAATGCATGTTGAGTTTCTGTTCCTTTCTGGCAATTACAGGAGTCCTGTTAAAAAAGAAATGGGGCAGCAAGGGAGGAGAATAAGGCAGTCTTTATAGGATCACATGACCACCTCCTTGTTTTTCTTCCCCAAATGTGATGTTAAAGTTGTAATTCATTTGTAAACCTCTGAAGGACTTAAGACCAGTGCTTCTCTTAAGCCTATCCTGAAAATTAGGAGGTGCTGAAACCAGGAGCTGGCTCTTGATAAGTGGATAAGTTTGAGAGTAAATACAGACCTCTTGGGTCCATCTGCAGTCACTCCTGATGCACTTATTTGTGTAGAGTAGGCAAAAATCTCAATCAGATCTCTCTTTAAATTCTGTATCTGCATATAGCAGAATATGGGCTTAGAAAAGGACAGTTACAGCCATGGAAATAATTATGTAGAGAAGACAGGTTTGATGTCTTCTCACAGAGTGTTTGATTAAACATGTCCAACTACTAAGCTTCAAGAAGGTATTTTAGTTTAAACATTTATGCTTAGTTGCTTAGGTTAGACTAAATCAATATATAAACTGAGGCATCTTAGTCCATAACACTACACACTTTGAGACTGAACTGTTCCGCTGAGCACAAAACAAAGCTTGTGAGGTCCTGAGGTTCTATAACCTGCTCTCACCAGCCATTTTGCAATTGGAAAAATCATCTTCAGGAGCATTAACGTGAAACAGGATCTAACTTAAGACATGCAACTCTGTGATCCTCAGATAAACTCAGAGGTGCAAGGACTGTAGCTCCTGATGAGCTGTAATACCTGCAGATTTGTGGTCATAGCCTCCTAGGCTTCTCTAATTTGAAAATATGGACATTGCCATCAGCTTGCCTAATGGTGATGGTGCACACTTCTTTCTGTCTTCAGTCAAACACAGTGTCATTTCTTTGTTTCCTTAAGTAAATGCTATATGTGGAACTAAGGATATATTCAGTACCACCGGCATTTCCAGTGGCAGATTTTCAAATACCTCTGGCATTTCAAATTGATTCATTTCCAGCAATAGACTAATTGCATTCCTTTGGCCAATACTGCAGTAGTCTGTGCTGCAGAGATAATGTACATGGTTTCTAAAGAAGGAAAACAGAAAAGGCAAATTCTCTTGAAGACAGAGACTTAAATGATTGTCCTTTATCATATATCACACTGCTGAACTTGGAATGACTTCAAGACTGTACAACATTTGAAGCATTAAGGAAAAAAACCTTCCGAGACACACTAAAAATCTGGGATTTGTGGTATTTTTTTTCCTTCTTCTCTTTATAAACTACATTTCCTTGCATTTTGTTTTGGTATCTTGTTTTGCTACTTTGGAACTCTGCACCAAGAAGTGGGACATGTTTGCCCTTTATCTTTGCTGCTACTCCCCTCCCCTGTCTGCTGAAAGCTGGTTCAGACCTCTCCACACTGTATGACAGTGAACACTACAAACACACATTTAGAGGCTTATTGATGAATGCTGTTATCAGACAAATTGTACATAAAAAAGTCAAATGACAGAAGTATATGACAGAATTAAGAGAATTCCAACAACATGAAACCCAAAAGAAAATTAACATAAAAAAAATCCCTACTCTTTGGGAGTGTTAATTACAAACTGTGTAATGCTTGTGTTGCCTGATGAAGAAGGTTACACTGTGTTTGTACAAACGTGCTAGTAAATAAGTCACATTCAGTAAGAGATCGTTTTCACAAAGTTATGAAACTTTATTTCCATCCTGGCACTGTCCTTTGTTTCAAACAATGAATCAGCTGCATACAGAAAATCTTTAATACATAAAGATGGCACCTGCATCTTGTCCTTCAAATTTGCTCCCTCATTTTGCATGTGCATTCTTTTCTTCCCACAACATTTACCATCAGAGGACGCAAACAGCATCTCTGTACAGGAACTGGCTAGTGGGATATCTGGGCCACCACATATGCATCCAGGTGTCACTGAATGCATGCACACTGAGGATTTTCTTTATGTATACTGTGTGTCTGAGGATACAGATTTAGAGATGAGGCTTCATCCCCTCTGAAAGTTCATTTCCAGTCCTGTAATATTTACATGAATGTAAAAAGTTTGCCGTGTATTTTAAGCACTTTTTCTCTTTTCTTTTTAATTTTCAGTCCTAATGCTCTTCCAGAAGAGCAGCCACATTCCAGCTCTCAGTGTGCCCCTCTCAACTGTCTCTCTAAGCCTCCTCCTTACCCCTAATCTTCATATGCAACGTAAGAGAAAATGCAAACAGAGTGGAGTTCATGCAACAAAGGTTGGGGTTGTTCCCAGCAAGCGGGTGGACAATCCTGCCTTGTTGCTGCATTGGCAAGCCTGGATTCATATCCCCTGCTCTGGCAACTGAGGGAAGGTTGAGAAGAAGAACACAAAGCACAGAGCCCAACCTATCAAGACTTTTTATGGTTCCTCTGATTGTACTCAAACTGAGCTATCACGACTGAAGTGTAGTGAAATTTAACATCTCAACAAAAATGTTCCTCCCAGCTGCTTGGCTTTACCTCTGAAATGATGAGAGACTTAAGCCAATGTTAAAAAAATATATGTTACAAAAATCCTACCCTCACATAGTCTTAAGTTCAGCCATAGGAACCGGTTCAAATTTCTTTTTGTCTTCAAGGGTGTGATATTTATTTCTTACTTTATTTGCACCAGAATTCTGTGTTTATAAAATACAGTCTTTTTTTTTTTTTTTTGAGAATTGTATTTAACTGATTTTATTTTTTAAAACCAAGCAGAAATAGCTTCAGTGAAGAATGACTGTGTTGATATTAAAAAGAGGCTTGTTGCATTGGCCAGCATATGGCCAATTTTTATTGCACAAAAATGTTGGAAATGGGTTGAATTGGAATGTTAACAATGTCTGTATATTTTGCTGCTGCACTGATATTGTTTATGCACTTGTTTTTGTTTTTTTTTTTATTCCTATTACACTAGCTTCTGGTTTTGTTCTAGCTCTTCACTGAAAGATAATTATTAAGCCTAAGAAGGAGATGAAAGGATACTGTATTGATTTGTTTTCAGTTGTTTGCTTGCATTGTAATTATATTTTTGCATTTCAGACAAGTAGATGAATTGGTGCTGTTTTCTGGGATTACTTTCTATTTGGTATCTGAGAAAAAAATCTAAAACAAGTAAAATGCTGTGTGCTAATTAAAAACATTCTTTCCTCCCACTCCCATATTCAGGATCCTAGCTCGAGGCCTTACCAGGGAAGGCTGGTATGAGTGGTGGAGTTGTATGCATTTCGTGTGGAGTATTCTGTGGTGAGAACTCATGCAGGTAGGGTTTATGGTGGGGGTCAAAGTTAGTAGGACTTTACTGTAGTGCATTTTTTCCTTGCCAAAAATCAACAGACACAGAACCTTAGCTCATGTCAGTTTATGACAAATACTCAGGTGATCTACACTACGCAGACTCTATCGCAACAGTGCACAGTGTTCCTAGTTAAAGATTCTTTCCTGTAAAGCTGAGTAAGCCTGTTTTTTTGTTAAAAGCAGTGAGTTTCAGAACAAAATCAGGGATAGAGGAATTTCTTTTGCACAGTACCTGGCAGCAAGGCAAGTGGCTAAAGAAGGGGTTGTGTTTCAGCATCTATGGGCTTCCTGAAACAAGTCTGCAGTACTGCCTACCTACCTATTTGCTGGTAACTAGCAGGCTCCTTGTTTTGTCAGGTGGCCTTAATTTACTCACAGAAGAAAGGCTTAGATATTTCCACATGTCTTTATTCCCTCTCTGCAGCACACGTAAGACCTACAATTAGGAGACACAATCCAGCCTGAGGTACAGAGCAGCTGGGGGAAAAAAAAAGGCTGCAGGTGTGATTGGAATAATTCTTTCAAATTCTGCCTGAAGCTGAGAAAATGAAGTCAGTTTTTTAGTAACAGGGCTTACCAAATGTTACAATACACAAAACATCAGCAGAGGAAAGAATCGGTGACCACTCAGTGTGCCTAACAAATCATTATTACCATAGTACCAGTAACGAAGGTGCTGTAAATAGAAATATTCTATGTCATCAACAATGTCTGTCGTGTAACCTTGGCAAAGCAGCTGAGCTATTGTAACAAAACATTCAGAGGTAGAGAAACAGGAACAAAGCGATGTCCAGTTCTGATCAGATCAAACGGACAACACTCGGCAGTGTTTCGACTTTGGTTTTCATGCAGTTTGCATGATTCTTCTCATAGCTGTTTACATCACTGTTCAGCATCATACTTAGCCTGTTGTCTTGTTATGGAAAAGTCAAGTGAAACCTTGTTCAGCTCTGTCATAATCTCTGACACTGATTAGCTGCTATTTTGATTGCTATTTTTGAAAAACCCAACATTTCGTCTGAGGCAAATTCAGCCCTCAAAAAGCATCTCCAGATTCCTTGTTTGCCTGGTGTAAGAATATGGTGCAGTGGCTGTGTCTGCATCCAACAGAGACAGCTACTGTATGTTGTTAATAAGCAAAGGAATTTGCATAGCACTTTGGATACAGTTATCACAGACTGCACTTGGAATAGTTTTTCCTATTTTCATATCCAAATCAAAGTCATTTTCCCTGAACTTTAGTTAGGCAGAGATCCACCAAAATATATTTCCTTTCTAGATAGATACAGATTTATTGGGGAAAAAAATGTTGTATCAGGACAGTTAAGAAACATGTTTTTATTCAGTTGTGATTTGCAGAGCACCTTTGGGAAATCAAAACATTGTACTGGCATGTCCTTGTGGATCAAGAGTTACGAAACAGCATCCAGTGCTATAGAAGTTGTGGCCCTGTTTTATAGAACTAATAAAATTTTTTATTCTCCTAAGTTTTAAATTCTTAATTTCTAAGTTTTCAATTTACATTTTTTATATTTAATAAAACTTAAGTGTTGGAAATGTAAGAGAACTAGAAACAAACCATCTTCAATGTACAAATTGTTGTAGTTATTGTATTGTAACTTATAAAACTATGTAGGTCCTTGGGACAACTTTTGTCAGTTAATCACTACAAAATAAAATGCATACCTTGAACTTAAGATGATAAATTCTTCTTTGTTATATATTGATTGATGACATAAAACTTTGTGAGAGATTTTGTAGGAAATATTTACATGCAGACAAAACCAGAAACAAAAGTCTGGATTTTTAAGGGTTGGAAAATACTGTATTTTGCCCATTTAAAATGAATTTATGTTGTGTTGATATCTATTCTGCTTTTTAAAGATTAAGAAAGAAATTATACATATATTTGTGATGGTTGAGTGTTCTCAGAAGCACTGCAATGTGTCATACTGAGTAAGGAAGCAATTCAAATCCTGCTCTGACTTTTGTGTCTGAAATGCAGCTTTTGTTCTCTATGATGGCCTTGAAATTTCTTTGGATTTGAAATAGCCTACTCAAAATAGGGTCATTTAGGTCAAAATAGGAGCATTTTGGTTTGAATTTATTTTCAAATGTAGTGAAAAAATATTCCTTGTTCAGTGAAATGATCTGCTCTTGGTAATCCACTTTATAGTAAATGTGTGGAGAAAAAAAGAAATAGGAAAAAAGTCAAATATAAAAGCAGAAAAAGATGAAGAAATAAATTGTAAGATGTAATAGTATGGAAAATATATTTTCTATCAGTCAGAAGATACCTGGAGGTTTTACAGCAAGAGGACATATTACCATTTTTCATGCTAATCATATAGAATTTCCTGCCTTCTAGATGGAGGCAATTGTGATGTTCTTTCTGATTGATCTGATTGCCAGGTTGGCATCTCTGTGCTTTCTCTATCTGCATTTTCCACAGTAAATTAAAGTAATCATAGTTAAACAGTAGAGTTCGTAGAATGAAACTATAATTAACGCTGCCAGTTTTAATGCCAAGATGATTTTCAGTTTATTTTTTATTTAAAAAAAAGATTATGAAGTTGTCTAAGCCATTTGCCATATTAATGTGTGTACATAAAGGAGATGATGTTACAAAATATAACCTCACTCATGAAATATGACCTCACCTATGAAGGCTGCTCACAATAATTACATTAGAAATACTTAAGTAAAATACTGTTAGTAAAATCTGACCCAGTCCTTGTCACACTGGGAACGACACCCAAAGTCCAGGCCCTTGTTTTGATACCAACCTAATCGTTCGTTGTGCAATGCCAAAGTCAGTAGTTGTGCTACCAATTCCACTATAGCTGAATGGATCATCATCATCAGGTAAAGATTACATCAGCCTTTCTGAGGTCTGTTCCTTTCTTTGGCAGAAGATGCATATCCACTGAGGGCACAGTAAATGTCTTTCTTTTGTACTTTGGAAATGTTCCTTTGAGAATGGCAGGCACTGATGTTTTACCTTTGAAGTATGATAATTGCTATAGTGACCTCTTTAAAAATTCCAGTCATCATTTTACTTCAGTTTTCCTTTGCTGTGTGTGCAGTGAGTCTGAAAGGGATATATCCTACTCAGACTTTTTTAGCCATTAAGGTTTTATTTTTTAGTATAATTAAGCATCCTGTGGAAAAGAAACAAAAAAGCAATTGCCTTTTGCCTTCAGGCACAAATGCATCAAAATATGCAATGTAAAATGTGTGCATGAGATAGTTAACATCGTGTAGCTTCTCCATATCCATAACTAAGCTAGAAAATTCTTATTTCTTGTGTGATATGCATATTCCTCTTGCTAGAATGACAAGATAACTATCACAGAGAGTCTGTATCTTTCATTCAGAGGTGAATGGCTTAAATCCTTATTGGTTTTTAATCTGTTTCCCGTGGAGTTCTTGAAAATCCCCTTTGTGAAATGTAATGGCAACCAAGTGACAAACTGACAGAAAGTAAAGGAAAAATCCTATATTTCATGACTGGAGTTAATGTGCAGGCAGACTCTGAGTGATAGAGCTTTGTGTTTCAAAAATGTCTTTCTGTAAAGCTCTGTATTTGTTTTCATTATCATGATCTGCTGTAAAGGAAAGAGTGGAGAAGAGGATGTTTTTTCCTCACGTTTCTGAGTTTTTATTAAGTATGTGGTTACTTGATTTCAAAAATATTTTCGAAATCAATAAACAGAAGGATTTTGTGAAAGTTTCAAGTAGATTGGCTTGCTAGCTGAGTTGTTATTTTATCAGCTATGAACAAGAAATAAGGGTAATCTAGCTTATTTTATTATTATTTCTTCTGTTCACAGATATGGCTATGTGTTCTATGCCAGTGGATAAATTAAGTCCATTTTATTAATTATTGCCCTATTGTTTTTCAGCCCTGTGGTTTGACTGTTAAAGGTTAATTAACTTGATCCGTTGTAAACAATTAAAAAAAAAAAAGAAAAACTGATGTTTTGTGACTTTTGTAATCTATTGAATGTTTCCATTTGCATGATGTTCTGTATCTAATGAACCATACAGATTGCTGTGTTTCTTTCAAAAGAGTTTTAACATTGGTGGAGTTTGTGACAAACACAAATTTGTATACTGTATGTTTACTGCTGTAATAACTCAGCTACTCCTATGTTGAATTGACATTATGTTGTCCTGCCTTCTTGGGGTTAAATGATGAAGTGTTTCTAGGTGGTGAAGAATATAAAAGTATATATGTTCATTTGCTAAAGACTGATTATTGGAAACTCTTCTTGTTGTTACTTTATGCTAAAAGCAAAAAAAAAAAAGTTAAATAATTCTTGTTTCCAAAACCGCATCATCTGTTTTTAAAATTGAAGTAATTCCCATGTTAACTCTTCCTTGTCCTTGTAGACAATCCTAGATTAATGCCTTGTGAGGGATTCATAAAGTCTGTGCTTGTACATGTGTAATATGATCATGCAGTCAAATGGTTGGGAAAAACACTCTAGTGCTGAAGAAAATAATAAAAAGAAGCTGATATACTGATTCTTACATCTTTATGTTCCAATTAAAATTACAGTGTAATGCATAACTGTTCCAGTGAATAAACTGGCCATTTTTGTTCATTTAACACCATTCTGTCTGGTCTACTTCTATTTACAGTAGTTTGCAGTGCTTAGACTTGGCTTAGACTTTCACAATCGTTTAGTTCTTAAAGATCCTTCACTGTAAGTTTAAAAGGTATCAAACAGGAAATTAAGAAGAGAAACCAACATTGAAGGAAAAAGGATTCAGAACTAAAGCAAAGATGCTTCCTCTGTTTTCTGAGTTTGAGGAAGATAATAAAATACTGTTTCCCCATACAGTGTTTCCAACAGATTTGAGTAATTTCTGAAATGCTGCAACATCTGCATAAAGTTTCAGTACAAGAATGCTTTGTAAGATGCAAATCTCCACCCTCAGGGTATGTGGAAGCAAAGGAAGAGCTGAAGTTGACATAAAATTGGCTTGGAAGAGCTGTGTACAGTGTACCATACCTACTTTTTTACAGGAAGAAACATTCTTTTCCCTTGTAGAAGAGCCATGCCCTGAAAGTGAGGAGGTGAAAATCCACCCTCACTGATCCAGCAGCTCGGCCCGGGCAGGAGGGTGGTGGCTGCAGGTTCTTCAGGGAATCTTGCTGTTTGCAGGGTGTCTGAGGGGTAGAAAATGTCCTGCTTTTAGAAGGGGGGCAGGAAGAGCCTGGAGGAAGGAAGGTACCTCCAAGCCTTCTCCAATGTTTGACTCAATGGGAACTATTGTAGGGATGGGTTTGTTTTTGGCTGGCTGGAGAGATGCTTTGGGTAGTAACATGATTTGTTCATGGTAAAAGAAATGGAGTTCCAGAGCTGTTGCTTGTCTCAGTTCTTCACACTTCCTTTTTTTCTCGTCTAGCTGGGGGAGGTCTCCCACATTATCTGTGACCATGGCAGAAGTGCCTTTGGCAACAGCCTTCCATGATCATTTTAACAGGAGTGTGACTGCTCTGGATAGAATATTCTTACACTGGCTGTTTGTCTCCTTCCATTTTAAATTAAAAGAGTTTCTGTGAGTTAAAAAAAAAAAAAAAAGAAAAAAAAAAGAGGGAAATCAGACTGTTCTTACTGTATTTGCTTTGGAGTCAGTTTCACAGAGGGTTTCCCCTTGTGTGAACATTCTCATTTCAAAGCTGATTTGAGAAATTACTAACCCATATTGTTCTTCCCCTTTGTCTGTATCATTATTTCAGTTGGTCCTGTGCAGCACTCTGAGAGGCAGTGGTATGAGTAAAGTCACTGTAATAGTCTGGGTTAAAAAAATTAAAAATAAAAAAAACAAACAACCCAAAAAAGTCTGAACAAAAACCAACCAACCAACCACCAAACCCAACAAAGAATAAAACCAAAACAAAACACAAAAGCAACCAAAACAAACAAACCAACCCAAAACCAAAATAATTTTTTTTTTCCAAAAAAACTTCGTCTCCAAAGAAAACGTCTGTGTACTTTCTCCCTTGGGAAGCACCATTACCCCTTATTTGGGAGCAAGTGGTGATTTCTGACAAATGTACAATTGTGTTTCATATATATATATATGTATATGTATATATATGTGCCGGATGATAATGGATAAGGTGCTGAGGCAGGACTGCGCAGTGACTGCCACAGCAAGTTTTGTTTCTGGATATCTCCCTTAAATAAATCCTGCAGTTATGCATACAGAAATGCAGCACACTGCAAGTTATACCTAAAGGCAGGAGGAGCCATAGTTTGACTCTCCTAATACCATAAAACATAGACAGGTCACTGACAACTGAGGTTAAGCAAGAAAAATTACTGCATAATTTTGAACAATATTGAAACCTAGGTTTCATGAGACCAGTAATGAGAACAGAGGTACTAATTATAAAGAGAACCGTATCAAAGGGCCTGAGAGCCACATGTTCTAGCAGCCTGTGAACAACAAACATAGAAAATAAGATTTTATATATAGAACTAAATACAGGGGGAAAATGGAGTTAAAATAGATAGTAATAATTATATGCATCCTGGGAAAAAATCTTTGGAATAAAGCCAGTTCTCATCTATTTGTTTATAGTAAAGGCACAGGCATAAGTGCTTTCTTCTCATTGGAAGGTCTGAGTGATTGCCTGAATGAAAAAAGAAACTCCTAACTTTGCATAAAAATAAGGCTCAGTACTACAGTTGACAACTCAGCAGAAGCTTAATAACCCAGTAAAAAATATGTGCAAGAATGATTCCTTCTTGACTAGAGTAGTATATTGGAAAACATACATTTCATTCACTATTATTTATAAATTCTTTTATTTTATATTGGAGGTATCCAACTTCAGCAATAAGATTTGTTGGCTTGCTTTAGAGAAAAAAACAAAATTAATTTATTGTAATAATAACTTATTATTGAGAAAATGTTATCTGTGAAAACCCTCCATATGAGGGGCAGAAGAAGGCCTTTCATATTCCTTAAGTGAGTTATCAGGAAACTTTGGAAATAAATAATGACAGTTGTATCCATTTGGATGAATTCATAGGATTCCCCACCTGGGAATGGCTTTCATCTTTGTAAGTGCTGATTATATCTCTCAAGGAAATTGATTTTTGCTATTCAATGCTGTCATATTGGTTCAGGTATTAAAACTGAGGCTATTTACTCAGATTGGAAATACAATATGGAAAGCGACATGAGTACAGAGCTTCCTTGAAGATCAGATTCATGAATGTAGAGGATGTAGGGGCCAATATTTTGTCCTCCCCATAGAGATGGGAAAGACCTATGACCACAGGAGAAAAAGAGCTACTGTTTTTAAAGCACACAGGTCATCCTCTATCCCCCTATATGAGACTAAACAGCTTTGCTGTAGAAATAAGAAATCTCTGTGAGAGACAGACCTCTGTAATGTCAGATGGCTCAAAGCTGACCCATCCAAGATATTTCTTTCTCTAGTGATACTGCTTGTCAATGCTCTAAGATGAAGTGGCAGCTGTTCTTCATGGCTGTAAGGATGCCACTATCACCTTCTAGACCAGGGAAGTTACTTTAGAATCAGGTGGAGTTTCACCCATGCCATTCACACTTGGTTAGGAAACTTGGCTTGACCTGAATGAGTGGACCTGCCATTCAGTTTGTTCCTTGGAAATTTGAATTAAAGAGATCTGTGGGTTGTAGTAAAGACCATGGGCTTTAGAGGGCTACATGTGGATGCTAGGCATTTAGGTATGTGGAGCAGATGGCAGGGCTGTGGCCAAAGAGTGGATTTTCTTGTGCAATTTGAAGATGTGACTTTTGTGACCAGCTTGTGATTCAGCTTAAGCCAAGCAAACTATAAAATTAGAACTTATATAAAAGCACTGGATACAAATACCAACAATGTCAAATTCCTACACTACTTAAAAAGAAAATGCCTCTGTGAAGCCTCCACAGCTTTCAAAGGTTTTTGTTATCTCAGACAAATACAAAGTGACTCTTTTTATCTTCAGAGCACTCTATGCATATTAATTCATTCCCAAAACATCTTTGAAAATTGGGTACTGTTATCTCTCACCTACAGATAGACAAATTAAGACTGTGATGGGAAAACATCAACACTCAGTAAAGGGAGCCACATTTTTTCACATCTTCCACCTCTCTACCCTACACACAATGAAATACCAGAGTGGTTTTAGATGTGGTGGCCAGGTACTATCAGCAAGGTGAGTTATCCAGTCCATGTGGTACAACATTGCTCCAGAACCTGCATTGCTCGAGTGCCTGAGCGGGTTCACAGTTTGTTCCCTATTTCCTCAGTGCTTGGTATTAATAGATCCCACTATAAATAGCTGGAGTTTAACATCCACTTTCTGGTTTTAATTTGTGCAGAACTATGCCCTCCTTCTGACTGTCTGCCAGGCCTGTAAACCAAAATGGCAATTTGACTCACTAGACACAAGAGGAAAACATTGCCTAAACATGGGAAAACTTTTCTTCCCCCAACCATGTTAACTCAGTAAAATATAGATGTTCTTTTTCTGGTAGAGAACTTGAATTTCCTTTAAAGTGACAACCCTTTAAAGAGTGTGTTCAAAACCATGAATACAAATCTGCAACAAAGCCTAAATTAAGATTCTGGATGTTCTAAAGTTCCAGACCTTTCATCTGTGCAGTTATGCTTAGTGCTATTTATGCTTGAGTACAAATACGTGGCACATTTCATTAGGGAAAGGTACATACTTTGTGTTTTGCAGTGCATAAAGCTCTGGATATATATACTATAAAGTTTGTTTGAAATATTGAGTGCCAAAATTAGCTGATGTTAGAACTGGGGAGGTAAAAATACATTTTTAAAATTGTAAGTATTAATAGAACGATAGTTTTGAGATTCAGGATAAAAGAGTGAGTTTAAGTGGAACATGAGCAGCATTTATAACCTTTTCACAGTTGTGTAGTAATCACATTTCAGCCTAAAAAAGATCCAAAGGAGTCTGTGGAATGCAGAACAAAATGAAGAAAACAAAGGGAGGAAAACTTAGAGGAGTGCAAATGCAGCAACAGCTTTGAAGTCTCAATGTTTTAAGTCACTATAAATTATTGGGAAGCGTGCTGGAGCTCCTGTGCATGTACCATACGCCTTGTTAGAAGCAATCGTGAGTACTGGCAGCTTGGTTTTTACAACAAGGAAAAGAAACAAAGTTAGGGAAGTATTGCAATATTGAGACTGGTGCGTTTTCTTCCAGAGCTGGAAGTAATAGTTAAACATTTATTTTCACATGTTTTGTCAGCCAATTGCTCTCCAGGTGTAGATTTGTTAAACAGAAAATAAAAACATTTTGCTTTATTGCTCAGGTCAGCATTCATAGAGAGACTGGCTAATATTTAAGGTATACAGCACCTTAGTGGTACACAATGCTTTGAAGAAAGCACCTCTTCTCCAAAGACAGGCTGAGAGAGCTGGGGTTGTTGAGCCTGGAGAAGAGAAGGCTCTGGAAAGAATTTGGAGCACCTTTCAGTACCTAAAAAGTACCTACAAGTGAGCTACAAAGGAACATTGTACAAAGGCATGTAGTGATAGGACACAGGGTGACGGCTTTAAACTGAAAGAGGGTGGGTTCAGATTAGATGTTAGGAGGAAATTCTTTATTGTGGGGTTGGTGAGTTGAGTCATGAGTTGCTCAGAGAAGTTGTGGATGTCCCATCCCTGAAAGTGTTCAAGGCTAGGTTGGATAGAGCTTTGAGCAACCTGGTCTAGTGGAAGTTGTCCTTGCCCATGGCAGCAGGTTAGAACTAGATGATCTTCAAGGCATCATCAAGCTCAAACCATTCTATAATTCTATGATTCTAAAATCCCATATATCATAGCACCAATGAAAGAGAACAGGCTTTGGGAATAAATGCCAAGCAATGGCAAAGAGCACTTACTTTCATAATCACCCATTTCCATGAGGATAGAGCCCCTGCTTCCAACTGTAGCCTATGCCAGAGCTTGTGAGCCCCACATAGGTAATATGCCAGAGCAACCACTCACAGTGGCCACCAACTCCTTCCACACAAGATGTGATCTTTTCCCCAGGAGTCACTACTGGCTGTCCCATCACCTAATCAGGCATGAGAAAAGGGAGAAGTTGCAGAGCTTCTCAGGAGAAGAGATGGTGGGTACAAGCTGGCTGCTGCCACTATCAGTAGATTAGCACAGCCCACCACCAGCTCCCCAGCTACCTTTGGGAAAAAAACTCCCAGCATTTTGCTGGCATGTATTTTCTTGTCAGACCACAAGGAAATGGTGAGCCATATTATGAGCAGCTTTCCCTAATTTATTAGTTCACAATTTTCAACAATGAATTTAACCTGACCTGGCGCAAAAAAAAATAAAGATTTTGAATGTGGGGTACAACTTAAAGAGTTGTCCCTCTTGCCCTGGAAATCAGACTCCACTAAAATGTCTCAAATAACCATGCCTTTTAATTTTGTTTTGGTTTTGTTTTTTGTAGCGGCTGTTGGTTGTCAGTGCAGAAGAAAAAAAAAATAGGAGAAGAGTAGAATACTTTTTAAAGCATGGCTTGCCTTCTCTCTCCTTTTTGCTAACATGACCTTGTGGAAGTTTGTTTTCACCTGTAATTAATGCAAATCAAAGCTAAAACACTGTTGCTAATGGTATCTAAATGTCTGACATCAATTGGATAGCGAGAAACATTTCATTAATCCGTGGTGGTGATAATGAAGAATATTCTAATTTCTGAAAGCAATCACTCTCTGTTAAAGGAGTGCTGCTTTGCAAGACTTGCCTAATAAAACTGATTAGAAGGAGCAATTACTCCTTCTAAGCAGCAATCCTTTGGTAAAACTAAGGGATGTTTGATAGCTTTATTCACATGTTTTCAATAAATTCCAAGAATTTGTTTGCAATATAAAAAAATTTATGCAGCAAAAAAGGGGTGAGACAAAATTAACAACAAAGCAATATGGAGCAGGCATGTTTCTTTCTTTGGTTATCACGGTGCTGTTTTGCAGAGCTTCATGTTGGTGTTCATCTGTGTGCTAGGGAAAGAAGATCTGGGTGTAGGGGTTGTAAGTAGGATTCTTTATTGTTATGGCTTGAAGTGGACAAAACCTGCTGCTGGATAGTCCCCATAATTATCATCGATGGGGCCCAAAATGACAACAGGAAGAAACATTAAGCACAACATTGTTCCCTCTTACATAGTCAAGCAAGGCGGAACAGAGACTTATTAGCAGCATTGCTTGGATGAAAAAAAACCTGCCACAGGATTTCTTCTGAGGGCTATTTACCCATCCATTTTTTTCCCCCAGCAGTTAATACTTAGGATTTGTCCATCCCCTCTTAGATTGTTTGTCATGGATTACTTCTGATGTTTGACTCCCAATTCCTGCTGTTGACCCTGCAGCTCCTTCTCACAGAGAAGTAAAGCCATTCCTAAGATATGTCAGAAAGTAACAAAAGAGCCTAAGTGCATTTTTTGGTGTAAAGCAAGATAATATCACACATTCAGGGTTCCCACCCTTATCTGACACACATCCTGGGTTCTGGGCAGGGAACAAGCACCAAGCTTGAGTCCCTCTCATCTTTGTAAGCCACTCCCCAGGCTAAGGGGCCACAGTCTGCAGCCTCAGGCTGAAAGTCCCATTATGCCTTTGAATGCTGGATCCTGTGTTTGCTTGCATCCTGATTTAAGGGAGGTCAAGTATTTGCCTCGAATTTGCTTGCTTAGTCTGTGTATCCATTTTACACACTGCAGTTGCTTTGTGCATAGTAACTGCTGCTGCTATTGGAAGAGATTTTTCATCTGGAATGTGCATGAGGGTCTGAGATGAGTGAGATTCTTCTCTAATTAGTATCCTACTTGCTCTTTTGCTATACCGGTTCTTGTTCTTCATTTTACTTCCCTGCTGGCAGAACTCGTTTGTGGCTTATACCATATACAGTTCACAGAAGGCTCAAACTGTTTCATGAGGTGTACACTAACTTAGGCAGGAGTTGGCTTGGTTAGCTGTATATTTAAGTATGAATTTTCTGTATTATAAGCTGCATTTGAATTCAGTTTTCATTTGAAGTTTCATATGTAAAGAGAATGGCACTCTTCTGTCAGATCTCTGAGAAGGTACTGTCCAAATCAGCTCTAAACAAGCTACTTTCAACAAGTTAAAGTTTATAATGTTTAGAAAGATTTATAAATGTACTTTTGTTAGGTGCTGAGTTTATGCATCTTCTTTCTCAGGGTTCTGTAAATTAATGCTCTAAAAATGTGTTACTGCACAGATTCGCCATGGAGTACAGCACAAGGTAGTACTCGAGAGAAATCAAAACTAGAGGCCATAAACTGAACCCTGGAATAGATTTATAGCACAACTATGGAAAAAATAAAGCCAAATTCCAGCAGAAATAAAGAATGTTGACCAGAGGAAACAACAGAAACAGTCTCACTCAAGGAGTTAGTCAAAATCAAGTATTCTGAAGGTTGTTTCCATTAGGAAAAGGTTAATCCAAAGAGGTTTACTGGAGGAACAATAGTTTACATGCAAAGTGAAGCATTTTTTTTCTCACAAGCTAAACAAAGATTCCCTATAAAATCCTGTTTCCCTGAATGCTTTGGGTCTCCAATAGCATGAGACAAATGCTTCCAAGACTTTCACACACTATAGGCTAAACCTTGAGGCTAAATTTTGTCAGAATCTTGTCAGCTGTCCTTGCTTTCCTTCTACACCTCTGTGTGCTTCCATAGGGTTCTTGTTGTTCCTCCCACATGGAAATATGGTGCAATTAAATCGAGTTTCCACCACTGCATTTCTCACCACTCCCACAGAAAGCTTTGGAGCCAGATGGCCCAGCCATTGCCCACGTTGGAATGGGTTAGCTGTGGCTTGCTGGTGACCATGCAACAGAGGGGTATGTAACTCTGCCTGCACTTTGCCTCGGGTGGCAGGTATGCTGCAAAGTTTTTATTCAAGCAGTGCCATTTTCTGACCTTGATACATTTTAAGCAGCATTGGCAGCATTGTCTACTTTTAAGCTTATTTGTCTGTTCTCAGATCCCTTCTCCAGTTATTGCATTAATCGTTTAATCACTTAGGCTGATGTTTTCCAAGAGAGTATCTCTCTCTGCCTGACCTTTTACACTTAGAAAAGTGTTTTTCCTCTTGCTGACGTTGCAAAAAAACTCTGTGGCTCTCCCCAGAGATGGAGAACAAGAGAAATTGAGAGCAGTCTATAGAAAAGGAGCAAAGTCATGCCAGAAGGGGCGGAGAGATTTTACCATGTCAAAGCAGGCAGAACAGACCAGTTGCTGGTGTACAGCAGTTCAGAGCCAGCTTGAACCAGCTGCTCCAGGTCTGTGCTGTAACTAACTGAAGAGAGACAATAAACTACTCTGAGAAGCTGGTACCGCACTGCAGTGTACAAATGCTCTACAATTACCATGACTTTACTGTCTGCGTGAGTTTCTTCTATCACAGGCTGTCACCTCACTGCTTTAAATACGTCAATGTGTTTTAGGAGGATTTTCTCAAGAAAAGGAGCTTTGTGACCAATTTCCTGATTCCACAGAGTTGGCATGATTCTCTTTTCTGAGGTGACCTTTATTTTCCAGAGTGACACTGTAATAAGTTACCAGTCACTGATAAAATCACAGAAAACAAAATTAGCATAGTTCCTAGATCTGGTTAAGATTTGTAGGGTGTGTGCATTTGCCCTTGCTTCCTTAGCTGTTTTTCTTTCAGGAGCAAAGCTCCACATTTAAAGAGGCAAGTACAGAGTTCAGTAATAAGTGATGTATGCTTCTCCATATGCCCAGCCCTAGTCAGGTGACCAAAGTCAGGAAATAAATCAGTCTTTTATCTCTGAGTCACTGCTTTTTTGTATGTTTACAAAAGTAAAACCCAATGTTTGCAATGGCAAGCAGACAAAAAGAATCCAGGAGGTGATCTGACTGCTTCATTTTTAGTAGCAACTGATGGGGGAGGCTATGAAATACCAATCCTCTCCTAGAAGAGAATGATTACACAGAGACCAAAAGAGCAAAATCCTTGGCACATGGTGGCAGATATCCCTGCTGCACCAGTTATCTCCCTGTGCTCGCTGCTGACCTGCTCGCTGACACTGAAAACAGAAGACTCCCTCACTTTACTTCTGCCTCATGATCCCTCCCTACTACATGTGTGGTATGGGAAGCACCACCATGGCTTCTCTCTCCTTCTGTGCCTCCCATGGGTCACATATGCTGGTGCTTCACATGGGTAGTTGCCTAACATCAGGAGGCAGTGTTTTACTGTCAGGTCCTGCACGCCAAGGAAAGCCCACTGGAAAAGACTCAGCAGGAGCTTCACACCATAGCATGGACTGGGGTGCTTACAAAAGGTATCCTTGTCCCTTGGGAGACAAAGAAGTTGTGACGTCAGCAGCTTGCCTAAGCAGTCCATGAAATCTTATTACAGAGTGTGTAAGGCCCTTAAAGTGGCTGTACAGGTCAAATGACAGGTCTCACTTGCCCACTTCCCATCTCTGGCTGGGGTAAAAAAGAGATGTAAGAGAAGGGCAAGTACAGTAGGGGACTTCCCCAGAATATTCTTCCAAGACCCAGCAATTCATGTACTTCCTGGCAACTAAAGGTTGTGTTGGACCACTGCCAAAGGGATAACATCCCTGGAGTGTAGCTGACTGCACTCCTGTTTTGTGAGGAAATCCTCCAGCTATGGCTGATGGCAAATGAGGCAGTGTGTTACAAAGGAGGAGGCCACCTTTTAAGAAGCCCTAAAACCTGGGGATTCTAAAGCCTGGGAAATCCCCATGTAATGGGAGCACTGCTTCTCAAGTTTGCCTCTAACTGCACATGAATGCCCTGACAGACTCAGAAGCTCTCTACAGACTGCTGTTCCTTGCACTCACAAGGGCCACAGGTTCTGCCTCTGAACATCATGTTTTGGTTAAGCAGGTAAATAGGTGCTTTCAGACACTGTTACTATATAAATGAACCTCATCCCAGGTCTCACAGCATCACAGACTTCTGATTGCTTCTCAGTTAACACTGATGAAAATTTAGAGAGCAAGGCAAGAGCTTTGGCTTGAATTAATCATTTTAGCTGGAATTATTACTGATGAAAGTATTGCAGTTCCATCCCTGGCATCAAATCCCACTTTTAAGTGCTAGGACTCAGATGCTTTTAAGAATGTTGGACGCGGGGGACTGTGCTACGGCCAACTTGTTTAACGTGCACTGACACATCGGACAGGAATGGGGCATCCCCGCCCAGGGCCTTGCGGGGGTGATCGGTGGGAGAGGGCGGCACAGGAGCGCGTGTGAAGGGGGTCCAGGTAGCACTCCCGGCAACCACCCGAAGGAACGGGAACGGGAAAGGGAATGAGGCCGGGGCCTCTGGGCGAGGAAGCAGAGCAGGTGCGGCGCCCGCGATGTCCCCTTCGCTGGGCGGCCGCGGGGGGAACTTGCGCCGCGGGCGCTCGGCTCGGGGAAGTCGCCGTACAGCTCCGGGACGGGACGGGACGGGACGGGGTCGCGCAACGCAAGGCTGGGGCTCACGATGCAGGAAAGGGACCTCGCCCGGGTCCGGCGGCCGCTGGGCAGGTAGCGGGGCAGGGCCGCGGGAGGCGGTGCCCGGCCGGGGGCCGGCCGGGAAGGGAGAGGCGGGAGCGGCGGCAGGTGCGGGGCCGCGGCGATGCAGGCGAGCGGGGAGGGAGGCGCTGCCCTCGGGGCAGTGCGGGGGTCGGGAGGGGTGCTGAGGACCCCCCGGCGTCTCCCTCAATCCGCTTTTCTCCGTTTCTCCGCCGCCCCGAGGATGAGCGGAGCCGAGGGCGCGCACTTCAGGCGAGTGGCGATCCGCAGGAAATTCAACCCCGCTCCCGCCGCCCTGGGCGCCTTCAGCGGAGCTGCGCCCACCTGCCCCGCGGGGCCGCCTGCCCGGAGCTCGCCCTCAGGTAAGACACGGTCCGGCCGCCCCGACGGCACCGCTGCTGGGGGTGCCGGGGGGAGCGGCGGGATGGATCCCTCTGCCGCCCGGGTGGGGGGCGCGCTGGGTCCCAGGGGGTTCCTCCACCTGTTCGCCCCCTGAACAAATGGAAGGTTGTCAACTTGTGCCGTGCGTGTGTGTGCGGGGAGGATGAGTTGCTTGCGGGAGTACGGCCGGGGGAGCTGCGGAGACGCTTCTCAGAGGGGCTGAGCTGGGAGGGGGTTATGGGGAGAGAGCCTGCCAGGACTTGGGAGCCGGGGGCAGCCACGGCTCGGCTCATACCCTCAGCCCCCATCTCGGTACGAAATGTTTGTAAGTTGTACTTTGTATTTTTATATATATTTATTATACTATTCTGTATTACTACGTATATATATTTACATTTTTATTTATAATACTTTTGTACTAACAGCTCTTAGGCTGGCAAGAAAGCAGTGTTCCCTCTCTGATAGACCATGCCTTGCACCTGCTTCTTTCCGATGTCTCTTTCTTTCCCCCCTTCAGCAACAAACTTGTGCTAGACTAGTTTGACACGTTATGCTTCAGAAGGCAGCTGCTAGAACATTAATACATAATGTTAAAAGGGACAGTCAGCTTAGTCTGGTTGCCTGTGTTACCTTGGCCATATTGTAGAAATAAGGTGTCGTAAAATCTGAACTTCAGAAAGTTATCATTTATGAGCAAGTTCACACACACACCCATTTACATGTCTGTGATGTAACAGCAGGTGTGACGTGCTGTGCTCACTGCTTGGGGTGTTACAGCACCTTGGTTGTATGAGTGTGTAAAGGGTAAAGTGGATGAAATAAAGCTTGAAATCTTTGACATATGCTTGGTATAATGTTGGGAATTATGACATGTTAAATATAAGGGTGAGATGTTTTGCTTGGGGACTGCACTTTCACGACTTCCTGGGCAAGAGGCCTGCTTAATTTAACAATGAGTGTGCACAGAAAAGAGCAAACTGTTGCGAGGCTGTTCATAGAATGCAATATTTCAGCTTTAATGTGTAGTGACTTTGGATATGTCCATGAAACCGCATTTTTTTATTTGTGGTGGGATTTTTTCCCCAAGGCTTTACTCATGTGTTTATATTTGGAAAGAGTAACTGGTAGCTGTATTTGCAGTATGTAAATTTAATGGATTTTATTCTTCTCTGATAGAGGCACGCTTACAACCAGGACCTTGTGTTTCCTGTTAGTTTCTAACTTAGTTTCTTTAAGCTTCTGCAGTTGCTCACTGTTACTTTAGACTCCTGGATAACAGTTTCATGCACGTCTACAATCTGTTTATTGTTGCTCTTTTCATCTGTGCGCACAGTAACTCCACTGGCTGAGTTTTATTTGCTAAACATCAGTGCATTGTGGAGCTTTTCAGTTGTGACCATTCTTACTGGCTTTTGGATTGCAGGAAGGTTATGAGGCACATGACAGGAGCAACATGCTGCTTATCAAATGTCCCTGCACTGCAGTGCAATAACCAAACTCACAGTACTTTCTTGTATTGTGACTGCTAAATATCATTGCAGTATGAAACCCTCCCAAATTAGGATAAGGAAATGAATCCCAAAGATGTGGGAAATAAAAGGGGGACTTGGCGATGTCATGTAGGTACATAAAACCTCCCTTTTTTCCCCCACTCACAATTCATTTCACCCAGAAAATGAGATGAAGAAACATTGTGTTTGTCATTTCTATCCTTTTAGTGGGACTCTGGCTCCCTATCTGCTCTTCCTGTTGTAGAGGCCACTGCAGCAAGTGCTCCAGCATCCTATAATCCTAGGAAAGCTTTGTAGCTTCCTTTTCCATTCTTTGTAGTCAGAATGTGACTGCACTTGCTTCTGTGGCTGAGAAAAGCTGACCAGACTGCCTTGATTCTGCAATAAACTTTAATCCCCAGATGCAGTGCAAAGCTAGGTGTGTTCTTTGTTCTAACTAAAAAAAAAAAAAAAAGGCAGGTGTTAACACTTTTCTGGCTTACAAAATATACGTGGATCTGAAAGGAGTTTTCAAAGTCAGGAGTATGCCTTGGACTTGCTTGAAAATCTTACAGGAAAGGAGGAGTTATTGTAGCCCAGCTCCAATCCTCATCTCTCTCAAGTGTTATGAAATACACCAGTTACTGACATTACTGCTTGGGGGACAGGACACAAGCCATTGTCTCAATCCTCTGTCTGGAAAGCAATTTGAGAAAGTAGAGGTATTATATGAGCCATAATTCCATTATAAATGCATTGGAAAAAATTCTGGATTATGTATATGGCTTGCTATCAGAACTCTTCTCAGACTAGTATATTGTGTGTTAATTAGTGCAAACACTTAATAGAACCTATTATAGCTCCTGTATGCTCAGTAGTTTCCTCACAGCCTTTGACACTGAACTGATGAAGTAGGGAATGTCACAGCTTTTCTATCCTGGGAGGCAGAAGATCAAGGAGTGTTTCTAGTCTTGCTGTGTTTGAAAACATTTCTCCTGCTGAGATGAACTACTCAAGTTTTTTGTTACAGCATCAGCCTTTTCTTGTTCATTGCCATCTAAGTGTCTGACTTGCAACAGAAAAGTCTTTCTGCACTTCAAGATACTGTAGCCCAAGTAATTCAGTTTCATTGTCATGTGAAAAGTGGCAATTTAATTTGTTAACGTTTGAGGTAGGAAAAACTTGGTGTGTTTAACTACCTACAGGACAAAGCAAAATGTATTTCCCATTAGAAGTTCACATTGATTTAAAAGTTTGGACAAGAGAGTACTTCAATCTTCAGACATACTTTGAAGTGGTTGGAAAATGTCAAAGCTTGTAGATGGAGATGGTTTAGAGAAGGACAATCAGTGGAGTAACATGACTAATAAACTGCTTTTGAAGGGAATAACTAATGTGGATTTGGTGTCCTTTTTTTTCCTGCTAAATTAGAATTCAGAGTTTGTGTGAACTTGAGTGAATCTTTACGCCAAGTGCACATATGCATGTTAACTCAAAATTAGTTATCTGCCAAGAAACAAGCGTAGGCTACTGCTTGCTTGTTCAGCAGCTTTCATAAGCCAAGAGCTCTGCAAGGTGTGACTATGGCACTCCTTTGATTCTGCATGGGATGGAGCTGTCCTAGAAGGTTCTGTCTCCACTGAGTTGACTCAATTAAAGTGTGAAGCTATTGCTCAGAATACAAGGACACAGTAACTCCCTTTCATTGCAGGAAATAGCTTATTCCTGTTATCAGAACAGTCACCTCTGTCCTGGCTGCACATGGACTGGCTTAACTTCTATGACATTCAAATCTTGTACTTCTTCCTTGGCTTTTCTCACTTAAGCTCAAATTCACACCCTTTTTTGGACTGTTTTCTTCTGACTACCAATTTTCTGAATGTATATCTGCTGGCACTGTACCATATACTGGCAGTCTCAGACATTGAAGTGTGCCTCTTGGGGAGCTGAGGTAATTTGCATTCTGGACAGCATTCACTGCAGCAAGGTGTTGGCTAACATTGACAGGAAAGCGAAAATAGTTCCCCACGGCCACTGTTGTATCTCTGCCTGTAAATGGATAAGATTTTAGGGGATTATGTTAAAAAAACTTCAGTAGTCTTGAGTTTCCATCTTGCAGTGGGAGATAACTAAATGAGACTCCAACAGCATGCTGCTCTCATCTATGAAAAATGTCTTCATTGTTGAGGGGTTTATTTTTTAAATGCAAGAAGGACAACTGTGCCCTGCCTGACAGTTTTTAATTTCTGTTTTCTTTGTTTTACCTTTGAAAATAAAGTAATGAACTTTGGGCTTTCATTCCCCCTGCTCCTGGCCTTGTATAATCCGCTGTATTTTGTTATTGGTCTGCAGTGATTGAAAACTGATTGCTATACAGTTTGTTCAGGGAAAACCTATATAACCATTAGGGCTAATCTCAGCAGGGATTGGCACCTATAGATGTGTTAGAGACCACTGCCAAAGAGAACTAGCTGCTTTACATGCCTTCCTGGTTATTGCAGGGGTTTTGATGTTTTCCTAAAACTGGACTTTATCAAGAAGAGTTGGATTTATGAATGCTGAGAGAGAAAGGTGAATATGAGGAAACTGCTTCTAAATGTTCCTTTCCCTTCAAAAACGAGGGAAAGTAAAGAATAAAAAATGCTTTACCCAGAAATTGCATGAAAATACATTTTCCTGTCATTGAAGAGCTTCCTGTTTCTGTGGGCCAAATTAATCCCCTGTGCCTTCTAGTGAAGCAAGTGTATGGAAGTGCCACGAAATGGAACTTTGCTTCCTGAATAAAATTTTGCTCTTTCTTCCGCCCCTTCTCCTCCAGCTATTAAGGATCAAAATAATCCCTTTAAAGTCAGTTAGATCGTACTGTTTATTCATAGGCTATCTGGTCATTTATATGTGTATCTTGAGCTGGCTAGATGTGTCTATTTGGCCCTTGCCTGACAAGGGTCACTTTGCCCAGTAATTGTTGTTGGCCTTATAATATAGACTTCCTGGTGATCGTGATGGTGATTTCCTTAAAAAAATTAGAATTTGTATTCACTGCTTGACTTGCTAATGACAACACACCAAAAGTTTCAGAGAAAGGTTACAATTTGACATGGATTTGCTGAAAATTAAGTCTATTCCTTGCTGGAGAGACTTCTTTTACATATACTTAAAAATTATGGAGATGGTGCTAAGTACTATTGCTGAAACGGTTTTAGGCATTGCTGAAATTGGGAAAGTAATAATTTGCACATCCAATACAAATTAATTTGTTGTATGAAATCGTAGGAGATTGTTGCTTTTGTAGTTAAATTAATAAATATGGCTGGGAGATTCCTGGGTTGGAAAAGGAGATCTAGTTTGAGGAATGTGTTGCTTTCAAGCGACAAGTAAAATACAAATATTGAGAAAGGAATCTGTTAATAAAAAATTATGGTTTGCCCTTGGCTATTACTTTGTTGCTTTTCTGCCAGTACCCGTGCTGCTTGAAACTGCAGTTATCAGACTTTTCACCTACTCCTTAAGTTATGGTGAGGGACTATCTCATCTCTTAGCATTTCAGTCACAATCCCATTTATAACTGGGCGATATTTGGTACTGTTTGTTACTATGTCTTGGGTACAATGTGATCTGTGATAAAGCACTCTAGCTGCTGTGTCTTGCATTGTTATGTCTTAAAGTAGTGCTATCCATTTGATGTATAAGGCAAATTATCTTCCCAAGATGAAAGGTTTGTCGGAGAGAAAGGGAAAATATGAAGCAAACAAATTTTAAGATAAGAAACTTGTGGGCTTTTCCCTCTAGTTCCGTTAATAGTGGGTAGACTTTCTTCAAAATATCATTGTCAATTCCATATTTCAATCAAATTGCTGACTGTGAATCTTGTAGCTGAAACTCTTTTTTATTTCTGTAAGGTGAAAAAAATGGCTTTTTATTCCAGAATTGGGACACTGTATGTATTAGCTCTCCTGAATATAAGGTGATCCGGGATGATACATGCACTTAAATGATCAGAATGATCATTGCCATCGTGTCAAATCTGTGAATATACTTTGCCTCCAGGTCCTAATGGCAAAAACATTTTACTCAAATGCATAGCAGTGGACAGCTTGATATATTCAGGCTGTTATCTACACACTCCTGCACTCTTGGCAAGGGGATAGAGAATGCTTTTTAGGGAGGATATTCTCAGAGTACTAGGCTGTCAATAACACAAGCATAGAGGAGAAATTGCAGGAGGAATTTTTAATGGTTTCTTCATCTAGCTGCCTTGGAAAGAGGGTTTTAGCAGAGAAGGCTTTAGCAGAAGAAAAGAGTTTTGAAAGAAATGTAGGGAAGTAGGATAGAATTTTGTTGAAATGTTGACAAACCATGTAGAAATCAGATGTCCCAGTGTGCAAATACACAGCAGTGAGGTGGTATCAGAACATATGGGGAATTGAATAAAAGCAGGCCAGGAGGAAAATTAAACTGCTACAGTAGTCTGCAAAGCTAGGCATGTAAAGAAATGTACTTCTAATGAGTTTCAGAGCAATTTGACACACCTCTGGTTACACTGAAACTCTGTAAAATGGAGCATAAAATGTAATAAAATTGGAGGCAAAAAACACTGAGTGGAAGATAGGGCAGAGCAATGAAATAGTGCTCATTCTAAGTATTAATGCTAAGCATGTCAGATGTTAATGTAAAACAAGTTAAATAGCCTGGAAAGAAGGAAAAATGTGGTGGAACTGTAATGGGAGATGAGATACCCTGCAATGACTTCTGGACAAATGTTTTCTTGCAGTAGAGGTGACAATGCAGCTGACTTAGTCTAACCATCCCCTCATAGATGCTGGGGGGGCCAGATCTAGGTGAGGATAGGAGAGAGAAAATTGTGAACAGTGATTAAAATCATTGATTTAGTGGCTGGATTTCTTCTGGCCTTTTTAAAGATTTGGGGTTTTTTTTAGTTGAGCATGTGATGTTTCTGTGCAAGACTTTTGGCTTTGCTGGTTGCTGCTGTGGCTGAGTCCTCATGGTAGGGATTGGCAGTGATGTAACAGCACTCAGCCTTGCAGCTGTAGAGTTACCTGGTAACTCTGTCCAGCTCCTGTGTATGTGAAACCTGCAGGGTCTGAGCTACCCCTGAGCATTA
>JAWWEV010000043.1:60683818-60798772 GCA_035583235.1 Hafferia zeledoni | reverse complement strand
CTGTAGAGTTACCTGGTAACTCTGTCCAGCTCCTGTGTATGTGAAACCTGCAGGGTCTGAGCTACCCCTGAGCATTAGTGCTGCAGGTATCAGGGCTGTGAGGGGCTGTCTGAGACCCAGGGGTAGGGCTGTGTGCTTATTCTAGACCAGCTGGTTTCTTAATGGGTCTTCTATGTGATCTCTTTGGGGACTTTTTGGTACTTGAGGAGCAAAAGTCAACAGAGAAGCTTCTAACTGCATCTTTGATTTGTTTCCTGTTTTTGTGAAGAGAGACCTTGATCTGGAAAACTTGAAAGTGGATCCTCCCATCCACATTGTGTGGCTTCTGGAGGTAGAAGATGGGAGGAGAGAGTGTAAAGCTCCCTAGCACTTCTGCTTCTGGCTGAGGATGCTGACCTAACCAGTCCCTGTGTCTTGTAGGGACTGTCTAGTCTTTAAACTCCAGGCAGAATGCTGGGGTGGGGGTGTCTCTTTTCTTCCTTTCTTACTTGCCTGCCTGCCTGCTTGCTTTATTTCTGGGTTATATTGCTAGCTTTTATCTTCCTAATAAGCTGAGACATTTGGTAGCTTAAGCTATTTGAAAGCCCTCCTCAGTAGTCTGTCACCCCACATAACTTCTTGAATGCTGTAGTATCACCAGCCCATAGGAGAACAGGCTACTAGTTTCTCTTCTACCATGAAACAGATCAAAAAGCAAAGTTAGGGTGTACAGCAGACTTAAAAAATACTCCAAGCTTTATAAATTACTTGAATTGTAAAATTGTTAAAGCAAATAATCTTTGAAAAAAGATTTCTTTTAAAATGTTTTGTCTTGTATCACAAGAATTTGATGACATTCTTGCAATGAATAATCTGAATATTTTTCCTGTTTGCTCTCACCACCATTCACTATCTTGTCTGTGATACTTCTTTTCCTTAGTTGAATATTTATATATATATATATATATACATTATTTATATTAACATCAGTTAGGAAATTAAGCTTACTGTCTAATTAGATCTCTCTTCAGAACTGGCGATTTAAGAATCAAAGCAAAATAACTGATACAGAAAAAAAAATTAGTTTTGATAGAATTTATGCAATTATACTGCTAGCCTTTTTTCAGCTGACTCTTGCCAAAATGCCCCTCTCTTAATACAAACATAGTGTACATTCCTTTTCGTTCAGTCTGACACTAACTCTCATCATTAAGCAGCTGCATTTCATCTGTGAAGGTAGAATCCTTTTATACTTCAGCTATTCTCCTATGGACTAGCAGTCCTACACCATTCAAGAAGAGATGAGACTCTTGAAAACTTTAAAAGAGGGCTTTTATGTCTTTAAAATAAAACCTTGGAAATTCTGGTGTGAAAATATGGTTCTTGAGAAGGCTGCACAAACCAGCTGATTTTTGTGGTAGTACAATAAAATCAGAATTGCTGTCAGTGCATGAAATGAAATTATTTAGCATTTGTGTTTGACCTTATTCTAATTCTAAATATAGATCAATGGGAATTTTGTTAAGATACATTTTAATACATATTTAATACTTAAAAATTAAGACTGAGAGCCAGTTGCATCAATTTACTACTAAAAATAATTGTCACTTTAGAAAACAGAGTGGTTGTTAATGCAGTAGTTTAAGTTGACTTTCATCAGGTTCTGGCAATCTGCCCCAACTATTGCTCTGTAATGACCCTCACGTGCTCTTCAGTTATGCATAATAATGCAGTAAAGGGTGTTCCTCATAATTTACTAATGCATAACTGATCCAGTGGACAAATAGGCTCAGCAGACTTCCAGATGAAGGGCAAGGTAACACCTGAGCTGGCTGTTAATGTGCTGTTTAAGCCTGCCAAGCCAGGTCAGGCAGCACAAAGTAATTGCTGGAGTGCTCTACAGCGGCTCCTGTGGTTGGGTTTAATGTAAGCAAGTCAAAACACAACAACCCAAGGGCTTGGTTGTGCATGTACTTCTAAACTCCCTAAGATCCTTTCCCTGTCCTGTATCAAGCATAGAGGGAAGCTACAGAAAAACATTCTTGACATGCAGTGGAAGTGGGAGAAAAACATCCATCCTACCTGCTGTGTACAGCCAGCACAAGACCTGGCTGGTGCCAGTTTGGGCTGCCTTTGGTCTTCAACTTCAGTGCGGAGAATTGCCCTTTTAAGTGTTTATCTTACTTATTTTCTGTGTAAGAACTGCTTGTGCACAGGATATATTAAAAGCTTTTTGTTCATAGAAGTGAGAACAATATTTGCATTGTGTGTGTTAATAAGGAGCTTAAAGGAACTTTAAAACCCAAATGAGTTACCTCTTCCAAGGATTTCCATGGAGTTTAAACAAACAAGTGTCTGTTCATCTTAACTGTGGAGAATTATTACTTCCTAGTTTTATCAACTGTTACCTTTTAACACTTTAATATGTGCTCCTCTCACGTGGCCATTACCAACTGTATAGTCCACTAGTTTTATATGGGATTTTTGGGGGCTCTTTTCTGCAAATGCAGTTGAGCTGCTACAGGAAAGTAGCCTTGCCATTTTAAAACCTCGGTAATATCAGGATGCTGGAATGTGGAACATTAAGTGTACTATCTTATCACCATGAATATTGTGTCCTCTTTGTTGTGTCCTGAAGGCCATTCAGCTATTGTGTGGAACTGGATTCTGATTGTAATTAATCTTCATTGGGTTTTGTGCCTCATGTAGCTTACAGAAAATGTTGATTAGGACAGTGGTAGGTTCTAAATGAAAAAGGGATTAAGTAGTTTCACTGTGCATGTCTTAATTTGCTGATTATAAGATTTATATTGTGTAGAAAATGGGAGTGTTTCTAGGGTTGTCACATGCATTTCAAAAAGTCAGATTACATTTTAGCCCACAAGGTTAAACACTGATGATTAAAGGCATTTCCCAAGCCCTTATTGATTTCTTATGTTCTGCTGGAGTCAAGGCATCTGTGTTCAGCATTCATCTGAGATAGCGTGCAGTATTTGACAATGGTGAGCAGGACTGTGATCCTCTTATAGGAGACACCAGAAAGCCTTCACAGTCTAGTAAAATTTCATTGATCCAGATAATTCAGACCCTTATTTTCTAAAATTCATGACTTTCACTATGGTCTTCTGAGAGAATATTAACGTAGTCCTTTCAAATAGCAAAGTGGCTTTAAATCTGACACAGAATAAAATGGCTGGTGTCTGGAAGCCTGGGTTGATAAGGCTGCTGAAGTATCTGCATGGGGAACAGCCCTGAGGCACAACAGTTTAGCATAACTCTTTGCAGTTCATGTGTCTAGGCATGATATAATGAATACTCAAATATAGTGAAGTTACAAAATCCAAACCCTCACTTGTAGAGAAGTGACTATAGAGCAGTGCGAGTGAAGACACCAGTTACGTTGTTCAGACCCACTAAGTGCCACAAGTGCCCCTTTGCAGTGCCAGGCTTTCCAATTGTTTCCTTTTGCCTGGAGGGACTTGGGAGATATTCTACAGATCAGGGGGAAAAAAAATCACAAAAATTCTTTATTAGAGTGACATTTTGGAGAAAGTTTGCTGCAGGGAAAAAAAAAGCCTGGACTCCCTCTGCTGCCCTGTGTAGAGTGCTATTGCTCACACCAATGCTGGCTTAATTAAAAAAAAAAAAAAGAAAAAAAAGTCTTCCACTGTTTCCTTTTCCTTCCTCTTGCTACAGAGAAGGAGATTAGAGACTTGAGCAGAAACAGATGAATTGTTCTTTGTGAAGACTATGGGAGTGCATGTTTTTAGTAGTCATGTGTTTTCCACAGTGCTCTGCTGAGCTCTGTTTGCTAATACAAAATACTTATTGGAAGAAGAAACTCACTCCTGCCCCTCTCTGCTTCCCCTATGTTCATTCTGAGGTAGCTCTATGTGCCCATATATGCTATCCTGAATCTGTAGTTTGAGATGGAAATGGAGGAATTTCTCCACATATTTTAGCTCCTTGAAGGAATCAAACAAAGTAGCTGTTTGCTCTCAAAGGTTAGCTTCAATTTCAGGAAGGAAAAATGCTTTTTAAATATGAAAATTAAGAATGTATCATCCTTCCTATGACTGACAAGGACTGGAAGCTTGTTAGAGTCGGTGAGGTGACAGGCAACACTAACTGGGGGTAAGGCTGGCAGAGCTGGAAGCTGGAATACACAGAGCTGACATATCTTCAGTCCTACAGTTGGATTTCTTTTTTCTTTTTTTTTTTTTTTCTGCATGTGGAAAGGCAGGTAGTTTGAAGTTAAAATACAATGTTTACTGTGCCTCAGGGTGTAGAAGCCGGATCAGCTTTCTGATAAGGGGTTTTTTTCAGGTGTGGTGCACAAGGGTTTAGAAAGCAGAAGCTATTTAGTAACTAAGGAGAGAGGAGTGAACTGGCTGCATGGTGCTGAAAGGCTTCTTTATCCTAAAGATTGTTTTTTTACTATTTTTCTTATTTTATTTTTCTTGGTGCATGGACTTACATTGCAAGAAGGAAGGAGAATTCTGGTGATTGGTAAGCATGTGAGATTTTAAATGAAAACTTCTGAACTGCATTACACCAGCTGCTAACAAGCCACATAAAATAAAACTAGGTAATTCTGTGTTGATGAAGAATGACATCCATTTTGACCATGAACTTGTTAATTACATATATTCGATTAAATAGAACCCTATTTTGTGTGGAATGTATACTGTCTTCTTCCCCTATCTTTTTTCCTATATATGGATGTTATACCATTGAACAAGCTGCATGATTATATAATTAATTATTGGGCAGTGTGAGTGTGGTCCTTAATTGTAGCATGATTCCTGTTAGGGTGTGTTGGTTGGATTTTTTCCTATTTTTGGTGGTTGTTTTTAGTCCTGTTATGGGAAAGATTTTTTTTTTTTAATAATAAATTGAATTAAAAATCTTTTAGCAAATTGGGAGTCAATTTGAGAGACTATAACCTTGAACTTGCAGGTCATTTGAGAGACTTCAATGTTATGTAAAATAAAGAGAGTTCATACCATATATTGATGGTGGTGTTCATATGTGGCTTACCAAAGACAGAAACTACTGTAGGGGAAAAAGAAGTATTTAAATTTTTTTTCCTTTAATTTTAATTTATACAAGCAGCATTAGAACAGTGTTTAACTATTTGGGATATAATGGGAATTTACACAAACATTAGCTAAAAAGTTCTGGGAAAATAAGGAACACATTCGAAAGCTAAAGAAGAAAATAAGGAACTAAAAGCTGTGATTGTGAAAATATAAAGGGTCTCTGAGGTGAACATCATGCCAAGTGTCTGCCAGCTCACAGCACTCTCACTGCACAGGCTGCTTCAGCCATCTGAGGTGCTGCACTGTTGGAGCCCAGAGACTGATTTCCCAAAGCATTGACTTTGTTATGTGCATTGCAGTCTAGGTGGTTTTTCTGAGGGAATTTTATTGGTAATCTAAAAATATTCTCTGTGCGTAAAATATCAGGGGGCGAATCTAATTATTAATGTAATTTGATAGACTGTTCTGGACATAAACATTAGGTTATGATTGGATATGGATATAATTTGGATGTAATGGCTAATGCCTTCAAGTATTAAACCTTCAGTTGTATAGTGTGATTTTTCTTTTTTTATTCTGACATTAAGCCTGCCTTTCCATTCTTCATATTAGCAAGATCAGGAGCAATACCTCTGAGCCACATCTAATTTGATTTTTTTTAATTATTTTTTTTTCTCCAGCTCATTTAGAGGCTCTCAGTTAATGCTTTTTGTCTTGCATTGGAAATAACTGTGTCATAACTTTATGAAGTAACAAGGAAGATGGCTACATAAACTGAGATTATTCTTCAGTATTTTCTGCTCTCATATATGTTTTAAGTAATGCTGTTTGCCTGCCCTGTTAGGACAGTGGCTACTGCAAGCACCAGGTAAAAGACTGATAGAATCAAGTTGCCAGTTTTTTATAACTGAGATTCTCCTGTTCCCATGCTTTGCATGGCCTCCTCAGCAGAGTGTAGAAAGAAAACAAGTTCTTTCTATTCTAAAATAGTGAAATGAATATTCAAAATACAGTAATTTCTTCTGCAGAAGAATCATCTCTTGTTTTGCTGTTATGTTACACAGGATGATGAGATAGAGGTCCACCTGGGTGTGTTACTTAACAAGAAGATAGAGACATCCATCTGGGTACAATAAGAAATGGTCAAAGAATTAATCTCCAAGAATTTAAAGTATCAGCAAGTACTATAGCCTACCTTCTTTAGATTCTGCTGTTGTGGTTCCTACAACATTTATAACGTGAAAAAATAAGTTGAAAATCCTTTTAGCACAGCATATGGCGTCAGTGAGAAGGGTTTTTTTGATGTGACCTTAGTCTGGTTTGGTTTGTCCTTCAGCTCATTGTTCCCTGTGGTTACTTTTCCTTAGCAAGAACAACATAAGAAGAGTAAAGTCAACTCTTTTACTCTTTGCTTCTTATTAACTTGGAAGGTGTGGGGTTTGTGGGGTGGGGTTTTTTTTATTGTTTTTAAATATTAACCTCTTCTCTAACTAGGACTTAGCAGACACATTTAGGAATATAAAGGCAAAATAGCTTTTTGAAAAGATGCCTAATACTTGTTTCCTGATTAGTGGATTGCAGAGAATGTCTGCATGTTCTCTCAGATTCATTTATCTGATATTAAACAGGAAGCAGGTGTGAGCTTTTTATATTAATTCTAATTCAGGTATTTGAATTGAAAAAATAAATAAAAGCACACCTGTATTTTACAGTTCCTCAGAGATTAAAGTGAAGGTAACTTTTGTAACCTTATCTATATATATATCTATATATATGAAAAGAATCTGGGTTTTGAAATCTAAAGCAGAATTTTATTCAACTTCACTTAAGGGGATTTTAATATAGTGTTAATAAGGTAGTTTATAGTTAAATAACTTTATTCAACTTAGTCAACTTCAGTATCTTTCAAAACTTTATTCATGTTGGTTTACACACAGAATTATGCCTTGTTGTATTGAAATGTTAAAATTCAGTATTAGTACATCATAACTGTGTAAACTTAAAATATGAGCACCTGCATATTGCTCTTTATTGACAAATATCAATAAAACATTGTAGAACAGATATCAATAAAACAATATGTAGGCAAGTCTTGACAGATGAATATTTAACTCCATGTCAGTACACAGACTTAAGTGGAGATCCTGCACTTACAAGCCTCAAAACAAGAAGGCAAAGTAAATACCGTACTTTTTTTTTTGTTTTACGTTGTAATTGAATTTAAACCCTTATTTCCCTCATGGCAGCTCACTGAATTCTCCACCAACTTTTACTAAATAAAGAAGAGTAAGTTGCTTCTGTGCAGGAATCAAGATGCAAAGGCTGCAGCCTGGTTCATTCTCTCTGCCAAATGTTTACCACGGCAGCTGTGGACACACAGCAGTGGGGATGATGAGATTGAGGGGTTGGACTGTTGAAATTTTCCAAGTCCTGCTGCTGCTCCTTGGGCCGGAGCTGGTGGGGTGGCTGCCGTGGCAGTGCTGTGCTCTGACAGCAGGGGCTACTGCTGTATTGCCAGCTGGCTGTGCTTCAGCAAAGCTTGTCTGGCTTTTCCTTCCGACTAGTGATTATGGTCCTGGGCTATAGACTGTGTTTCGATTTAGCAGTGTCTGGGGGCATGATTTTAAACACTGGAGAAACTTCGTAGAGGTTCTGAGCTATTCATAGCCAGGGAAAAAAGATGAATTGGTAATGGTACTGGTCATATATGAAGTGACTGTATGGAGGTGTTACAAGAGGTGAGTGTGTCTGTAATCAGACTCCTTTGCTTTCCAATATATTCTTTGATTTGTATTCTCCTGGTGAAGTTCCTCACTTTGGCATAGTTTTTAAGAAAACAGCAAACTGACTGACATGGAAGAGAACTACTACATAAGCAGATAGTGGTCGGACAAGGGGGAATGGTTTTAAACTAAAAGAGGAGAGATTTAGATTAGATGTTTGGAATAAATTCATTAGTCAGAGGGTGATGAGTCATTGGCACAGATTGCCCAGAGAAGTTGTCTTCAAGGCCAGGTTGGGTGAGGCTCTGAGCAACCTGGTCTAGTGCAAGTTGTCCCTGCCCATGCTGGGGGGCTTGGAACTAGATGGTCTTTTTAAAGTCCCTTCCAACCTAAGCCATTCTTTCCTTTTACGGATTTTCATACATTGAACTTTTTGAAACTCTTTGAAACTCTTGAGAACTGATCTACAGCCAGTAAACCAGGTTTAGTTTCTCTAAGGTCTAGTTTAACCATGAATTGTTTGCAAATATGCTGTGCCTGGTAATACCAGGATTCAGTAGAAATGATTGTGCTGAGTAAATTGGCCATGTGATAGGAAATGTAAGGAGATTTCTAACCTATCAGCTACATATTTATTTCTAATCAGATCTGGTCTTTTTGATGTTCAAGGTGAAAGAAATATGACCAGGTAGAACATAGGTTTATTTCTACAGACTTCACTCAAAAGATCTCTCACAGATTAATCTGTGATTAATTGTAAAATGGTTACATTTAGCAGTAGCTCAACATGATAGTTTTCTTTCCTTATTTCAAAATCTAGTATGAAAACAGGGTGATTTACCTGCATATTTCTTTCTTTGGTAATGGCTGATTTGGAGCTGGAGTTCAGTGATGAAAATTTGGAATTGAGGATAAATTGCCTATAGAAATGAATAAAGATTGTTATTGGTGGTAAAAGATCCTTAATCTATTAGTAGTCAGAATTCCTTTTTGTTGTAATTGCTGCAGTGTTCTTTTCATATCTGCAGTGTGGTTACTTATGCTGAGTAATGAAACCTTTCTAAAGCTCAGTTTTACTTTCTGCTTCCATGGCAATAGATGCCCTTATCAAAAAAAAAAAAAAAAAAAGAGGAAGCAAGTGCAAATGCACTTCTTCTTTTCCCAGTCTCTGTGCAACTTAACGCTTCACCTTCACAGACTGCTTGAAGAGCTTGGTGAATCCAACTTGGAATCAGTCAGTGACTCTGCTGAGGATTGGCAAAATTTTGTCTCAGCATCTTTCTTTCCTGTCCCTCCTTCTTCTGACTGACCGTCACAATAAGAAATGACATACAAGGCATTCACTGTATTTTTTTGGACATGTGAAAAAGATGTACTTACCAAGTGTGCTTCCTCATGAATAACAACAAATGATCTCTAGGTCTGTTTTGTTAAATCGCAGCCCAAAACACTGGATCCTGTACTGTATCGCATCCAAAATTAGTAAAAACCATCTCACTCAAAGTTTTGATTTGTGTGCTACTACAGTAAGGCCACTTAAATATCATAATTCTTTTATCTCAACTGTATCCCATTGCCCACTTCAAATCATTGCCTTGACTGGGAAAATGAGTCCTGGTTTGACTAAATTACCACACTGAGTGATCAGCAGTAGCCCTTGGTATGGTGACCGTGACTCTCACGATGACATGGAGCAATCTGGGATTGGTGGTACCATGGACTGATCATTTCACAAAACAAATCTATTTATCTGCAGTTGGAGATTGTCTGGCTGCTATTATTATGTGAGAACTGTTGGGTATTTTTCAAGTGAAATGGAAACCCACTATTTTTTGGTCTCATTAAAATAGAAGTCTTTTTATTTCAAGCAGATTTTCTTTGTGTGTGGTTGAATTCTTTGAAAAACATAGCAACCTTTCATAGATATCCAAGATTTTAATTAGATGCTGTGTCTTTGTTGCTTATATAATATTTACATTTTTATTTTGTTTTCAAGCAGCTCTGTATAGCAAGTAACACAGTTTTGGAAGGGTTGAGGTTCTTCATAACTCATTTCTTCAAAACCAGCATGGTTTCATTTGTAATGTCGCTTGTAAATGGATTTTTCATCTCAGATGCAAATCATCAGCCTTCAAAGGTTTTGCAAATATTTCCTTTGATAAAGTATTTTTAACCTATTTATCATAGTCTGTTTGGTAGCTACAGTTTTACCTCCAGAATTGTCTTCTGTACAAAAGAAATTTTAAACAAACAGTAGCCCTTCTTTCAAAAAGAGGAGGCATTTACTGTGTTTTGTTTGATTGATATGTCTGTCTTCTTTGACAAATTTTTAAAGCTTCATGTTGCTGTATAAACCACTTGGTGCTTTAAATTACAAGGAGTGTTTCTATATATTTTTGGAGGTATTTTTACACCACAGACTATTAAATTAGTGAAACCAGAACTACTTATTTGGTTATTGCTTTCGGTCTGCTCTGCTGATACTGAGATTGCTTTAACATCAGTGTAGTGAAGAGATATCCTTCAAAACGACCTCGTATAAAATGAACACAAGAATTTTCAACTGCAGGACTATTCCAAAACTGTTTAATATGAGCTTTTTTTTCACTATACATGTGAAACTGAGAAAAATTGCTGGGAGCTGAGATCTTTATGTCCTGGATCTCCAATGAAAGTGACTTCTTCCCTCTGCCAAATAGCTGGAATAAGATGAAATATATTTATGATAACCTTGTAAGTAATTTTAGTGTGGATGCCTTGTTTTACAGTTTAACTGGCAAGGATCAGGCGTCTGAAAAAGACGTGGCTCCTGGGTATGGGTGACAAAAATCTCACTTGCTGTTGATGCCAGCTTAGGCTTTCCCATGGAAATGGCTGGCAGTGTTCAGCAGTCATCAAAATTGCCCTGTAGGGAATGGTGTAGCACAGTCTAACAATGTACTCTTTTGGTAGCCACAGTAGTGTGCTTTCCATTTAGCCAGACAGACTTTTAATGCTCATTTAAGTATCTGCTTTTTGGAGTAAGTTATGCACAGAGTCAGGAGAATGGAGATGTTCTAATCTTGTCTTGGGTCTTGCCACCTTTCTCTGTTATCCCTATCTAGAAGCAAATAATTCTGAGAGGATGAATCAGAAAGTAGGAGTAAAGCTCTCCCTTTAAAAACATTTTCACATATTCATCAAATAACTGAAGAGTGCAACATTCTGATGGTAAAAAAAAGTTCTCCCTCTCATTCTGACCTTAAAAGCCACAAAAGGAAGTGAAAGAAAGAGAACCTTTCAGTGTGTAGGTTGTGCAGCCACCCTGGGTGTCAGCTCTGAGGATATAGCAGGAAGTCAGCATGGTGTAGCAATAAGTATCTTTTGATGTAAGGAGAAAGAGTGAATCCATAATTTCTTAACAAATGCTCTTCAATGTCTTAACTGGTAAGTAAATTCCTGTGAGTAGGCAAAAACTCTTTAGGAAAATCAGGATAGGGTATGGGTGTCATCATTTTCCATAGAGGTTTTATTTTTCTTAAGGGAAATATTTAATGCAGCAAATATTTTAAGTGAAAAAGTTGTCAGGCATTTGTTTACTGAAAAGCATTAAAGGGCAAAAAGAAGGGGAAAAGAGAAAAGCAGTATTTTATTCAGAATTAAATTTGTCTGCAGTTGAGGATGGATTGACTGTTTCTAAATCATAGATAGGGAAAGTAAAAGTATTATTCGGTGAGGTTAATCAGAGAGTTGAGAGAACAAATTTGAAAGTTGTCCATCCTACAGCCAGGACTTTATGTACAAACATAACAGCTAAATGACCTGTTTTTCTGAGGTAAGGAGTTTGAGTTCTTCTGAAACCCACTTACTTCATTAATTTACAAGCTTGAATATTGGATTTTTATTTCTAACTTTAGGCATGAAAACAAACATGTTCAGGTACTAATTTGGCAGATTAGTATCACTAAGTACATTTCTAGGTATTTTGACTATTTTTGCAATTCCAACAGAAGTCCCTATGTATTAAAAAGAAAGTTCCTGCCCCTTTTCAGAGTGTGTAATTGTCAGTAAAAGCAAAATCTAAGCTGAGCAAATGGCGTCTGTGGACAGCTGAGCTTTGTGCTGCAGTGAAAATGTGAGGTCTAGAATGCAGTAATTAGAGAGGGTAGTCAATACTTGTTAATGAAGGCAGTGCTTGTGATCTGTCTTTGAGGGGGGAGCAAAGCAGTGCTGCCCTTCCTGCAGTGCCTTATTGACCTGCTGCAGCAGCCACTCTCTGCCTCTATGGCTCATCCATGGAATAATTGACATGCTTTCTTTAAGAATAAAGAACCTGTTTTCCAAAAGTGCTGGAAATAGTTCAAGAAAAATGTAAGTTGCCTGGGACTGCAAGGTGTATGGGTACATTATGTGTGTGCAATAACAAGGTTTTTTTAGTGCTGTTTACAAGCTCAAAGATCTGCCTTTTAAGAACAATTTTCACATTTTTTAAAATGCAACTTTGATTTTTGGTAAATAGATCAGTCTAACAGGTTTATTCATAACTTGAAGGAGGGACATTTAGTCTGTGAACTACTTCTTGCTGTGAAAATGTAATAAATGAAATGTAGGTGTTTGACAGACAAGTTTCAGAAAATTTTCTTTCAGTAATTTACTTCTCTGAGAAAGACTGCTGCCACATAGTTCCATTAACTGTATGGCATGGCTGTGCAGTAGCCAGGCATGTTCCTGCCCTTGAATTTCCGTTTTGTCCACTCCTTTATTTGTGCTGTTCCCATGAACAGCATCTTTCCTGGGGTGCCAGCTTTCAGGAGCTGATGAGAATAGTCGGCTTGTGGTGGTAACCTCTTCTTTATTGTAGCTGTCAGAGTGAGTTTGCCAGGATCAAAGATGGAGAAAGGGGTTCTATTAGAAAATGAGTCTTAGCGTGGCATTTCTTTTAAGACTGTTCTAAATCTGGCTTAAGATGAGGAATGTGTCACTGAGGTCTCTGTTATGCTATTTAGTTCCACAGTTACAGAAGAAAGTACCAAAGATGGAGAGCTGCTCTTTTTCCCATGAAAGAGGAAAACTACTACTTATTTCCTTTTGGAGCAAGAGAACTTTTGGGAATTCTTCTATGAAACAATAGTAGATAATTTTAACCAGTTTTATTCAGGGTAGATGTGCTTCAACGAACAAGAAAAACTGGTCCAAAAAACCCCCAAATTCTGCTTCCTCAATTTATCATGCTTTTTATGCTTATTAACAAGGTTTGATAGTGACCAAGGCTGTTCTCAGGAAGTCTTGCATGAACCTATAAACATGCCAGGTAAGGTCATGATATCTCACAGTACTCAGAGACCCTCCATGTAACATAAAACTCTCCTTCCTTCTGCTGACTCCTGGGCTCACAGTGTTCATGACTGCTGCATCTGTCACTTGGAAGCCTGATGTATGTGGATTCACTTCTTTTCTTCCTTAAAAAAGCCTCAGGTATTGAAAATGTTTTATTTCTCAATTAATATTGTAACAGTGATCACTTAATATCTTACTAGTTTTTTAATGGAAAAGTCTTTTTGTAAGTGACTTCTGTCAGGAGTGCTCCAACTTAACAGTTCAAGATGCTGGTGCTGGGCTTTAGATTGCCAGCCTAATCCAGCTGACATTTAAAACTTCTTTACTGTTGTGTTTGCCTGATGGCTATGTGAACTTTATTGGGGTTGACCTGCTGGTGTATTGTGTGTATGTATGGCCAGGCTTTGCAAATGCAGATTTGGGCAGGGCTCTCCCCACGTGGCTGTGCCCTTTCAGTCTATGCAGTGGATTTTTTAGGTGAGGCTCAGCGTGCACAGAATTGTCCCCACTGTTGAAGTCCTAAGGTCTATCTTCCACGGCCGAGCGAGCTTGGACAGTGACAGTGAAGTCCTCGGAACTGTCACAGCACCCGGTACTAACCGGGGGTGGCCCTGCTGAGCATCTGAGATCTGACGGGATGGGATGGCAGGGAGGCATTTACTGCCAGGGGACGGTCCCTACTGAGACTCAAACTCAGGTCCTCGGGATTCAGAGTCCAGAGTGCTCTCCTTTACACCACAGGACTGCCCGCTGGTGTATTGAAACCAGTTCTAAACCTCTATTTACCAGTGGTTTTCTTTGGAGGTGATTTATGTTCTGGTATTTACAGTCCTTCACATGTCCTGCACTAAACTTAGTGTGGTGGAGTCTGAATGTGGAGTCTTACTTCAAATATCACTTCTGTGCTCACAGATAGAGGGTTATGATTTCAGCCTGGATGGGGCTGTAGGAAAAGTAGGGGGTTTTTGCACTGGTACATCTGGGGAGAGAAAAAAGGGTAAAAAGTCAAGCTTTTGAGTACACTGAACTTCACCAAAATTGAATGTTGCTGTTCAGACTTATTTCCCCCATCTTCCTCTCTGGTAAATCTGCTCACTGTACTTAACTTGAACTGCAGATGGGAAAGCGTAACCTCAAAGCACAAATCTTGTATGACTTAAAAAATGAGATATACAGGGTCTATGTGTTGTGCTCAACAAATGAAAAGTCTTATTTAGATTTAGATACTTCCTCTCTGCTGCCTTGAAGGAACCATGAAGTCTTTTGATGGAGCTATGTGTGCTTTGAAGTTAGGAAGGAAGAAAAGGATGCTTTAAACGAGGCATTTGTGTTGTTGTAGGAATTCTGGGAACACTGTGTAAAGAACTGATGTTCTGTGTATGAAATACAATTTTCAATGGAAAATGTTTGCTTAGAAGAAAGTGTATTAAAATTATCTTGCTAATTTCAGTTCTGCAAATTTTACAGAAGCCAGGCTGGGGGAGGAGAAGGAGTTTGGTTTTGTTTTTGTAAATCCAAAAAACCATAGATGACTGATGCACTTAGAGTTTCTAGATGACGTGTTGTCTGTAATACATTTAAAAAAAACAACAAACCTTCACATTTTCCGAAGTTGCTGCTTGTGTGTCTAAAGTAACCAGGACAAACCAAGCCACCTGCAGTCAGAAAATCATAGAAAGGTCCGCTTGTGCCAATCCTATATTCACTTCTTTTGTAAATTTTATCAAATGGGGACTTAAAAATTCTTATTAATAAGAACCTCCTACTTCTATATTAACTTTGAGATAGAATCCAGAAATACTAATTTTCAGTATTAGTCAGGTATGTGACCTCAGGTGCCTACAGTGGTCTCGGATAAAACTGTAAATACCACAGTTGTTAACTGGAGGTTGCAACCATAATAAGCTTTAAGAGGGAGAAGAGATGGAAAGGAAAAATGCATGTTCTGCCCAAATGCAGAGTGCAGATTTTAAGCAGGTTGTAAATTAAGCATCCCACATTGCACTGGGTGATGGCACTGTCTGCAGTCTGCTCAGGAGGCCAACCCTGTCCTGGCACAGCATCATCAGTCAGGCGAGGGAGAGGATTGTCCCTCTCTGCTCTGCACTGGGGCAGCCTCATCTGGAATATTGTGCATAGTTTTGAGCACCACAATATAGGAAAGATGTTAAGCCATTGGAGAGTGTCCGAAGGAGGGCAGCAAAGATGGTGAAGGGCCTTGAAGGAAAGCCTTGTGAGGAGTGGCTGAGGGCACTTGGGCTATTCAGCTTGGAGGAGACAGTGAGGAGAGACCTCATTGCATTACAACTTCCTCATGAGGGAGAAGGTCAAATACTGATTCCTTTGCTTTCATGACCAGTGACAGGACTCGAGGAAAAGGCGTGAAGATGAGTCAGAGAAGGTTTAGTTTCCCGAAATGGTTTTTCACCCAGAGGATGGTTGAATACTGGAACAGGCTCCCCAGGGAAATGGTCACAGCACCAAACCTGACAGAGTTCAAGAAGCGTTTGGATGATACTCTCAGGCACCTGGTGCGACTCTTCGGGTGTCCCACACAAGAGCAGGAGTTTGACTTGATGATCCTGACGGGTCCTTTCCAACTCAGCATATTCTATGGTTCTATGACCCAGTTCAGAGCTTGCCAGACATTGCCTTGTTTCTATTCTCTCCGTGTCTCCTGGGACTCTTGGAAGTCCTTTTATCTGAGATTTCTGCTGTAGTTCATGAAGTTCTAGCCCTGTATTCTTTTGCCTACTGCCATAATATGTGATCTTTCTGTGAATTTTCGTCTTTTAGGATCCTGACATTGCCTAGACATAGTTCATATTAAATTCTTTTCTGTCTTATTTCTTTTTTTCTTTTTTTCTTTTTTTTTTTTTCCCCATCAAACTGCAGTAGAACCATTTGTGGAGCATAAAGGCTGTGGTACACAGCACTGTAACTACAATGAGAATTAGATCTGCTGAAATACAGTCTTTATGTAGTGAAGGTTCCCAGCGATCACCTGGATATATCAGAGAACAGCTTGGTTTTTTGTGAAACTCATGTACAGTTTTAAACCAAAAACAAGTAAAAAAAAAAGAAAAAAGTAAATAGCCCTTATATCTCACTATAATAGTAAAAATTAAACTAGTGAGCCAATGGCAATGCATGCACTTGGGTTTATTTTTAAAACTCCTGTCTTTGTTCTTAGTGTCTTCCAGATATGTTTTTGTATCTTCACACCTCTGGAAGATTCAGTGAGTGTCTGATCAGTAATTGTAAACTTGATAAAACTTTCTTTGAACTTTGACACATCTTGGCACTTGAACTTTTAAATATCATTGTTGTAGACATATTAGTACTAGAGGAAAGAAAGAAACTAAGAAACATGTCTTTTAAGAAGAAATTTTTTAACTGACTTGTTCAGTGTGAATGTTAGATTGATTTTTTTTTTTTTTAATATAGTCAAGTCTCTCTGTACTTGCAGCAAACTTCTTTGGTGTCCTATTCTGTCTTTAGTTTTCCTCTCTCCTTCTGTGTCACTCGATAAGACCCTTGAGGCTGAACTAAGATTTTGAGGTTCCTGTTTTATGGGCCAATTTGTTCCATAAATAGAAGAATAAATGGTTGGCTGGCTCCTTTGGCAGAAGTGTATACAGCCTTAGAGATTTGTCTGTCACTGAGAGTAACAGCCATGCTGATGGCTCTGAAACTGCAGTGAAATACAATAACCATGATTGAATTGCTTCTGTTGGGATAATGGTGGAGAGGAGTGCTGCAAAATAATGAACTGTCAGGTAGTAGTAGAATTCTGCCCTTTTAATGGTATAATGTTTGTGGTTTCCTGTGGCTTCCACATTTTGTCATGCTTGCTACATAGATATTTAAGCTTTTATAATAATACCTGATGGCAGTCATCTAGTCTTCTGGCCAATTATCACCTTCAGTGCAGAGTTGCTTTCCACACACACTGGGTACTGGTCACCCTTGTTACTGCAGAGGAACAAAATTGCATCTACCTTTTCCCTCAAAAATAGTAAAATTTGGATCATTCTGTTGCTTCTAATTCAAGAGAAAGGGTAGAAGAATTCTAGCTAAAAGTTTGTAATCTGGAATATGTGTTTCCTGGTTGTCTTGAGTTATTAAAATAAGTGTCAGCTGATTCCGGGGGTGTTGAGGGATGTGCCACTGTGCTTATGGGTCTGTTTTTCTTCCTGCATCTGCTTTTTTGCAGTGCTTTTTCCAGCTAATACTGTATGTGATATATTTAAAACCTAAGTGCAGATTTTTTATAATGATTCACTTTTTTTGTTGGTTTGGGCATCTTTACATCATCATCATCTGCTTGAGGGGGTTTCTGTGAAACTCTCAGAAATACCAGAAAGGTGGTTTGCTCATCCTTCATGTCACTTGATATCAATGCTACACCATGCAAACAGGTTTTTCTGCTTAAAAGAAAAAAAAATCTGAAAAAAGTCAGTTGCAAACATACTTTTATATAAGCAAAACCTTTATACCTTTTTTTCCTGGGCTCTTTTGTTATTGTTTTTTTAAAAAAACCCTAGATTTAGTCCATTTAAGTTCTGAAATACTTGTAAGTAACCTTACCACCAATGCTTCTCTAAAATCTCAACAAATAGTACTGCTGAGAACCCAGTCTTAAAATACTGAGAGAAATGTTATATCTGCTGTCTTCCCAGAAGCACTGTGCATCACCCAGTAAAAATAGATTTGTGATGATATAGTAGTAGCAACACTCTCAGTCTAGAAGTTGTTCCCTTCGGAGTGGGATGTGCAGAGCTAAATCCAGACAGGCACATGGGAGACTGGCAGCTCTGTGGGTAAGGATGTGAGCAGGAGGAAAAAAAGCAACATTGGTTGCATTTTTGGAATAGCTGTTTTGATGCTGAACCTGGGAAATCATGAGATGACTTTTAACAAAATTCCCGAGATCCTGGAAATTTGCTGTCTTCTCAGTGGAATTTTTCCTTACAAGGTCAGTATTTAAACTCCCCAGTGGCGCTTTTCGAATATACTTTTAGAACAACGAACTCTTTAAACTTGGCAGAGACAAGCAGCTGCAACCCTAAAATGATCCTTGGCAGTTGACTACTGCCTTCTCCAGCTGGCAAGTTTTCCTGTTGTTTTCCTCTTCCCTTTTGTGTTTGGCCGTTGGTGATATTTATTTGTCCTCTAATGGGAAAACAGTTTCCTCTATCCCATATTAGAACAAAGTGTGATTTTTATTTTGATTCCTGAGTCACCTTTTTTTTTCTCCTCTGTCATGTAACTGCTTATAAACACTATGGCTGCCACCAAGAACTGCATATTCATTTTTCTTGTCTTATAAATATCTGCACGGCCTCAAGTAATTAATGATTGTTTCCTCCTTCTATGTCCATAGCCAAGGGGATTATTAATGATGGGGTTATCCACAGAGTAGTCTGTGTGGAGAATTAAGGAATATATTGAGGACAAAAAAATTCATCATAGTCAAATTTTTTGAATTTAGATTTCTTGAAGTAATTCAATAGCTTACCAAAGGAATTTTCTACATTTCAAGTTCTCCATATAGGATATAATACAGTAATTCCATCGTTGGTTCCTGTCCGGATTACCATGTTTCCCAGATTTTTTTGTTAATAGTTTTCTGGGTTATTTTTAATTTCGAAGCATCTCTATGACAAATGCAGATCTCTCTAAACTGTTTTTGCACTTGAATGTGAGGAGGACGCAGTGGTTTGGGTGAACTTCCTTCTTTGAATTAGAGTAATGTGTCCTGTGCTCCATCCTAGTTCTTAATGGAGCTCATTTATCTTGTACAAGGTGAAGCCGCCTTTCTGAATTGAAAGGTTTATTAAACTAACTTTACACATTTTCTATTGTATTGTCTTGATATGATCTCTACACTTAATCTCTCTATTTGTTCAGGGTATCCTGTAAGTTATTCATCTTAACCTTACATAAACTTTTTAAGACTTAATAGTTAGTCATAATTAAAATGTCCAGATGAGTGGAAAAGAATCCAAATTTTTTTTTTTTTTTTTTAATGAGATACGAGCTACGTTGTTTTATAGGATCTTTTAGCAGCTGTGAGTACTGTTAGTTTCCAAATTCCCTGGAGCACCATGTGTCACCAGTTTGAATATTAATTTAGCTAAGGTCCAAGGTGGGGGTGCACTGCATCCATGGAAATTGTCTGCAGGCTTCTTTTCTGTGAATAATGATAAATTGATAGTGCTATTATTTATGCTTTCCTGCTTATTCCTAATCCCAGCCTTCCTCTGAATAAAAGCCAGAGAAGCCAATCCTGTTAGTTTGATATTTAATATGTCCATTTATTTTTATACAAATAGTTGTGCTATGCCTTCATACACCAAAAATGTAAAAATTTTTTCCGTTCTATGAAGTTACTGAACTCTGAAGCTCTTCAAAGGACCTTTGGGAAAGAAACTCACCAAAGCAGTTTTTGCAAAGTTCTTGTCTCTTCCTTGTTTATGTTTTCTTTCTGTCATGTACACAAACAGCTCAAGGCAGGGAAGAACTTAAAACACTTGAAACTTAGCAGATGGAGAAAGATAATGAATAAGAGTTACAGTTGACATTCTTGTGCTTTGATTTATACTCTAAGTAGAGCAATTTGCCCAGTGGTAAACTGGTATCTGAGTTTAGTGGAGGAGCCACCTTATGCTGTTGTACTTACATTTTTGGAATGTTGCCCTTTGGATATGGACAAAATGGTCACTGACTCTGGAGATGGTTTTGGCTCCCAAAGCACTTTGAGTAGCACTGGCAGACCAGGAAGTAAAACGAATTTCTTTCTCCTGGGTTAACACCGACATTGATACAGTTCCATATTGTTGTTAACTACCTCAACAGTGGAAAGAAGGGCATCTTAAGCAAGTTTTTGGATAAAATTAAACGGAGTGGGAGCAGTTACCATGGATTGGGTTGGGATGCTTTTGAGAAGGACTTTGTCAGACTTAAAAAATTACTTGAGAGAAACTTCATGCAGTTCATTATAGAAAAAAACCCAAAAACGTTCTAGTATCCATGCTGGAAAAATCTCTGTACAATAGTAGAAGCTGGTGCTTGGAGAGCAGTGCAGATATGAGGAGCTGATGAGGAAGAGGAATGTGAGTCACCAGTGTGACCTTATGATGAAACAGGACCAACGGGGTCAGGTCACAGAAAATGAGCCAGTTAGTGGTCAAACTACATCTGGAGTATTCAGTCCTGGGCTCCCTGGTGCAAGGAAGAAATGAAACAAGTCCAATTGACTAAGATGATAAGGCCTGACACACATGATGTAAGAGTCTGACAGAACTGGATTTTTCCAGGAGAGAATCTGTAGAGTAACTTAGTACTCTCTAATGGGGTGACAGAAACAGACTCTTAAACAGTGTTAGCGCAAGAGGCAACAGATGAACTGCAGCAAATGAAATTCCAACTAAACATCAGGGGAAGAAAAACTTGGTGTTGGAGTGGTCAAACACTGGAAGAGATACCCAGAGGGCCTGGTGGGTCTCCATCCTTGAAGGGACTTAGAGTTCAATTGCTGAGACCTCAAGCAACTTAATGTAAGCTGGCCCAGGTCTAAGCAGGGCATTAGAGCAGGACAGGCTGAGCAAGTTGGGGGTTTTCAGCCTGGAGAAGAGAAAGCTCTGGGGAGACCTTGGAGCACCTTCCAGTACCTAAAGAAGACCTACAAGAAAGATGGAGAAGGACCTTTTGCAAGGGCATGCAATGATAGGACAAGGGCTGATGGCTTTAAACTGAAAGTGGGTGGGTTTAGATTGACTATTAAGGGAAAATTCTTTACTGTGAGGGTGGTGAGGCTCTGCAGCAAGTTGCTTGGAGAAGTTGTGGCTGTCCCATCCCTGCAAGTGTTCAAGAACAGCTTGGAGAGGGCTTTGAGAAGCCTGGCCCAGTGGAAAGTGTCCCTGCCCATGGCCTTTCAAGTTCCCTTCCAGCCCAACCCATTCGAGGGTTCTCTCAAAACTAAACTACTGCATGAGCTGAGCTGAGCTGTAGCTTGAATCAGACACTTGTTAGATTGCCTGTTGTGATCTGCAAATATTCCTGTAAGAGTGTAGATGCCTGGTTGTTTAACTGGAAATATAAATGGCCCAAAGCCTACAAATGGAGGTTTTGACTTACTTTTTTTACAATAATATGTGATAACACATGCTTGCAGCAGTAAAACAGTAAGAATATGTATTACAAGAGGGGCCACACTGAAGTAAGTTCTTACTGAAATAATCTTTGTTGTTGATTGCTGTTCTTCGTAAGGCAGATAAAGGAGTTGTTTTGCCTCCCACAGAAGAAGAGGCACAAACTCCTTTTTCTTGGATAGCAAAAGAAACCATGCAAAGTGTGTTCATGGTTCATGCTCCATCTAGTTCAGCACTGTAGGTGCAAGGACTAACTAAATTATATTCTCACTGAATATATATGATATAATAAGTGATACTATATCTTGAGACATCTTCCTTGGTCTTTTAGCTACTGTTGTCTTTTGTCCTGAAGGAACTGTAGACTTAATATAAAATTTATTTTTGACCAGTCATTTTTTCATTTTTTCCTTCTAAGTGTCCAGGTACACAATAAAATACCAGATAAAATGATAATGAGCTTTAGGATCCAAATCTTGCAAAAATGGATTCCTCAGGTGGGAGCAACAAATACAAAACTCCTATAGCTTGGTATTTATTGGGTCAATTTTGGAGTTGATTTTCCAGCATCAGGCATCTTCTTTGAAAGTCTCTTATGAGAATATCATCATATAGATAAATAGTTTCCATTCTGGGAGAAACAAAAAGTTATCATTTCCTCCCCCCCAATGCCCCAACTCCCCTTTCTCAGTCTCCTTGGAGGGGGCAAAGTTGTTGTTGGTTTTTTGGTTAGGTTTGGGAGGGGTTTTTTTGGTGGTATGTAAACACTTTTGTTATTTTTGGTTTTAAAGGTGTGAGTGTATACCACAGAGCTCTTTTGGCTTTCCACATGCAACTGATTTCAATGTCATAATGAGGATGCGATGCCCTAAACCATAAAAAGATTAGGAAGCAGCTAAAGAATAAGTAGCAGTGTTTGTAGTCTAAAATGGTGAGTCAGAGTCATGGGTGTATGTGGCAAAATGCTGAGTAGCTGTTCAGAGTCTGCAGTAAAGGCAGAGAGACCCAAATTAAAGTGGGTTGCTTTTTTGTGTGTGTGGCTTGTTTTTGTGTGTTTCTGTGGTGTTCTTCTTTCATATTTTTTAATGTCATTGATATTTTAAACACTTATGTATTTAAAAAGGAATTTATGAAAAAATATTGCAGTGTTTATTGGTTGAATAGTGATATAGATTGCTTGAAGATTTTGGCATAAAGTAAACTTAAAGAGCTCTTAAGCTTGTTTAGCTCTGAGAGCCATTTCCACTTTGACTCTTGCTGCATGAAAAAGTCTTGTGTGCTGCCACTGCTGATGAATATTTTGCCATTTTAATTCAGAAGGACACATACAGAACATACAAGGGTAAGGGCAATCAGATGTTGACAACTTGATGTGATTTGATCATGATTAGTAATAACTCTGCAGGGCCTGGCTTGTTTATAGACTTCAAACCAACCAACCAAACAGCATCACCACCACACACCCCAAAATGCAAACCTTCCCTGATACAAAAAAACTCCCCAACTTCTGTGGTTTTTTTCATCTCTAGCTTTCTCTTTAGCTTTCTTGCTTGCAAATCTGAGCCAAATTATGAATTGCAATGGAAGAGCTTCAGTTTTTATTACCAAATTTTTCTCTTTCAAGGAGTCAATGCTTTTTTTTTTTCCTGTTGGATATTGTACTGAATCTGGATGTTGAGTAGATGAGTCTAAAATTCTGCTAAGCTATTGCTTTCAGAATATCTGAAGCTTTGTCCCTTAGTTGTGATGTAGTGTATGAGCCAGAAAATCTAAAATGGAAATGCTCATTCATTTTAGCTGTTTATTAAAAAGAAAATTTATTGAATATAGTCAAACATAGCTATTGTTTTGTTATTTGCCTGGAAATGGGAGAGACGGTGATGTGAACATGAGAACATTCCTCTGAACACACATAACGCGTTTGCTTCTTTTGGATTAGAGGTTGGTTAGAGCCTTCCCAAAATATAGGTCTTTGATGACGGACTTTCATTTCAATATTCAGTGGAGATACATGCTGCCAAAAAGGAAGGGAAAATAGTGAGAATATTTACTATCAGTGCTGTACTTAATATATAAGCTTCCTGTATATCTCAAAAGAACTCATCTTTCTGCTTCCACGTCTAAACAGCATAATCCCTCAAATCTCCAGAGAGATCTCTGAGGAAGACACTAAGGCTTCTTGTGGCTTACAGTGACCTCATAGTCTAAATAACTCTGACTGGAGACTCTTTCAGCTCTTTCTGCAGTTTTCCCTGAGGTCTTGGTGAAAACAGTTGAATTTTCCTTTTTAAAATAAAATGTTGAGCAGTCTCTCCCTCCATCGAATAAGCAGCATAGGTGTTTCTGGCTGCCAGCTGCTGCTTTAGAGGGAGGTGGTAAATGCCCAGGTTGTTTGCTGTGTTCAGAGGAATGTACTTGAGGTCAGTTTGGCAGTCTTCCACTGCTGCTGTGCTGTGTTGAGTCAGCTGAAGTATTTATATCCCTTTTTAGCATCACTTCTGATAAATCAGAAATGTACATGTCTTTGGTGTGACAACTGCATGTCTTAAATTTGAGTGTGATAAATTTCTTCTGAGTTGCGGAGTGGATGCATTTTGGAGATTGGTTGTTTTGTCTTATGTACGACTGAGTTAAAAATCTTTTCTGGGGTGCTCTGTCTCCATTTTGTAGCTTACAGGTATGAATGTCATAACTTACTAATGTCTCTGCTTGTTATGGAGTAGAGGGACTGATTAACAGCTGAATCTGAAACCTTTTAGACTACAGATTTTGCTATATTATGTCCCACGATACTATGGGGTTTCCTTAAAATTAGATTACAATTTACTGAAGCAATGGGAATAGACTATTTCAAGAGACAGAAAAAAAAATCACAGTCTTACAATGTAGCCTTAATTGTTTGTCATAAAAGGCTTAATGCAAGTTTAAATAAAATAACACAAGTTTAAATAAATGGCAATATAATATGATATAATGCTGCTGTATTCTAAGTAATTGTGGTCCTGATGAATAAGTGCTCTTTGTAGACTGTTGGATGCAGATGTTTTCCTGCTGATGACAGCAATCACTGCTAACAGAGTGCTGAAATTAAAGGTGACTCTGCAAATTGAAAAGCACAGTTTGTCTTTCATTAATTTATGTTCAGCTATCACTTCCTCATATACCCTGAAATTTCAAGAAGAAAGAGTGTGAAAATTTAGTGTTTCTGCTGTTAAAGTTGCGGGAGGTTGCTGGAAGCAACATAACCAAAAGGATCATTATAGTTTATCATAGCTTGGAGCTTGAAGGAAAGGGTGAGAAAGTTTCTGGGTGAGACAGTGGACAGTGTTAGAGATGATGATGTTTAAACTCCATTTTTTTATGGTAATGCTGAGGATCTTAGCCCTGCTAGTAGTTAGGAGAAAATAAGAGCATGGTTGAGTTACACTAGTAGCATCATTTGGCTTTCTACTGAAGAACCATTTAAAAATAATGTATAAATGCCTTAGCTGAGCCATCTGGCTGTATTGTATTTTTCTTTCTCTTCTGTTAAGCTGAGGTAGGTGTAGTTATGCTTTTGATTATGAAGTCTTCTCAGAGCCATCTTCCCAGGATGGATTAGGCATGACAATTATGTTTCAGGGCTGAGCATTAGACTATATTGTCTCCTATTATTTCTTCCATTCATGCATTTATAAGACTATTTTTGATCATAAATGTGAATTTTCTGAAATATAAGTTTTCGCTCTTTGTGAAGCAATAGTGCAGTAGACACATGTTCCCCATTTTGTTTTAACTCATAGTGCCTTCTATTTAAAAGAAAAAAAATCAATTTGAGGAATTAATTTCTGAAGAAGCTGCATGGAGTGGGTAGTATGACAGGTGAGTGTCTGGCTGTCCAGAAAGCTGCTGGCATCATCTGTGCCTGATGCTACTGGATTTTGTCTTAAGAGATTTTTTTATTGGGGCACTCTGGAAAATGTCAAGTCTTTTTATTTGCCTGAAAATTCTCTAGTGCCTTTTCAATAATGTAATAGTCAATGCAGGAAAGAGTCAGGAGGTTTTGACAGTCACTGCTTACTTGTTTCTGTGAATTTTGCATGGCACAAATATGTAGCAGTGGAAGAGTCAGGTGCCTTCTGCTGAAGTTGGGTATAAAGACCAAAATGATGAGAAGCAAAAATGGAAGAGCACCAAATGCAAATTATAAGATTGTCTCGTTTGCAGGTTTCCTACTACTGGAAAATAATAACTCACTGCTACACAGTTTATTACTGTGAAAAGAACAGTGAGGCTACAAGTAAAAGCAACTTATACAAATCCTTTATCTGGATTTATTCATGTGTTTCTAGTTCTTCACAAACTAAAATACAGAACTGCTCTTCCACATTGAGTGACAGCCATTCTGCATTGCCAGAGCTGCTCATTATTTTCTTAAGGAGTGAGGGTTCCTAAAAGTTCTGAAAGATGTGACTACAATATAGTTTTCATAATGTGGAATAGAAAACAGCTATTCTTTGTGGCACTGAGACAAGTGAATCATGACATGTAAGGATTTTTTTCTTTTTTAAGAAACATTTTAAAGCTGTATTTCCTTTGACTTAGGTGCCCACTCACACAATCTGCTGTTAGTATGTGTTGAAATCTTTTTTGTTGCTTATTTCCTGAGCTATGTCACTAAGTTACGACATTCAGAACTTCCTTTTTTGTAGAATGAGTTGATAATTCTCATTCTATGTCCAGTTTAAGGACTTCCTCCTAGATGAGTAGAGTTATTTGCACAAAATCATTGGATTGTAAGGATTTCTGCTCACAGTAATGACGTTCCTATATAAGGTATGGGTAGCTGTAAGTAGACGCCTTTTTTTTTGTTTTGCCTTTTTCTTTATTTTTCTTAATAGGTTGCTGCTTTTGAAGTAAATATATGTCCTCTGGGAGAGTCTCGGAAATATTTGACAATCATGATATATGTAGTTTTTCTCCTCCTGGCCTGTAGCTGATACATGTTATCGGTCTCTCTTGAAGAATTAGAAATCAGTGCGAGGCAAGTAATTTCTCTAGTAGCCTGTGATCAAACTTTTCTATGCAGGAGTGCATTCTGCAACCTAAATCTAGTTTTTCTGCTGTATCAACAAGAGCTTGTTTCTTACTTTTGCTGAGGAACAAGTCATCTGCCAGCATCCAAAGCAGTTGCACTAAACTGAATTCTCATTGCTTGGCTGAGCAGGGCTGGAAGCAGAACAAGAGTTTGCTGATCCGAGGCAGCTATCCCCACAAACAGAAATAGAATCTTGTGGCCTTCCTCACAGCACACGATGGATTTGTCTTCAAATTTGAACTTAGTTTCTGACACTCTCCTGACCTTTTCATTTCTGTTTTTCTGTCACGTGCAGTCTGAGTAGTGATGATCTTTGAAACTGTGGATGGGAGAGAGGGGTGCATGTGGCCCCCCCGCCCCCATCATTACCTCACAGTGCATTGCCAAGTGCTCTGCTTTTCTGAAAGTGAAGTTTAGATAATACTTACATCTAGTAGAGTGCCTGTATTCTGGCTGTTTAAAATATAAGTACAGACAGACTGGATCGAAAGTGTTTTGCTGTAGGGCATGTAGACACTATATAGCACATTTGCACTATACTGTATTACTTGAGGAACATAGAAATGCAGTTAAATATTCATCTCTGTATTGCATTCTTCTGTCTCATTTTGCTCACCAGTGCAAAGACAATCAAAACTTCAAAAGTGTTTCCAATATTTTTTTTTAGTGAGCGAGATTGGTTTATTAGTTCTGTTTTGTGTGTGTATACGTGTCAGTCATTACTCATTTCTCAGAATATGTAGGAGTCTTGCTTTGTATCTATGCCTTTATTTGTGCTGTTTATTTTTTTCCTTATCCTTATGTATGGTAAGTGCAATTAAAAACAAACTATGAAAAGTCTAGACCTTTCAAGGTACTGGAGTGACTGATGTGCCAGTATTTTTTCATGGCTCCTTGTAGCAAAATAGAATCCTTGCAAAATCCCTCTTTGTTCTATGTTAATAGCAATAATAATACAAGCCTTCACAATGTACTTCCTCAAGTAATGCTGTACAGTAATAGGCTATACTAGCCTGAATACTTTTATTGCAAGTAATCAAATAAAGATAACCTGTTGGTTTGTGCTGTATGCCTCTAATGTCATGTGTCCTCCTGGAAGCCCCAGGTGTGACCAAGGGCCCCATTAGTATTCATCAGACTTTTCTAAATAGTTTCTGACAAAATCTCCTTTTTTTTTTTTTGCAGCTGTGTAACTGGTAGCTTATCCTTGTGGGAGGAGGTAGACTGCAAAGAAATCTCTGCGCCATTGCAATATAAACAAAATAAAACCAGGAGTATTTTGGGTGACTCTAGTGGAACACACAGTTCCTGTTGGCCTAAGTGGTGCTGTAAATTTGGGTTGTAAAAGAGCTAACTCTCTTGTGTGAGCTAGCATGGGAGATAGGTGGAATTTTTAGGTTTTGTTGGTGTTTTCTTGGCAGATGAAACATCTTGTGATGCTGCTTTTCTTTCTGTTTGTCAGTGGAACTGTCAGCAGGGAAGGATCATGCTCTGTGTTTGTCTCATCAAGTACCCCAGCCTGCTTTCTTTAGGTGGCTTCCTGTGGCTGATCTGTTGACCTGCAGAAGGAGCTTCTGGCTAGAGAAAGGCAAGGTGTATTGTAAAATGTATGTGTTGTTGTTCAGAAAGCTATTAGACTGCTCAGAAAAGTGTGTGTTTGTGTTGGATCTAGCATAGGTGTTTCTAGACCATAGAAATCTGTGACAAAGTGGTGCCTGAAGAGTTTGGAGAGGAATTTAAATCATATCAATGTGTGTTATGTGAGTGTTATCTACTAAATGCATTTTAAGAATTCTGCTGTATGCTCTGCCACTAATAAGTTAACCACCTGCAGTGGGCTAAAGCATAAGAATGCTGATGTAATATTTAGCAGAGTTCAAATATCATCACTCCTGCTGTACCTCAGATTATCTCTACAAAGCCTAAATTCAAGTTCTGCAGTTATAACAACTTGTGTCCTTTCTGAGTTTAATTGATGAAGTATGAGAACTTCATGTATCTGTATGGAGGAGATGAGCACACTGAATACCCATAACATCTTGAATTATTTCATTATGGTAGCATTGGTTTCTCCACACTTCCTTACTCTTCTACTGTTTGTGGTCTTTATTGTAGGATACTTTATAGAGGGAGGAATGGTACAGACTATTCTTCTTCCAGAGACTCAGTTTCTATCTTTGATTTGCAAGTTCTGCCAGTTGTTGTCCAAGCCAGGCTGTAAGAGCAGTCCTGCAGTTCCTATCCACACTTTTCAGAAACTTTAATAAAGTCCAAAGTGAAAGGAATGCCCTATGGCCACAGTTGCCACCCATGTGCTGCTCTGATGTCTACTCTGCTTTCATTGGGAACTTAGCTGGTAAATAAAGGACACAGATCAGGGCCCGTGGGGTTAGGCTCTCCCCCAGAGCTGGATTTATTCTTGCATTGCTCAGAACCACATCCAAAGAGCTGTCTGTGATCTCTCTTTGAGCCTTGTGAGTCTGTGCTTTGGCTGGCTCAGCTGTCAGATGCTGAATGTCAAACCTAGAAGGCTGCTGCTTTTCCATGGAAACACTCTATGAGATTGCAGAAATAATCGGGCATGTCTGGAGGTTGCTGTGCCCTATTGTTGAATGCTTCCAGACAATGAACTTAATTGTCCTACCTTGACAAACTGAGATTTCAGCTGAAATCTGCTCTGCTTTTGTCATCCCTCTTGCCTTTTTTTTTTTTTTTGAATTCTTTATGGAATGCATAAATGTCACAGTTTATTCTGCTGTTGTAATGTAAGCCTCTTGATGGTGGCTTTCCATTTCTCTGTGCACATCTTGCAAAACCAGCTCCTGTATTCTTGCTTTTGGGTATGTACCACCAGTATGAGCTGTCTCATGCCTGGTATGTGCTCTTGAGGAAGACACTGCAATCATCGGTTCTCCTTAACAACTTTGGTGTGCACTACATTTTACTGTTGACATCAAAATAAGTCAGTGTTTACAGCAACAAAATTCTGTTAACTAGTTGTGTCTTTCTATCAGCAATTTCCAAGAGGATTTTCTTTACTATGGAAAGGGATTCAAATCTAGATGGATGGATGGATTTTTTTTAAATTACATGTCATATAATTTACTTTCCATAATACTTGAAAATTATGCTAATTTATGCACCTGGCTAACTCTAGATATACTTTGCTTTACTATTGGCTTTAGGAAGAAACAATATCTTTTCTGCAGGCTTTACTAGCTTGCAGACACTACTGCCAGTGGGAGAGGTGCCATAAACTATTTGGAAACTAAAGCAATTCTGGTTTATGGAATGCGTTTAAGTGTGCTGGGCTGGTGCTGTGACTGATCTGAAAATAACTATCTTTGGAGACATAACAGTAAAAGTTTTGGGTTTTTATTTCTATCAGGCATTCTTTTTTATTACTTGATAGTTATTCTGGAGAAGTGCCTCTGCAGGAAGGATAACTTTCAGACTTGTACACTAAATAGATCACAAGATGGCCTAGTATGATTTCTGTCCGTATATCTTTGCTGTCCTTTAATAATAGTTGCCAAAAATAAATGTCCACCGAAACAGCTGTTGTAATAATGGGAGAATGGTCGCTGCAGTGGATGGTGACAGTCCGTGTCATTGGTGAGAAGGAGAAGCTGGAAATCCCTGCTGCAAATCCCACCTTTGTAAAAAGTAACAGTTCAGAAGTGAAAGGTTTATCAGTCGAAATGTTGACATCACGTTAATCACACAATGTCTGTAAGAACAAAAGCAGAACAGTTGCTGCCCCTTCTCCCATGCCCAGCACACCCATCCTCCCAGGCTGTGTGGGCACCCTGGGAAACAAAAAGAAATGCCATAGTCTTGTTTCTTGTGACACTGAGGAAGCACGTGCCAGTGTGAAATCACGCAATCTGAAAACACTGGGGAAGTAAAGGGAGTGCAAGTCACCAGGCATGAGGTCTCCATTTGCTGTGTATCTGTGGGGGTGCAGATGAGGAAGCATTTGGTGTCTGCAGGGCTTGATTCATTGCTTTCCTTCTGCAATGCACCGTGGTTTTTAGGAAAAGAGCCAGTTCGAGGTAAGGTGGGAGGAGCATCTCAATGCTCCACCGATGTGGAAGCCTTAGCCTTTGTGTGCTTATCACAAAAACATGTTAAATCTTGGGCTTTTGGAAGAATAAGAGGAAATGTTCTCAAATTTCAGCCCTTATACTTGCTTACAGAATATTTTTTTAATACTCTTGAAAATGTAGTCAACCTGTTTCCCGTGAAGTGAACTTCCTTAATACTAGATGGTATGGAGCTAAAAGAAATACACACATATTTTGTTCTCCTGTACACAGCACTGCTGGGGCTGCAGTTTGAATCCTGTGTTCAGTTTTGGACCCCTCACTGCAGGAAGGACATTGAGGTGCTGGAGAAATGGCAGAGAATGTCCAGAGAAAGGGCAGTGGAGCTGGTGAAGGGTCTGGAATACAAGTCTTGTAAGAAGCAGCTGAGGGAGCTGGAGGTGATCATTTGGAGCAAAGTAGTCACAGAGGAGACCTTATCTTTCTCTAGAACTACCTGAATGAAGGTTATAGTGAGTGGGGATTAGTTCTTCCAGGTAGAAGGTGACAGGACAAGAGGAAATGGCCTTGAGTTGCACCGGGGGAGGTTGAGATTGGATATTAGGAAAAATTTCTTCACTGAAAGGGTGGTCAGGCATGGGACCAGGCTGCCCAGGAAAGTGGTGGAATCACCATCTCTGGAAGTGTTCAGAAACTGTGTGGATATGACACTTGCGGGTGTGGTTTAGTGGGGAATACAGCAGTGCTGTGTTAACAGTTGGACTATATGATTTTGAAGGTCTTTTCCAACCTAAACAGTTTTGTCAGTCTGTTCTTTCTTTTGGAAACAAAGGTAATACTATAGTAGTAGGTCAATAGTCCATTGTTTTGCTTTATGTCTGATAGTAACGTACAGTTGGTACAACTGTCAGAAGTTACAAGGCTGTTTTAGTAGAACTCTAAAAAATGATGTGACAAAGGGGCAACAATTCAAACCCATGCATGTGTGAGGCCTTGCGCCACTTACTTGGATCCGTGGTTGGCTTTATTTATAAAGCTTTCAAATCTTGTGCAGAGAATGAGACTAACTGCTTCATTATGCCTTATTTTAATGTCACAACTTGTTTTGGGTGAACAGATTTTTAAGTTGTCATTGCCAAAAATACAGACTGTATCTGGTTTCAAAAACATACATTTTGGAAGCCTAATTTGAGTTTTCATCAACCTGAATAAAATGCCAAAGTCCTGGTCCTCCAGATAGCAGCTGGGGCTGGAAAAAGCTGAAGCACATGGTGTCATTGTTGTAAAAGACAATCCTTTCCATGAAATCAATTCAGGAGACAGGATGTCAATATGTTGTTTATTTTCCATTCATATCTTTTGACTAAAACCAATTTATTCTGCAATGTCTATCTGGCTCAGACTGGGCCAAACCAAAAGGGGTGATGGCTAAATTTTCTTTTCCTTGTCCACCACTTCTCAAAATCATTTTGAATGTGCTGTTTTCCTCTCTCCCTTTCAAGTAGTTCAAATAAAACTTGTGTCATATGCACAGAGGATGCTGTTCTTTAATGTTGCTGCATATAACTTACCTATTGCTTCTGTCAAAAATTGTAGTGCATCCCACTGCCCCTTTCTTTGTGTGATGGCTGCTCCAGGTAGTTTGTTCAATTTTTTTACATTGTGTCTGTGTGAAATCAGACTTAATAATTAAAGAAATTCCAATTAAGAAGCTGAAATGGATTCTGACTGCTGTTGCCCTTCATTCTGCTAGCAATCCTCCTATAATGAGTACAGCTAGTACTTGTTCAACAACAGATGGTCTCAGGGTTTTTATGGTGTATGGAACAGGTTTTCCAATGCTAAAATTGCTTACAATATTTCAGTAAACAACGTAATTTTTTAAATACAAAGTTAGAATTAACATAAATCTAGAAAATTGTTTTGTAGGAGGTCTCTTTCATGAGGGAAAAAAGACTGAAACTGAACTTGAATTCCTGTAATTTTGAAGTCAGTTTGCCAAGAATTGTAATTGCTCCATCTTTTTTTCCCATAAATACATAAATTCTGTTGTATATTAAAACTAATTCCTGAGGTACGGTCCTTATTTTTAAGAGGCAAAACAGGAAATGATATTGGTGTGTTTCATGATGCTTCAATGCTGGAAAGTTTTTATTATTAACAGTTGGAAAGTTAAATAGCATATTGGCTTCCCTCCTTACTTTATTTTACCGTTGTTGCTGATGGATAGTTACGTTTGGTGCTCATGTTTGGTTAAGAATTTTTTGATGATGGAAAGATGGGTTATTTAGAGGAAGAAAATGGATTGAAATTAACAGTGTGAGTCAGATGATCTACTAGTCATGGAGGGCAAGTTGGCAGACCTGGGTTTGGCCCCACGCCTGTCACCAGTACCCACAGTGCCCTCGTGAGCTCTGTGAGTCCCCCCTGAAATGTGAGTCCTCTTCAGCTCTCTGTGGTGGGGACTCATATGTGTTACAGATACTCAGGCAGTGTCAGCAGTGATCTGAAAGGTTTCCAGTGTAATGCACCCAGCAGTTTAACAGTGATATCTCTTACCAATATAAACTTCATTGAGCTTGCTGTGAAACAAAACGAACATCCTTGTGCAGTGAGGATGAGGGGAACTGAAGATTTGGGTGGAGGGAGAGAGGAAATTTTTGAGCTCCATGGCTGTAGAGGAAAAGAGCTATTTTTGTGATGGGGGGTGGTTTCAGCACAGGGTTTGTCAGTCTTTTACAGGTACAAATGCAATCTACAAGATTAAAGGTGTCATTAAGGGAGAAAGGGAACCATTTTCCCTTCCTCAAAAGAATAGTTTGCTAGACCTACCTTAGCAGGTAGGAGACTGAAGTCCAAATTTGGCTCAGCTTTAAGTAAAATTGCCCACAATTTTTTGACACACCATTAGTCATAAGAGCCGAGTGGTTTTGAGAGTGAGGGTGAGAAAGTTTGGGTGAGTCAACAGGGCACTGTGCTGTGTGCTGTTATACATCAGGTGTTTGAAACCTGAAATATTTTGAGACGTGGTCCTGTCCAACTCATCAGTATTTAAAAGCCCTAATATGTTCTTTCAAAGCCTTTTTATTTTGCAGACAAGATCATTATCAATTGGACTTGAAAAACCGCTTCCCTTTTTCCCTCCAGACATCACCGATGGGAATTCACTGAGCTGGTGCACACCATCGCTGTAGGTGTGTAGCTGTGCAGGATCTGTCCCAGCGAGAGCAAAGGTTTCAGGAACACCTTTGATGTGAAAAAAAAGGAGGCTTTTCCAGACACGCCTCCCCTGGCAGCCTGGTCGTACAGCAGAGAGACAGGGTGGTTTTGCCTACTGCTGAATCAGCATTGATCTCGGCAGATGTGGAGCAGATAAGCCTGACAGAAGCTCTAAGACCAAAACAGAGAGTCTGTGCAGTTCTTGTTGAGCAATAGATTATAGTGTTCTTGAGGGGAACAATTTCAAGGTCCAGGAGATAGAGATCAGGCAGCAAACACTTCCATCGTGCTGAAATCAAACCCATTCACGGGAAATAAGCCTGTGTTGAGAAAATCATCTTGCCATGGGAAAAGCAGGTCCCAGCTAATTTCTCTGAGCGCTCTGTTTTAATAGCAAATAAAACTCTCTCTGGCTTCACCTCCATCTTAGTGTTTTACCCCCATTTCCCCCTGCATAACGTGGGAATAGGCAGTGTCAAGGTTAAACCTGGTCGCAAGCTTTTGTTAAGGTGTCGTGCCTGCTTGCGAAGGCAAAGCACCTGCCAGGCATGCCCAGTGAGCCCTGGGAGCCGCTCTCCCTGCGCTCGGGCTTTGGGAGGCTGGAGCACAAAGAGCGCTTGTTGCCCCAGTCCCCGGGAGTCTCCCAGTGCTACCACTAGCTGGGGAGGACTGGTTACCATGGAGGCTGCCATCTGTTCCCTCCCTGCTGGAATGTGATTATCCTCGCTGGGTTGGGAACCAGCAAAAGCAGGGGAGCGTGTGCTGTCGGCAATTATCTGCAATGGAGTGCGTTAATGGAAGGCTGGAATTAGCTAGCTGGAGGAGCACATAAAAGGATTTTACCAAAACTATTAATGATTTCTAACCAAGAGCTTTTTGCAAGGTCAGTACTAAATTCATTCTGTATGTAGGTAATTTTTAATTGGTGTGGTGGCTTTATGATTTAAGGATGGCAGCGCCACGGAAATAATGCTTATTGTTAAAAGGCTGTGCGGGGGTTGTATTTTAAGGATCGTTGTTTGTCTGTTTCAGTTCAAGCAGTTTAATTTGGGGTTGTTAAAGTAGTAAGTCAGAACAATAACTGGCCAAACTGACACAAATGGAGCAATTCGTATCTCTTGTCTTTATGAAATGCTGTTTGCTGCCAAATCTGTTTGATTTACATGTGTTTTCACGCTGATTGCTTTTTGTCTGAGTGATTTCTTTTTGGATGTGGTACGTGTTTGGTTTTCGTACTGGCATGAAGGGTGAGACGAGGGGGAAATATTCAAACAGAGCTGGTGATACAATGGATGTTTAGGGTGTTTTATGCAGTTTGCTCAGAGGGAGCAGCGTAAGGGAGGCAGAATGCACGAGCAGGTTTTCCACTCTTCGTTCCCACCCTCTGCCCCTCTTTCTAACTCACCAGCTGACCAAACATTTTGGACTCTTTCTCCTATAGAGCTTAATTCTATGGAGACTTGACTTGAGTTTTCCGAATACTCTGCAAATATTGTGACTGTTTTGATGCCAGGATTTAATTTAAAGGGGAAACTAAAATTAGAAATATATCCTTGTGAGGTTCTTGTGTCCTAGAAAAGACTTTTTGTGTTGGGTTGCTAGAGCTAGGAGTAGTATTTTTTTTCATAATAAATGTATGATGACCATTTGAATGCAATTGAAATTACTGACTTAAACGAGGGGCATTAAAATTTTGAACACCAAATAGACAAAATGTTACTTCAGCAGATGTTATTAGTCACATATGGGCTTTCCCTTTTCAAATAAAGGTCTTATGCTGCGTCCCTATTGCCAGAACTGCCATTTTTATTTGGTGCAGGGGAGGACACTACTAGAGGCTTTTAATTAAAACTGTGTCAGTCCTAATTCAACCTATTTGCCCTCTGCTTTTATGCATTGAAGATGTCAGGATATTGGAGTCTGGAAGGGAAGCTGCTGATAGAGTTAATAAGTCACGATTGCAACATATTTGACTAGGATAAATTTTTAACCTACAAGATGCTTTCCAAGTCTTGGTGCCTAACAAAAGTGTGTGTAGGAGGTTGAGGGGGTTTTTCTTTCTTTGAGTACTTTAACTGTTTGTGGTGTGTGAGCTTTTCTTGTGCTTGTGGGAGGCTGGTATATGTGCACGAAGTCCTTTCAGACTTTTCTGTTACGCTCACACGTTGGTGGAACTGGGTGAGCACTCTTAGGGGAAGCTGCATCATCTTATAATTAAAAAAAAAAACAACAAACTTTTCCTTTTTTTAACCCCTTCCTTCCTCAGAATTTAAGTATTGCATTGCTGTTGGAGTGGGTAATTTATGCAAAACTGGCTTTTAATGGGCTGCAGTGGACTTGTTCGCACGTGCAACCACAGGGCTGTAATTGCGTTGTTGAAAAGAGTGCAGGAGGCAGATTGGCTTTGGTGCTTGGAAAGAGATTAGACTTTCACCCTTCAGATGCTGCGCTGGACCGAGCTGGAGGGAAGGGCCAACCACCCCAAGGTTATGCTGGTGTGGGATGTGTTTCTGTTCCCTGCTCTGTTTCTAGGAGGGTTTCTGTTGCCCACAGGATTCACTGTCGCTGTGTGTGTGAATTATTGTCTCATTGACAAGTCTTCACAGATTGCAACAATCTTATCGACATAAAGGTAATGGCTTGTATACCCTTTGCCGAGATGATTTCTGCTGATTGCTGGTGGTGTGCTGAGAAGCTTGCTTTTCCACTGCCTTTGCTAAACCAGTTTCAAGGATAAATAGGGGACTTTACATTCTGCACTCTCCAGCTCTTATTATGTTCTCTGATGAGCACCATTTAAATGTCCAAATAATCTCCAGCCATCAGTTTCTTTATTTTTGTCTTATTTGGTCTGTATGTGCCTGTTGGATACTTTTTTATTATTATTCAATTTTACTTTAGGTCACTAGGTCAGTGTTGATTTGTGGATGCAGGATTTAAAGGCTAGACACTCTTTAATCCATTTGAGCATCTGGCCTTTCATAGTAGACATCCCAATTCCATGTAACACAGGAGCTGTTAAATGTCTGTTGGAAACTAATGGGGTTTTTTAAATACTTTTTTTTAATCTTTGGTGGATTATTTCAAGTGGCTCTGATGTTTATGCTTAATGCAAACAAATGATTGTCAGTGTAATCTGCTACATGATCTCTTGAAGGAGATTTATTCTAAAATACAGGCTTTGTGGAACAGCAGAGGTGATAGGTCATACTGAATAGTGATTTGTTTGGGTTTTTTAAGCGTACAAGCTAAATTTAGGTACATCATCTCACATAAAAAAAGGCTATTTTGAATGAACTCCCAACTAAATAGTGTCTAGAAATGCAACCCAGTGTATAGTGGGCTCATAATAATCTTGTTTATAATGTCTGTACATACTAAGCTTTCAGGAAACTTGTCATTAAATGGTAAAATCCTGAGTCAATATATAGGAAGCTGCCTTGTGCATAAACGATCACAATTGTTTCCTTCAAACAGACAAGTCTTTCTGCTTTTCACTTGACACATGACTGTGGAATGCTGTTTGACATGACTTGGATTTATTTATACATTGTGTTTGAACTACTGCTTGATGAAGATTTTAAACATGCTTAATTTTCAAAACGCTTCCCTCCCCCCCACTGTTTACTGGCATATAGTGAACATTAAAACAAACAAACAAAAAAGCCCAGGCTCCTTACTGTCTCCTTACAGCAGTGTGGCTGCTTCAAGGTTAAAGCCTGCAGCTCCCACTGAAGGGCCAACTTTAGAAAGTCCTAGTGCCTGTTTACAAGCTGTTCTCTTTGCAGCTCCCATGAAATAATGGAGTTCTCTGGTCGCTGGATGTGGGAGGATAAACCTGCTGACACAGACACTGCTGCTGTTGGTCTGTTTGCTGGGCCTTAGTCATGTAAAATTGCTGGTGTCTTTTATGCTTTGTATGGGTGGGGTCAAAATGCAGGCAGTAACACTTTTTTCTTGATGCTGGAAAGAGCTCTACAATATTTTAAAAAACTTCAAATTTCTTGAATTTGTTCTAAAGCAGATCACCATACTAACCCAGTGCAGTGAGACGAGTAACTAAATGGGTGAGACTGGCAATGTCCAGATTTATGTTTTATCTGGCAATTGTGGTGTGTTTTTTAGTCTTTTTGAGAGGGGCTTGCATTTAGCACAGAAGTACTTTTTTCCTCCTTTGAAGTCACACCTTGCTGAGGAGTCTAATTGGAGAACCTGGAGACTCAGAGCTCTTCTGCAAATGATTTTAGAAAATATTCCTCCCAGGTAATTGTTATTCAAAGTTGGGAGAAGAACAGGGTGGGGAGAAATGGCTGCTTGCCAGTAACAGAGTATCTTGAAGAGGAATTATTTCTGACTTGGTTTTTTTTTCAGTTCATCCAGTTTCTCTCTACTACATAATTGGCTCTTCATTTTAAGTATAAAAATACTCCTTGGACTTAGAGAGACATGGGAATTGTTTACTTTTTGATGAATATCTCAGCAAAGTAAGTCCTTGAGTGCAGATGGGAATGTGGAGCTCAGAACTGGAAGGAGCCATTTGGTCACTGCCAGGGGTTTTGTGTGGGCTTTTCCTACAGTCACGGGTAGCCATAGTAGGTACATGTCATTTAGATGTTCAATAGTCTTTTCTTCTGGCACACTGCAAATCTCAGACTGTTACTGGCTGTGGGGAGCAAACTTTAAAAAGAACTGTAAACTGTACTAAATGATAAAAAGTCAATATTTCACTTTGCTTCAGAAACTGAGCAAAAAAGATTGAAGTCATTGCCAGTGTCATGAGATTCTTATTAGTAGCAGAAAACTTAATCAGGCACTTTGAGACATTACTTCTGCTAATGGGATGATGCTTCCTGGAGCCACAGCCAGGCTCCAGTGCTTCAGAAGAATGGGAAGCCAAAGCAGCCAAATTTTGAGTCAAAGGGAAGAATAGTCATCTAGTCATGACAGATGGTAGTAGAAGTACTTTTTCAAGTAGAAGTGCTTCTTCAGCTGCTGATATTTGGAGGAACCTTCAGTCAGGTTTTTTGTACTTGTTCTTGTCTATCTGTGCACGTTTACTAACTTGTATATTCTTCAGTCTGTGCTTTTTTGCTCTGATTTTCCCACCACCACAGAAGCACTTTACCTGCATGCAGACGGTAGTGATGCAGCTAATCCTGGTGTGAAACAGTGTTGCAACTTGTCTGTTCCACTTCTACTTGTAGCAACACTTACTAAAAAACCCCAAAAATGCACCTTCAGCTGCCCAGTTATGTGGTGTTGTGGTTACAGTTCTGAGTACCTGTTTTAGATTTGATAGCTAATATTGAAACAAAATATCATAAAAGGCTTTTTAGCAAGGGTGTGTGAACTGGGAATTGAGGCTGCAGAAAACCTGAATTACAGTCTTTTCTACAACTAAGGGTTTTGTTTTGCAGGCATTGAGTAGTGCCATGGGTGGTGTGGTGTATTCCCTGGAGTGGTGCCGAGCATAGCTGCTGTTTGAGGAGTAGGGGAAATTAGCTGAAGAGTTTGTAATATTACTTGAAAGAACAAGTTGGTTCTGTAATGAGTTATTCCTGCAGGGCAAGACCTGAACTTCTCATTTGGAATTTTTCTTCCTAGTATCTCCTCCTCAGTCCCAGCATCCTTTCTGTGCTTCTTTACCCCATCCTGTTTCCTACACAAGTAAGTTTTCTTTATTATTTTTTTTTTATTCTCCTCCGTTTCTTAAGGAGGTCACTGATGCTCAGGAAGATGAGTGAAGTGTCTTTTTGGTAATTCAGAATAGTTTTATGGCTTCCCATACTGTACTTGCAGCAGTTAAATTGAGACTGAGATCTAATACCTGGAATAAATACTATGATGTTCATTTTACTTGTGTTCAACATGATTGAATATTATTCAGCTCCCCTAAAATATCAAAAGGGTTCACAGGTTAGACAAGATTACCTGCTGTCTTTCTTTAAAGAACCTTTGCCACTTTTCTTTACAGCTGAAATGGTTCTCTGGCAGCTCTATGTGACAAGGCAGTTTCCAAGAGTAATTCTGATGTCTGTTCTCTTCAGCAGCTCTTGTTCACACCATTGCTTGGAGCCTTATGTTGCTGTTATGACTTGGCCACCCACTGTAATGTAACTGGCAAGTGTTTTAGTCCCTTGGCTTGTCAAGATTTCTGTGTGTAAGTCAGTTTTAACTGTGGAAGCTGCTACAAACACTCTTAAAGATAGCTGCTATAAGCCAAAATACATTTGAAGGTCTAGTGGTGGAATTGGAGCTTTGCCTAAGAACTGAAACACAACAGTTAAAATCTAACACAATGAAATATTTGCAGTTAGCAGTGCCTTTAGTGAAGTCAGCAGTGCTGCACTCCTCTGTTGTCTGGTAGCATTCAGTTATTTTGGGTAAATGTTCTTTTAAAAATCTTAGTCTGGAACACTGTAGATAAAGCACCTTGCCCACAAATTTTCCCATAGTACCACTTGTTCTGCAAACTGTGGACTGTTTTCTGCTATAAGAGGAAGAACTTTTTTTTGTATGTGTTTATAAAGCTGGTTTAATTGATTGTAAGATACAGTCTTTCTGAACAAGTGAGTTAAATTTTCCAGACTTATCTTGTAACTGATGTTACTGGTCTTATTCCTGATGTTTCTTTTGTTTGCCTAAAAATATTCCAAAATTTTCCTACTGATGAAAAATTCTGAAAGCTGAAGAATGCTTTTTCACTTGCTTTTTAACACAGGTGTGAAAATTCAGTAGGTGTGTATATGTGTGTCTTCCCTGGAGCATCCACAGCTCATGTGAACAGAAGTGTGATATTCCTGCAAAATCTGATACTAAACGTTTTTATTGCAAAACAATGCCCAGAATACAGTAATGATGAGAGGGAAAAGCCTCTCAATCCATTGTGATCTACTTACTGTCCTTTGATAATGCAGTCTGTTTGTCATGATTTAATAGATTAGGATTTTCTTTGCACTGAAACTGATTTATTCCAGTTTATCTCAAAATTGTGTGGTGTTTTAGAATCTCCTTCCATAAGAAAGACAAAGATGGAACTTGGCTGTGTCTGTTTTATAGCTGGCATCTTCTCTGATTCTAGGTTAGAGTTCAGAGATAGCAGTGAAAGAACTGTGGGGGAAAGCTTATTGATTGCTTTTGTGTTGAAATAAATGATGAAAAGTTATTGCTGTCTGGCTGATGAGGTCTGGTGTGTGGATGGCAATGATTTAAAGGAAATTACAGTTTCATTAGTGCTGATGTGGTCTCGAAGGCAATGTTTAACTATCAGTACAACTTCACTATGTAAAGCAGTCACAGATGTCTCTGATCTTGCACCTTTACTGCTCCAAAAGCTGAAACACCTGTCTGCATTCTCTTATTTGTCACCACTTTCTGTATTTTTACCTTCTTTTTTTTTTTTGAAATAAATTGGTTCATACAATTTCTTTTGATCACTTTTCCCCGGACACTTAAGATACACACGGCTGGGTGGACTGGAAAAAACAGTACTCTCTGTATTAATGGCAGGAGAGAAAAAGCTCTGCAAAGAAGGTCTCAATTTGCTGACTATGCTTTAAGTACTAGATTAAGTTGGCTCTAACAGGACAAAGTCAGGAGACTAAAGCTGTCTATATATTTGAGGCAGAAGGACATAGTTGTGAACAGATAGTGATATTTTTTGCCCTGAAACATGATCTAGTGAAAGATGTCCCTGCCTGACTGCACGATCTCTAAAGGTCCCTTCCCACCCAAACCATTCTATGATTCTGTGATTTTTAGGATGTGTTCTGGTAAAAGTTAATTTGATGCTTTCTATAATGTGACGGGAAGGGAAATGCATTGAGCCTTCAATATCTCTTCCTCAGGAAGTATGGAGTTAGAGTCAAGGTGAAATAGATTGAAAATGCCTCTACTGTCACATATCCTGTTTAAGAAATATAAATGAGGTTCAGAGAAATACTGAACACATTCATGGTTAATACAGCTTCCAGCATCTGGTCGACTAGAGTCACACAAATGCATCTGCTGACATGGGTGGTGCATCAAGCCATGCTGTAAACTGTGGGGATTGTGCTTGCTGCCTTCTGTGGGGGTTACCCAAACATTTGCTACTGCTTCTTGTGAGACACAGAATTTTTGATTGAATGTTCTTTTAGTTTTTTATTTTCTTTGTTGATCATGATATGTATGTATACCCGAGAAATGTACTGATTATTTCACTCTGGTGTTTATTGTGAATCTGCTGTGTGGGTTTTTGATTAACTCAAATTAAGAATAATTTGTACTTTATTTTTAGTATCTAGCTCTGGCCAAATTTGATTGTTTTATATGAAGGTGAAATCATGGCCACTTCAATCTGACCTGCTTCACTTGTGAGTCTTTAGTGTTTGGATTTCTAATGTGGCAGGGCTAATTTTTAAATCATGAATTCAGCCTTTCACTGTACTGCAGAATCTTAGGAGGATTCTGTGTGGTGATCTTCCTGGCTTGGGTTGTGGGGATTTTTGTTGGGGTACACATGTGTTTTTTGTGTGTATGTGTGACCAAAATCTCAATTAACTGGAAAATGAGTCTGTGCTGTTTTGCAAATATGTTAAATGATGTTTGGTGTGTGAAGGTGAGTAAAGGTGGACGGTGTGAAAATTTTAAGGTACATCACAGCCTTTTCCCTCCTTCTTTCTTTCCACTCTTCTTTAAGGAAGGGTGTGGATTTCTGTGGTAACAGATACATCATGACCCCAGGCTGCTGAGACACCAGAGCTGCCCTCCTGGTCTAGCACCCTGGTGTGTCTGTGTGTCCTGCCTGGCAGGGGAATGCCACCATCACTGTCACTGGGGACAAGGCAGCAGCTGTGTGGGAGGCAGGAGGCCTGAGGAAACATCCTTCTCAAGAAGGAAGGCATGGGAAGGAGAAAGCAGTGAAGATGACATGAGAAAAAGCAGAGTTGCAGGGCCAGAGTGTCTTTTCTTTGTGGGCATTTGCTAACTCCATGTTAGTGTAATAGAATGGATAACACTATAAAGAGTAATTTCTTCTTCCCTAAATCATAACACAACACTTCCTCTCAATTCTGTAGTATATATATTTATGGTGTGTATATATATATGTGTGTGTGTGTGTGTATGTACACACACATATATATATATAGACACACACATATATATATATATATACAGACACACACACATATATATATACAGACACATATATATATGTATACAGACACACACACACATATATATATAGAGAGAGAGAGAGAGCAAGAGAGAGAGACATATATATATGGGAGGTTTTAGAAATAAGAACTGTTAAACCATTTTTTTAAACAGAAGAACTGGCAAATCAAACCCTTGATTTGACCATTTTCGTGTCTAAAACATCCTTTAACAATTGCTAATCTTTCTTTGCTAAACAAGGTTAATTGAAAAATGAACTATAGATTTATGGATTTTTTTTTTAAATATGGAAGATACTTTAAGGTACAGAAAACCAGCTTTTTATGGTTAGTGTAAAACATACAGTTGCCATAGCAAAAACAGTCCTTTGGTGAATGCTAATAGAATAGATGTCAGTGATGTGGCACTCAGCAATCTTTGATATAGTTCTCTGATTTTGTAGGACTGCAACCATTTAATTATTTGTTTGGAGAGTTTTGTAATTGCTTGCATTACTGCTTTGATTGGACTAAACTGCAGACACAAAGATGCTACAATGACAAATGCTGTGCAAACATAGGACAAAAAGTTCTTTTTCCCCAAGAACTTCTGTTGTGTGTTCTGTGGATGCAACCACAAGCTTTCCCTTTGGGGCACATCATACAGCTGAGCCGGAAGAAAAGAGAAAAAAAAGATGGAAAAACACTGTTATTTATGTTCCACTTATGGCATGGTAGTTGTTTATCACATCTACCTTGAGACTGCTTGTTTTGCATCTCCTTGCATGTGAGTCAGGAATAGTGGTGGAGTTTTTGATTTTCAGAACTGGGAGGGGGAAATATCCTTTCAACAAACTTGTTTCTGTTTGGGCTGCAGATCCAGGGTGTCCCTTACTGTTTCTGACCTTGTTGGTGGCTAGTTGTCCATCTTCGTAAGGCACCATTGTTACTTTTCGTTGTTGCAGCAGTCCTGAATACCCATTCCTGCACTCCCTCCCTGCCCAGCCCACCTCAGTGTGGACCTCGCTCCTTTTCTTGGTGGTCACCAGTTTATGTAGATCAATTGTTTAATACAGATTTTTTCCCCTATTCTTTTATTCATTATATACCTGCAAATCTTGAGGTGTGATATGGTTGTTTCTTCCTTCCTCACATGCCTGTGGGGCAAAGCTTGAAGGATGCAGCTTAAAAGACAGCAGTATTTAACACATGGTGTGCTTTGGATTTTTTTAATATATTTTGTGTAAGGTACAGTTTATATCCATCCAGGCTTCTGCAGAAAATTACTTGCTACTGATTTTAGACTATTCCAAGAGTCATGAAAAGGACAGCATGTGGAAGGTCTGACAGAAGTGAAGGTCACTTTGGGACAAGAGTGTGTAGTGTCTCAGTAGCTGATCCCACTGCCCTAAGAATAGCTGGGTGCCAAGCTGAATCCCTCTGCCTGGCTTTTGAGAGAGGCTTTTAATAGCACCTCAGGAACTATTTTGGGATGAGGACAAAGCATGATTTTATTTTTGCCCATGCCCAAACTGCTGTGCTTTTGAGGTATTAGGGTGTAAATAGGAGAGAGGGGAGGGGTAGATCAGTGTGAGTCAACCACAACTACTTTCTCTCTTGGACTCACTGAAATGTCTAAAGATCTCCTACATGGAAAAAAAAGTGCTGGGAGATGTTTCATATGGAAATTCAGAAGTGCTCATTCTGCATTCTGTGTCAGGGCAACAGGTGGGTTACTAATCCTTTGGATAAGACAAAAATCAGTCTCCATCACTGTCTTGCACAAACCATATATCATGTCCTGCTGCAGCACCCTCAGCAAACCTCTACAAACCCTTTGTGCCTGAAATGAGCCGGCAGTAAGGAGGAGACAGCCCACGACAACCACATTGAATGCTGGACTGTGATTCACTGTCACATGGGCTGATTTGGTTTGGGGAGGTGTGTGTCAGTGTGACATGCTGCCCATGTAGCTCTGTAATACTTAGCTCAGCTTTCCAGGTTTCCCAATGGTACTCATGTGACTTCCTTTTCAACTTCCTTCATCACATTTAGAATATTGAAATGAGTTATGTATGTAATTTGAGTCCCCTTGTCTGCAAAACGGGGAAGGTATTGAGAGAAAGCTTGTGGTGCTTAGTTTGAAAAGTGCTTGGAGTGCTTGGAAAAGAAAGTAAATGCTCTTATATTTATTGTCAGATATTTTTGAAAACTTTTAGTTATTGGACTGATGAAGTGGTACAGAGGCCAAAAGTTTTGATTTGAGGTAACATAATTTCATAGAACTATTCTGTTTTGCAAGGACTAAAAACATACTGGGTTTAGTTTTTGTAGTTATTCTAGTCATACTAAATGACAACTACTACTCATCTTAGTAGTATGGTTTCAATTACACACTAATGACAGTGTTTTATTTAACTAGTTGTTCTTCATTCCTCTTCATCTGCTTTTTAGAGAAAATTAATAAAACTAACTTTTTTTTTTTTTAAATTAACTTTTCTTAAAGTTCACAGACATGTTTTGGTTACAGGTAAGACACAGCTGCACCTCTTGTTGATGAGTTTTCAACTACTACTTGCCACTATAACTGTGTTGTGCAGTTTGCATGTTTCTGCTCTTAGAGTAAGCAAAGTTGGGTATAGAACACGTGAAACCAGGGGAGTAGGTCAATGAGATGTTCCCATTCTAGCGGTTTTAATCTCTCCCAAATCCCCTTATCTGCTAGCTAATCAAATAGAGATAAAACAATTACTCTTTTACCTTTTTAAAAAAGGAGGAGTTAAGCATGTGTTTTAAAGATGGGCACTGGTGACTTCCTTACGCCTGTTTTAATGGTGCTACTTCTGGAAATGAAATAAAATCCCCAGCTTCTTTTATGTGTGTAAAATTCCTTCTCTCTCCTTGAGTAGGAGCAGAACTGTGGTGACTCTCCATGGTCTGTGGCGAGTTGGGGGATTGCCTGTGCAGTCCAGGGTGGATCTTTCAGGGCTGGTTGGAGCTGTGACTTCTTTCCTGTTCTCTGCCTTGTCTCTGTGGCAAGGACTGAGGGAGAACAGAGTCTTGGTGGCTCAGATGTCATCTCTCCCATATGTGTCATGTTACAGAGTTTGTTAGTTATTATAAACCTTTCCCCAAAAGGTAGACTTGATTTCTTGCCTGGCCCCCTGCTTTTCCTTGCGTGATCCTTTTTCTCCTCTTTGGTTGCAGTGGTCGGTAACCATTTATGTAGCTGCATATTTGAACCAATTTGTAGCCATTTGTCTTAGAGTTTTCCAACCCACAGTGTTGCTTGTGTGAAAATTGAAAACTCTGTTGCTGATCCCATCTGAATTTAAAGTCTGTCACCTCCTTGTGTGACAGGCATTATTAGTGGTTTTCCTGGGCTGGGAAGAGTACACCAGGCTGAAGAAAGGCTGACAAAGCCCTCATTGGCAGATGGACAAACAAGGCTCATGGGGAAAATGGTTTGTTCCAAATATGGGAATCTGAGCAGAACATTTATCTTCTCAACAAAGACTTTCCTGGAGAGATAAGATGCTCTTTTGTAGATGTACTTCATGTGTAAGCCCAAGCAATGGGAGCAAACTTTGAACTCTTGGAGGTGAACTTCAAAATAGAAATATAACCTACACATTGGAGTTCCCTTACTCTGGTTATGAAATTCAGCTAATGTTATTTTTCATTTTAATGATGTGTTGATGGCCTGGGTGAACAAAATTTGTACGTGTCTTTAAGGAGCCTGGGATTACTTGCTAGGACTATCAAGGATGGGGAAATGCATCTTCCTAGCCCAGCAGTTTAAAAATAAATGCTCAAAACAAAAACAACACTTGTAAATCTTGGCCAAAATGCTAAAAATGAGTTCCATTTAGATTTCAAATCCCTATGCATGGAGCTTGCATCTGCTGGTCTCAAGAACAAAAACACACCAAAGTGTTGAAATAACTGGAGGAAAGTACTTTGGTTTTTTTTGCTGTTCTTGGCAATACCCCCTGCTGTTCAACATCTGTAATAGAAAGGAAATAATTAACTGCCCTGTTCAAGAGGGCTGTCCCCTCAGTGAAAAACAGATAGTCACGATTGTTTTGCAAGTGTGTTGCCCGTGACCCTTGGCACTTGTCCTTGAAAGCAGGTCTGCAGCGCTGCTGCTGCACAGCCTTGAGGATGAGCACCGTGAGTGGCTGGTGGTGGAAGAGGCTGTGGAGAGCTGTGGTTTGGACCAGTGCAGAGGTAGATGACCTCAGCTGCAGCAAATGGCAAGCTGGCCACTATATTCTGATTCATATTATCCGAATTGACAGTGCTGGATTTAAATCCCCGTTTTTCTCCTGCTGAGATGAAAGTTTGCCAGCCCAGGATCACATGGTGTGGGAGCTCTGAAAAAATAAGTTACTTGCAGTAACTTCTCTTTTCAGTTAATCCTTTTGTTTTTTAAAAATGTGCATTTTCAGAGTTCATAATTCACTCTAATATCTTTGTATTGTACCCTGGAGCACAATATCTAGTTTATGCCATTTAAAAGTTGATTTTGAGTTATTTTAGTCAATTTTAATCTGTGCCAAATAAACTAAGGTTTTCACAACAATTCTTTAATGTAGCCTCTTTTAGTCACTGCTCTGTTATCCTGTGTGTTGTATATTCTTCATTCTAGGCATATATTTAAATACAAATTAGGAAATGTGAAGGATGATTTGAAATGAGCATCATGCAATACAAAGAGAAAACAAAGCACCAAACAGAAAAGTGTACTAACTTGTCCTTTAACCTCTAGTACTTTAATTTCAAACAGCAATGCAATTAATGGTGACAAAACTTTGATAGTAACTAAGTATTAGACGGAACAACTTACAGTAGTCCCTCCTCCTCCTTTCTCCAGCAGTTCGTGGGTTACATAAGCTGATTTCTTTGTTTTTCCTCTTTACTCGTGAACAGACTTCACTCTCTCCTCTAAGCGGACTGGTTTGCATGCTTACGTTTTTCCTCTCAAAACAGGCTTGCCTTCAAAGAGGAGGAGCATAGTGTAATTGAGAGACCCAGCATGTAAACTGTCAGCATATACCGAACATCTGGGGAGAAGTCCTTTCTGGCAACTTACAGGGCTTGTAAATAGGATAAATGTGAGCCTGTCATAGGGTTACTACCATTGCAAAATCAATTCCTCGTGCAGTAGTGGTACTGGATTATATTTACAAACAATGTCTTCTGAACCAGGTAAGGCCGAACAGGTTGCTTCTGTTAAACTTTAATCTGTTCCAGACTCGGGCTGTGTTTGTGTCCAGAGACACCAAGGGTTAAACTTTCGAGTTGGAAGCAAATAAGCCGGTGAACATCAGCTGCTTTATGATGCAATACAGCTGGAATGCTCTGGTGGCTTTTTCCTCCTATTCACAGTAAATGAGCTTGAAGTCTCCTGAACCGATTGCCTATACATCTGCCGCACCAAGAACTCTGCTACTTTTGGCTTGTTTTGCTGCTGCTTTCAGCAGCTCGGTACTTTCTTAAAAGCAGATCAATTTTGTGATGTTTATGAGTGGTTTCACTTCCTGACTTGTTGGCCAGATTCACTGACCTCTGTTCATAGCTGTAAGATTTCTATAGGACATTTGTAAAAGCATTGGCTCTAAGATTTGTTTCTCACATTGTTTTAGGAAGTAAAGATGCATTTGTTATTTATACTCAGCTCTTCATGTATACTGTTACAATATTCCTTTTAACTGATGCTTATGCTACAAAAATGTACGGAATTGGCTTCCAGAATTAAAGAATGCTCTTTTATTGCACCATGCAGTGAAAGGTTTTGATTTTTTCTGTTACGTGCTTGTAACTGAGTTTTAAAGAATGCCATTGAAAATACTACTTTACTTGTAAGTGAGTGTATTTTTAAGTTCTGGAAAAATTCAGCTCAGGGTAAATTCAGTCAAAAGGCATAGCCAACCTTAACAGCTTAATATAAGACAGTAAATATTCTAAATTAAGTTTTCCACAGAGAGATGGATGAAGCTGATCTTTGGAGAGTTTGGGTTTAGAATACCAGTCCCCCTCTCTGGAAAGCCCTCTGAGACTAAAGAGAGGGGAGAGAGGGAGTCACTGGTTGAGTGAGATTGAGATTTGCTAGAGAAGCTTGGGGTAGATGCATGCAAGTAATTCTACCCCAGCTCTCCTAAATTCAGTACTGGTGAGCATCTGATGGATCAAAGAATACTTGTTTTCAAATAATTCTGTTGGCTCCTCGTGTGTTTTATGATCATTTGAAACTGCTTTTCTCCCTTCAGCTTTTAATCAAATCAATAATCAACCAAAAGGATGGTAATCATACCTTTCCTCCCACTCTTTACGTATCATTTTGCTGTATCACAAGAGGAATCTACATGTGTATATAGGAAACTTTTTTTCACTGATCTATCTCTTAAGAGCTGTTTTCTAGGATATGTAATGCATATTCTTTTCCTGTAAATAAGACATTTAGGGATTTTTTCAGGAAGTATAATGTGGTGCCATAACTACTATTTTTGGTAGCACAACTCATCTTTCCTCTTGCCCCTTGTCTTACTTTCAGTTTACAAAGGCTGAGGCCTATAGTTTAGTTACATCTAACAGTGGCAGTGTCAATGTCAAATATAGAAATACAATGGTGAAACTGTCATCTTTGATTTTTTTTTTTTTAGATTAACTAGGTGAAGTACAAGTATATTTGTGTATGCTTTTAGCTGACTTAGATTATACTACCATGGTATTTTCCACGCAGTATATTTCCAAGTCTCCACTTAAAAGTTACATGAAAGCAGTTAATGCAGGAGTGGACTTTGGTGCAAATACCTGGCTTGAAGGGTAAGAGTTCATGAGCTTCTACCAGCCTGTAGAATAGCATATAGATACCTCCTAATGTTACCTTCTCAAAATGGTGCAGCAGACCTATAGATACAGATAGTGCACAGAGAAATGGTGACAGCAGTAGTTCCAGCCTGTGTGAATTTGAAATTGAGTGGACAAATATCCCTGGACACTCCTAAACAGTATCTGAGAGAAGCAGCGAGTCACTTGCTGAAGCACTGGCTGCCTCCAGTCTGAAATGGAAAGAAATCCTTCCAGTGCTAGTGCTGGCACTGGGCTAGAGGGGAATAATAGCATATCTGGAGGAATAGTGACTATAGGAAGGTATAAATTCATGACGCTTTATTCATTGTTCTCACAATGTGGAGCTGAGTGTGTCCTGGCACCTGAGCAAAGCCGTTTTTCCAAGTACTAAAGGGCCATAACAAATATGGAAATATGTAGAACGTACGTTTTTTGGAGCTTTGACATTTTGAAGACTGGAACTTTGTAGACTTATATATAATATATATATTTTATATTATATTAGTATTCACTATAAGGGAAGGCATTGCTGGAAAACTGGTTTCAAGCAATGTCACTTTGAAAGGTTCATTGATACCATGACCCAGAAGTCAACAATGGACCTAAATGTTTTCATTAGTGCCATCCTCTGTGCTTTGGTTTGTGACTGCAGCACTGAGTCTTTTGTTAGTCTTTTATGTGGTAGGTGCTATATAAACAGAGACAGACAGTCTCATAGTTTACATCAATGCTTGTAAACCCAGTGAATTTGTTGAGTCTTTACTAAAAATTCAAAATATTTATGGAATGCTTCTCTTCCCTATCTCTTCCCTTCTGTCCTGGGTTTATAATTATTATAAACAAAATGATTACATTTCTTTAATGTTAAGAATGTGGAAATATAATGCCTGTGTGTTTCTTACAGTTTAACAGTCAATGCTTGACCTTGAGAAGGACAGGTAGTTAGCAAACATAATCTTTCCTTTTGATTGCCATAAAATATTTAAAACATTATGAGTGCTCTTTCTTGCTTATGAAAAAACGCTTACAGTCATGATCTGTCACTAAAAAAAAAAAAAAAAAAAAAAAAAAGAGAGAGAGAGAAACAGAAGGGGAGGCAACAGCTGGTTTAGGTCATGTGAGGTGGAGAGAGATTGTAGTACTGCCAAACCTGGTATATTATAAAAAAAATTAAATGTTTAACCTTAAACAAATGTTGCTTTTTAAGAGTAGTTTTGTGGGGTTTATTTGTTCTCTGTTTTGGAAAATATTGTTCCTCAACATGTAAGCTCTCTACTTTTTTTAGCAAGTTTTTTGAATCTCTTTTTTCTGATGCCAAAAACTGAGGCTCTAAGGAAAACAGTAAATATTGCATAGGAGTCAGCAACATTTTGTTGGGCTGGAGCAGCTCAAGTGATCCAGTGGGCAGTTGCTGCCAAGAGGCTGCCCAGTCCCTCCCTGTTGGTCTCATGCATGAACCAGTTCAGCTCCCACAGCACAAAACTCTGATGTTAAAACCTACATCCACTTGCTGTGAGCTGCAGGGGGTTACCCTGGCCTGGAGAGAAACCCAGAGAGCTGGTAAGAAGGAAGGAGTGGGAGCCATGGGAATGTGGAGGGATGGAGACTCGGGTGAAACTTTCTTGTTTTGGTGGGGCTGTCTTGTTCTGTCTGGGGTAGCTGCGATTTGGATGGGAGTAGCCTTTTTTTTTTTGGTCTGTCCTGGGGCCTTCAAATGTTTTCATTTTGAAAACTTTGCAAAGTGAAAGGTTACATATCCTTGTGATGTGTTGGTCAAAACAAAATTATTTCTCTTCCTGAAGTGTAGTTGTGTTTAATGTATTTTTGCACTGCATGACTACTTTTTTTGTCCCTACCCAAGTACGTTTTCTGTCCATTTGCACTCTCAAAGACAAGTATTCATATGAGTGTTAAACTTTTTGGAACAGTATGGTCCAAACAGTATGAACAGTATTCATCCAAGTTTGCATCAACAAGAATATTTGAATTCTTGATCTTCGTAAGTTTTAAGAAATGACATCAGGATTCATGATACAGTTGTTCTTTTTATGTTTAAAAAAAAAAAAAGACATTTTAAATGGAGGTCTGGAAAAGACAGGAGAGAAGAACAGTTCTGATTTGAATCCCTCAGCCAGTTCATAGCATGAAATGTAAAGCTGTTTCAGTCTGTACGATGTTAAGAGACAACTGTATTCTTGTGCAGGTCTGTTAATCTGGAGTGAATTCTTTGGTAATCTCTGGCAATCCAGGGCTAAGGGATTTTTCCCCATTTGGATTCCAAGCCACTAGTATTTGGTTTCCTTACGTAAGGATGATTATGAACCAACGAGTTAGTGTGAAATGCTGATAGGTCTCTTGTTCCTTATGCAAAAGAGACAACATAAAAGCTGGCATAATTATGGTAGGCTTTAAAGCGACTGGACAAGGAAGGTCCTTCTTGAATTTCACAGGAAGGCTCTAAATGTACTTAAATGAGGCTTTTTGTAGCTATTCTTCCCCTTTTTTTCCTCAACCAGGTCAAAAGCAGGAAGCACTTGAATTCTTGTGAAGTGTCCAGCTTTGGGTTCTTTATATTTCTGGTTTGGTGCAGTGAGCATTCCCAGGGAACTGCTTGTTTTTCTGTTTTGTAGATGATGGTTGTTAATGACTTGGCAGGGAGGCTGAAGTGCCTGGGGAGCCTGACAGCAGGCTGGCTGTGCCGGGCCCGGGGTAGGAAAGGCATTCAGAGTGGAGCAGCCACACAGCTGCACCGCTGGAGCCGCTCCGAAGGGCCGAGTGGCCCTTTCCACCCGCGCTTTGTTCTTCATTGTAAAGTTCATGATTTCAGATTTACTTGTAATCTTCCGTGTAGCAGGGAGTAGTGCCTGGTAGCCTGCTGTAATGCTATTGTGCAGTTAATACTCTGCTGCCTGTTCTATAATTAGGGCATATTTCAAGCCATCCATTTTTAGATAATGGTTTCTTGATTATTTTTTTTCCTTTCCTTCCCTACTGTTTGCTCTGACCCCTTTGAGATACGATTCAATAAAGTCAATATTATCCAGTGGCTACTTGCTTCTGGAAAGGAAGTCTTGTCTTCCTTTCCCTATCAATACTTTTGCATCTTTGCCCAAGCTCCGGTGCATCTAAGGTGAATGAATGCGTGAAACTGGCTGCTTTATTTTTTGGCAGGATTACATTTCTGATGGCTTAACTTTCCCAGACCGCATCCTGAGGCCTGATGCGTGCCAACACTGGTGCACAGCAAGTGGTGGGAGCAGGCAGCCAGGAGGAGGGAGGGAAATGGGTGGAACAACTTGTGTCCGTGACAGCTGGCTGCTGGATGAGCTTCGGGTTGTCAGATGCTGGCGGGACACTTGGACTGCCTCAGCAATTGGATGAGGGAAACAGTTTCCATTATGAGTGATAATTTTATTGGCTTGTGTTGAGTAATTGACTTCTGTTTGGATCTTTGGCAGTTCTGCATTTTGGATATTATGTATTGATATCTTTAAGGTACTTGAATGCTCTCAGTGTGCGTATTTATACAACTTCTGCTCAGATCTTCTGTGATAATAAACCCATTACAGTTTCAACCTTCTTTAATTAGATGCATTATTTTTTCCCTCTTGGTTCTGTGGGGGCTTTTTGCTTTGGGTTATTTTAACATCCTGTGTCCAAAAAATGCTTTCCTTTAGTCCCTTTATCTGCATAAGTAGCTAATTTCATGTGTCAAAGCATATGGATAGTTTCTAAAGTAGCTCTGATTTGAAATGAACTGTATAGATAACTGGGCAGAGAACGAGATGAAATCCCAGTGAATGACTGGTTGGAGAAGTTCAGAAGCAACATATACTGAGCAAAATGGTGAAATTTGTAGCTAGATCAAATTTATTTGAACACACTGTTATTTTATAATGGCTTATGAATTATAGAAGGGAAGGTCTTTTTTTATAGTCTAAGTAATCACTGCACTTGCCTGGTAAGTATATACTAATATATCTCTTGAATTATTCCAGTGGATTTTATGAGATAGCTGCATTTTTTTATTCACATGACCCCAGTATTGCCTGAGCTCTCATTAGTATGAATTTAGAGTGTACTGCTCAGCATGGTGTCATGCTGTTTATCTGATATGTGGTAAAAAAGAAGATGACAGTAAATCATCTTAAAACTTGACAAATAAAGTGAAAGAAACACAAGGCTCGGTGCTACAACCTTTGGTCAGACAAATGATTCTTCTGTGATCAGTAAATCTGCTTATACAAATGGTGTGTCTTATTTAGTAAATAGGAGCTCAGGACATTTGGGAAATGATGATTACCATCTGTGCAAAATATGCTGGTGACAAAAACTTAGTGAAAAAATTCAGTGTTACATAAAATAATAGTTGAGGGGACGTTGCTCACTTCACACAGCTCAACACAGACAACTAAAATGAAAAAATAATTTTAGGAAAACTTGGTGGAGATGTATCCTGTTAATCTTTTCTCGTGCTAGGGTTCATAATCAAATTGGTTGTTAGTTCAGTTGGAACTCAAGAAAGCCATACAAAACTTCCTCAACATCTTCCTTCTTCAAATGTGTAGGAAGCTGTAAAGTTGGCTGGGGAGCGGTGGAAGTGACCCTTAGATACAGGGCTTACCAATGTTCTCATTATCACAACGTAGGAAGAAGCGGACATATGTGTTCAGGACACTCCTGCAACTTTGTGAAATACAGTCATGTGAGAAGCAGTTTGTGAGCTGAACGTTGCCATTGTATGTTATGGAAATGGGAAAAGTTGGTGCTGACAAGGAGGGAGGAATTACCTGAAGTTACCTGGTATGGAAATGAGACAGTACTGGCAGGATGTGACTGCCTTGGGCTACAGGGTTAATTCAGCCTGTCTAATCCTGGACCAATGAAACTGCTGCTACTTATTGTACCCATTTTCAGTTTTGGGGTTTTTTTTTGTTTGTTTTTTGGGTTTTTGGGTTTTTTTTGTTTTTGTTTTTTGTTTGTTTGTTTTGTTTTGTGATTTTTAGTTTTGTGGTTCTAAGGTTCCAGGAGCTTCAGGTAGATGGTTGTAGAGTCAGGAGATGGAGTCACTTGTAATCTTATAGTCTTAATAAAAGAAAAGAAAAAATATTGTCCAAAATTGCTGAGAGATACTGATGTTATAAGATGCTGAAAAGCAGTGCCGCAGAAAGGGCCCTGGGGGTCCTGGTTGAATATGAGCCAGCAGTGCCCTGGCAGCCAGGAGGGCCAACCCTGTCCTGGGGGGCATCAGGCAAAGCATCGCCAGCCAGGTGAGGGAGGGGATTGTCCTGCTCTGCTCTGCACTGGGGTGGCCTCACATGGAATATTGTAACAGTTTTGGGCACTGCAATATAAGAAAGATATTAAGGCATTACAGAGTGTCCAAAGGAGGGCAACGAGGATGGTGAAGGGCTTTGAGGGGAAGCTGTACGGTGAGTGGCTGAAGGAACTTGGTCTATTCAACCTGGAAAAGAGAAGACTGAAGGGAGACCTCATTGCAGTTACAACTTCCTTGTGAGGGGAAGAGGAGGGGCAAGCACTGATCTCTTTTCTGTGGTGACAGAACCCGAGAGAATGGCCTGAAGTTGTGTCAGGAGAGATTTAGGTTGGATATCAGAAAAAGGTTCTTCACCCAGGGAAGTGGTTACAGCACCAAGCCTGGCAGAATTCAAGAAGGACAATGCTCTCAGGCACATGGTGTGATTCTTGGGGTATCCTGTGCAGGGCTAAGAGTTGGACAGTGGTCCTTGTGGGTCCCTTCCAACTCAGTGTATTCTGTGAGTCTGTGATTATTTTATGAAACACAAGCCATGAAAAATCTCTACAAGTAAAAGAACACAATTGCATGTTTTCTCTTTAGATTTTGGGCTTGATAATACATGTTCAAAGATGAAAGCGAAAACAAAGTTTTGAGGGAATGTATTGTAATACAGGAACCAAGTATGTGAATAAGCAGTGCTTTATTCCTGTAAACAGAACTCCTCATACACGGAGCTCTTCCTTCATATATCTTTCTGAAGATGTGGTTTGAACATTTCTTTTCTCTGTTCATTTGAGAAACCTCCATTGTTCATTAAATAGTTGATGAACAACTGCCAGTGGCAAAGCCACTGTCCCTGAGTGTAGATGACTCATAACAACCTTAGTGTAAGAAATGCTATGGTTTTGTTGGAGGACCTCACTCATAAGCTACTGCTTTCAAACCACAGTTATTTGAAGTCCTGTACAGTGCTTCTTGTTTTGTTGGAACAGCATCACTAGTACATGCTACATTATTGTGCTAATCCAAATTTAAACAAATATTGAAAGATAATCCCATTGATTGCTGACTCATTTTAATAAGAATCTCAGCAGGTGCCCAGGTTTGCCTTCATAGAAGTGACTATTAGATCAGAGCCAAAAGAACAAGATCAGAGCCAGACAGGGCAACATTCTAGGGCACACTGAGTCTGGCTGCTGTAGCCAGCATTGGCAGGACATCTGTAGTGATTGTGGATTTCACCATTCAGTCCCTTACTTTGTACCATACACAGTATGCTGTGACTGAGATCAGAGGATAATTGATAAATCTTATTCTGTTAATATTTTAGTGCTTCCTGTGAAAGCTTGGACTTTATAACCTGAATAAGTTGTCCTAAATAGGTGTCCTATTTAAATGTAGTGGTATCGATAGCTGGTATCTTTTTAGAGGCAATGACTATAAGCTCTATTTCCATCTAATAATAAAATTTACTCTGGGAAAGATATATGGTTTCTTCCAATCAGAACAACTATAAAGCTTGATAAAAGACAGGAAAGGCAACATTGAAGCTTGAGTCTTGGGAATATCTACAAACTAAGCCAGTGCAGTAATGTCTTATTTTAGGCCAAGAAAATATGGGAATGTTTCTACTTGGTATTCGGTTCTATCACTGATGCTCTGCATATCCCCCTTTAGTTTATTAGAAATGAAACTATTTCAAAAGTCAAGTTCTTTCTTCTTTACAAATATCTTTTGTGTGTTGTGCACAGTTAAACTTGCTGAAGTTTGTTTCAGTTCTCCTTCTGTGCTACTGCTTTGTGTATTGTTGCAAATGTTTCCCATACTGCATGTTATGGATACCACAGTTTGGAAACCTCTGCTCTCTGTTACTATGTAATGTACCTTATCTACGAAGAAGTTAAATATTTCCTAGTTTCTGGCAAGTACTGTGTAGTAAGTGTTTGGCCTGCCAGTTTTAAGTTCAGTAATGTTTTTGCTGTTTAACTTTGCCATCAGATGCTGTGAGGGCATTCGCATAAAAGAGCACTATCGATACACTTTTTGCAATCTACAATTTATACCTACCATGTTTACTGGAAGATTTATTTAATCCATGCAGTAAATGCCATGAAATAGAGGGTGACATTTGTTTGGTAGTTTTGTTAATGTTCCTATGCAGTGAGAAATAATGTCCTTATATGCTTTGCATCTTTTTTATTCCCAGGAAATGGTCTACCTTCTTCTGTTGGACTTAAAATGTTTTTGCCTGTGTCTGGAGAAATGCTCTGCAAGAAAAAAAATTGCATTTTGTCAGCATATGTATTTGAACTAATCCTTTAGTAGAACCTGATCTGTCCCCTATACTTTGCCAAGATTCCATTTTTCAAAGATAATTCTAAACCATCTGTTATTTGCCTTTTATTTTTCTGGCCAGAACCTTCTTGCAGAAAGAAAACTAATTTCTTTGGTGAGACAGCCCTCCTGACTTCATCAAAAGTATTTTTTCCTCTTTTTGCAGTGTTTGGTTATCAGCTCTTTGCAGTATTTCAGTAGTGGCTCACCACAGTTTTCACCGTTGCTGGCCTGATGTTTCACCTTTAGAGCTCATCTGCACAGAGCAGAGTATCAGTATGAAGGTTTTGTAATATTCTGCAGCTGCAAAGTGCTCACAACTCTATCACCACTGCAATGGGAGAGGTGAATATACATCAAAACACAGGTCTGTGGGTAGCACTTAATAGAAGCTGGAGGAAGTTAGATTTTTTTTCCTTAAGAGAAACTTGGACCTCCTGACTTCCTATTTTCCTCCTCCATACTCCTAACTTTCAGATAGTTTGAGCTTAGTCCCATTGTTATTGACATTCATTTAAGTATGCATTAGCAGTGTAAGCATCTCAGTAGAATGATGGTTCCTCTCACAAAATGATAAACTAATGAAGGGTAGATGCCAAGTTAATAGAAACTTAGTTTTGAGGACAGATTTGAACACAGCTGTGGCCAAAATCTGTGATATGGCTGCCTGGGTAAAAGGCCACTTTCTGCCTTCTTGTTTATAGTCAGGAAGCTGCTCACTCTGGTGCTGTCCTTGCTACAGGCCCTGTAGTGTTTGGTGAGTTAGTGGATGTGTTGAGTTCATCTCTGCTAGTGTCAATGCTACTTAACACTCTTCTGAGCTGACCAGGGGATTGTATGGCTTGGTTACTGTGCCTGAGCCAGTGCTAAACTCCCAGCTGTGTCCAGGGGTGGCTAGGAAGCATGAAGCTTTGGCACTGATGTTGCGTGAAAAGATTTAGCAGTAGAACATCAAGACCACGGCCATTATGGCAGGTGTTTTGGTAGTTAACATACAAGGTATACATAACTATTTAAGAGAGTTAATTTTGATACTTGAATTTTCTGTTGTCCCAAGAGACTATTTTTCCATACATTTTGTTTACATCCAAAAGTACTGCATTTCTTTCATTCAGAATGTATGATAGAGTGGGATCACAATGGCAGTAGAAATTAGACAGTACTGGAGCAGTATAGATGCACTATGTGCTTATCAGTGGGAATGAAAATGAATATAACAGAAGACTTAATGGTGTTGAGGTTGCCTTATGAAACTGCTGATGAAGGACCTATCCAATACTGAAACATTAGTGTAATCTTTGTGAATATAAATAAGCCATTTTTTCATGTTACTGGCATTTCAAGCTGGCTGATTATGTTTGTCTAAATGTTCATGGCTCCAAGTTATTTCTAATTAGAATGCTCTGAAAAAATAGATAATGCATCACCTAACTTCAAACATACTTGCAGATGCAAGCGTGTTTGCAAGCATTCTAGCTTCTCATTTCCTTGCAGATGATAAGCAAAATAATTAAGTTCTTATAAAATTTGGAGTGTTTAATTCTATTTTCTGTTAGTTATTTATTACCTTTTTCTCCCTTAGATTCTTAGCTGTCCCCATTTTAAATTTACTTAAATCTTTCCCTGCTTTTCTCTCCTCTCCGGTGTATTTAATCATTCCTGACTGTAAGAGGGGAGTATTAACCAGGTACTAGTCAACACAGTAACTGGCTGGTAGTATTTTATTGTACATTGCATTTCTGACTTCAGGTAAAATTTATCAGTTTTTATAGTGCAGAGGAATAGAGAAATATGCAAGTGTTTCTTTAACCAGGTCAGAAATAATCATAATGGGAATCTACTTCTGCCCAGTAAAAGCGTCAGGGTTTCGCAGCATGTCTGCCTTTTTGCATATCAAATGGGGTTTTATGTTCTGTTTACGGGGCAACAATTGGATTTTGTAAAGGTAGACTGTGTTACTGCTTACTTAAATGGAGAAAATTGAGCAGCCCTACTGAAGTGTGTGCTGCTGCTTGTGGAGCAAGTATTTAGTATTTTGTAATGTGCTGAATATTATGTGGTTTGGGCTTCTGTTATAAGAAAAGGCATTATTGTATTAGAATATACTTGCATACAATACACTAGATACAGGACTTTTCACCAGGAGTTTGTATTTCTGTCTATATTACAGGATGCTTTTTGTCCAGAGAATTTGACTGCTCAGTTTTGCATAGAAGTATGCTGTGGCTAGATTTCCATTACCCTTTTCCATTCCAGCTTTACATGGCTTGAGGATGTGATATGATTAACAGAATTACTAGTTTGAAATATAGGTTAAATGCCTGCAGCATGTCCATCTCCAGAAAATATGGCTTCCAGATGAGATGGATAATTTATTTAATGGCTTGTACAACAATAATTAATTTGAAGACATTCTCTTTCCCCACACCCCCATGTACTGAGTTGTTGGTGTGAAGCCAGAGCACATCCTGGGTCAAAACACCTCTTGAAGCTTTTGTTCTCTGTAAGAAGTGCAAAAGATCCCATTGCAGAGAAGGTTCTTTGCTGTTGTTTGTGTTACAGTCTTGTATTACAGTGCACGAGCTTTGCAAAATGGCTTTTGCCCTGAGAATGCAACTAATATTGTTCAGTCTAGTGGGGGGCATGTGATGCTGGCAACAAAATTAATTCTTAAGGCCATCTAATGTTTTTGCATTCAAGGTTTGTTTTCAGCTGTTCCTGGTTTTGCTGGACTTTGTATTAAGGCTGTGTGTGGGCACGTGTAAGCCAAGTGGAATCAAAGTCCAAATATCTGCTTGAGGAGCTCGAGTTGCATTTAAATGACCTCATCACATGTTAAATAAAGGCTGCTGCTGAGAGGAGCTGTCCTGTCCCCTTCCAGCCCTATTCGTGGCTGTTCCCTTCTGTGAGCAGCAGTGCTGGGGTGCCTGAGTGGTCAAACTGACCCAAAATACACTTCAGCTTTCAACTGCGTTGTTTCTGCTGCTTATCTCACTGTGTGGTTGAACAAGTGCTGGTGCTGGCATAGGGGAAGGAATAGCCAGAAGCAGAAGGTGATGAGGAAGGAGGGCAAGTGGCTGACCACAGAGTGGCCTGTTCTCAGCAGCAGCTCTGCAACAGCCTCGGCTTAAAGTGATTGTGAGTGATAACCTTAAACAGGAGTAAGGGCCTTGATAAAGTTGTGTGTGTAAATTAAGTTCCTGTTCTGATCCCAGCAGTACTTTGTTTTCTTAGGAAATCCTTTTAATAAATAAGGTACCATTTTGATGGACATTTTTAGCCTTGGCCTGAACAGTTGACAGCAGCAATTCTCCTTGCTGAGCTGCACTCTGGGAGATGGAGATTTTGGAGCGTATTAGCTGTCAAATTTGCAAGCAAATTAGTTTTCAGAAAGGTCTAAGACTTTACGCTTTCACCCTCATTACGAAGTTATAAGAGTGATCTGAATGTAGGTTTATAAATTATGTGCAATTGCCTACCCAATTTGTGCATCACACTGATCCCACAGGAGTTGCTCTTCTTAAATTTGTTTCTGAATTTAGGATTCCTCAATTAGAGTGTAAACTGCTACAGTATGTATGAGATTCTGTAGGAAAGGGAGCCTGCCAGCTCTTTGATGAAGATGAGGAAAACTTGCTGGTACAACTCCTTGTACCATCACTCTGGTCTTTCTAGGAGTTTTCAGTACTCCTACCTCCGTAGGAGAGACAGATAAGGCACTGAAAGTACCTTTTTAGGAACTGAGGAATGATGTGGGACAGACCTCCCACTGCTGTAGTACAATGCAACTTTTTGTGTATGAGGACGATACCCAAGGAAACAGAAATTTCTGCCTAAGATCTGGAGATGTCTGAGAAGCTTCTGTACCTGGGGTGTCTTGCTAGATTATCCTCATCATTCTGGAACCAGCCACTGTTATGTTCTTGGGAGATCTAATTGAATGAAATGGAAGAGGGAAAGATGCCATGTTGCAGGTGTGGGTGTTGTCGTGCCTTGTCATCCAAGTACTGGTGCTTTGGTAGTATGGATTGTTGAGCTCACCATGGACCCCTGCAAGCCTCCATGTTTGTAGAGGCATCTTCTGGGTGCTGGGCTACCTCAGTGTTTAATAGGAAAAAATAGCTTCCAAGAAGTTAAGAATAAACACTTAGAAATATTGGAATCCACAAAATGCTGAAGAATCACAGAGCAACAGCTATGATGTCTTGTTCCACTGCTGTTCAAAGAGCAGGCTTGGCTGTTGCTAGGAATGCCTTGGTATGGTGCATTTTGCCATGGGAGGAGTTGGATTAGATCAGAGTGTCCAAACTCTGCAGAGCAGTTGTTCAGAAGATATTACAGAATGACCTCATGAAACTGTTAAATGGATTTTGGATTTGCTTTTTATGGAAGCATTCATAGAAAACCCCAGTAAAGGCAAGCAAAGGTCAAATGGTGGCAAATAATAACGATAAATTGAGGTGTCCAAAATATACCCTAATCATGTTTTCAAATGAAAATAGTTATGACAACACTGCAATAAATGGGCTTTCTTCCTTTCCCTTGCTCCTCCCACAAAAAAGTTGTGGATTTTTTTGATTCAAACATGAGTAAATATTGACCTTAGTGGCATCTCAAGGTCCTTCATGTTATTATTTCAAGCTTTTGATTGTGTTTAGCAAACCAATTGCTTTCACACCTCAAAGCAAGAGGCTTCAGTAATCACATTCTAATCAGTTTTTATTACAGTTTCTATTGTTTGAATATGCTTTTCTTTATATTTTCTTCCAGATTTCTTAACAATAGCAGATTTCCTCAGGTTCTGTTAATCAGAATAAATTCCATTTTGCTAGGAAACAGTTGGCTTGCTCTGTGCTTTGCCCTGATTTTTTTTTTTTTTAATACTTACAGCGGGGCCCCTTTCCTACCAAAAAAAGTTGCAATATTTTTGGATGCTACCATCAGTAATAAAATAAACTTTTTAAATGTATAGCGTTTTGTGCACACTTTGAATGCAGAAGTAGAATAGCCAAACAAAAATGCTGGATTTTCTACAGTTCTGTTGAACAAACACATTGACAATTGAGATAAGAAAAAAGTCTGCTGGAGATTTTAATCTTTCTATACAAGGGCTTAGAGTAGTCATGGTGGGAATATTTTTTAATATCTAGTAAGTGTGTTTGTAGTCATTATACCTTTTATTTAATCCTTTTCTTATTCTTGGGTTTTTGTATGTATTTATTTTTCAGGCAGCAGCATCTGTCCAAAGTCCTTAATATTGTCCAGAACTTGCACAGCAGGTGCCACAACCAGGTTAGTTGAGCAGAATGTACGCAATGAAGCGGCTCAGGGAATAAATGGAAGTGTGCCAGTCAAACAATCCCCACGTTCAGCTTCAAGTCCAAAGCCACAAGGTAAGTAGTCTCAAATACTTTTGTTAGGGAAGTTGTTCTTCATCTGTAAAGCACCTTGAAAGAACTGTATTTGTCAGAAAGAAAACCGTAGGGTAAAAGCTTGTTACTGAAATACAAATGTTCTGTAAACGCCTTATGATTCAGTAATTTCTGACTTCTTTTTCAAAAGTATTGCTGCATTTGAGCTGGAAGGTTTTGACACCATTTTTGAGCTGGAGAGTTTGACAGGCTGGCTTCAAGGCAGGGGTGGTGGGGAAGATATTCAGGGCCTTTGAAGTTCGAGCAGAGCTCTAGAGGAGCCCTCCTGCAGGAGTTAGTGGAAACCTCACATAGGAACTTCATGTTTGTGCAGTAAAAGCTGACCAGTAACATATACAGAGTAGAAGCAGATTTCCCTTCTTTCTGTTTCTGTCCATAAATAGTATCTTCACTTTCAAAAGTTAAATAGGTCAACCTCTCTATATATTTATGTATATATAAATATTTTATACATGCATACTTTATATGTATAGATGTATAAATATCTATACATACTTCTTATATTTATAAAGTTATATATATATTGACTCAAACCAAAAATGATCTTTTTATGTGATCTGCTCAGTAATATTGATGACTCTGCTGAAATTGATCACAACAGAGCCACTACATTCCAAAAATCTTGAATTCAAAGCTGATGTGGACTGATGTCTTTTAGAAGTGACATGCAATAGGAACGTTTTTCATCTTTAAAGTTAAAAAAAAGTGAGTTGAAGAGACTATCATGATGCTGTTCAGTGAATTGGATTTGAGACACAGTGCTGATACTACAGAAACAAGAATTACTTATAGAAAACTAGATGTGGTGGTTTGACCTTGGCTGAATGCTCTGTACTCACCAAAGCCGCTGTCACTCAGCTCTGTAGCTGGACAGGACAGAGACAATATAACTAAAAGCTCATGAGTTGAGATAAGGACCAGGAGAGATCACAAACTAATTACCATCATGGGCAAAGCAGATTTGACTTGGGGATATTAACTGGATTTATTAGAAATCAAAATCAGAGAAGGATAATGATAGTAAAACAAGACTTAAAAACACCTTCCCCCAACCCCTCCCTCATTCCTGGGCTCTGACTTCTTCCACCAGCAGCACAGGAGTTGGGGACTGGGGATTTACAGTCAGTTCATCACAGGTTGTTTCTGCTGCTGCTCAGGGAGAGGAGTCCTTCCCCTATTGCCAGTGGAGTCCCTCCCACAGGTGATAGTTCTCCATGAACTTCTCCCATGTGACTCTTTCCCATGGGCTACAGCGTGGGACACTTTTCTATGGGGCGCAATCCCTCAAGAACAGGCTGCTCCAGTGTGGGTCCCCTAGAGGGTCATGAGTCCTGCCAGCCAACCTGCTCTAGAGAGGGCTCCTCTCTCCATGGGTCAGCAGGTCCTGCTTCAGTGCAGGCTTCCCATGGAGTCACAGTCTTCTTTTGGACATCCACCTGCTCCAGTGTGCGTCTCCTCCACGAGCTGCAGCTGGGTCTCTGCACCCTCACTGACCTCTGTGGGCTGCAGAGGGGCAGCTTTTTCACCATGGTCTGCACCATGGGTTGCAGGGGAATCTCAGCTCTGGTGCATGGAGTGTCTCCTCCCCCTCCTTCCTCACTGACCTTGGTGTCTGCAGGGTTGTTCCTCTTGCATGTTCTCCCTCCTGTCTTGTCTGAATACAATTGTATCTGCACAATAACATTTTTTCCATCTTAAGTAGTTATCAGAGAGGTGCCACTTCCTTTTCTGATTGGCTTGGCCTTGGCCAGTGGATCATCCTGGAGCCAGCTCGCCATGGTTCTGCTGGACATGGGGGAACCTTCTAACAGCTTCTCACAGAAGCCACCCCTGTAGTCCCTCCAGGTACTAAAGCCTGGCCATGCAAAGCCAACACATTAGAGCACATATCAATCACATATAGAAACTAGAATTACACAGGGTCATCATGTAGTGGATTCAACAATCTGCGTATCACTTAATGGGAAAATGCATCTTGAAGAATTTTGCTTCAGTCTTGAGTTCATCTTACAGTTAAGGGGGAAGAATTTTTTGGGGTGTCAAGAAAGTTTTGTTTACTTCAGGAGAATGAGAGCTAAGTATTATTTTTTGTATAGTTGGTTTTTATAGAACTTTTGCCAGTATTGTTCAGTAAACTAAGATGTTTTTGTCAGTTATATGTAAACATTACTTATCTGAGTAGCCTTTCTGCACCATTTCCTACGTCTCTGAAATAAATTCTCTGCAGCAAAGTTAACAAGAGAACATGTGTTCTTCCTAAGGAAAATATTTTAAAAATCTGCTAATGGATAAATAGAAATGAGTAATCAATAAAAAGATTTTAAGCCTTTCAAAACAAAACAAGGCCAGCACGCTTATTATAAATTTTAGCTATTAGATAAATTAGGAATTGTGTATTATTGGACTCCATTCATTCATTCAAGTAGTTATGCAGCTGTTGTTGCTCATTCGTAGCCGTGACTTGTGTGTTTGTCAATATTGTTTACTCCAAATTGTACCACAGCCAGGAATAGTGTTGTAGTCTAAGAAATGCAGCTGCGTAGATTATATTTAATAATACTCTTCTAAATAGTATTTTGTGTCTGTTTTGCTCATAGGCCTATGTCTTTCTGTGTTTATTTCTATTAAATATGTGCATCAGATTAAAGTTTTATAGTTGTGGGTATTTTCTTTTTTTTCCTTTTAATTGAGTTGAAGCAAACCAAAATAGAATCAATGAGATAAGCATTTGGGAGTCCAAGTGATGTAAGCAAACTAGGCTGCTGTAGTTTATTGGTTTAAAAGTGGTCACTATATTTTTTCAAAGAGCTTTCTGTGCACAGGTACAGAAACATTTTTGGTTTGTAGTAGTAGGAAATGTTCTTCCAAATTGTTGTTCTAGTCATGCAAATACTAAATGTCCTTTCATAGTGAGAGGAAACAAGATGACAGACCTGAATTGTAATGCCAGTATTTTTGGTTGTGGATGGACTAACTGCAAAATGGTCTTCATCTAACCTACCAAAATGGATATAATTAAAATGAGAGATATAGAACTTTGACTTTGAGGTTGTTTTGCAAGTAGTAGACTACAGCTACTTTCAGTAAACTTAGTTTTAATAGAGGAAATAGAGCTTTAAAATGAGGAAAAAGGTCCAAAATCTTGCCCTTGAAGTGAACCCTGTTTTGCCTGTGCTTGGTCTCAGAGAAGCATATTTGGAAACAGTTCACTCAGGGTAGCTAGGTCAAGTGAATAAATTTCTGCACAGAATCCAATATAAAATTCTTTCTTTTCATTTTCATTCTTTTTCCCTGGCATTTCAATGAGGAAAAAACCCTATCTGTCTGAAATGCTGGCAGTAAAGAGCAATTTTTGTTCTCCAATAATTCCTTTCATCAATTTTTGTTCCTTCCATCAACAATTTTGAGATTCATATGTCAGATTTCTATCTTGACTACAGTTTGATTCGTGAAAATCTTTTTAAATTTGGAACAAAGCCTGAAATTGGCTGTAGGCCAATAAGGGAGTTAAGCAAAGAAATCAGGACTGTGGAGCAAAGCAGTCACCGTCTGTACCAGCTGTGAAACCTGGTGCTTTGCCTTTGCACCAATGCAGTATCTTTTCTGACAAAGTGGACGAATCCAGACTGGAGATTGCCAGTGGAAATAGCAAAATATGTTACCAGGTTCCAAGATGAAGATGATGCATGAGAGAGGAAGCAAATTGTTATATAATTCGAAATTTGCCCTTACCTACAAATATTTTCGGCAGTGATCTGAACCCAGCAATAGCCGAAGGCATGTAGAATGGCATGTAAAAATTGACTTTTCTAGTTTCTTCTATTCCTTGTTTTTCGAATGTCTTGCATGAGGGTTTTTTGTGATGCCCAGTTACTAAATACTGGGCACTGAAGCTGTTGTCTGTACCAGGCAGCTTTATTGTAGGATGCAAAATATATTGAAATGTCAACACTTCTTCAAAGCAATGGAGTGTCTTGTCAGTTCAAGACTGTGCACCAGTTGTTCATTTAAATTTTTCTAATGAGAGCTTAGTAGTTCTTATAAATCTCCTGCTGAGGCTGAAGAGGCAGTTTTGTTTGGATTGGAGATGAATTTCCACTGCAGAAGACAGCTTGGTTTGTGCTACTGTGAAATGATAAGGATGCAAGACATTTAACACGTAGACTTCAGTGTCAGTTTTAGCTGACTGCTGTGTACCATCAATCCTGGCTTCCTTTCTCAATTAATTAAAAGATATTCTGTGGTTTTGAAAATGTTCAGTGGCCTGAGCCTAAAAAAGCTGAGAAAATTCTTAAAGGTCTGCAATGCAGGCTGTGCCTCTCTGGCAAATGAAACTTGTAGAGTTAAAGGTGAATTGAACTAAAACTGAGACCTGTTCCTAGATAGGCTTCTTCAGTCTCAGTGGTGCTTTAAGAAACCTGTTACAAAGTCTCTTTTATCAATAAAACTGCCAAATCCAAAATATTATCTCTGAGAAGAAGATAAATGACAGAACAACATGTATTATTATTGGTCATCTTTCTTAATTAGTATGGGCAGATATTTTTTCTGGTGTGATCTAAAAATGTAGAAATGTACATCTCAAAGAGAAGATGACTTTTTCTCTCTTTCTGCTGAGTCTAGGTTACTGTTTATTTCATACTGTTCTTAAGAGTGTAAATCTTTGGCATCTATCCAGCTGTGCTAATTTGATCTTCCTGAAGGTGATGATGATGACTCGGCCAGGCGAGCTCTAGCTGCTTGCCACGGGAACTTTTAACAGTATTTTCACTGAGTCAGGGTACAGCAGTACTTTTAGCCATCAGAAATTAAACATGTGGATGGATATTGAACACATTATATTTTCCAAGGGAAGAGATAAATGACCTTTGCTAATATGCTTTGGAGTCTGCAAAGGTGGTTGCGCTTTCTGAGCCGTTTGTAGCATTTCCTCCCACTTCCTTATTTATAACTGCAAAGTTAAATGCACAACCAGGCACTGCAGCATAAATCTTGATTATGGCTAATGGGATACAGTGCCAGCTACCTGAGTATATGGTGGGGTTTTCTTTGAGCAGAATATGCAGTTTGTGTCTCCTAATGAGCTCAAAATTCTACAGTATAGAGAGAAGAGTATTTATAGACTGAAACAGAGCTCTGTATTATGCAGGTTACTACAATGGGCCAGTCTTTTCTTTTTTTTCTTCCTTAAGATCCTTGCTGTGTGCACATTGAAAAATAATCTGATTAAAACAAAACACTACAGAAGTACATTGAGGGGAGAATTAATGGAATTTATTTTCCATAATCCCTGTTAACAAGGCTGACCTTACAGGAAGGTTTGAGGGTCGGGATTTTTTTTTGTTACACTAACGATTCTTTTCTTTCCATTGATCTTGTGACTATCTTTTCTCCATTGCTCTATTTCTCAACCATACAGTAGCTACAGCAGCAGCTGATTAGGGGAATTTCTGCCTGTTAGATGCTAATAGGAAGTAAAGAGTGAAGTATCTTGCAAAAGTGAATTGGTCTGGCTGTTTGGTTTGTGGTTCTCTTCTGAAGACATTACACGGATTTTCAGTATACAGGGATTGTCCAGTTTGACCAGAGGTTCCTCATGCTTACCCTATGTGAATGTTGCTAAGCTGTGGTTTTTCAGTAATTGCTGCGAAAGTGTGTGACACCTCCACAGAATGTCCTAGAATTTGATTTTTGTCCCAGTGGATCCAGTGTAAAAATAACTTCCAACTAATTCCTTCTGCTTTATCTGTAGACATGAATTCCCTGTAGTTTAGTGGGTTTAATGTATCCTGGTGAGGATTTTAACATTTTATGAGATGTACAAAAGAATTGAAGAGATATACGAGTTCATTACATAAGAGATTTCACAAGAATGGGGTTATACAAAGTCCATTGCAAAAGCCAGAAGTGTTCCTGCAAACTCGTGTGGTGCTGGGCAGCAAATCCCTTTCCTGTCCATCTCCTCCCTGAGGGAATGGCAGTGCTTACACTCAATTATGTGTCCTGCTTTTTCCCAGCCCGCTTGTGTCACCTTTTTCCGCTGTCCCATCGCCTTTGTTAGCACAGCAAGCTATTCAGAGCTTGGACAATTATCTGATGCTCATTGGCCTAATTCTGCCAGACCTTCTCCGAACTCCCTGAGAACAGGGAATGCAGGGAAAGCTGCTCCACTGCACTGCAGCTGTGGCTGAGCCACTGCATGCGGCTTCTCAGGAGGGACTTCAGTTATTACGGATACTGAAGCAGTTACACAATTTAATAGTCTTCTTGTTTCAGGGTTGCAGTGTAACTATTTCAGAAGTGATTGTGAGTCATCTTTCTGTACTGCATCCTTCCTCAAACTTGCTTTTCTCCCTTGTGCTAATAAATATAACACTTCCAAGAACGAGGTGTGCACATACGCACAAAGCATCTCATCTTCAGTAATTGTTTTCCTTCTTCCTCTGATTATTTGATTTATCAGCATTTGTAGTTGATATGATTGAAGTCTAAAGCTTTTTGTGGTAAATTCATTTCTTTATAGAGTCTCTCATGGTACTTCTCAGACTGTAGCAATCACTTAAGTGCAATTAGGTTATTGGAAACACAGACAAATATTGCCTCCTATAAATTTAATGTAAGGTAGAGATGGAAAGTTGCCCTTAAACTGCAAGAAACAGTTGATTATCATAGTCTATGATTAGTATATTTGCAAGAAATTTTTCAACACCCCTTTCAAAAGTCAGTTGATGGAATTTAAGCTTATTCCTGTGGTGCATAAGTTCTCCAGGGTAAGTTAGTAAGCTATTCTAGACTCAGCAATGTGAAGAACGTGGCTTTTTCACATCCATCTACTGTGTATCCTGTACTAGTGGGTTTTTTCTACCACGAAAAAGGCATGTAATTCCTAATGCCAATTCCTGTCCTCCTTCCCTTCATGGTTGCTCCCTGACAGGTCTCGGTAGTTGCTGGAGGGCCAGTGCCGATGGCACGTTGGAATGGGGTGTCTGTGGAACGGTGACTGAGCCCCTAGGGCCACAGGTTGCATTGGCAGGGCCTTGGCTACTCCTGCCAATTTATGGCTGCCTTTTAGTATTTTTTTTCTTTTCAATTTCATATCAAATGCTTTCATTTCCCCCACAGTATGTTTTGGGAATATGTGTGGCAATGAACAGAGTGATGTTCTTGGGAACTAAGGACCTTTCTATTAAGTCTCTCTTTCTGATGGAGCTGGACATGCATTGCTCCAACACTAGAATACATTTGGGCCCAGTCTGTGATGTGCTTTTGCTGCCCACAAATGCTGCATAGTTGCTTAAATGGATAAAAATTAATTTAAAGAACTTTAGCACATGTGAATTTAGTTGCTTTATGTGTCACCTTGTCTTTTGTGATCTAGTCACTGCTGTATTAAACAGTGGCTGATCATTAACAATCTAATTAGAAGAACTTGTGGTGGGGATGGGGAAAAAGCAAGAAAAATAAAAAATGTTTTCAGGGAGAAGGTTTTCAGCAATATAATTAGACAAAGGTTCAGTGAGTAAAGGAAGTTTGAAGCTGAAGGCAAATACCTTCTCCATTAGTGATTATTATTGAAATCTCAAGGGATAAGGTAAAGAATGAGAGCACTGGAATTTTGGGGCAGCAATTTAAATCTCTCTCTTGAGCTCCACAGTACAGTTAGGTCTTTTGTGCTTAATTCTTTTTTATTATAAAGCCTGCGTTTATAGAAGCCACTTATGTATTTAGTACCGTACACTATTAAAACAAACAAACAAGACAACTCCTTAGTTTTCTAACTTGTCAAATTAACATATGGTTCTGCTTTTAGCCATGAATTGTAACAAGATGCCCAATACCAAACAGTGCATAAAGAGCAATGTGAAATCCCTGTTATCATAAAGCAACTTTAAGGTTAATTAAAGCCATGAGCATCTCTTTTCCAGGACTGCAGTAAGTTGTTAAGCAAAAGCGTCATATGTGAGAGTAACCTGGTCTCGTGGAAGGTGTCCCTGCCCATGGCAGGGGGTTTGGAACGAGATGGTCTTTACGGTCCCTTCCAGTGCAAATCATTCAATAATTCTGAATTCTGGCAGCTCAAAGAAACGTGACTGATTGTTGTTGTTGTTGTTTGCAGTGCCTCCAAAGCCAATTCATCTGCAGAAGGCAACATACCAAACCCCCAGGCATAAAGCTTTAGCAAATCACAAACCAAGGATGGAGGAAGAGACACCCACTGCTGTTTCTAGTGTTGCAAAGGAAAAGTCCAGTAAAGTGTCAGATCTCATCAATCGTTTTGAGGGAGGCAGGTACGTAATAGAGTTTGAATCAGTTTAGAAGTCTGTTTGCTGTATGTGGATTGTTGGGATTTGAACCTGTAAGGAAGAATGGTAGCACATCAGTGCTCACACCCATCCCTGCCAGAGGACATGATGGCAAAACTGTATGTGTTTTGAAATGGTGGGAGCCATTTGTGTGTTTGGCCTGTACAAGATACGCTCGTGCATAGGATGCTAACCTTAACTTTTCTTTGAAACAGGAAAAAAAAAAGAAACAAACAAACTTGTAGCATTTTTAAAACATCCAGAAAAATGTTAGGGATTTGAAAAAAGTGATGGGCTAAAAATGAAACACTGAAGCTAATATTCAATTTTTCTGTTCTTACGGAAAAAACCCACTTTTCTAAGCAAATAGAAAACCCTGAAATCCTGGTTTTCATTTTAGAAAACCCTGAAATCTTGGTTTTCCTTTTGCACTGTTTTAAACTCATGTTCATCATTCATGTGAAGAGGGTGAACTCTGTGAGTTATTTGTACTGATATGACATGCATTCTCTAAATGGTTTCCTTTGTAGTACTCAGCGATTTTTGGAATAGCTCAGTGTTCTTGCCTTTTGATACTGCATTTTATAGGAAACATGTGGACCTTTGGGAAACATAAACCACAGTGAACAATGCTTTCAAAAATAGTGTTACTTGTGTGTCTTTAATTAGCTGTATGTGAGGCATCTGTAATAAAATGCATTACTCTGAAATAGAATTTTTGAATATAACTGCTCTATATAAAGAGAATTACTTTCCAGAAAACCCATGACAGGAACAGCTCAAGAAGCAGCCCAGTGACAGTTGAGCATTGCAAGTTTTGGATGTGGTTTTCCCATTTTTCCATGGGATACTGGTGCTCTGAAAGGATGCCCCCTGTGGGAGTGAATGCATGATGTACAACAGAGGAGCCAGACTGTTAAAACTCTCATTGAAAGAATTTCCCCTCATGATGGGTGAAATTTAATCCTTTATATGGAAGCAGCTGAGAATTGTAAAAGTATCTTTGTTCGTAGGAGTAGAAGTAATGTCAGAGTTTCATCTGCAAGAAACTTCTGCCATTAGGCAGAGACTTACTTGAACTAGATCATAACAGGAGCTCATAGATGGGAAGATACTACTGCAGCACTGGAAGTCCTGTGAATTCTTACAGCACAAGCCTCTAGTTCTGTTACCACTTTGTTGCTTGGTCTTACTCCAAAGCATCACCCAAGTGCAGTATTCTTAGAAAAACAATTTTATCCTTTCTGAAAGGAAACTCCTCAGGTTCATGGTGTCCTACACCACTGAAACCTACGTTTCTTCCCTCTGAACATGCCTGCTGTATCGTAAAGGTACTTTTTCAATATTACACAATCAAAGGAAACTGTAAAAAAAAAGCAAGGAAAACCTTCTTGTTCTTAGATGTTCAAAAGTAGGGACATTTTGTGGACTATGGGAAGTCGAGTTGCTTCATCATTCATTAGTACACCCAGTAATATCTGTCCAATGACTAAATTCTCCTCAAGTCTATGACCTCTGCTTATGAGAAACTTCCATAATTAACATACTGAGTTCTGGAATATCCTGCTTTGTCAGTGGAGGCAATTCCTGTTTTTTGAATTAGCTCAATGAACAAAATGTGTCTCCTGTGAAGCTGGAACTTCACTTATAATTAGTGGTCTTGAAATGACTAGGTAGCATATCCATGAACTACAAACTGTGATTGTCAGTTATGATAACTTATTTTCATTAGTCTGTACAGCTCACAAACATGTAGGCATGGCAAACAGTTAATTAAACCTCTTTGCTCTGTGAAGGCAATTGAAAAATGTAAATTAATTTTATCCTGCTGTTAGGCTTACTGGATAAAAAAAAAAGGCATAATCTTTATACAACTAAAGAAAAACTGGTTTAAAATTTTTTGTTTTATGATAGAAGATAAAGCTACTGTAAGGTACTTTTTGAACTCTGTATGTGAAATTGAGGAATGTGTTTGCAATATTTGTGTAAACTGTCCTATAAATAAGGAGCAAACATACCGTTTGTAAGCAGTTATCATCTTTCCAAATGATGAAAGTCCATATAGAAGACAGTTATGATACTTTATAACAAGTTGAATGTTGCTTGTACTTCTAGTTCCAATGATTTTTTTAATTTTTTTTTCTTCTGGACTATAATGAAGCCAAACACTTTTACAGAGCAGGTTAGCATTTATATTGGCCTAAAAGTCAAAATCTCAAAAATAAAACAGAATGTGAGAGTGAAAGGTATGAACAAAGGGTAATGTATTTAAAGCAGAGATAAAGTGTGGAGGAAAAAGACATTCAGAAAAGATGCAGCATGATGGAAGGACACTGCTAAATAAGGAAACTGGGGAAGAAATGGGATAAAAATTTAAAGTTCCTTCTGTAAGCTGCTGAACTAAGGAAAGGGATGCTAAATATTCTTGGACAAATTTAATTTATTTTTTTTGTAACTAAAGTGCAGTTAGGGAATAGGCTGCTTGTTACTTTAAGCAGGGGACTGAGACTTGGGAGACCCCAAGCCTTGATCCACTTCCAGCAATAATTCCTGGGACACTTTGGGCAAGTTGCTTCATCTATTAGTTTTTTTGATTTGCTTGTCTGTTACATGGAACTAATAATAGAATCATTTAGGTTGCAGGAGGTCATTGAAGACAACTGTTAACCCTACACTGCCAAGCCCACCACTAAACCATGTCCTCAAGTGCCACATCTACATGACTTTTAAATACCTTCAGGGATGGTGGCTCAAAGTTGTCCCTGGGAAGCTTGTCCCAATACCTGACAATGTTTTCAGTGGAAAATTTTTCCTAATTTCTGATCTAAATCTCCCCTGCAAATGAGATTCAAGAGACATGAGGATGCAGTGGATTAGTATGGATGCCAGTCTGGGTTTCCAGTAAGATATGCATGTTTGTGTGTGTGTAAATGGATTCCAGGTCTCAATGGCCTGAACTTCCTAACATTAACACAGGGGAAAAATGGTTTGGGAGGAACTGTCTGTGTGGTGCAACTCTCTTAGTGCCCATACCGGCATTTTTTTAAGTCCTCATTAAACTCTTCTCTCATTGATGTTTTGTTTGTTTGGTGTTTTTAGCTCGTTGAATCCTAGCGATTTGAAGAAAGATTCCTCTGTCCTCCACATCACTAAGTCTCAAGGAAGATATGGGTCGACACCATCACCTCAGCCAAAACTCCCCTTCCAGCACTCACTACAAAAACAGGGAAACAACAGTACTGACAAAACTCAGGTTGCACAGCTCCACACAGCCAATGGAGTAGTAGCACAAGACCAGACAGAAGATGAGGACAGGAGATTACCAGATCGTGGCTCTGCTGTGTCCACCCCAGTTCCAGATGATGCCATTGAAAGCAGCTTGATAAATGGGGAAGAAGAAAGTACTTGCAGAGAGTCATTGCAAAGTATGACTGCCTGTGAAGAACAGATGCTTAACAGCTGCTGCAGGACTCCAAGCAGTGATACACTGCTCCCATCTGAAAATGAAACTCTAGAAATTAATTCTAATGTGAAGGAAGAACCAACTGAGGAAATCAGTAAAAAAGACCAACCTGTAGAAACAAAGGTAAAAAGAGGAATTGTTTCATTCCTGATATATTATTACTTTGTGCATTTTCCCTAGGTTTTTATTCACAAAAGCAGGCTTCCAAGAGCAGTTCAGAAAATTGAAAATATTTTGGTTATTTTTCCTTTGGAAAAAAAAAAAAGGGGAAAAAAGTTCTGCTTGCCTTTTCCCACTCCCTGCGCTCCTCTGCTCTTCCTCTCATCCTTTTTGCCCTTTCCCTATTAGCTATCTGAGGTTTAAAAAAAAGTGAAACTGAAATATATGAACCTGCTTGGCACTATGCTTAAACTGTGCTAGACTACAAGGGACACATGTTACTGGTGTATATGAAATAAAATTTCACATGTAGTAAACTGCACTGGCAGAGCTTCAGGCAGGACTGTTGTGTGAATCCATCATTTGGATGTAGTTGTCAAGTCAAAGCTGGAAAGGCAGTGGCAATCTGCTAGCTATCAGCTAGATGCAGTGTTGAGAGTGTACTAAATATACAGCCAGGAGAACTTTTATCTGATGAATTTGAACTTCCTTGTAAGGAAGGTTTTAAATACTTAAAAGAAGTAAGTGGGTGGAAGAAAATCTGTCTTGGGAAATTAATTGCTGAAAAATTGTGCATATTTCCACTTGTAAAAGTTTGCTTATATGGTTTTCCTTCTTGTACTGAAGCAGTGCACATGATTAACAGCTCTGATCCAGCTGTGCCCTGTGTGACTCCTGGCAGGGGAAGATTGCCAGACTGTCCTGGGCTTCCTCTTTAACCATAGAGCCAAACAGCTGAGTGCTGATAAAACTCCTTACTGCTGGTCAGGAGTACACCTGCATCAGTAAACTACAGTCCTCTCCAAGCCCTTGAGTTTGGTTAGCTAGGGGTCACATACATACATGCTTGAAGGCAAATTCTGTGACTGGGAAAGGTGGGTCTCAAATTCTTGTGCATTATAGGATCCTTGGTAATGACAAGAAGGTTCTGGGTTTTGTGGTTTTTCTTGTTTGTTTTAGAGGTTGGTTTTTTCCAGTAATGAATGAATGTTATGATTCCCATCTAAACCTAAGGCTGGTCACGGGCCAAGGCACCTTTAGCCTGCCACACCTCTCATTATGTTTCTGTCTCCTGTTCGGTAATGCCTGTTTCCCCTCTCTGTGCCTACAAAGTGCTGAATTCTCAGTGGGCAACGCTGCTAAGCTTGAATCCAAGTCATGCAGTAAGGTGCTGGCAGCACTTTCAGGAAAAAGCTGAAATGGGAAGCAGTTCTGTTGTAAAGTTCAGGAAGGAACTGGGCAAATGCTAATGGCAGCAATCTCATTAAAATCTGTCTTTGAGCTGTTGGAACCAACACATAATCTGTCTTATATGGACAAAGTCAACTTGTGAGGTGTAATGTGACTGTTACTAGATGTGTTCACTGGTGCTTGAGGGGTAAAACACCAAACCAAACCGATGCAGGATGACCTTTAGGTCTGCATTGATGGAGAACTGAATGTGTAAACCTGAGCTGGGTCACAGCAGCACTTCCTGAAATGCCAGTTTACATGTGAAACAAGGACATCCCCTTCAGTCTAGTGAGGTTAAGAAGCCTGTCTGTCACAGAACTATCTAAGAGCAACACATCAAACACCAATTTAGTTTGGATTAATGCAACCTGTAGATGGAAATCAGCCCCATGGTGGTCTAAATAGCTGCTGCCATGCTGTCTGCAATAGGGGAAGGGTGATGAGTAAGAGGAGAGTCTGGTGGAGCTTTAAGCTGTTCCTGCATCCAATCAGGCATTGGTAAGAAGTAAGAGCATTAGACAATCTGTGATTTTGCTAAGTACCTACTTAGTCATTATAGAATATTAAAACTGGGATGCAGTCCAGTTGAAGTTGCATTGCACAGGCTAACAACACTCTTCTGCCTTCTTTAATTAACAAAGTGTAGGTCAAATTGAGTCAAACCAAAAGGCACAGATGCATGTTAGTCATAGTCAAAGTGTATATTATGCATCTGATATATGCATTTTGGTAGTGATGCAAAGTATCTTGTCTCTTGCATGCCATCTTAATTCAGAATAGAAGAGAGTGGTGCTCTCTCTTTGTGAACTCACACATGTACAGGAGAAGGAATTTGAAGTCCCCTACTGGAAGGGGTGAATTAAATTGGGGAATGGTCCAAAACCAGAGCAGAAATTACCTTTTGGACTTGGAAAAGAAGACTTATTTTGAAATAGTGTTGTTCTTAAAATTCTTTTCTTTCTCTTATTACTTTAGATCTGACTAAAGACAGATTATTACAGGTTCTGGAAAAGTTGAGCAAAACTTTGTAAATTTGGCAGTGATCTGACACGCCTTGCCCAAACAACCAGAGCAGAGTATGTTTTATGTCTTTTATTTATTGAATTTGTTTAAAAGTAATGAAAGGGAAATATAACAAGCAAAAAGACAATTAAAAGTGAAAAGTTTCCTGCCTTGCAGAAGAAGCACCTCCTGTCCCAAAATTTAATTTGCCTAAAATGCAGAGACTGAATAGTACAGGAACATCCCAACCAATTAACTTCCTGAACAACAACTTGTGGGAAATCTGCTGCTAATGCTAACTGAAGACAAGAAGACAAATGTTTCAGTGTTTGTTGTGAGACTGGTAGGAAATAGGAATATTGACTGCCTGCATCCCACAGATGGAAAAGAATTCATTGTGCATCTTTAATACAGTCCTTATGTGATGTCTTCTTTTAATGGCAATGTTGGGGTCTCTGATGTTTCAGATGCAAAACATGGTGAAGATCCTGTATTTCTAAATGTAAGGTGAAGTTTTGATTTAAATAGAGTAAAATTTTTCTTGTAAAGTTAAGTTTCTGACAAGGAATATTTTACTGCTAGAACACTTGAGAGGTTCTAACAACTTCTTGATTTGACAACTTTTTGGTCTTTAGCAACAGTGACATGAATAAAGCTGCTTGTCTTCAGCACCCAGTATCAATCCATTAATCTTGGGAATAGGTGCTTCTTAAGGGATACCAGGATCTTTACTGCTTTCTTGGTTGCTATGCAAGATAGAAGCAAGTACAAATGTCAATTAAATTGTATTTGTTCATACTCTACATCTCTCACCCTCTGTTGCTTAATATAGTCTGTCAAAGCCCTCAGGGCAAGGTCTATGCCTGAAGAAGAGTGAATCACATACAGCATCACTGTTGTATTGGTAGGAATAGTTTTCTTGACAGGAGATGGCTCCCATTTATTTTGGATAATAAGAGAAATAGTTGGAATTTAGGCTTATGCAAAAGGTACTTTAAATTAGCAACATTTTTTTCAAGTTTGAGACAATTTCTTAAGCATCCTTATTAATGTGATGATTCTAATGATGTGCAGCTTTGTATTAAAGAATATTTAAGTAGACTCAGCTGAAATATTTATTGTACAATCTGTATAGAGATGCAAGCTTGCAGTCCCTCCTGATGCCCCTGTTGGCATTTTACACTTCTGACATTTTGGTCAGCAGTTGAAATTGTGTACCTGTAGTGTAAACATTTTTTATATAGCACACTAACCATTTCTGCTTCATTTTATAAGCTGAGCTGCCATGTGTTACAGATTGTCACAGAAGTTTGAAATGTTCCCTGAAATAATACAGAAATTGCCTCCCGCCCCCCCCCCTCCCCCCCGAGAACTTCCTCAAAGAAAAGTAGCAGTACAGTTTTGTGTTATTTTTCACTGATCTAACCCTGTAGGTGGGTGTTCTTATGCTGGAATAAGAACATGATATTTTGATTAAAAGACAACTTATCTGTGGTGTGCATTTTTCCCATGTAGAGGATCCCCGTGTCAGGTAGTGTGATTGATGCAGAAAGGAGACTGAGGTTCGAGAATTAGGAAGGTGTGTAAGGTTGATACTGAGAGGATTGGAAAGCTGAGGTCAGCTCTTCTCATGTGATATTTTTGCATCTGTTATATCTGATTTCCCTCAATTAGTTCAAGTAATCTTCTGAAAACCATGGATAGTAGTGCTTAGGGAGAAAGCGGGGTTCTGGGGTGAGAAAAAAAATAAATTGCTGAGGAACAAATAACCTCCACAGTTTTGTGCCACAAGTCCACATGTGAGATCCTTTGTAGAGGGCTGCACTAACCAGCAAGCTGTAGCTGTAATAGCTAATCTTCCAGCTCCCTGCAATGTCTCTTGACAGCACTTAAAATGCTGTTCTGTAGGTTGCTGTGGTTGCTATGCTGATTTAAACAGATTTAATGAACAGCTTTGAAGTCACTATTGAAAGCCTGTATTTAGGGAGGAGGTTTGCCATGTAGCAGTGTGACTGTTAACACTGTAGGTTATAACTGAATTCTGTTGAAATTTAGAATACTTATTGAACACTGAAAAGGGGCAAATAGGCACTGGAGTCCCTGAAATGTGAGACTGTACTTTAATAGCCTATATTCTGCAAACCATCTTTATAAATGTACTTGCAAATGTTTGTCCCACTCCTGTGGAAAACGGTGTGCAGTTTGAAATCAGAAATCACTCTTTCAAGCTCTCCTCTTTATTTTTCCCCCTTCCCTATGGTTTGTGTAGAAATTACCACTTTCCCAAAAGCACTGTGATAAGACTGCCATTTACTTAGGAAAGACTTGGGCATCATTAGATGTGAACAGACTAGCACTAGATGTGGAAAAAGAATCTTGTAGTGGAAGTGCCATTTTGTTGAATCTGACACTTGCAAGCCTGAGGCATTACCCTAATGTTTTAATGTTATAGAAGACTGTGTTTTGATTGTTTGTTTTGACGTAATTTTGCCTAGCAACTTATAATTATACATTCTAATATATTTAGCTTAATATTGAAATTTGAATAAATGTTTTAAGCTTCCATTCAGTGAAAGAATCAGAAATACATTTTGTGGAATAAAAGACTTTAAAATGATGCAAAAATGAGTCTGTAAAGACTTAATGAAGGAGTCCTCTAATTGCAATCAACAATTACTCAGCAATGAGTGTATTGATGAACATAAAACCTTCTGTACAGTATTTTTCAATAATTTTGTTGTGCAAAGAACATGCAGTTCAAATAACTTTTGAAATGGGGGCGGGGGCGAACATTGACTACTCCCATCTGTTCCCTCTTCTGCTGCAAATGAGTTCTTCCAGCTCTGAAAGGTCACTGGTACTCGATTACCAGGATGTGAGCTGATCTGTTAAGCAGGGAGTTGGTGCTTTGGCAAAGATCCCTATACAAATTGGGAAATATTAGATCTTTTAGGCTTGGAATTTTGCTCAGCAATTTCATTGATTTTTATCATTCCCTGACTTTTTATTTGTTGATTAAACTGCTGGAAAGTTTGTGTGTTTCAAAATTGGTGTCTACTTCACAACTAAATGTGAAACTTGGATTTCAGTTGCTTTTTGGACCATAAGGCAAGCATGAGTCTTCAATTTTTTTAGTATTAATTATGCTTTCTTCAGTAAACCTAAGAGCTGCTTTTATTCTCCTCCAGGAGACAGATGAACAGAAACGTCACAAAATTGCCAGTGAACTTCTGCAGACAGAAAAAGCCTACGTTAGCCGACTTGACCTCCTAGATGGGGTACATTTTTCTTGAATTTGCTTCTATTGTGTTGTCTTGAATTTACTCAAATGACTATGCAAAAGTGTGGATTTAAATTACTTAAGATGTGATATGTTTTTCACATTTTGCTGGTTTTTTTGTTCTTGCCACATGACTTTGCTTCTATTTTTAAGAAAAGTACTTTTTTTTTAAAGTATTAAAGTTTTGTGGATATTAATGCAGTATGTTCTCTGTGTGTAGATGTCACTATAAACAATAGTATTGCATGCTGGTAGCCCTTCCAAAAAGAGGATGGGTAACCATGTCTTGGCTTCTGGTGAATTGGAAAAGGGTATAATTTTATAACATTGAAATCAGTCACTCACTATAAAATTACTAAATCCTTCTACCCAATCAGAATTTTTCTTTAGTACTAAAGAACCTGGGAAATTGATAATTCCAAATGGTATATCCTCTTTTTTCCATTGTATGTTTAGCCTAAGTTATATTGAATGAACAGAATTATATTGAATGAACCCTTTCCTGCAAGGAAAGGGTTGGACAATTATGCTTTGTAGAATCTCATACCACCTAAATGTGAAAGTCTGTATTTCTTGAGTATTTTTCTTTCTGAGTCCTGTTTACTTACTCACATAACACATACACATTTTACCTGGATACCTCTAGCTCTGCACTGCCTTACTCCATGATATTTTTCTCAAACACCAGTGATTAAATTTCTCGGGTCCAGGGCATAAGTTTTGTACAAAGAGTTGATGAAAAGTAAAAAAGTCTTAACTGATACAATAATAGTTTAGGCTGCTTGGGAGATCTAACTAACTGTCCTCATGAAAGTGGATTTACATAGCAGGTCCACATTGTGATGGATATATGGTGACTTTTAAAACCCAATACATTGCAGAAAAAAACCCACCTTTGATTGAGAGAAGTCTAAAACCAAAAAAGGATGTTTACTTTGCTCACAGATTTTTTCTGATGGGTAATGTACAATTATTTTCCTTGATGCCTTCATAAGTATATTACTCCTGTGCCTGTTTTCCAAATATTAACTGGATGGAGTTCTGAAAAATGAGTTTCAAACACAGCTGCTCAACTTCAGCTAATGAGAGGAAAACAGAAGACTGGGAAGGAACTGTTATATTTCTATACTTGGTTAAAAAGTTGTGTAATCTTTCTGATCTTCAAAGTAGCTTGTCAAAATTTAACTACCTGTCCTCTCAGACATGCAGCAAATTGAGCATATTTTAAAGTATATGTGAAAGTGTATGGCTTTTTTTCCTTTTAAGGCACTGCTGCTGTCTTAGTTGGCATGATCAAAGTTCCTGTCTTCAGACTGTTTTGCAAGTCCTTACTCAAACCTCTGAAGCCCTTTCTAAGGAGATGCAGTCTGTTCAAGCATGGGACAGGGAGACAAGGGACAATAGCTCTCCATAGGTACATAGAGAGCTATTTTTTTTTAATGTGCATGTTAACAGATGCACATATCTCCTGCCTTTTTGTAGCTGCATGTAGTCAGGCAGAGCCCACTGATGGGGAAGAATATATGGGTTTTTAAAAGAGACTATAGTAGAGTCCAAGCAGAACTGGGCTCCTTCTGTTCTGTAAATGGTATGTGGGGACCACTCATAGTCAGCCAACTACTTTGATTTCTAAAGGATAAAGGGATACAGCATGCAAGGAAAGTGACTAAACATCATGATCAGACATCATGCTAATTGAAAAAAAGTAAGAGTGGAAAATGTGACTGGGAGACTGGGAAAGCTGAGGTGATCTAGCTGTTAAAACACACAGGATGTCTGGAGTTGAACCAAAGTGGCACTACTTCAGTTTGGCTTCCCTTATATCTGCTCTGCCTGCAGTGCTCTCCCACCTTACAAGAAAGAAAGTGGTGTGTAAGGGGAGGAGGAGCTTTTCACTTCTGATGAGGGAAAGACAATAAATGAGTTCATCATTACCTGTCTGTACTTTTGAAATATTAATCTTGCCTCAGTTGTAGCAGGAGGGGTGGATAGGGGGTCTTCCATTGATTAAATATACATTGGGGGCTCTTCTTCTGTATTGCAGGTATTCTATTCCAGACTCCTGGAGGAAGCCAACAGAGGTTCATTTCCACCTGAAGTGATTAATAAAATATTTTCTAATATTTCATCAATAAATGCCTTCCACAGTAAATTCTTACTTCCAGAACTTGAAAAAAGAATGCAAGAATGGTAAGAGGCAATTCACTGCTTCATATAGTACTAAAACCACGTCTGTAGAAACTGTGTTGCAGGGTTGAGGTAGGGAAGATACCTTCATAATTAAGTGCTCCAGGCCCAGGAAGTACTGTGGGTAAAAGAACATCGGCTCTTCCAGTCTTCATCAGGATCTGACTCAGCAGAGGACTTGCATCATTTGCTCAAAATAAAGGACATGTGTCTCACTGAAGCCAATGAGATTACTCATGGTCAAGAGATTACTCATGGTCAAATACCTTGCTAAATTAAGGGTTCAGACTGAAATTATGTGCTACCTGATGAATTCATTGTACAGAATACAAAGTTGAGATACGTAACATGTATGTGGTTTATGCTAATGTTGAAGCACAGTGATCTTTGTCATTACTGCTGTCTGTAGTAAGATGTGATACATTTAAAAAGAAATTACAAGTATTGTTTCATCCAGTTGTTTCACCTCAGCACCTGTTTGGCTCCTTTATTCCATCTTATCTAGAATTTATTATAAGAAATTCAAGTGTGCATCCATATAAAATTTCCAGTTACACTTTAATATAACTCCTTTATTGTAAAAAAAAAAAAAGACACTAAAAATGAGAAATTATATACTTTTGTGACATATGTGAAAATCTCAGACCATACAGTGGTGCTTTAGACAGCAACTATATGTCTTCTGACTCTGTAAGATGATTCCTGTTTAAAATGATGCTTCTTTAAAAATAGAATAGTTGCCATACACAAGCACATGGTAGTTCTATATACTCTATAATGCAACAAAGTAAAAAAAAATATAGTCATAATGAAACACAGGAAAGCTTAGAGCTTAGCTTGTGTTCCTTGCAGAGTGACTATGTAAGGTAAACCCACCCTTTTAATCAATTGAAAAGATCTGATAAGAAATATGAATACCTGGATTACAACAGAGTGCATGCTTATGAGCAGGGAAGTTTAGATATTTGTAAAACAGCTTACACCACCTTCTTTCAGTGCTGTACATATTGGAGATTAAATTAATGGTATAATCTTAAAATTCTTCTCTAGACCCTTTAGGAGCACAGAAGACGGGTTGCACTACTTCACATATTTGCAAAATGTTAGATTGCTCACTAATATTATGTGTATAGTTGTATAGCTTCAAAGGTTGAAAGGTCCTTATGCAGATAAGCTTTGACCACTGGTGCAAAGCTAATAAATGTCATCACAGGGATATTATCTTTTCCACGTTGCTTGAAAAGAACCTTTGCACTAAGACAGCTTGTTTAAATGTCCTTGAAACATTATGCTTTTGGGAGGAGTTAAAAAAAAGGATGCAGTTGAATAGAACTTTTTCTGATCACTGCTAAAAGAAGAGTCTGGGATAACTTTTTCTCCCTGTCACCGGTCTCTGAAATTGTCTGGCACAACAGCTTCTGCCAGATACAGAGTGTTTTCTTAGTAGTTCTCTCATTAGACATACAAAATTAAGTGTGTTCTATGGGTAGGTTTATGTGCTTCTAATTATTCTTTAGCTTTTACCAAAAATAGCTGGATAAAATTTCTGACACTTGCCTTGAGTTAGGGTTTGTTTTGAAAACTTACAATAAAAATATGTAGTTTTGCAACTGGGAAAGCGATCAGAAGCAGATTCTTTCTTGGAAGAAAAGGCAGTGTGAATCTGAGTTTTTGAGTAAAAATGAAATTGTCTGGTAGTTGCATTTTGAATGAGTTGACAGCTGGAGCTGAATCTCTCTTTGACAGCATATGGTTTGAAAACACTGGAAACAGCCTTGCAGCAATATATTTCCCATGAAAATAGTATAACAGACTATAACAGTGATCCTATTTCATAGAATCATAGAATTAAAGATCATGTAGTTCCAACCCTGCTGCTTTCAGTAGATTATCAAATAAAATAACTAGATAAAATATCTTGAGTTTTTTGTACCTAAGGATAGCCAATAGCAGATACTTGGGAAGAATGTAAGAACACAGCACAATAGCCTACTGGAGTAGGGGTGGTGGGGAAGAAATTATTTCACTCTTTCAACACTAAGTTTTAGAATCTGTGTCAATTAGACACCACCTACTCATATGGTTTGTTTTGCTTTTGAAACTGCAACTTACAGTTTTGTTGGATTCCTGTTAACTTGTATGTTGGAAGGGAAAGCAGTTGTTCTGTAGTCACCTTTGCTGTGGTGTGATTTTACAGACCTTTCCTGAGCTTTTTGCAGCTATGACAGTTTGAAATGAGATGCTACAAACCTTGATTAGTAAGGTCTCTGTGTTTTTTTTTTCTGTTGACCTTTGGAAATAGATTCACATTTCCTTCAGTTCTGTTGGAATTGGCATGATTTATTTTCAGTTAAAAATTATGTTGCTGTATTGCAATAAATTGACAGCTGAGGGAAATGACATTCAGTGAATTGAAAGAGCCCAGGGTTGTTTTAAATTGCTACCTTGCCTTTGAGGTGTATCTGTCTGCTTGCATGTAGAGTGGTTGAACAAATGTGTGGAGCTAATTGAGGGTGGAGAGCCTTGGCAGTTTGAGAGCAGCTTCCCACCCTATCTCGTCCCCTAATTGCCAGGTCCAGCCTTAGCACAGACCTCTGCCAGGTGGTGCACAGGTACTTTCTGCACTCTTGGAGGCAGCGGGAACTGGATCAATTTTTGACAGTCCTGCAATATTCACTATTCAAGTAACTTTTCTCTTCTGCCCAGCTTTTCTCTTGGAGAAGTGGTGTGTTGGAAGACACTGTAGAAGTTATTGCAGTAGATTGCTTCACTTTAGACTGCTATGACAACATTGATTTCAGAATTTCAGAAATACTGAGTTTTTGAGTCTATCCTTGAAAATGAGACATGAAATGTGCCTCCCACTGTAGTTCTTGGAGATGCATGTGTGCCACTCCACGTTCTTTGTGTGCATTGAGGGCAGCTTTACATCAGTTGCTTTACTATTGTTTTATTTGAAGATGATATCAGGAGTTGGGAGAAATGTGGGAAAGTTCTCACAAAAGACTGGAATCCAAGGCATTCTCTCCACTTCATATATTTCATTGCATAACTTTTAATTTTTTAAAAATTGTGAACACGTATGTTTATGTAAAGCACAGAAGGGAAGCTGTACAGTACAGATTTAGTCCTCAAACAAAACTACAGGTTAGATATTTTAGAGGTTAAAGTATGGCCAGAAAAAGATAATGTACTTTTAAGGAACTGCAAATAAAATAAGTAGGCCATGTTTTATAAACTAGATATTTCAAGTTTTTCATTATAGCCAGCTTTTTTTTCTTTAAGCTATATAATGCTTATACATCATCAAAGAGAGTACACTCTTTCTGTGTTAATTCTGGTCAGTTTTAATGGTTGCTTTGGAACTCCATATGAGGTGATCCCAAACAAGAGGATTCTCTATGAAATGCTTGAAAGCTCTTAAAACTTTGTATGACTTTTTTTCTTTCCTGTTTACTCTGAGATTCCCCCCTCTTACTTTGCAGGACTACCACTCCCAGAATTGGAGATATTCTGCAAAAATTAGCACCTTTCCTCAAGATGTATGGAGAGTATGTGAAGAATTTTGATAATGCAATGGAATTGGTGAAAACGTGGACTGAACGGTCGCCTCAATTCAAATTCATTATTCAAGACATTCAGGTAATGGGGAGAATAATGAGAATAATGTAGATCTCCAAGTAACACAAGTATATGTAAAAAATATGTAGGTTTGTGGATGAAAAAAGAATCAGAGAGAAAATTAAATACCAACTCCCCTAGAATTAAGGGTGGCTGTTTTTGTCGCCTTCACGCTGCCTTCTGTTTCTTCTCCTTCTTGCCTTCATGTGCGCACAATCCACCCACAAAAATCCAGACTTTTCTCCTGAAAAATAGAGGAGCAAAGTATAAAGGTGAAATGTGTGAAGACTAATGTGTTCATTTTGTTGTAGATACCAAACATAAATAATATTTTAGGATAAAGTGACCTATCGGTGCCACTATAGATCCTTGCTTTGAATCCTTAATACTGTGTTGGCTCACAGTAATGCTGAGCCACAACAGGGAAAGAAAGCTTGAGTCCAGCAGTGCATCGACCTTGTCAGAGGTTCTTTCCATACCCTCTAGTGCTCCCTGTGGGTGTCTCTGTGAATTGGCAGGCATGTGTTCCACTGCAGACTGAGCAGTTAGAAATACCATAAAATATTCCTACTTAAATTTTACTGCTCTCTGGGGTCTTGGGATTGTAAGCTGGGGAAGAAAACTATGTGTCTTTTAATGTCGTCTTTTTTCCCCTAATCTAATTATATCTGATATTATAGAAATGAATATACATCTTAAAACACTGCTGAGGGAGTTTGCATTATAAATGAAACTCAAAGCAAGCATTCCCTCCTCATATAGGTAAAACATACCTCTGTAGCCTATTTAAGTGATTGTTTCTAGTATGTGGCCGTGAACTGTTCTTATTAATTTAGAAGTAATTCTCTTATTTGTGTTATCAGAAAATACACTGGATTTTAGGAGATTTTTTACTAAGACTTTTATTTATGGTTTAGATACTTACTACTGGATACTTAGAGAAGTTTTTACAGTTATTTTTAGGAAAGATTTTTTTAACAATTTAGTTTGGTAAAGTAGTTCTGTTTTCTTTCAGAAGGTCTGTCATTCATATTTCAAAATACATTATTTATGTTTCATCAATCATAACTTTTATTTTACTATGTCGTAATAACATTTTTGCCTGCTACATTGAAATATGTTTACAATTTTTTAGAAGGAAAAAGTGTGTGGAAATTTGACATTGCAACATCACATGCTAGAACCAGTACAACGCATTCCACGCTACGAGATGCTTCTAAAGGACTACCTAAGGAAATTGCCTCAGGATTCTCTAGACTGGAAAGATGCTGAAAGTAAATATCTTTAGGCCATTAAAAGAGCTGTAATAAGCTTTTAGTAAGAGAATACTGTAAATTAAAGATATTTTCAGGAAAGATAAAGTGAAGAAGTACTTGTGAAAAGAATGGTAGAATTTCTTCAAGGGAGTCATAGGATTCTTTGAAAAAAGTCTGTTTGAATTGAAGTTAATGGAAAAAATCATAAAGCCTTTTGTATTCTCCTCCCAGAGCACAGAAGTTTTGCCTTAGTTTTGGAATAGTGCACAGGTTTTAATTTGTTTGCTTTGCAGATGATCAGGGCTTGTGATGGCTTTTATTTTGGTTTGGGTTTTTTTGGCATTTTGATTTGCTTTATGCACATTTGGAATGTATAACTGTTATTTGTAAATAGTGAAGTGAGACTCACTGTATTTTTAAGCCTCTGGATGGGAAAAGGAACAGTCCACTTTTAAATTTTTCCTCTCTGTATTTACACAAGAAAAGTTCAAGATATTTTCATGGATTGTTCGAAATCACTTGCCAGACAATTTCTTTGCAATATTTCATTGTTAATATTATTACAGTAAACACTTGTAAGATGAGCTGTTTCAACTGAAGAATATAGTTTGACATTCTGAACTGCTTTGAGAAAAGAAAGGGAGAGACCATAACTGTTCTTGTCACAAAAAATGTGATTCTAAGTGCTGAAGTGCTAGAGTAATCTGCAATAATTCTCTTCTGATCTTTCCAGATTGTAATTTCTATTTAGCAGCTGACTTTATTATGCTTTCCACTTTGTTTTCTTTTTATTGAAAACTGAGGAAATTTATTGTACTTTGTAATTTGCATAAAAACAATGAACATCTTTGTAGAATGACTTTTTTTTTCTGTGTAATATATAACCATGTAAAAAATGCAGCCTTTTGGTTTTACTATTTTCTTTTTCTTCTGCCTAGAATCCCTGGAAATTATATCCACTGCAGCAAGTCATTCGAATAGTGCAATTAGAAAGATGGTAAATGATCCTTGTTTTCCTGTTCACTTTTCAATATATTGATCCTTGTTTTCCTGTTCACTTTTCAGTATATTATATCTAAGTATTTGGTGAAGCAAATCTTCCCTAACATGGCAAAACTTGGTTTCCTGGGTCAAAGTGATTGCTCCTATTTAATGTATTTATACAGCTCCTGGGAATGATAGACAAAGTCTGGCATTGCACTTAATTCGCTCAGGTGGAAACTGGGACAGAATTAGTTCTTCTCAGGCTCAAATAACTGATACTGGGCTGAATTCTTAACCTTATTTTTCATCTGTTTATATCAGTGCAAGTATAATATTTCTAAAGAGTAGTTACTGTTTCTCTACCCTATTGGGTAGGCATGGTAGGTACTTCTTTAATATGTGAGAAGTTTTGGGCAAGAAATAATGTTGGCCATATGTATAACTGCATTTTAAAAATTACCAAGGATATAAACTGTCTAGAAGTACTAAGTTAATTGGTCAGGCCACATGAACCAGGTATATTTATGTTTTTCAGAGCTAATATTCTTCAGACTTATGCAAGCACTCGTCATTTAATTCAATCATGCTTAAAGATCTGTGCTTTCAGTAATAAGTTTTATAACTGTGATTTCACCATATAGGAGAATCTAAAGAAGTTGCTAGAGATATATGAGATGCTGGGAGAAGAGGAAGACATTGTGAACCCTTCAAATGAACTGATAAAAGAAGGACAGATCCTCAAACTCGCTGCTCGCAATACATCTGCTCAAGAACGGTATCTTTTCCTGGTAAGTACAGTGCCCTGTGTTTGCAGAAGTGGCTGTATACCTTTCTAGACTTGAAAGAACTACTAAAGGGAAAGGGAAATCCTCTCTTGTTGCTGTCTAGGGTGGATGTGCTGCTCTGCAGAGCATGTGGACTGTGGTGCCTGGGATCATGGGGTGACTGTTGGGCTGTGCTTATCGAGCTGGGAGGGAGACCCAGCTGGTGGTGTCACTGACCACCAGCCACACAAGCTCTTCTGAGTGTGCTCCATGGCTGCAGAGGTGCCCTGCCTTGCTCCACTGCTGGGAGATTTGTTTTGGTGCTACACTGGATCCAGCCTATGAATGTTCATAGAGGGTAATATAAATTGTTTCCCAGACTCCATTTCCTGTGCTCATTGCAGTCCCTGAAGTTTCACAGCTCTCATTTGCCATATTTAAACCATATTCAGAATATTATCTCAGGGTGACTCCATCTGAACATGCTCATGCTCAGTGGGCTTTGTTAACTGCTGACTCCCTGGCACATGCTGTCCTTGCAGATCCACTGTGTTCTCCTGATATCTCCCAAGTCGCTCCAGAAAAACATTTAGGTGGCTGTTGATTATAAATGCAGGTCCCTGAACATTAGAGCTTTTACATTCTCATTAAACTGAAATGTAAAATCTTAGGATTTGAGTCCTGATAGATTGTGTGTTGAGGTCCCAGTACGGCTCATGGTCCTGTGAGAGCTTGTTTTACCATGGCAGGTCATCCTCTCACCAGGTGCCTGTGTCCTGTCTTGGAACCCACAAACTGCAGCCATACTCCCTTACAATTCCCTTGGAAAAGGTTGGATGTAGTTAATTGCTTTCCATGCATTAAAAATTGCTAATACATTTTTGCTTATGGGCCTCTGGCATTGCCTGTCTTTTGGTTAAAATGGGTTGTTGAGGCCCAACTCCTGCTTAACTCTGCTTCAAACAAAAGGAGAAATCATTGAATAGTAAGATCTCAAATGGGACTAGACAGCTGATTATAATTATGTTCTCTTCATATGAGAGATGACAAGTTCAAATCTTCTCTGTCTGTGCTGTGATACAGACTAGGCAATAGACTAGACAGGATTTCTCTGAAACAGGATTTAACTGAAGTGAGTTTTTCTTTTCAATATTTAATTTTGAGAAAAATGTGAGGGGAAAAATGTGAGAAAATTAAACACTGTAGATCTGATTTAATAACTCTGCTTCTAGGCTGGGGCTTTAGACAATCAAACATTATTTAAAGATGTAATCTTTAATAAAGCAATATATTTTTGTCCTGCTCATTTATTTTTTTTCCCCTGTGATGGGAAGGGTTTCAGGGAATAAAACTCTCAGAAATGTTCTTCTGTCTTGGATAAAAGAATAAAAAATGTCCTCAAATAGTAGTAGTTACAACTTCTACAAAACCAAATGGTTTTGGTACCAAATAAATATAAAGATACACACTGAAGAAAAGAGTTCTTATACTGAAGTTTAGAGCAGGTTTTACAGCACTGGGGCATAAGAATGGGGGTTTTGTTTAAAAAAGCTTTATGTTGGTATATAATATCTAGTCTGAATGTAGTTTGCTAATAAATGCTATGAAGACTGCTGCATATAGAGAGCAATTATTCCTATATTCACTGAAACTGTCCTTTAATCTTATTTCTGAAACATTAAAAAGAAGTTGTCTTACATGAGAAGACCAAAGCTCTAATACATCAACTAATCAGGAGAGAGCCTGCTTTCTCACCCACCAAGTCTAGCTTTGCAATACTCTTCAGATCCCAGTGGATAAACTGTGGCTTTATCTGTGTTTTTCTTAATTAAAACCCACATGTTTATTTTTTCCCCCAGTTTAACAATATGTTGCTCTACTGCGTTCCCAAATTCAGCCTGGTAGGATCAAAGTTCTCTGTTCGGACCAGAGTTGGCATAGATGGTATGAAGATTATAGAAACTCATAATGAAGAATATCCACACACTTTTCAAGTGTCTGGAAAAGAACGAACACTGGAGTTACAGGCCAGGTAAGCAGCCTTCTTAGCTACTTTTTGGAGGATTAAATACATATCCACAAAAGAGAGGACTAACAGATTTGGAGGAAGATTCAGTGGATGTCATTATAATAGCAGTGTTTTGAAAATAACCAGCAAAAAAATCATAAATTGTCAGTCCCAGAATCTCTTTGAGTAGGTGCATCTACAGTGTATAGCACTTTGTCTGACTTCACAGAAATACCTAAGATAGCTGTGACTGGGCTGGCTGGAAAACTGAAAGCAGCATTCCTATCCAGTGCCAATGCAGTCTGGAAGTGTTTTTAGGACAGTGAGTATGTTAATCAGTGGTGCCTCTGGAACCTGAGCCACCTTGGTACAAATGAGTCTCTTCACCTCAGGGCAGGTCCACCCAACAGAACTCTTCACCCTGGTGAGTTTATCTCCACAGAACATAGTTTTCTGCAGCAGTAGATGGGCATCTGCTTTCCACTGTTCTTCAGACTCATTTCCAGTCTACTTGTTTGCCTCCAGTCCCAGTTATCAACCTCCTCCTGGAAGGCAGGTTCTCCTTTTAGTCCTTGGGTGCTTTTCCTACAATTGTAGTCTTCTGATGGACATGTTTTCTGCTTTTTTTCTTAGTGCCTGTATCCTCCTCTTGCTGAGTTACCTTCCCATTACCTTTTTGCATTGCTTAGACCGAACCTTTTCTGTCTAGGTTGCCCCGCTTCAAAGAAAGTGGGATGCTCCACCTTCCCTTTTGGACTTGCTTAAAGATCCTATTCCTAGCAGTCAGGATTTCATTGCAGAGAGACGAAGATTAGATAAGTAGGAAGATGTCCATGGTGGACACAGTTCTCTTTTGGCACCATGGATTTGGGGACAAACTGCCAATGAGCCAATGAGCTTGCCAGCTACTTTCCATTATGGAAAAAAAGCTTGTAAAATTTAATGAAAGTTACAGCACTGAATGTGCAAAGAGAACAGCATATAGATATTTACCTACACTATCGTTGAATTTGAAATTAAATAGATATTTTGAAAAATGACAGGAAAAAAAACTTTGACCTGAGGTCTGCAAGACTTCTGGGACATGTTTTTGGCTATCAGTCACATCTACAGTAAATTGCTGTATGATGTCTTGCTAAGTATTTTGCAAGTTGTTATACCATATACCCATTGCAATGGTGAAAGATGACATCTTGCTGTACTGTTTGTTTAGCATGTTTTAATTGGAAGGAAAATTATACAACTAAGTAAGTTTATTTTGTTGACTTTCCTTTGTTACCAGTAATTGAAAGTTTATTGCATTAGTTTATTTTAGTTGTGAGAAGCACGTTTTCATCTTTTGTCTTGTTTTATGATCATTGGTAGAAGGCTTTAAGTCTGTACCAAATTGTTAAGGAATAAGTACCAAACAAGACCTTATTCAATTACATTAGAATAATCTTTATTAATGAATGAGTATTGTATGTACCCTGTACCTTAATGTCCTTAATTCATGAGCTTGTATTAACAGTATTGTAAAGTTTAGTTTACTCTTGGGATATTCTTTACTAGAAGACTTCTACTTATTTTTCAGACTGCTATTGAAGTACATTTTAAATTACCATTTTTAAACAGCTGTTAGATTATTTCTTTGAAAGGTTGCTCATCTGGTGCCTTATTTAGTAGCTCAGCTTTTGCTGCTAACTGTGAGCAGGTAGAAGACTGATTTTGGCTGTTCAGACAGGTTTCTTCTACCTTGTGTGCAGAGGGTAGGTGGGAAGGGGAAACACTTGCTTAGGACTGTTCTTGCTTAACAGTCTTGCTAATACTGCGGAACAACATGTTAGGAGCTGTTTTTACTGAGAGGTTCTATAAGCTCTTTCACATCCTTCAGAGCAATCCATAGAAAAGTAAAATGTTGTGTGACTAACACTGCATGGCTGCAGAGGAGTTTTTTCCTGTCACAGTATCCAAGGAGGAGACCACTTTTGAGGAGCCAAATACACTGCAGTGTTAATTCACATGTTTCTAACTTAAATTTTGCAGATGAACATTTTCTTACTAGCACTAGCCAGTATTTTTGAATAGTATTATTACTTGTGATATAAGATGTATTTCCAAAGATTTGAACATCAAAGTTCTTCTGATACATTTTAAAGGCAAAGCTGTCATACAGCATCAGAGGTGGATATGCTTCCTCTCTCACTCTGTATCTCATCTGTACTAATTGCCAAGTCATCTGTATCTGGTCTGATGCATAAAAGCGACATTTCTACTGTTTGGTTTACAATATTACAACACATTTTTCCTTTAGTTTAGTTGGATGCTCTTCCTGTCACTACTGACAATAGCAACAACAAAAAAGCATTAAGGAAATTACTTTGGGGAGATTTAAGAGATACACAGGAGAAATGTATATTGGTATGTGAACTTATAACTTATTAAATGAGAGGAGAAAAACACATCTGAACTTTGTATTGTCCTCTTTTCCTCTCTGTCCTGTTTGAAATAATAATAATAAGTAAGAAAAGGTCTAACAATGAAAATGCTATCAATATTTTTAAATGTATTTACATTTAGCTTTCTACTTGAATTCATTGCTTAGTGGTTATAAATTTGTGAAGCCTAAGGTCATGCTTTTGCATTCTGGTTTCGTTGGTTTTTTTAAAGTTGGACAGGTAACAATTATGATTGTTTAAAGTTAAATTCTTGAGAATTACTTCAGAATCACTTGGCTTTTTCAGGAAGTTGTTGATAGTGAGTTAATGTTTTCTGAATTAGTCTTGGACTAATGTGTCAAATATTTCTTTTAGTTCTGAACAAGATAAAGAAGAATGGATAAAGGTAAATTCATCTACCTTCTTTATTTTCTAAACACTTTTTCACTGAAGCAATCAAAAAAGTAATATTCATATTTTCTACCTGTACCTTTCCTCTGCTGATCAATAACTGGTCAAAATGCAGAGTTTTAAATTTAACATGTTTGAGGAATTTCTCCGCTGTTTCTTTAGGCACTGCAGAGTACTATTGAAGCTTTTCAGCAGAGGAATGAAACTTTCAGAAATGCTATTGCTAAAGAATATGAAGACATGCCTGTTGAGGTTTCTGTAAGTTGCTATTATTCCTTTGTAGCCTTCTTAGTACCCATTTTGTTCTTCAATAAATGGAAAAAGTTTGGCAGAAACTTTGTTTTCAAGCTTATCATTCTTATAGCAGAGTAATTACAAAGCAGTCATCTTGTTGATAATTGTTTTTCTTCATAATGCCGAATCTTACAAACGAGCCTCTTTCTTGAAATATGTAACAGAGCACCCTTTCAGTGATGCATCATGATTTTTGACTGGGTCCTTTGTTATTTCTTTTATGGATTTCAAAATGCATCTTGAGCTATGTTTTCCCATTTCCTTTCCAGAGGAAGTGAATAATTATTTTTCCTATTTCAAGTACTGTGCAACTTTTCACTAGCTTTTTTTTTTTAATCTCTCATCCTCCTCCTGCCCCCACTTCAGAACGCTGAGCTTGGGAAGAGGGCACCGAGGTGGATACGGGACAACGAGGTAACCATGTGCATGAAGTGCAAGGAGCCCTTCAATGCCCTGACAAGGAGAAGGCACCACTGCCGAGCATGTGGACATGTGAGTGCAAAGCCCTCCTAGCTGTAGCTGGATCCCAGGCTTGGGAATGTCTCCAAGCACCTACTTGACTTCTCGTGGCTCCTTGTTATCACAGAATCATAGAGTGGCTTGGGTTGGGAGGGGCCTTAAAGATCATCTCATTCCAACCTCCCTGCAGTGGGTAGGGACAGTTTCTACTAGACCAGGTTGTTCAGAGCCCCATCCAACCTGGTCTTTGAGCACTTCTAGGGATAAGGCATCCATAGGTTTTCTGGACAGCCTATTCCATTGCTGTGGAGTTTTTTGTTATCCTTGTAGCTGAAAGAAGCAGCTGTGCATACCACAATGGACCCTCTGTCTGCTTTAGCTGGCATAGTAAATTTGGAAGTACTTTGGAGCAATGGAAGATGCATGTTTGTGTAAAATGCCCCAAGCCCCTGGACATACTATATTGTTATTTTTGAGTGGCATCCTCTAATACGAACAGTTTCAAGACCATATTAAGCTGGCATAATCCAGCATTATTTTGGGCAGACTGGCTGCCTCCTTTTTACATTCTGCTACATCCTCTCACCTCTTTGCAAGACGACCATGAAGCCCTGCAGGTTTTCTTTGGGTTAACTTGGAGTTCTTCTCAGCTGGGTTCAATGTGTCACTATGTGCACAAAGTGCATCAGGGAAGGTGAGAATGTTAGGCTGGGGAGAGAGGGTATTGCTGCTGCTTTCCCTGCAGGATAACATATCTGACTTTAAAGCAACCATCAAACAGTGGTGTGACTTCAGTGTTTTCAAAAGTTAAAGAACGAAGAACAAACATACTGTGCTGCTTTCTCTTGCCATGCAGCAGCTCTGCCTTTCTCCACCAGAGGGTAGTAAAAGCCCAGGTTTTATATTTGTGTTGCAGGGTATCTTGTGTGATTTCTTTCTCATATTTTTATGTAATATGAAGACTTACTGCACTCATAACGCAGCTTTTATGCTTTGCAGAACACTAGAGACTTTTTAAGAAGCTCTGAATTATTGACTGTACAATTGTCCTCTGGGGATTTTTCCCCAGATCATTCTGTTTTGAAACTCCGTTAATCTTAAACCCACACCCTTCTATTTTATTGCCCCTTTTGTTTAGACTCTTAACTACTTCCGTCTATTGCTGTTCTATCACATCTCCCTGCACTTTAATTTTAAAACATTTTTTCATGGGAGTTAATGTGGGTCAATGATGGCTTTGCATCAGTGACTGATTGGGAATACTCAACTAGTATTTCCTAGAGCTACAGCTGAGGGGAGTGATCTAGATTAGTACTTCTAAGACCTGGTCCACAATGAAATTTTGTTCAAGTGTTTGAGTGGTTCAAATCCACTTGTCTGCCTTTCTTGAAATATCTGCACTAATATTTTTTATTCAGAGCTGCTTTTTTCACATAAAAGAACAATTTTGTGGAAAAACATTTCTAATGAGAGAACTTCTCTCAGATCTCTCTTGTGTTTGATAGATAGATAGATAGATAGATAGATAGATAGATAGATAGATAGATAGATAGATAGAGAAAAGAAAAATCAGGAAAAATTAGTGTGATATTGGTTTATTTATTCTGTGTACTTATGAATAGATTCTAAAACTGTAAATTATATATATGTATGAATTTTAACCTGATAATATTTATTAGCATGTTAAATAATTAGCCATTTCTGATTTTTATCAAACTTTTTTTTAGTCATTAAAAGGGCATCTCAATTGTAGGTTTCATTCATTCAAGTCGTTTCTGAGATGGTAAATGTACCTTTTCAGGTTGGGATCTAAAGAAACTGGAGGATTTTCTTCCTGCAGCATGGCTTGTGCTATATTTTGATTCTATACCTAACTTTAACCTACAGATGTAATTGAAAGCCTAATGTGATTTTATGCAAAGTGTAAATTTTCCACCAGATAAATAGTAAAAAGCACTTCTAGTTAAGAAGTAGTAACACAAATTTGGAAAAATAATTACTTTCAATTAAGTTATTTTGATGTGTTATAAAGGCATTATTTTTTTTGTTCTGTATATGTAAAAATGTACAAAGTATAATAATACTAATTTTTAATTAAATTATATTTTCATAAAGTCTTATAAATGCTTAAATTTTATCTGTGTGTTATCTTTTTTGTTTCTAAGGTGGTTTGCTGGAAATGTTCTGATTACAAGGCACATCTTGAATATGATGGCAATAAATTGAACAAAGTCTGTAAGGACTGCTATCATGTTATAATTGGTTGTACAGACAGTGAAGAAAAGAAGAAGAAAGGCATCTTGGAGGTAGGTCATGCAAAAATACTATATATGCATAGATGCTATCATTTTGGATCAGGTGAAAAATGGTAGCATTCTTGCAGAGCCTGTTTTTTGTTTGAGAAATAAAAAGCATGTGGATCAAATTAATCCTATTCAATCGATTTTGGGTTTCAGCATTCCCCTTTGCAATACTGCTTTGTTTCTTATGACTCTTTTTAAGGGGGAATTACAAAGCTTAGTGGTTGTTTGCTTATTTCAGTTACATCAGCTCCTGTGATAAATCATTAACTTTCCCTATAAATCTTCAGTTTTCTTCTTCTGCATTTAACCTTTAATAGCAACAAACCTCACAGCTACTTCAGTGATTCTTGAAAATATATACCCAGACTAAAAGAATTGGTGATGGAAAAGAGGAGAATGGGGGAGAACTTGGCTCTTCAGACTCTGAGCAGTAAGATAGTTCTGATCAGTGTATACAATGTACCTTTAGGCTGTCAGGCTGCTCACAGCTTTTGACATCAAAAAATGCAAGATCTCAATCAGACAATAGAGAACCATATTTCTCTTATGATTCTAGGGGAGAATGAGGCATTTTAGAATAGCAATTAATCTTTCTTAAATGCCCCTTTATAGCTTTTTTTAAAATGCCTGACATACATTAGAGAAAGAGCAACCTAACTTTGTCAAGATGTGTATTTCTCTTAGGAATTAGTAAAGAATAATTGACCCTTGAAGTAAATACCATCAAGAAAAGAAGGCAAAATTAAGATACAGACTGTAATTCCAATACTGTTATTAAGTGTAGTTGAGCTAGCATGGATTGACTGTTCTCTCTTCAGCAAGACAGAGTAAGGAGCACAGAACACCACTAGCTTCCCTTAGAGTCAAGATACTGCTGTTGTGTGGCATGGTGCCTTTTTAAAGTAAGTTGAAGGAGTTAGAGCCACTTAGAAATGTTTCTCTGCAAGCTGGATCTCTTGACAAGAGTGATTGGTACCATGTTGGCAGCATTCAGAAATCATTATTCTTGGGAGATGAAAAAAGTTAATATGTATAATCATTCTGTGTTCTTTCTGTTTGTCTCAGGTTCACTATTTAACCTGATTAGCATGTCACTCTGTCTTCAGATTTTAAGCAATTAACCTAATATTTTCTCTAGGATTAATGCTTGCATGCTTATGTTATTCCTAGAAACGTGTTTCAATTTGACCCTGTGGTAATATTTTGACTGCCAAAATAGGCTAGTTGCTATGTTGGATAGTTAGTGGCACTCCAATGCCTAATAGGATGTGATTTCAGAAATACTGTAGATGCTTTAATACAGAGCAAGATTAGTTGTGGTGGCCAGATGAAATTTAGAGATATCTAGAAGTCTGTAATCCAAAATTGCTGAGGAAAAAAAGGAACAGATTACACATGTTAAGGGAATACATGTTGTGATTGTATATGTTTAATATATATTCTCCATAAATCCAGTCCTTCGTGATCTTTCTTGGGTATTTCCTGAAGCTCTTTTGTAGTTACTGTCCAAGATTTTATATCAGTGGTGATAAATTTCTGTTTTGCTGTTCTGTATGTTTTCAGTCTTTATTGAAGGAAAGTTTATTTTCCTTTTTGTGCTTTATACTATCTTCTAGATTGAATCTGCAGAAGTCTCTGGAAACAGTGTCATATGTAGCTTTCTTCAGTACATGGAAAAGTCAAAGCCCTGGCAGAAAGCATGGTGTGTTATACCTAAACAGGAAGCTCTTGTGCTCTACATGTATGGTGCTCCACAGGTATGTGCAGAGAAAATAGAAAAGATTTGTCATTATTGTCACTGACATCTGAGGAATAGAAGTCAAGTAGCTTGGGAATGGAGGAAAGATCCAACTGTTTTCACCAGCCTGTACAGTAAGTGAGAGGCAGTGGGCACATTAGTTGTCTGTTCTTAACCAAGAACTTCTTCTTCTTAGGATGTTAAAGCTCTGGCTACAATTCCCCTTCTGGGCTATACAGTGGATGACACTCCAAGAAGTGCTGACCTCCCCCACAGCTTCAAACTGACCCAGTCTAAGTCTGTGCACAGCTTTGCTGCTGACAATGAGGAACTGAAACAGAAATGGCTAAAAGTTATCCATTTAGCTGTCAAAGGTGAGACACCAGAATGTCAAAATGAACTGCAAGTGAATTTAGAAGAGCAGCCTGAATCTTCTAAAAAATCTGAATGCTGAAGCTCAAGAACACATGTCATTTTTAAAAGATTTCAATTGAAATTTTGGTTAACCTTTGTGTTAACCTTTCTTTGCTCAATCAAGAAAAAGAAAAAAAAAAAAAAGAAACTTCTTACTACCATACACATCTTGGCACTTTATGTTTGGGAAAAATTCTGGTCTTTTTAGGGATCTTTTTCTTATATTTATGTTCTGTCAATAAAAGAGATGTACAGGTCCATTTTAGAGACTTTTTAAAAAATGTGAATGCTATTAAAAATACTAACTTTACTGTACTACTTATTTGTCATAATGCAATTTTTTTTTTGAAAATCCAGTTGCTCTTATCTTAACATTTGCTACTTTCATTAAGAATGCAAATATTTTAAGCTTCCTACTTACATGTTAGGACTTGCAACAGGATAAAAGACATACCTCCACATTGCCAAAATAGATCTGTACTTAAATATACAGGGACAGTTTGGTTTAATGTACGTAGTTTATAGATTGATTTCCACAGATCTGTACATATGTTGTATTCACTTGTCTGTTTTTAATTAAAATAATGCAAATTGCTTTCAGAGGTATATTGGCTTTTAAGGTTTCAATTTATCAAGGAAAAAATTGAATGATTTTCAATCTAGAAATAAATGCCTAAAATCTGAGAAAGCTATATATAATATATGTCCAGTATTAAAAATGTACAATACTTGATTTGTGCTTTGATTTCATGATACCGGGTTCTTATAAGTGAATAATTTATTTTAAAAAAGCATGTTTTCTATCTGAAATTAAACACAGTCCTAAATTGAAAAATACTGTTCAGTGATTTGTTTTAATAGCTGACACTTAATGATCTTGATATTTTTATGCATCAAAAAAATAGCAGTAATGTAAGTGGCATGCAATGGACATCTGAGTTCCAGTTGTGTTTAAATGAGTAGTCGCTTTTCTTCAGTGTTCTATCACTGGTAGCTTTTAAGAGTGCAGTAGTTTGTTACTCAAATGCAATATATGCTTTGAGAAAAGCAGCAGATTCTAATAACCTGCTGGGAATGTGTAATTTTGCTATTATGGTTACTGAACAGAAGAACATACTGAACTTCAGTTTTTTAATTTTTGCAGAAGATCAGATCCTGTAATGCTTATTTATGACAACAATCTTCAAGGATTATTGTTGTAAAGGGGAGCCTGTTTTATAAAAATTTATTATGAAGTCTGAGCTTGCAAATCTCAAGTTGTATTAACTAACATTATTTGTTTTCTACTTTTGGGAATAAGGACGTGTTAGCTTTACAATATTAATTTCTTTATTAACTTACATTCCTTCCATTAGTGTTTTTAATACACAGAGGCAAATGACCTCCCTAAAATTTTTCCTTGGATGAAATATGACAAACTCAGAGGTAGTGATTGAGTGTCAAGTAGACAATTAAAATAATTTCTGTCTTTCCTTTTCTGAACCCTTAAAGGAGAGAAAATATGTAACTTCCACAATCAGTTTGTTGTAAGAACATTCAGGAGTCTTACTTCTCAATATATCTACAATCTGTATTTTAAATCCTGTCAAGCTGAAGAGCTCAGATTCAAGACCAGTTTTATTAGTAACATGAAGGCAGATTTAAATGGTTGCTTTTTTATGAGTTTGCCAAACAAAGTATTAACTGAACTCCCACTCCCACTTTACTCTCTCTGTGACACTATAGAGGAATAAAAACCCAACTCATTTTGCATTTAGGGATTGTTAAATTTTTAGTCTCAGGTGTACATAAACATGCAGTGTCTATCTTTCCTTCATAAGAAGAATGTCATGCAATTTAGGATTTTGCTCTCACCTGCACAAATCCAAAATCTACCATAGCCTTTAGATTTCAAAGCTTTACACTAGTGTTAGTAATAATCAGGACATGGTATTGTAGAGTACTAACTCTCCAGCTGACCTTGTGCATGTCAGTTCTGAATTCTTCCTTGGGTGCAGATTATTCTGTATGTAACCCTTGCATGACTTCTATCTGATGTGCAAGCTCTTCTGTAATTCTCTAAGAGATTTTAAGTTACTTCTACTGTCGGCTGTGTTTACCTTAATTAATAGGCAGCTCGAGCCTGGTTTGATTCCTGTTGGTGAGTACCATCAGATCTTTGCCAAGGTCTCCCTAGCTAATACATGTCATCTTGTGTATACCTTGGCAAGGGATGGGGGAACATTCAGGTAAGCAAGAACTCGTGGTGACTATCTTTCTTTCATGGTCATCACCCAAAAGTGGGTATCTTCTACAAGAGCCTCAAGTGCAATTGTGGGATATGGAGAGTTGTCTTACCACATCCCAAAGTATAAAAACTGTTTCCCATGGTTAAGTTGTAGAGTGTAAGGAAAGAAGTTGCCTTAGAAGAGTTCCCAGATAAGATGGACTGAGCTATACTGAAAATAATATGATGATATTTACTGTAATAATGGAATCATAGAATCGATTAGGTTGGAAAAGACCTCTAAGATCATCAAGTCCAGCCATTATTCAGCACTGCCATGTCCACCACTGAACCATGTCCCTAAATGCCACATGTCTTTTAAATACCTGCTGGGATGGTGACTTAACCACTTCACTGGGCAGCCTGTTCCAATGCTTGACCATCTGTTTGGTGAAGAAATATTTCCTAATATTCAGTTGAACGTCCCCTGGCGCAACTTGCTGTTTCCTCTTGTCCCCTATTGCTTGTTATGTGGGAGGAGAGGTGGGCCCCCACTTGGCTATAATCTCCTTTTAGGTAGCTATAGAGAGTGCTAAGGGCCCCTGTGAGTCTCCTTTCCACCAGAAGAAACAACCTCCTTTCCCTCAGTCCCTCCTCATCAAACCTGTGCTTCAGACCCTTCACCAGCTCCATTGCCCTTCTCTGGACACACTCCAACACCTCAATGTCTTTCTTTTCCTGAGTGGCCCAACACTGAACACAGGATTCGAGGTGTAACCTCACCAGTACCGAGTGCAGGGGACAATCACTGCCCTGGTCTTGCTGTCCCCGCTATTTCTGATACAAGCCAGGGTGCCATTGGCCTTCTTTAGCCCCTGGGTACACTGCAGGCTGATGTTCAGTGGCTGTTGACCAGCACACCAGCTTCTTTTCTGCTAAGCAGCTTTCCAGCCACTCTTCCCCAAGCCTGTAGTGCTACATGGGGTTGTTGTGACCCAAGTGCAGGACCTGGCACTTTGCCTTGTTGAATCTCACAGAGATGGCTTGACCTATTGATTCAGCCTGTCCAGGTCCCACTGAAGAGCCTTCCTCTCCTCCAGCAGACCAACATCCCACCCAATCTGGTGTTGTGTAGTGTATTCTGTTTTCTAAGCTCCTGCAAACTGCATTCTAGGACAAGTAGGAAGCCCTATTCCAGATAAATGATTAGGAAAATGATTAGAAGCAGCAGTTTCTCTGCTGCCTTGTTGTTATAGTGGTATTGAGGAGCTGAAGCTGCTTGAATGGTTGCAGCATTTCTGAGATAAAGCCCTGCATTTGGGCATAAACAATTTGAAATGAAGTTAGCATTGGGAGTTATTTATTTGGATGTTAGCCTCATGTTTGCTCTCAGCCATTAAAATTTATATAGCACAGGATATTTTATTTACCATCATAAAACCTATTTCATGTTCTCATAATTAGGTGCTTGGTCAGAATTTTTTTTCCAAGTTGCAATGCCTTGGCATTCAAATATATGGTTCTGAGTGTATTTTGTAGGAAAAGTATGTACTACTGATATTAAAGGGCATCAGAAGATGGAGAAATTACTTCTAAATTCAACCACCCTCTTGTCTTCATTCTCCACAGACAAGCCCTCCTACACCATCCAAAACTTTAAATTGTAAATTATGACAGCAGAGGAACAAATTCAAAGTCATACCTGCTGTGGCTTAAGTATCGTAACCAAAGCAGTGAAATTAAAACCATCATTCTAACAAGGTAGAAACCGTTCCCACTTCAACTGTTCAATTCTTAAAGGAAAAGAAAAAAGGCATTAAATTTATTAGCATAGAGTCGTGTGTGTAAGGAATAAAATGTAACTGAGCATTCATTCATAATACATGATTGTGAATGGCTCTGCTGAATTATTTAAGCTTTGCAGTTCTTGTGTTCAAGAAATGCTTGTTTCTCACTTTAAAAGTGATCAGTCTTCTATGCGATTTAAAGCAGATCAAAAGTTATTTGTGTGGTTTTATCTGTGTACAACCAGAACAATGGCTTAATTTTATCATTAATATTTTTTGGAGCATAGTAATATATTTTTTGAAATTACTTATTTTTTTCCCCCCCATCATGGGAAAATAGTATATTGTGACATCTGCATGTCTGTGCCATTCCTCCAAACCCTCTAAATATTCTTTTTTGGTATCAGGTACTCCTGCTTGATTGAGGAGCTGCTATAATACCTAGATCATCTAGTATTTTCAAATCCCTTTACAGAGAGTAGTTTTGTTTATTCCAAAATGTGTTTAACTTATATATGCAAAATAGATACTGAGAATACAAAACATTGTCTACTATTTGGAGTAGAATATTAAACCACCTTTTAATTGCATATGGTGGCACCTTCTAAAGCAAAACTGTCACAAAGTACTCCTCAAAGATTCTAACTCCTTTTCATTGAAAAGAGGATTTTTATTCTTCATGTTTTCAAATTATGGATGAAGACAAGGCACTGATTAAATGTAGAATAAATACACTACTGCCTAAGTAAAATTTAGGTAAGATTATAGAAGTATGTTCTAAAGAGTTACAAGTGGAGTCAGAAGTTAAAAAATAGAAATCCATATATCAAAAAACCAAACCTCCCCTAACTCCCCTTTCCCCCCCCCCCCCCCCCCAAAAAAAAAAAAAAGAAAAAAGAAGAACAAGGAGAAAAAAACAAGTGTGAAAGATGTAGAAATACTTGACAGGTTGTTTTAGTTCCTCACCACATGACTTGTATAAAAAATGGTCAGCTTTTCATTCCAAGACAAGATTAAATAAAATTAATAGAGGGTAGTTGTTCCTTATACTAAAGGAAAGACTTTCAGGAAGGAAATACACATTCCATGTAGAAATAATTCCAAGCAATAACAAAGGAGCTTTCTCCATAAATCCATTTAGAGCCCTTTAGCTGGTGTAAACTAGCATAGACCTGCTGGAGCTATTACACCTTTAGTGATTTAAATTCATATAGAATCTGCCTTACATACACTTGTGGAAGATCAGATTTTTAGCAGTTTGGTAGCTGCTGACTTACTATGTCTCATCTGGACATCACAGTGCTCAGGTGAACTTCAGATGGGCTTCACTTGGAGGTAATTGATGTAAGGGTGAATGTAAACAGCTGGAAATCTACATCCAAAAGTAAATGATTGGAGAAATATAATTTTGTGGCATAACTGATTATCCCTAAGAGAAATCCATTGATGAAATAGGCATCATTCTTAGTCGGTGGTGTACTGTTATTTGAAATCTGAAATTAAATATATGGAGTTAATGTTTTTTTTTCTCTAGTCTGTGGCCCTGTTGGTGTGAGGAATTTATCTAGCTGGTTCTGACCCATAGGACTGTAGTGAAGTATGTTCCTCAGATAGGAGTTTTAATCTGCTAGTCAGATTGTTTTCTAAATCCTTTTCCTTTAACAGAACATAACATTAAGTTAAAGATTACATATGTGTGTGTGTATACACATATGTATATGTATGTAGGTATATGTATATATGTGTATTTATATATTTGAGACTATTATTCAGATGACTTGTTTTCAAGCAGTATTTTACAATCAAAAATTACACTGTGCTGCATTCAAGAGAGAATGTATATTGACTGTGTTGACTATGCTTTTCAGAAGAGAAAAATCCACAGAAGTAGATCTGCTGTTGTGGCATGTTTACTATTTCAGCCTCAAAAAAGCAAACAAAACCCCCCTCACACACACATGCAAATTCCAGCAAGGCATTGAATCAGCTTCCTTTGAAACTTCGTGATTAAATTTCTTCCCAGACTCAACTATGGCATTTTGTTTCCCTCCTTCCTCTTCCTAGCACAAATGAATGTAAAACACGGGGATTTTTCCATATCCAAATCCCCAAGTAGATTTCTTTAAATAAAACATGTTTTCAGCCACTGAGTAACACCAACCTACTTCTGTTTATAGTTCATCATTGTAGATTCATTAACTATTTATGGTGGAAACATTCAGAAAAGCGGGAACTACATCAAAGCATTTTTGCATGTATGTGCCCTCATATTTTTAAAAAGCCATATTTGTTGCGCATAGGGAACAATTAGCAGTAGAAGTACTGGTTTTGATATCAGTAAATTTTCTATTCTGCAGCCCTCACAGCAGATTAATACATTAATTTTAGTGGAAGCTGGATCATCTGTAATGTTTGACATCAGAATTACGTGCTATACATGTTAATTTCTCTTCATTAAGGAAACATTACTGGTTTTAATTGCAAAAACACGTTAAAAAAAAACAAAACAACAACCTACTAATATTTGGAAGAGGTGTACATTTGTTTTGGTTTTGCCAGGAAGTGAATAATATTAAAAAGGTGAAAGATAAATGCCATTGTAAGTTGTGCAAATTTAAGTCGTCATTTTTATGGTTAATAAATATATGAATGTAAAAAAATTGAAGATATTGTATATATTTTCTGTAATATATGTATATTTGGTCCTAAAGGGGGTGGAGAATTGTAAAATTAAGCACTTTAATTCATGTTGAGTACTTAAAAAGAAATTTGTATCATGTAAAATAAAAGCATCATTAAATAAGTATTGCTGCTTGACTTGTTTGTTTGAGGTTTTTTGTCCACCTGCTGTTCACTTTGCTGGTTAAATCTTTAAGCTGCATATCCAGTTGTGTGTGTGTGATTGTAAGGACCTATCTGTTTTGGAACACTGATATCTAATTTGCTGACGTGCTGGTTACTCACAAGCACTGCTAAGTCATTGAAAGATGTAATTCTGAGTTTATAGAGGGTGTATGTAATGCTATGATATCTTAGGTAGGAAAGATACAAGATGTGGTTTCTACAATCCCTCAGAGTTTAGGTCCAGATTTCTATAATGGGAATGTGACCAGGAAATTTTGTGAGGTGCTTGGCATGAGTTCTTGTGCACTGAATTAAAGTGGGTGCTGTGAAGCAAAAAAATTATCTTAAACATAGACAACTTTGCTTCTCACTGGCTTAGCACACATTTAAGAAAATGCCACTTAAACTACAGCTACTCCTTTTTCAAGTGTGGTTTAACAGACCATGTCCATTTGCAGTTGACTCCTATTTCCATCATCTGTACACATTAAACCTATTCTGATTGTATCTGATTTATTCTTGCTATTCTTCTGCAGATGGGCACAATGTTGCAGAAAAGACTTCTTTCAAAATACAGAGAGGAAAAGTTACTGCAGTACTTGTTTGTTCCTGTCTGGAAGAAGTTGCATGCAGGAATTTTTTTAAATTTTCTACTTCTTCTCTTTGCAAACACAGTCAACAAATCCGTATTTGAAATTAACATGATGAACCACAGCAAGTAACATTTCTCTCTCCATACATGTAACTTTTCCCACTAATTTTTCTGATTTTTTTCCCCCCACTGTGATTAACTGCATTCCAAACCTTTTATTTTCTTCATTAAACACAATGGAGTGCATTTGTCAGGGAGCCAAAATAACAGACTTTATCCTACAATGCGCTTTAATAAGAAAACACAATTATAAAATTCAAGCTACCGGAAATCTGTAATTGCAGGTCCAACTTAATTCCTTTAAATCAGCAGGTTTAATAAGCACTGATATTTCTGTGTGGTAGCAAATTGTCCAGGAGCCCATCAGGTACAGAGTTGGTAAGGAAGTGGTGGGTGTTGTCTCCTCTGGCTCTCCCCAAGAGCCTCACTAATGCTGCCTCATTACCACAGAATTGTTTTTGGCTTTGTCTGAGCTTCCTGACATGAGGGAAATGGCATGCCAGCCTTTGGAAAACACAGCACTGGGAGATTGTTTTCTTTAAAGGAATTGCCATGGAGGGTCCTGTAATGTCTAATAGACCAGAGGGGGATCTTTGATTGTGACTATTTTTGTGTGGAAGCCACTTACCCTCTGTCCCATTGGCCCAGTGCACTAAGCAGCCATGACAATATTTAGCCTCACCAGACCCAGTTCATGTGCTAAGTCAGGATACACACAGTGAGGTTTGGTTGCTTGAGGTTTACACCCTGTCTGTGTTGCTGGTTTCTGTTCCAAAACCATAACACTCTGGTGTCATGAGCAGGATGTGCTGCCTGCCTGCTGCTTCAGACTGTTACATGTCTTTCTGTTAGAGGATATCTTTCCCTGATTTAAGGATTTAAATTAGAAGAATACATCACAGGCCAAGGCAAGCTTTCCAGTTGCTAGCTACAGTCTCTGTAGGTTTTGGGGTTTTGGGGGAGGAGAGAGTTATGGTTATTTTGGGGGTTTTTGTTGTTTGGTTGGTTGGTTGGGGTTTTTTTTTTTTTTTTTTTTTTTTTTTAGTGACTATTATCCCCATTCAGAACTTACATAGCCTCCAACAATCAGGATCTTATCAAGTAAGTTCCTTAACAATTTCAACTGCAAAACTTGCATACATTTTTGTTTGCTAAATAAAGGAAAATTTGCATAATTTTCATTAAGGAATAGAGCTTAACTAGGAACCTAAGGTAAGACTTAGCAGGTTGCACTTTCGTTTCTAGATCTGAAAACTTCTTCATATTAGTTTTACTGAATCCACCCTGTTTAAACCGAAGGTTCCAGAGGTTTCTGGATTTAGTTTATGCACTTGTAATATTAAAATAGCACATGATTAAACAAACAGAAATTGTCTTGGGAGCAGAATCTGAGATTACCCTCTCTTTGGCCTCTAGTCATGTTCTCTGCTGCCCCTTCCTACTGCTGTCACAGAGCTGGGAAGTTGCAGTGCTCTTGTGTGGAGAACATGTGGAAATGAACTGTCTTTTGGGTCCACTGGACACCGAACTTCCATCTCTCTTTGTGAGTTTGTATTTTGAAGCAAGGCTGGATGTTTGTGCTCTCTTTTGAACATGTTTTGATGTCATATGCACCGCTCATTTTTCCAAACTTTAGGTAAGGGTTCCAGTTCAGGAAAATGGGTTTTAGACTCTGATTGCTGCTGAACAGTTGAGCCTTCTCACAGTGTGAATTTAAATTAATGATTCTGTGATGGAAGAAGATAAGATTTCAACTGTAGTTCTGTTTAGTTGTACTGCCTAGTATGTCGAATTACCTGCCTTGCTTGTTCTGTCTTATTTGAATGTTTCTTGACTTGCAAAGGGAATCCAAATCTTTTAGCTCGAGGCTCAGGGACACAGCATTTACAAAAGACCTACCTTACCTATGTTGTGTTTTGGAATTCTCTTTTAGACTAGCACTAAAGTGGTCCTATTAACTGAATTCTCTTTAGTTGCTGAAGTGTATTTTATGGTCCTATTTCACATGAAAAAAACTTGCATTCATCTAGTCCAAGACAACTCTGTAATGCAAAGCAAAGCATTGCAGGTGAGACATCAAATATCCACTCCAGAACTGCACCCCTGACCTGAACTAAAAAGCTTTAGATAAATAAACTTGAAGTATCCATTAGTCTTATAAGCAGGGTGTGATGTTGTAAATCATATATGGTCAGTAGTTACATTTCCAATTTAAAATTGTGCCCATCATAAGCAGAGGCACAAGCAAATGTGTATTATAAAATTAAAAAATGTTCCTCTTGCCATACTATTTTATCTTAGAAAGACCACAGGAGATAGCCTTACCTAAACTACTTGATCCAGAAGTAGAAGATACAAGCTCATTTATTGCTGAATATCAGCAAGCCTTGGCTGAGATAGGGTTTGATTGAGGTAAGTTTTGTTCTTTTCTTTTCTCGTTGTATTGCCTCAGCTGAATGCTAAGTGTGCATTTTGTTTAGCAATAAACTTTAGCAGTTACTTTCTTGATAGCAGACAGGAGGCTGTTGCCTTTGTTCCCAAAATCTTGGGCCTTTAACATAAGAATTCTTCACATGAAAATCAGACTGCAAATCACTGGGGTTCAGAAGATCATTTACTTGAAGCAACTGTTAATTATTATTCTGCTTATTATTTCAAGAAGTCTGACCACACCCATTGCAGGGGGCAGGGGGCAGGGGGCACTGCTAGACAGCAGTTAAGAATGATACAGAGATTACTTTAAACTCCAGCCAAAGCTTTTACCTCCATTGGCCTCATCAGAAATGCTGTCTTACAAACACTGGAGTGCTCAGGCTTTGTTACTGATTTATGAGGTCTGACTGCTGCATCTGCCCTATGCCTCTTTAACTCTCTGCCCTCCCCTTCCTTAACTTGAAACTGCTTTTAGTTCCGTAGGCACATTTTACCAGAAGTTGTGTGACACCTCAAATATCCAATGAATTTAGATAAATAACTTCCCAGTGGACAGAATAAGGGTTTACAAGGAAGTCTCAGAAGTTTAGTTCATCATATTGTCCAGCAAAGTTGCATCTCTGCCCCAGGATAATTTTGTTTTGTCAGAGACTGGGTGTCAGCACAGGTAACATGTTCCTCATGCCTCAGGAACTCCTATCAACACCATGACCTTACAGCACGTAGGAGAGCTTGCTTTGCCAATTCAGCAGAATCCCCAGACTATGGATTTCAAACCTCTGATTTATGTTTCTTCTGGGAAAAAAAAAAAAAAAAGAGAACATGCAGAGAGTCATTCTGTCAAAGGATTTCAGGAATTTATTTATCTCAGCTTCTAATGGTGTTCACTGTGCAGATTTCTGCTATAAGAAATTGTTACATCTGTGATGAGGTTGCTCTGGAGAATATAGAAACACCATTCAATTTCGCTTCACATGAAAACTGAGCTCTGCCTGACCCATATAATTGCTGTATTGCATGATTCCAAAAGGTGATGTTACTATGGAATAATTTACAGAAGAATTTTGCTAATAGTAGTTGTGAAGTATAAAGCAGTATGACTGTATGTGGCACAAATGCTGTTACATACTTGTTTCAGTATGGTAGGAATTCTCCAGACAAACAGGATGCCAGGGAATACTGAGGAGCTAGTTTTTGGTTTCTTTGGCATAAATGAATTAAATGGCAAATGATTTGTCCATTACTGTCAATATGCCCATAGAAAGAGACTCAGCTGTCTAAGCAAAAATGGAAGCAGATGATGATGCAAAACTAAAAAGAAATTCATATCATGGAGAAGAAAGACTGAAAATGTTGTTCTCCGGCTTTCAAACATAAGACAAAGGATGCTTATAATGTAATTAGAAGATGAGAAATTTAAAACTCATACCAAATTGATTTTTTGCACTATGTATAGTTAAATAATGAAATTTTCTGTTAGAGGTTGTCATTAGAGCCAAGAATTTAGTGTGATAGGACAAAAAAACCTATTACATGGTAAACAAAGCAATCTAGTTTCCAGAAACATAAAACATAAGAAATATTGAACTGTCTACTTCAGATCTTACAGAAATATCAAAATGATTTAATATACAGTTTCAGAATCAGAAGATCTTATTGCATTTTTATGTTCTCCCCAGAGGGCTGATGCTGGAGAGTTTTAGAGAGGATGTCCTGAGGCAGATTGATAACAGGTTAGATTCAGTGTGGCAGTTCCTGTGTCCTCATGTCAATTAGCTTTTAGTAAATCACCAGTCTGACTACCACTGCCTTTTATCAGATCTTGGAGTTTCTTGCTCTGTACAATGTGAGTCAGCCATGGAAAGCTGGAGTTAAAGCTACAGCTAACCATTGCTTGGTACAATATTTATTGCTTTGGCACAGTCCTCAACTGGGCTAAGGTAATGTAAGTTGGTGCAGGACATGACACTTCACAGGGAGTATTTCCAGCTCTCACTTTTTAGCCAGAAACTACAGTAAAATGTGTTAAACTTTGCATTCTGATGTTTCTTGGCTTTATATCTTCTTTGGTACTTTCTTCTTGTATTTCTACATTAATTCACTTCCTCCATCTGCCTTGTGCTTCTCCATTTGTGTGCTCAGCCCCTGATAGGCCTTTTATCATTCTTGCTGGGCAGGCTGGGTTATCTCAACTTGGTTCTGCAAGTGATATTTCCTCTGTGTGTTTCTTGATGTATTATACTGATAAAATTCTAAGAATAGCCATACTGGGATGGAGTACAGGGTGAGCACACACAGTGGTTCTGCAGGCTGCTCTCCCAGCTTCCAGTCATTGTCAACTCGGAAACATCCAGAGCTAGATTTGATTCCTGCATGGCTATTTATATATAAGCACTACATTTCTCCTCTTAAACTTGTCCATACATCATCTGAAGCAACTTAAACTTTTACTGTCTACAACATCCTTTGGCAAGAACCTCAACAGGTCACCAAGTCACCTGTGGGGGCTACTGACTTCATTTTGTTCTGAGCTGGCTCCTTTCATTAGATGTTCCCAAAATGCCTGTACTGGAAGGGAGAATGAAGAAATCTGATGCTCTCCCACCTGCTCCAGTTGAAAATGATTACACAGATGTCTGATCCTTGCTACCCCATGCCATTTCTTTTGTAGAGTGAAGGCTCCTGGCTTACTGAGTTGGTCTTGATAGAAGCTGTTCCACACCTTTCATCATTGTTCTTGTCCCTCTCTGACCCTTTTCCAGTTTTACATTCTTTTCGAGATGTCCCACTTCTGGCCTAAATTAAAATATAAACCAGGATGCACTTCTCCATTTCACAGTGGTGTCCATGAGGCCATGTCAAAATAAAGGCAGTAGGAGAAGAGAGATTTGCACAGAAAAATAAGGTGGTGTTATCTATCTACTTTGAGTGCCAGCATCTTCTGGTCCTGCACAACTGGGATGCTTTTTTCCTTTTCTTTCTTTTCTTCTTCTCTTTCCTTCCAGTGACTCAGGGAGGGAGAGGAGATGAGGGTAGACAGGAAACAGCAAACCCTTTAGAAAGATTATTGCTGTGTCAGATGTACAGTGCAGGAAACATCTGCTATTGTTCTGGAAGCTGAGGAGGGAGATGCCAAATGGCCTTCTGATGTTAATCATCTCTCAAATGAACTGGCTGTGACATGCTGAAAGGTAATGGGCAAACCCACTGGATAATCATATTTGTATGGTTATGACAAGAACCTCTCACCAACAGGTCATTCAGGACCCTCTTCACATATTTTTACCCACATTAACTCCTTCTCTCTGTGCTGAATCACTAACTTTTGAGTGTTTCAATTTGCTCAGCCATCACAAAATCTGACAAGCTTGTGTGAGAATGAGAAACTTTGTTGTCAAAATGCACATATAAGAACATATTTTCTTTGTTCTTTCCTTTGATATTTGAGTATTTCAAGACAAGAAGACTGGAAAAGATTAACTTGTATAGAATAAGAATACAAATGCTATAGCCATCCAAACCCTGAAACTTTCAGAAGCATTTTTACTCTGTTGGCTTACAAGAAAGAACAAAGTCAGAATTAAACTCAGTGCTAGTGTATTCATAATTTATCTTTGAGAAAATGCAATCAAGGGAAAGACATTTGAAGATGCGACAGCTTATTTGTTGTGATCTCACATCACAAGTCACCCTCTGGTTTCATTCTATCTTTTTTTCATAGCACAGTAGAGTATTAGATCTCACACAGTTTCCCACTTCCCAAGATGTGTCAGACACCTCAGCCAAGCCTACTGTTATACATCTTGGTTACAAAATTTCAGATGATTATGTGAGTCTTGCAAAATCAAATATATCCACAAGAAAGCAAATAGAATGAGTACAGCTGTTTTAAATGTGCCCAATATGTGAATAGAAATGGAAGAACATTCTTTTCACTGCACAGTTTGCAAGAGCAGGACTTCTCCAGCCCTTGTTGTCCCCATCTTCCCCACCCCCAGCAGCTTCATTAGAATCATAGAATCGATTGGGTTGGAAAAGACCTCCGAGATCATCAACTCCAACTCTTGGTCCAACTCCAGTCCATTTACCAGCTCATGGCACTCAGTGCCACGTCCAATCTCAGTTTAAAAACCTCCAGGGATGGTGAATCCACCACCTCTCTGGGCAGGCCATTTCAATGCCTGGTTATTCTCTCTGTAAAGAATTTTTTTCTGATATCCAACTTCGTGCTCTGTTGGCTTTTGTGACACCAGATGTTGCCAAGCTCTGGCAATTTGCCTTTCAGCACTTTCCTCACTGAATTCAGGCAGCAGCACATCCACAGCTGCCAAAGCCCTGAGCAGGACAGCAGGGACAGACCTTTGGCTGCTTTCTGCCTTTTGAGGGATTCACAAAACCCCTCAGATGAACGTGGCCACTCTGTGCTGTTTGCTGAAAGCTCTGTGTTTCCAGGTGCTGAGGCCAACCTGCCCCACACGGGCCCTCTGGAGCGTGTCCAGGGAAGGGCTGGGGAAGGGTCTGGAGCACAAGTGCTCTGAGGAGCTGCTGAGGGAGCTGCGGGTGTTCAACCTGGAAAAGAGGAGCCTCTTTGGGGACCTCATCATGCTCTGCCTCTCCCTGCCAGGAGCTGAGCCAGGGAATGTTGGGCTCCTCTCTCAGGCAACCAGCGACAGGACAGGAGGACACAGCCTCACACTGTGCCAGGGGAGGTTTAGGCCGGACATCAGGAAGAACTTCCTCACAGACAGGGTGTTTAGATATTGGAATGGACTGCCCGGGAGGTGCTGGATTCACCATCCCTGGTGGTGTTTAAGGACAGACTGGACGTGGCACTCAGTCCCATAGTCTGGTTGACGTGGTGCTGTTGGGTCATAGGCTGGACTCGATGACCTCATAGGCCTTTTCCAATCTAATCGATTCTGTGCCACGGAACCCGGGAATGGCTCGTTCTGTGTCCTTCGCACGCCTCCGGCCGCCCTCGGGGACTACAACTCCCATGATGCCCGGCGGCGGCGGCGCTGCGCGCGGCGGGCGCGCGGGGGCTGCCGGGGGCCGTGCCGTGCGCGGGGGCCGGCGCCGATGGCGGCAGGCGCAGGGGGCGGCTGAGGGACCCGCCGGCTCCGCCGCCTCTCCGGGCCCCGTCCCGCCCTCCCCCGCCGCCATGGAGGCGCTGATCCCCGTCATTAACAAGCTGCAGGACGTGTTCAACACGGTGGGCGCCGACATCATCCAGCTGCCGCAGATCGTAGTGGTGGGCACGCAGGTGAGGCGGGCCGGGCCGGGCCGGGCGCGGCGCGTTCACCGCCCTGAGGGCGAGGTCGGGGTGTCCATTCAGCCGCTGCGGCCCCGCGGCTGCCTCTGCCAAGGGCACGGGGGGACGCGGCGGGACAGGGCGGGCGGGACGCCCTCGGTGGCCGCGTCCCCCCCGCAGTCCCTGCCCGGGCTCCGCTGTCTCCGCTCCGTCCGCACCGGCAGCGCCTCTTGCACCGCCCGCCCCGGGCGCTTCTCGGGAGCGGCTTGAGCGGCCCAGGAGCTCGGGAGGGCCGTGCCGAGGCCCGAACCCCTCTCCCCCGTGGTGCCGGGGGCCCCGGGGACTGGCAGCCGCCCCGGTGAGTGAGCGCCATCGCTGCCCGGGCCGGGGCTGCCCTTCCCCGGCTGAGTAAAAGGGATGTGGTAGCGGAACAGCATTTTGCAGGCGTGGATCGTTTTCCTTTGCTCCGACTTGTGTCGTCGGGACCTTTTTGTCTTGGCTGGTGATGGGGCACGAAGGTGAGAGGCGAGAGCAGCCGTGTCGGCTGCAACAGTTTCAACGTGTGTGTGTCAGCCCGTGGTGCTGCGGGGCTCGGAGACGGCTCTGACCCTTTCATATCTCCTCACGTGGGATGCTGTTCTTCAGCAAAACGTTTGGCAGCTGAACGTGCGTGACCAGAACTTCAGCAGTCATAAGGGAATAGGAAATGAACCGTTAAACAGAACTAAAAGCTAATGGATCTCATTTCTGTGGAATTAGCAGTGTCTGTTGAGCGTGCTGTGCTGCCAGACGGGGGAGGAGGCTCAAGGGGGACCTTATCACTCTCTACAACTACCTGAAAGGAGGTTGTAGCCAGGTGGGGATTGGTCTCTTCTCTCAGGCAACCAACAGTAGGACAAGAGGGCACGG
>JAWWEV010000043.1:60656967-60683718 GCA_035583235.1 Hafferia zeledoni | reverse complement strand
GAGGTTTTTAAGGTGAGACTGGATATGGCACTGAGTGCCATGATCTGGTAATCAAAGTGGGGTTGGATTAAGGGTTGAGCTTGATGATCTCAGAGGTCTCTTCCAAACCAACTGATTCTATGATTCCATGATTCTAGACAATAGCTTGCCTTCCAAAGGCTCCTCTGCGATCAGGGGGTTTCATTATATGGTTTAAAACGTGGGTTGTGTGTTTTAAAGCTTGCACATTTGCAGGAGTGTGGAACAGCTCTGCTCAAAGTGTCAAACTGGTTGTGAGGTAACCAGCAGACATTCTCTTTCCAGTACACATCAGTAGGTGCATTGACTTTATATCAACCACGTTATAAAGTAGATCTAAAATACTTGAATTGGGTGGGAGACACTCTGCACTGGTAAGCTGTGTTAGGGACTGGCTGTTTTTGTGGCTGATACAAGCCAATCACTTAATGAAGATATTTAATCCTCATTACATGAAAAATCATACAAGCAAATTTTTTTTTTTAACTTTGTTCCTGTGTTTCAATTTAGATCTGCAACAGAAAGTGCAATGCAGGGGTGTGGCACTTTCTGCATAAAATTAATAAAGTATTTTTTCCATTTTTGTTTTATGAAGTGCAATGAAGTGGCATTTTTAAAAAATACTTTTAAAGAGCATGTTTTTAGTTCCCTTTTCTGAGGTGTCAGTACTTTTCATAATACTGAGAGTTAAGACAGTATTGACATGTTTGACTTCAGTAGTCTTCCCATCAGTATCAGCATCCATTGACTGCTGTATTCAGTATATTTGTAACCCCCCTTGGATTAGTATGAAATTTCTTATCATGCCAAAACCACGACCTTCATAAACTCCAGAAAAATTTATACCAAAATCTCTAGCAAGCTGTATCTTGGTTTGTTTTTTTTAAGTCAGGGCTGTTGGAAGAAGTAAGTCTTTTCTGACATGGTGATTCTGTAGATGGTTATTTTATGTAATTAGTTTTAATTTAAATAAAGTTTTATTAATTTATTCATTTGAACTTAGTTAATTGTAGACCAGATTTCTGGAGATGTCTTGAATATGGCCCTAGAGCTGATATTTTGCTTGTTTTTTTAAATGTCTTGAGGCTGCCTTGTTTCTTGAGATATTTTTGGTTAAGTGCTACATGGCCTTTAAGTTTGTTCACACAGTTGGTTTGTTTGTAGCCTGCTGGCATATGCTGTCTTTACTTTTTCTTCTTTGGATAATATTCACTATAAACTGTTCTGAATTTGCACCTTCATTTTTCTTTGTAGGGAACAAAAGCTGCCAGTTGGAATTTCTGTGACTCTCTGTTAATTGAGTTATGCTTTTTTTCCTTCCAATTTGCCAGTTGCTTTTCTTAAACGACCTTTTTACATATTCAGCAAGAATAAGAAAAATGCTTTTTTAAGTAGTGTTTGCTGCTTGTTTTTCTCACCTGTCTTTTCTCTCTCTTCTCTACCCCTGTATTTTGTGCTTGTGCCTTTCTCCAGTTCTCATTTATTTCTACTTCTGTGCATCAAGTTAATTATTTTTTTTTCTAGAGTATAGAATTAGAAACTGCTTATAAATCCTAATTTAGCTCTGAATATTTTCTGTTTCCCATGTTCCCTTTGCCTCCTCTGTTTTGGGATTCATTTCCTACTGCACTTGTGTTCTGAGCAGTTGAAATGTCTTAATTTTTCCTCTTTTTATATACTTTTTGGTACTAATTATAAAATATTTCTCAGGGAATTCTACACATTCAATTGGCCTCTTGCACTTCTAGTGAATTTCCTGTGACTGCCATACGAGAATTTCTTTTCATTCTCCACATAAATACCATGTCAGTTATTTCTGTATCCTAATACAGGGTCTGTTGAGAGAATTGAGGACTTTGCTGGTGTTAGAACTCAGAGGGCACCTTCAGACTTCCAGTTTTTCTTCACCGTTTCAGGGTTTTCTGCCATTCCCAGATAGGTGTTCTATTTTTTTCCCAATTCAGTATTTCAGTTCTATTTTTAGAACTGTATTACTAAAGTGCCAAACCCCCTTGTCCAGGCTAGGAATATTACATAAACAATATTTGTTCAATAATGCTCTAATTCTCAGTGTTCTAATATGTTTTATACAAATGCTTTGTGATCTGTATTTGTAAGGGAGAGCGAGGGGGTGTTGCAGGGCCCCAGCCCAGCACAGAAAAACTGTAGTGAAAGGAGTTTGGCTGGTTATCACCTTCTGTGTGTGAAGGGCACGTGGGTGCTATCACAAAAATTACATGTCTACACTACAAAAGTGGCCATGAAATTTAAAATAAATTTTAAAGAAAGACCAGGCAACAAAATATCTGCCTAGAGGTATGTCAAAATGAATTGTCTGGGTTTTTTGGGGTTTTTTTGGACATTAATTCTTGGAATCTCTTTTGAGTTTTTAGGAGTCATCAACCGAGTTATATCCAAACTTTACTGTCAACTTTGCATCAAAACTCTTCCAATACTGACATTATGAAAACACAAGCTGGGCTTTGCTTGCACTTGGTAGTGTTAATTGTGGGGAAATTGATGTAATAACTAATGAAATTCACATTGAGATTTTTAAGTGAACTCTCAGATGTACATTTATAGAGTCCTTTTACTCAGTCTTTGGTTAATGCAGTTCTGGGAGTTTAAATGAGCAGGTGGAGTTCACAATATTGGACATGGACTGTTCTCTTGGGTGATTCCCTGTGATTGGCTCACTGATGAACATTGCATTTATTTCTTCTGTACTGTTTGGAACAAGTATCATGTTTGATATTTCAACACTAAACCACTTTTGGTTGCCAAGGAGGAAGGTTTGTTGGTGTAAGAACAGCCTGAGCATTGAATATGTGTGAGTGTGTTCTGTGAAGCTGAGCAGTTGGGGTGGGCATTTGTCTGTTAAGAAGCTGATAGCAGTGAGAAGGTACTGACAGTCCTGGCTCCTGGGATAAGGAGAAGAATCCAGTGGATGCAAAGCATCTGATTTGAGATTGGCTTCTTGTCTTCAGTTTCAGGTACTGTCTGGAGCTTCCTTGGCCTGTCGCTGTCAGTGGAACAGAAATGGGAGCTACTTCAGCTCGTTTGTGGTAGCCTACATTGTGTTGGCAGACGGCCAGTTTTAGGTGAAGGAGACTCAAGCTTGTATTGAGCAATGAGGAAAACCCTGTACCAAGTTCAGCTTGGAAATTTCTTTCTCCTCCCCCTTCTTTCTCTTTTTTTTGTTTGTTTGTTGTTTGTTTTGTTTTTTGGTCCAAGGATCTTCCTTGGGATTTCAAGGAGCTACAAAAAGACTTTTATACCTGTATTTGTAAAAGGGGATGTAACTAAAGCCAAACTTCAGTGCTGCCTGGGAAGAGCTTGTTTTTATGTTTTGCGAACTTGTGGGTTTGTTTTGTTTTGTTTCTGTTTGCTTTGATATCCGACATTTACTGGATCTGGTTTTGGGTGTAACTGTTTTCTTCTTTGTCATCCTTTGCTCCTGTCGAATCATGCCCTGACTGTTCTGGTGTCTGTTTCAGACAGGCACAAAGTGAGGCTGACATTAATTAGCTGCTTACCATTTACCAGACACAATATAAATGTTGCTGATAATATTACACAGTGCAAACATTTAGTGTTGTGATGTTTCTTTTCTATGATGGGCTATTTGTGGCTCTGAACAGCTGTACTTTTTAGGCCCTGAAGGCTTCTGTGGTTGGAAGGGTGGCACTTTCACTCTATCTGTGTGCAGACTTCATATCAATTAAAATAAAATTACAGGTCTAATAACTCTGATCCTACATTTTAGCATTTTAGCTCTACAGATTTTTATTATGAAAGCAATAATAAATGCAATTTAAATGAAGATACTCATTTTATTGCATGCAGTGGGGAGGGCGCACAGAATACAGAGTTGTAGAAGGATGTGAATGAAGTTGTGATTCCATTTTTTTTTGTTTCTTTGTTGTTCTTTCCTTCCTCTCCACAGTTTCTTTCTTTTAGTTTATATAATTTTGTTTTTCTCCATTAGTTTTGATGTTTACTGCCAGGGTCCTGTTCATGTTCTGAGTGGCAATTATCTTTTGTAGAAAACCTGTATTTAATCAAACCAGGTGGATTTTGTATGTTGTCCAGGAGGGACAGTGCAAAAGTAACTGTGTTTTCAGGAAATTGAAGGGCAGGAGTTTTAAAGCAGACAGCCCAGGGAAATGTTTTTCAGAATCTGGAGAGAAAATGGCTGTGGACTTGTTGAAAAATCCCCAGATCTCTGTTGTTTAGAACTTTTTAAATTTGAAGATACAAATTGGCTTTATTTTGCTTCACTTTACAGCAGTTAATGAAAGGAGTGGTATAAGCAATGCTATGAAGGGTGAGTTTATCTGGCTTTGAAATGTAAATCTTCAAATACCACAGTTCCATGATTTAACTTACGAGTCTGCCCTTGTTTCTAATTAGATGAGGGTTTTTTTCTTAAATGAATCATTAGGGAGCTTTGGGAGTTGACATGTTGAGAAAGGATACATCTGCAAATCATTTATTTGTTTGCTGTTTTTTGGCACGTCTTTACAGTTAGACATGGTGTAAATACAGGATGGATTTCTGCAGGATTTTGTCTGAGCTGTGCCCATTCTGGCATTCCTTACGACTTGTACAGAAGCTGTTTTACATGGAGGTGGTTCCTGTGAGTTCAGTTTCCTCCTGACTGATCCAGGAAAGCTTCTTCTCGAGTCAATGGGGAATGGCCTGCAGGGATAACAGTCTTGCAGTCAGACAAGATCTTTCATACAGAAATGTATTTTGCAACAATGAGCAGCACATTATGCTGGTTTTACAGCTTTCTCGAGTTGGGATCAGTCTGTTAACTCTTCTGCATCTTTTACAAGTGTAATTTTGTTTCAAACCACGTATTAAAATAATTCACCAGGCCTCCTTATAGCTTTAACATTCTTTTCTGATAAGTAAATAATTTGTTTAATTTGTTATCTGTTTAGAACCAGCCTAGCTTGGGGTGCTCCCCGTTTGAATAGGAAAATGTTGTTACGTTATCCCTTCCAAGCCAAGCAGTTCTCTTGTGGAACTGCTCTGGAATTGCATGTGTGCTGACCTTTTATTTCAGCATAATTCATGTTTGCAAATAAGGAAAGAAAAAAGTATTGCTGCTCTTTAGTTACAGCATGTTGGACTCTTCCAGGATAGCTACTGCAAATAACTTCTTTTCAAAGCACCTGTCTGGGGAATATTGCAGTGGATGAGGTCCCAACAAAAATGCACCAGCTTTTATTTCCCAATAATAGAATGAGTCTGATAGTTGTTGTGTGACAGCAACTCCAAAATTGCCACCATTCCACCTTGGGTGTCAAAGCAGATGCACTGCTTTCCATAGTAGAATTTTTCAGTAATTATTAGGTCTCACTTAGAAATCTCTCCTACTTCTCAGTTCCTTACTGTCATTCTCAAATGTTTGTGGTTCTGCCACTGAGAATGTCATAGAGAATACTGATACTCTTTATTTTCCTGTGCTGTCCTGCAGTAAATCTGTGTTGTGTTGCAAGGGTTCTTTGCAATTGTTTCCTATTTGATGACATAATTAAAAAGTTATCAGTTTATCCTATCAAAGGCAATGATCAAAGTTTTACACCCCTTTTGATAAATTTTTGTTTTGGAAGGTTCCCAGTAGTTTATTAGACATGTTTCCTTACACAGTTTGTTTTCCACACATGATATATTGTCCGTTGGCTCTACAGAGAGATTTTGAAGTTTAAAGGTAGACAAAGGAAAGCAGAGATTCTTGTGAGATGACTTGAAATTTGTTACAGCCAACACAAGTCTATTATGATTTTAATAGTCCTTGAAATATACAACAGTCAACAATCTGAGCAAATGACTATAAAAAAAAATCTCCTGGTTCTTGTGTGTTAGTGAGACTCCAGGTGAGCGTTGTGTTTATTGCCTTCTTGTTGTACGGACTTTGTAACAATAAGAGCAGGCTTGGCTTGTTGACTTGAGCAAATTGGTGGGATCCAGTGAGTTCCAGAACAGCAAAGCTCAGAGATCTGGGATACTGCTCAGGACAACCTCACTGGAGCACGGGACAGGAGTCCATAAGATAAGCCTGCTTGGGAAAATGAGGTGTGAGAACAGTGTGGAGGAAGTTGTGACTGAGCCTCAACACAGAAGACTCGTGCAGGAGGTGGAAGTGAGGACAAGCTCTCTCAAGCCTATAAAAACCCTGCCTGCATATGTGGGAATGGTATTAAGAGAGCCAGCATGACTGGTAGGGGACATCAAGGGAAATGGGAACTTCCAGCACTGTATCAGCAGTTAAAGAAGCAAAAAGAAGTGAGGGAAATACAGACTGACTGTGACAGGTTATTTAGTGACAGCAAATATGGACAAGACTGAGGTACTTGATCCTTTCTTTGCCCTGGTCTTCACCATCAGGGTCTTCTAGGCCTTTTTACCTATAGATGGGCATCAGAGGGGAGGGTAACCATCAACAGCACAAGAGAATTGGGCCAGGGTTCTCTTTTCAACATGGAGAAAACATCTTTGCATGCTGTTGGGTATAGGGTGCAAGTCTCCTAAAAATAGGAATGCTAATGAGGAAGTGGAAATAGAGTAAGAAAGCCAGTGCAGTAAATGTTTGAGATGAATGTGAATGGCTGCTGATACTCTTCCTTCAAGATTTTCAATACAGTCTCTTCCATTTGGCTTGTCAACAACCCTAAAGTGTTTTTGAAAGTGATACCTCTTGCTGTTAATGAAGCTGGACAATTACAGAGTCATACCCTGCTGTCTGCTGCTTCTGACTTCCTGAAAAATGTGGTCAGTAACACAGCAGGTTGCAACCCACATTTTCTCATAAGAATCAGTGTAATGGATGGGAGCAAATGCTTTTTCATACTGAGTGCACAGGAGTGAAAGATAGAGAGACAAGCAAAGAAGAAATGAAGGACAGGGAGGGAAAAGCAAGCTCATGAGGACTGTTCAAAGTGGAGATCTTGACTTTTTGGAGTACATCACAGTTCTTATAGTTCTTAATTTGTGACAGTGAGGGCAGAATTGTTTCCCAGTGATTCTGTCCTTCATCCTTAATTGCTTTAGATTAGCTGAAGATGATGTTGACAAAGATGAAGATACAGGTGTTAAGGAGGCAATGAGAAAGCTGATAAGCTTTCAACACGCTCTGACACTATATATGATGTAAATAAGATACTTAAGCCCTGTGTGCAGCATCTCTTCTTATCTTAATACTTATGGGGAAAACGGTTTTGCCATTTATGCAGCTCAGGTGCTTGTCTGTGAGACTGATGGTGGTCAACATGGAAAGTGTTAAACACTCAGCAATGGAAGGTTAACACAAAGGTAAAGAAGTGACACAAGATGTTCCTGTATTTGCCTATTTGTTTTCTGAGTGATCTGTATAAAGTTCCTCTAGATATCATAACTAATAGATATTTCAAATTAGGATCAGATATTAAAGTCAAGAGGAAATATTGACTGGTCTGCTACGAAAGGTTAGAGTTTGTTAATGCTTTTGTGGACCCATCATGAAATGAATTTATGGATTTCTGTCCATGCTTAAAATTGTGATGAGTGTTCCAATGAGATGCCAAAACAAGCATGATGCTTCTGCAGACTCATACCTAAAAATTCTGTGGTACCCTTGGTCATCTTTACTAGTCTCTGTCTTCATCTATTGTATGAAGGGCTCACTGAACTGGATTTGTATTTTTAACAGACCCACATTTCTCACTCCCTCCTGCTGGCAGAAGATCAGCTTCATGTTTACTGCTTTCATCCCCATGTTCCCAGACAATTCTTGGTAATGGATGTGCATGGAACCCAGAATAAGGAGCATGGCATTAGATAATTGTATTCCAACAACAAATTGCATTAGTTGGGAATGTAATGCGATTTGAAAGTAAATTTCCTGGTGCATGGAGCACTGTAATGTCTCATTTAGTGTATGACTTCACATTTGCAAAGGATCCCAATCATTCCTTCTCCATGTGGAGATAACTGTGGGAGTGGTGAACTGCACAGTGTTTCAGTTCTGTGGGTGGGTTGGAAGGTGCCCATTTCAGCTTCCTGCATTACTGCTCTTTTGGAATGGCCAGTGAGCAGTAGTGAACAGCAGCTTCTGCCATGGATTTTGGTTTCCTGTCCTGATGAGGTTCTTGATAAGGACCAGCTATTTATCTACTATCTCTTATGTGCTTGGATTGTATGTTCAGGAGAAGCCACTTCCTCTGAGTCTTCTCCAGCCCTTTGAGACCGAGTGATTGTTTTACCCCTGTGTAAGAAATCTTGCTGAAGAGATCACAGAATCACTGAGGTTGGAAGAGACCTCCAAGATCCTCTAGTCCAGCCGTTAGCCCAGCACCACCATAATCCCCTAAACCATATCCCCAAGGGCCACATCCATCTTGAAGTTCAAAATATTTCTAATAAATGAAACCCTGGAGGGTTTGGGGTTTTTTTTCAATGCAGCTGGTGAACCCTTGTCATCTCTCATATTTTTGAGCAGGCATTACATTTGTCTCAAAGAAGTTTGTTAAGAAGTGGTTTGGTTTTTGTCACTGTGAAGTTTGTTTTTTCTCATTTTGTAGTATCAGTAAGTCTTCAAAAGTGTGCCAGAATGGGAGCTCTCTTGGGGAGGCTTCCAGAGCCTTCATGCTTTGGTTAGGCTGTTCTTAAGTTACTTTTTTAGTAAGAGTTCAGTGGCCAGTAAGCTCCTTGCAGGGGAAGTGTTAAAAGCTGGAGAAGGTCAGTTGAAGAAGAAAATTATTAATTGCTTTCTAGGTAAGTCTTTTGAAGGAAAAAAATAAATCCTATAAGGCCATATTTCTGTTTCATCTGACCCTGCTCTTCTCCCTGGTCTTTCTAAACCATTGACCTCAAATGTGGCTGTCAAATGGGAAAAACTGACAAACACATGTAATCAGCATTGGTTTGTTATTTCCCTATTGAAGCAAATGTTATTTTTGAAAAAAATGGGCTTTTTTCTTTTCCATAAGGCATTTACAATAAAGTGATAGAATAAAAGAAGGCTTTCATTTGTTATTCAAATTTTCTAGGGATTTGACCTTGTACTTAAGTATTTATTTTGTGCCTCTGCACACAAGTCCTGTTTCAGTAGGTTATACAGCTCATACATGTCCAAGTCTTGTCTTACTGCACTGGTAGAAATGTCCTTTCTGACAGTGATGTGTTGCTTTATCTCTGATCTATTTTTCATTTCTAGAAAAGTCACCTGCTGTCACTAAATGTGTGAGATTTAAAGATATTCATCTCTGCTTTTGTATCGCTTTATGCCAGGTTATATATTTATTGTCTCAAGTCTGTTATTTCAGATCTGGTAGGCTGAGTAAAAGTTGTGCAGCAATGAATGAATATTTCAGCTGTCAGAAGCATCTGTTGGTTTGTGAGGTGGGGATTTTTTGTTGTGTTTTGTTTGTTTGGTTGTTTTGTTGGTTTTTTTTTTGTTTGTTTAACAAGAGAATTGCTTGGTAGTTGTGTTAATATAGAAACATTTTGTAACTGGTGGCAGTGGATGTCAGAGAGGGTTTTCTCATGTTGACTTCTCAGCTACAGAAAACTGCAAGACTTTAATACAGTTCTGTGAAAAAGACAAAATCAGACTTTCAAAGTGTTATGTTGACACAGCTTGTGTATTGCTTATTGTTGGTTTTAAGTGGTACTGCTCTTGAATCACTTTTTAAATCCATGTGTTCACAGCTGCTTGTTGGACCAATTCTTCATTTTAGACCAAAGTGGTAAAGGAGAACATTTAAAATGTGGACTGTCAAAACCTTCGTCTAATTTCACAGCCTTCAAGTGCTTCACAGCTTTTTACCGTTGTTGTTGTTATATAGCCTAATATTTGCAGTGAATTAAGTTGTGAATACTTAAATACATACACAGAACGTAGGAGGACATGAAACAACGTTTATTTTGTTCTCTAAACATAGAAACAATGTCTGCACTTGTGAGGCTGATACATTTTACAAAAAAACCCCAACAACCAAAACCAAACCTCAAACTGAAAGGAATATAAAACCTTAACAGCTTAATGTGCTCCAGTATAGTTAATATCTGTGTAATGCTGCTGTTGGTATAACGGGGCCAGCCCATGTTAATTCTCACAAATGCTAACAAAGCACTAAACTCCTTACTTTACAGACTGAAATTTTGCTTCAAGATGTTAGAAAATTTCATAGTACAATTTCCTTCTAAGCATTATGAGGAAAGCAAAGGGTATCTGGAGAGTTTAATATTTGCAGTAGTAAAATCTAAATAGGATATTAATTTTTCTGAAACCTATTACATATTAAATTTAGCCTTAAGAAATAAAAATTACATCTATCTATGTGTTTAAGTGTCTCAAGCAGGTTTAGACAGTTACTGGTTTGTAGCAAACTTGTCTCCTTCAGTGCCTGTGCAGTGTTACACTGTGCTGGGTTAGATGCTCCTTCAGGCACTGTATAGCAGAGGACAGAATAGGCCACTGTTTGCAGGTTGGATGAAAGCAAACTAAAGCTCAAATATTACAGCATTTTTACATTTAAGAAACTAATGTAGTTGTTTTCCAATTTTCAGAGCAGTGGAAAGAGTTCTGTGTTGGAAAGCCTTGTGGGAAGGGATCTGCTCCCTCGAGGTACTGGAGTTGTCACCCGGAGGCCCCTCATTCTGCAGCTGGTTCATGTTTCCCCAGAGGATGGTCGGAAAGGAGCTGGAGATGAAAATGGTAAGGGTTATCCAACAGTGTGTTTTGTCTTGTTGGAAAGAAACTTCAGATCTTTCTTGTTCCTTTAACTGAAAAATCAGTTGTTGTAATCTTTAAACTCAAGTGTATTTCTTGAAATTTGCCTGGAAGAAAACACAGCTGTTGTCACATCTGTTTTATCCATTCAGCAAATGTCATGAAATGAAAATCTTCAGGATACTCAAAGTGTCTTTGACATTTTAACCTTTCCTGTTCCTAGGAAATGCTTTTGAGAAAAACAGGCCAAAGAAAGCATTTCAGTTTCTAAGGTAGCTGTCTAGAGTATAGAGAACTTGATTTCTTGTGTTTTTTTACCTTCCTCTTTTGCTGTATAAGTAAAGTATTTCATTGAGATGATGAGTGACTTTATAGGAGGAGATTACAAAGTAGGTAAGTTCTGAATGGAGCAGAAGGGTACAACTCCCTTCTCCTCACAGGACTACCTAAAACTAAACCGTATTACTAAGAGCAGGGAGAAATGGAAACAAAATCGTAATAAATGCAAGCAGGATTTGATGGGCGTGTTCTGTAGCTCACAGGTACCACCTTGCGGGGCTGCTCTGAGACTCCAAGCACATCAATAACAGAACTTCAGTGTTCTGAGACTTGTCTTGTCTTGTCTTCTTGTCTTCTGTAGCGTTTCTACATTATCTTTCAGCAGATCAAGGAAGTGGTCTCAGTTGTCCCTTGGGAGTTTCAATGCCCATTCTATACCAGCTAATGCTCCTGATCTTAGGAAAGAGCAGGAGGGGCATATTGACCTTCTGATTGTAAGATAAGTCTTAGCTTTTTGTTGTAGACAGTAAAAAGAGCACAGGCATTTGTTGGTGTGATGAACTTGGGGCTATAATTATTAATTGTCGACATGTTCGAATTTTTCTGAATTTATTTTTAGTGACGATAAGTCACGATATCAGAAGTTCTTTACAGTATTTGTTTTCCTGTAATATTTACAGCCTTTGGTTTCTGAAGGACAGTTACTAATGCTGTACCATTTAAAAGGTTTAAGCTCCAGTCTTCATTACTGTCACAAGCAGAGAACACAATTAGGGTTCATAACAATTGAGAATTTTTAATGTGCAATCCTTGTGAGAGATTGTAGGACAATTCAGGTTGGAAATTATCTGGGAAGGTCTCTAGTCCAGTCTCTTCCACAAAAAGGGGCCAGCTCTGAATCAGCACCAGGTTGCTTGGATCTTTATCCAATTGAAAACCTCTAAGGGTGGAGAATTCAGTCTCAGGGCAACCTTTAAATGTCGTTTTTACATCACTTGCATTGTGCAGTGTACAGTTTCTGGTACTTTTCAGAATGCTTTGATTATGAGTTGTAGGGTAAAATATTACTTTATTCTGTTCTGCAACTTTACAGGTATAAAAGATGGTTTTGTAATTAGAGTATTCAGAGTCAAGGCAGAGCCTTTCTCTTGTAGGTTGCATTTGATCTGGGGATTTGGATTTTAAATTTAAAATAGGATAATGATATTACTGCATAACAATGTTAGTCTAAATTATTATTTATGAGGCCCATTTAGGGTTCTTTTTGGAAAGGAAATCAATATGCAAGATGTACATGTTACAATCTCATCTTGTTCCTGTGAGAGAGGTGTGGGCTTGTTTGGTAGGAACAAAAAGAGAAATCTTTATGACTTACTAGTTGAGCTTGAAATGCATCTTCTCTCCAAAATTCAAGCAAATCATGGTCTAAATGGTTTTGTCACTGATCTGGTTTAGTGGATGTTCTGATTGTCATGTTAGATCTAAGAAGATGGGATCAAGTAGCTTGGAAAGATAAAAGATGGCAACCTCTTATCCTGGCTCTGCTGCCTGATATTGTAATAAGTCCCTGTGCCATTAGAGGTCATAATTTTCTCTGTTATGAGGTGGGTGTTGAGGTAGAGTTGAATATTCCCCAGAGGGAAATAGTCTTGCAGAAAAGTATTTTGTCCCAAGCAGAGGTTTCTTCTTTACAAATGGAATATTGGACGAGAGAATGTCAGTCCTGTCATGCTACTTTCTGAGTGCTGGTGTTGAACCCTCTGGGTGCACAGACACTTCTGTACAACTGTCTCTTCCCTTTGTGACTTCTGCTTTGTGATCATCCCCTTTATCTGCCCTAATGCTTGCTCTATGTGTCTACTAGTATTACATTTTAACACAGCCATGTTAAAATAGGTGCTGGTCTGTAGTTCTTACAAGCTGACCATCAGTGTTTGCATCTAGAAAGCTTTCCTGGTTTTAACACAGAGCACTTTTGATTGCTGTGCTATTTGTTTAAGTGTGGACAATTGCCTTGTCTTTATGAAGGAAAAAATTGTGTCTCTCCAATGACTTAATTTTGACATGTGAGCTGTCAAAGACCATCAGTTTGTGGCAATTTAGGGATTTTGTTGGGTTTATTTGGAAGGGGTTTTTGTTTTGCTTTTGGATTTTTTAAAATTTATTTTATTTGATTGTTGGGAGCAGATTGGGAAAGATTGTTGAGAACAGTTGCAGCCAGACATTTGGATACCTTTGTTTTTCTAACATGCAGCATTAAAGATCATCCTTGCTTTTCCTCAGAGTCACTGGTGAGCTGTGTGAGACCTTTATACTGTGGTCACTGCAGTAAGTCAAGACAGTCAGGAAATAGCAGAAATAATTTTTCAATTGAACTGAGAGTTCTGTGTTTTCATAACATGATATTTCAGACTGATATATATATATTCTAGAGACGTGTGTGATATGGCATGAAGGAAATGCTCTCATTATGCTTTTGCTGTTCATTGTTAGCCTTTAGTGATTCAGCACATGTGGTGTGTTGGATGTGCTGATACCACAGTGAGGTGTTCTCTGATCAAATTGCAAGAGAAACAGGACTTAATCAGAGAACTGGGCCTGGTCTTGGGAATTAATAAATTGGTCTTGTAGTGAAGACCTGTTCTGGTAGTTTACCCTTATGTTCAGAAATAGAAAAGAATAGGGAACATATCAGTGGACAATCAGTAAATGTTTATAGGTTTGGGGTTTTTTTGTGCTAAGATAGGAAACTGAACACTGATGGAGTTGATATGGAACACAGGAGTAATTAATGCAGATCTGTTGCTGGATAAATCAACAGTGATTTTTCAGCTTTTTGCTCTGTACTTCAAAGAGGGATCTTTTACCCCTCACTCCCGAACAGTGTGAGCTGTTTCTCTCTACTTGGCTTTGCAGAAGCGCAGGAGAAAAAGAGCTTGCAAATCCAGTTGGCATCAGGGATGGAAAAAACGGTACAACACAGCAGGAGGGATTGGAAGATACGAGCTTGTATTTTTCACAAATTGGCTTTTTATTTTTAATTTAGAGGAAGAGAGCCAGGAAAGGATGAGGTGATGGGGCTGGGGGGGATCGAAAGAGAGTTCAGATGGTCAGTTTCTGGATCCAGAAGCTGTGAAGATACGGAAGCTGGAAAGCCAGGAATTTACTATTTGGGAAGTTCTCATTGCTGTGCTGCAAGAAATCTGGTATGGTGGTGACTTTTTATGACCCTGAACAGTTTCTCTGTGCTCCCATTGTGTATTAGTAACATTTCTACTGCTTTAGAAAGGGAGAAGAGATAAATGAATAACAAAAGTTAGTTAGCTTTGTACTGTATTTGAGCTTCTTAAAAAGTATTGTTGTGTAGGATGGACCAAGTTCAATCTGGTGGATGGTAGTCCTGAGAAAAATACTGTAATATGTCTAGTTTTCCTTTGTATTGATTCAGGTTTTCCAGTCTTACACTAAGAGATGAAAAGCCAGAAAAATAAAGACTGTTGCTTTATTTGGGATATGTGTTTTTGTTTGTTTGGGGTTTTTAGTTGTTTTGTTTTGTTTTTTCTTTTTTTGAAAGCCAGGATCTCTTTGTTCTTAACAGCTGCCATCTTAATAATTTCTTAAAGTCTGTAATACTGACTTTATTATGACCAAAATGTCATTTCTGCCCATCTTAATCTACCATTAAATCTTGAATGTCATCAGATGATTAATTCACCTGAAGGTTTTGCCTTAAAAGCTTCCAGAAAGTAACATAGCTGGGGGAAGTCTGATTTACCAGTTAAACTAGTGATAGAAAAATGTCCTACATGTAAACCAGAACATGGAGTTGTTGCATGTGGGCTAATTAAAGTATTTTCTCCTTGCCTTGAGCATTCTTACATTAGAGTAATGCAAATCCTTTGCGTTAAATTAGATCAACTGGGAAATTTTCCCCTAGGTGTTAGCAAGTTAATATGCAATATCTGTGACTTTAATGCATATTTTGAGTATTTATTTGAAGACATTAATAGAGTATACTGAAAACCCCCATGTATTTACACATAGAACTAAGCCTGGTCCCTGTCTGCAAATTCCTACGCCACTAAAACCCAGTGATGTCAGACTAAAGCAGTGTCTGTGAGAGGCTGTAACCTCCTGAGCAGGGACAGGACAGGAGTGCCTGGTCTGTATCTCCCCAGTGTGACAGTGACAGTACATTGCTGTGTATTTTTCTTCCTGGCTTTATGTCTTTCTTTACTGTCTTGCATTTAATTTTTAAGAGGAGATGAGCAATACAATCCTGAAGATACTGTAGTTTCTTCCTATGTGTGCATTTTGCTTTATTTCCTCTGAATGGTAAATAAGCTAAACCTGTATAATAATGAAGGAACCTTTTATTTTCCACTTATTTTGGAGACTGAGATGTAATTTTGGCTATTTACCAACCAAGACAAACAAAAGCTTCCTCCTAATGGTGGTTTCCTCATAGGTCATGTGCCTACAGAACAGTAAGGATAAAAGTTTGAGTTGTAAAAGTTTTTCCTTAATGGATTCAGTCCATCAAAATCAGCATATTTCCAGTGATAATACACACACCTTTGACTTACTCATCTGAGCAAGACATTAAAATACTCTCCAGATGTCCTAAGCTGTCCAAACAGATGAAATGACTGTTTTGCTACTTGCATTTTGTACCAAACAGGCACAAGCAAAAAAAGTCTTCACCAGTTTGTTTTGATTCTTGTGCTTTCATGGTGTTGTGCAGAGATCACATAAAAACAGAGTTGTGAATTCATCAACTGTTAAATAATTTTTTTTGTAATGCAATTTCCATAAATACCTTTAGAAAATTAAAGATTCAGAAGGCTGAGATCTATGTTGTCTCTTCTTAAATCTGTCTCAGAACTGATGTAATTGTTTAATTGAGTCTTAGAAATATTGATGCAAAACCTAAGATTTCTTTCCCGTACAGTAATTTACTTCCAGGGACATTTAAAGTATTTTCTTACTCTTTCTGGTTCTTGCTATGAGTAAATGATGAGAAACATTCCACCAGTGCTAGATTAAGTTCAGCTTTGTGAGGCCTAATGGTGTTGTTTTCTGTGCTCAGATAAAAAAATACTGTGAGCTGTTGGAATTAGGTGAATGGCAGTAATAAGTCACCATCAAGTAAGGCACTTGTACAGAATATCTGATATGCATCGTTTATCTGTGTTAAGATCTTATTTATGTGCATAGTGTTACTATGTTACACGCTCTCATCAATACTAGAATAGCATGTTCATCTGTCTGCATGCATTTGTGATCTTTGTAACAGAATCTGGGACTGAAAGTTAATAAAATGCTATATTAATATGATGTAAAAAATGTTAAATGCCATTCAATGCTGTTTCTCTTTAACTGCAGACCCTGCTACATGGAAAAATCCAAGACACCTTTCTAAAGGTTGCCTTTATCCACTTGCTTTTTCTCTCTACACATAAAGTGCATGCTTATATACACTAATCACGTACATTTCATGCCACATTATTGTTGATTACACTTTTCCTTTCACACTTTGGCTTCTGTGTTGATTGATTATTTTTCTGAGTCTTGTGATCTGGTTGATTTTTAGTTTTCTGAACTTCTTGCATTAGAATGAGATGATTTTTGCTTTTTATGCCGTTACTGCTTCATAGAGTTTCCTGCACTTTTAATTCCCAAATCCTCTAAAAAAATCTTTGTTGATCAATATCTTGAAATTCAACTTAAGTGAAACAAATGTTTTGAAAGATGACTTGGTTGTAGGTAAATTGTATGTTTGCCAAATGGCCAGATTTCTGGTAGACTCTCCTTCCAGAGCAGATTGCTGTGTCAGGGAGCAGAGAGGAAATGACCACAAAATAAAAACTGGAAATGGAACTTACCACTAGCACTTGGAAACCTAATTGGGAAAGTGTGAATATCTCACAGTGTGACTCGAACTGCTGCCTGCACTACCAAGCAGGAATTGACAAAACCTCCTTTGCTGTTTCTGGGACTGCTCTTGCACAGCCCCCAAATAATTCTGGACGTAAGTGATGACTGACAAGAGTGAAGATGTTTGATCCCTGACAGATTTGGGAAGAGACATGTTCTCCTAAGGCTTCTTTGTATGCAGAATTCTTATGTATTTTCTGTTTGCTTGGTTTTGGTCCTACAGGTTTTTCTAACTTTTTCTTTCAGCTGAAATTTGATCTCATTTGCATGGTAAAAGAAAAGAAACTAAAAGGCAGCTACTGCAAATAATTCTTTTGTTTTCTGTTGCAAACTGATATTTACCAAAATAGACCATTTCTGAAAGATTGTGGGGTCGCTGTTGGCTCAGTCACAGTTAGGAAGGTGGACCTTGTGTAAGAGGGACAATTAAACATAGTAATGAGATGCAGGGTTTTAATAGGCAGAATCATAAATGTGTTTGTACTGAGCTATTTAACACCTCACTGTAGAAGGCTAACTAATTTTTCTTTTACTGCTTGAAAAAATAAAATCACATTGTAGCTTTCAACAAACAGGGTCTTGGAAAAATGTGATTGAAACATCTACTTCTTCCTCATGTATCAATTTTTGTTTTCAGAGGTCGATGCTGCAGAATGGGGTAAATTTCTTCATACCAAAAATAAGGTATGTTTACTATGATGATGGAGTAGCAGTGTCATAAATATGTTAACATATATATACTTAATTCTATTATCTCTTCCCCTGACTTTCCCCAAAAGGAAATTATTCTGGCTGTTATACTAGATGTCAGAGTATTGAAGATTTTGTGTTTTGCCTTTTATGAGTAGAAAAACTTTGAAAACATAAAATATCTGTTGTGTAGCTCATTGACTCTGTTATTTATCTCAGTTATTTTTGTGTTAGTTTGTTGATTATTCTATTTTGCACACTGGCAAAATTAGAATGAACATGGCAAAGACAAGGGTATGTGTAATCACAAGTCATTTCAGTCCTCTGAAGAACTGGCAACTTCAGAGATTATTAGAAAGCTTTTAAAAAGAAGGAATGTGCATCAGGGTCGAGGAGCAGAAACTGAGATCACCTAGGACTGAAACAGGAGAGTCAGAACTTAATTCTTTGCTTGAAGAAAGTCACATCTTTTGAATTATTTAAGTGTTTATTACTTTAAACAGTGCTAGGAATTGAAGGAAAGCTCGAGAGGATTGCAGAGGGACCTGTGCAAGGGTAGCTCTTTGCTAACTTATGTTGGATTGGTGGAAGGAGAACAGTTTTGACAAGAGTGGAGAAATGTGAAAATGAAATTCTGCCCTTATTCTTTGTTCTTTTTGAGATGAGAAGGGATTCAGGCTACATATTTAATAACCTCAAGGGGTTGCAATGAGATTCAAAATGGAATTAAATGTTTGCATTGTCTTCAGGTGAACACTAGTTAATAACATGTCTGACACTGATGTGTCATAAGTGCCAACAACTCCCATCTCACAGTATCAGTCAACAGATTAAATACTAAGATTCCAATTTTTTTTTAGCACTGATGATTCCTGTTAGCATCAGCTTAGGGGCTAATAGTAATTCTTGGTTTTTCTCATATTCTCTATACTGAGAGAGGTTTACACTGTCTCTTGTAGAAGAGAGCATTATTTTGCAATTAGGGAAGTGGATGCTGTCTTTGATTTTTAAACATTTTCTTTCTTCATTCTTTCAGATCTATACAGATTTTGATGAAATTCGTCAGGAAATAGAAAATGAAACGGAGAGGATTTCTGGAAATAATAAGGTAAATGTACTGTCCATCTTTGTCTTGCTATAAATTCTCTTGCTGCATAAACCTTGTTTAAACAGATTTGGCAGCTGGAAGTGAAAAGCATTTAACTGTTCTAATGAACAGCCCAGCAATGTTGCTTGCTGTCCTGAGATTTTTTTACTGTGTTCATAAGATAAATGATTTTGGGTAAAAGACAGAGAATTGTTGATTTACTTCAAACTTGTGTAATAGTGCAAAAAATAAACTTGATTAAACTTGCTTTCATTTTCCCACATCTATAGCTTAATATATAACTATAAAATTGAGTATTCTATTCTTGCATATTTGTATAGTCACTCACATATAAAAGCTTTTATGCATTTCATGAGGGAGAAAATGGGGCTGCTGAAGAAAAATTGGTTGACAGATGTGTCTGACTTCTTTTCCTTGCCATGCAGAGGTAAGGTGTATGATGAAAGAAAGTTTTTCTAGTATGAAACTGCAACTCTTGGATTTCTAAATAGTGCATCTAAATAACCCAGTACAGTAATTTTTTTTTATTTTTATTATTGTTAATCTATTCCTAGGGGATCAGCCCTGAACCTATTCACCTTAAGATTTTTTCAGCTAATGTTGTTAATCTGACTCTTGTGGATTTACCTGGAATGACAAAGGTAAGGTCGAGAATCCTTCTCTTCTGATTCCCTGTGAACAGTATTTTTGAACAAGATGTGTGTGTTCATTCTTTGGCATTATTCTGTATTGTCAGATAAACAGCTTTCCTCAGGTTAAGTAGTTTTTTATATACATTTGGCACATCACTATCTTCTGGTATAAGATTTGGGTTTCTGATGATCTTTGCTGATGTGAGAGGTGTAGTTGCTCAAGTTCTTCCTCTTTCTGTATACAGCTCATTTGAGCATTGTGTGGGCTTCATGTTCCTTTTCACAGACGAGGTGGCACACAAGTCTCAGGTGTACCTGCAGGTAGATCAGTATTTGGCAAGTTTGAAAATGTTTCCTACATTGCTTCTCCAGAAGTTGCTATTTGTATTTCTGTAAGAAGTTGTAGATGTAGTGAAGATACACTAGAAGAAACGTGGAGGTCCTGTTTGTTGAGGTTTAATATGGAATAATTTTCTGTGACATGAAGATGACTTCTTGTCCTGCCCATGCACATACCCAGCCCACTCTGCCAGCAGCACAGCTGGTTCTTGGACACCAAGTCTTATGCAAGCATAAATACACAATTTTAACAGTTCTGTGTTGTTTTTTCTCTAGGTGCCCGTTGGTGATCAGCCTAAGGACATTGAGCTTCAAATAAGAGAGCTAATCCTTCAGTTCATCAGCAACCCCAACTCGATTATTCTGGCAGTCACAGCAGCCAACACAGACATGGCCACTTCAGAAGCACTTAAAATAGCACGTGAGGTGGATCCAGATGGTAAGCAGCAAATAAAACTGGATGCTGTAATTTAAGTTATTTTTTTAAATTAGATTCTAAAATAAAACTGAAGTTGTTTGGGCAAAATGTAGTAAGAAAAGCAAATGTCTGATTTTTGTATTCTCTTAAAGAATTCTTTCTGCACTCTCTGCAACTCAGAAAATGCTGGGATGAATTAATATCTGATAGATTTCTGGCTGGTGAACATGTAGTCATAGGAACTTCTTCTGTTTTCACAGCAGCAAGTGGTGTTACAGACTATTGAGGGTTTTCAGAGTTTTAGTAGTTTACAGAAGTGTGTTAGGGCAACTTCATGCTTTATTGTCCAATGTTGTTTATTTTGCTAGAGAAAATATGCCATCCTGCAGCTAATAATTGACTGTCTAGCTGTTAGTCTAGTGATTTTTAGTAAGAGTGGCAGAACTGACTGATGTGATTTAATATAAAAAGAGGATTATAATTTTATATTTACCTAATGACTTTGAAACAGATCTGAAGCTACTGGTTCCCTGCTTGTGGCTTTTGGAAAGTGCTGTTGGTACCACTGACTAACAAATGGCACTGTGTGATTTGAAAGAATAGGGAATAGTACACTAGGAAAATAGACATACAGAAACTAGGCTCAAATTTAGTCTTAATGCTTTACCTTCAGATTTTTCTTCCCATAAAGGGTAACATTTCTTGTTTGTTTTCAAATTCCAAATCTGCTTTGGCTGGTCTGCCACATAACCTTGAGGGGAAAACCCCTTCAGGCAGTCTGCTCAGTCACATTGTCCTGTTCAAAGTAGCAGACCCCTTTTAATTTACCCTTGTACAAATTATCAACTGTGTCTTTTGGATCACTTCCCAGAATTCTGAAACTTAAAGGTCTGAAGTGGCAAATCAGGTGCTGGTTCTCTAGAATGGTATGTAAGGGGAACTTGAAGTATTAAAGTAGGTAGTCTCACATCAAAGTTTCAAGACCCAAGAACCTACTGATTTTACTGAGGTGTTGGTTTATTTTTTTTTAGACTCAAAAAGTGTTACATTCTAAAGAAAAAGTTCTTAGCACCTTTTTAGCAGACCCAAAATCTCAGGAAATACTAAGGTCCCAAACAGATCCTGTGCCTACTGGTTTAGATGTTCAGTATTTACCTATTTAATGAATTAAAATCGCTTTTTTTTCTTTACTTTCCTGTATTACATGTTTACTCTGATCAAAACAAAGCATCCCTGTGAGTGTGTTTTCCTTTTGGCAGGTCGAAGAACGCTTGCTGTTATCACAAAGCTGGATCTCATGGATGCTGGCACTGATGCTATGGATGTGCTCATGGGAAGAGTGATTCCAGTCAAACTTGGCATCATTGGCGTAGTGAATAGGTCTGCCTTGGCGCATTGATACTATTATTAAAACTGTGTAAATATGAAGGAATCCTTTCAGCTTTTTAAACCGTGAATGTAGTTTTAAGAATAAGGTGACAATGCTGAAATAAACTCCTGAATAAGCAAGTGAGGAGCTTGTTGTTCACTTCTCAAAAGCCTTTGTTCTTCCACTCAACCAACTGCTAATTTAGAAAGGAATAGAGACGCTTGTTCTAAAAGAACTGTAGTGTCACCAGTACTTTGCACTATTATTCAGCTTGAGGAAAGCTTCTGCTCAACTGTTCACATTAGCACTGATCTGGTACAGATCCTGTGTGTATTAGTGCTGACTCCATATGGCTACAATACTGTTTGCTGCATTTTTTTGCTTTAGCAAGGTCAAATCTCATGTAGTTCTGATAAAAACATTACTTAGTCTGTGTACAGCTGCTGCCTGACTATGTTGTACAGAAATAAAACCTTTTAAAGTCTAAAGAAGGTTAGTTATGTGTGTAAAGCAAAAAGCAGTTATTAGCTGTCCTGTCCAGAAAAGCAGAAGTGTGAATTAGTTTTACTTTGCATCTATTAACTAGAGTGCAACTCTGCCTTTTTTACTTCAGGAGTCAGTTGGACATTAACAACAAGAAGAGTGTAGCTGATTCCATTCGTGATGAGTATGGTTTCCTTCAAAAGAAGTACCCGTCCCTGGCCAACCGCAATGGAACCAAGTATCTTGCCAGAACACTGAACAGGTATTGCTCTGAGATAGAAACTGATGTGTTAGGAATATGTGCAGAGCTTGCTTTTTACCTTTAGTTTCTCTTTTTGTGCTGTAGAGTGATGCATTGAGGAAAACTCTGATTCCAAACTCTGATTCTCTCAGTGTCTGAATTTACTGTAATTTTTCTGAGTAGATGTTTTCCTTTGGTGATTATTTTTGTCTCTTGTCTGTTTTGATGAATATAATAAAACTGAAACTTTTCCTTTCTGCTAATGAGGGACTTTTCTATTTTTAGACTACTGATGCATCATATCAGGGATTGCTTGCCAGAACTGAAAACCAGAATTAATGTTTTAGCTGCTCAGTACCAGTCTCTACTGAACAGCTATGGGGAACCTGTTGAAGACAAAAGTGCTACTTTATTGCAGCTTATTACCAAATTTGCCACAGAGTATTGTAACACTATTGAAGGAACAGCAAAATACATAGAGACTTCAGAGCTGTAAGTACCAAATGTTTTTCTAGAATATTGACTGATCTGTTAGTCTGACCTGGTGGCTCTAACTGGCTTTCACTGGCAGTAGTACTTCACTGGAGCATAACATACCCAAAAATGTTTGAATTCAAGCCACTATAAAAAATGCTGCAATGAGAGGTTTTTTTCTTGTTTGTTACTTAAGTTATTATTCTTTCAGATGTGGTGGAGCCAGAATCTGCTATATTTTTCATGAGACCTTTGGAAGAACTTTGGAATCTGTTGACCCCCTGGGTGGCCTTAACACAATTGATATTCTGACTGCCATTAGAAATGCTACTGTGAGTGTTCTTCTCTATGTCTAAATGCTGTGGCTGTATATTGAATAGGAATTTCTACAAACTTGTGCTCCTTCAGTCCTGTGAATTAATGATCTCAGCTTAATGAGTTAATGTGAAAAGGCTGAATCCTGATTTTTAGTACTGTAAGTGGAAAAATCACAATATCCAAATATGCAGCCATTATTCTATATGGAATGAGTTCAAAGTGAATGTTTACTTCTCCCTGCTGTTATTTACAGGCTGAAGTAAAGCTTAGGCCAAGCTTTGGCAGCATTATACTGAAGCTGTTGCATATTACAGAAATGGTGGTGGAAGACTGCCTCTGCATTTATTTTGCATTAAGCCTTCTGTTATGAAGACTCAGGCTGAGATGTATGGGCTAGGATGCTATCAGATATCTTGAATCTGTGTCAGGGACACAACTTTGCAATGGTTCAGTGTTTCATGATAGATCTGGTTTCTTGAGAATATGGGAATTGGTATTGCTAAGAATTAACAGAGTAAGTTCACATCTAAATTTTGCAGTATATAGAATGTTCACTCTGTGAAGCTTGACTTTGTGTGTCAGACATGTCAGTCTGCTTTTGTATTGTGTCCTGTTGGGTGTGGACAGACAGGTTTCTGCATGGTCTTGGAGCTTGTGAGGTACTCTGCAGCAGTGATTTGTGTGCATGTTCTTATCCTTCTGTAAATGAAAAATTAAAAAATAGTGGTTAGTAACAGGAAAGAAGCCATGTTTTTATGGGACATATAACATCTCTGTGTTTCTAAAGCTAATTAAAAAAAAAAAAAGAAATTTCAGATAAAAAATGTTTTATCTGTAGCTAAGGATTGGTCTGTATGGTCATAAATGAAATTATCCCAAACACTGTAACTCAGTGACACTGAAACCCACACATCTTGTTGGTGTGGTATCGTATTCCGAGGACTGTCAATTAAATAATGGCAGTTCTTCTCTCCAAAATCAGTAAGAAAATGCCTTTGCCTTTATAATAAATTTCAGTTAAACTTGAATCCACAAATGTCAAGAGAGTTGTTTGTAAGCCTAGGGTGACAGGAGCAAGTAGAAATCTCCAAGATTCTATAAGGATGCTGGTTAATTGTTGTTTAAGACAGAGTTGGTCTCAGAGATAACAACTTTATAGCTTTTATTTTTAATTATTCTTGTAACAGATCTTGAGACCAGTTCTGAGTGTTGGATGCGAGTGCTGTGACCTGATTTAATCTGGGCTTCATCAAATACTACTTAGAAATGCATCTGGTTTTAATACACAGTTCAGCACCTTTTTCCCTCCTTTTGAACCAGGGTCCCCGTCCTGCCTTGTTCGTTCCTGAAGTTTCATTTGAGTTGCTGGTAAAAAGGCAAATCAAACGTTTAGAAGAGCCCAGCCTACGCTGTGTGGAGCTGGTTCATGAAGAAATGCAGAGGATTATCCAGCACTGTAGTAATTACAGCACACAGGTAAAAATGCATGTTTTAGAATTAGGTTTGTGATCATGGGGGCCGGGGGGGGTGTGTCCCTGCTTGCTTCAAAACTTTGGGAAGTTTAATCAGTACATCTTTGGTTTGTTTTTAGGAATTACTGAGGTTTCCTAAATTGCACGATGCCATAGTGGAAGTAGTAACCTGTCTTTTGCGTAGAAGACTTCCTGTCACAAATGAAATGGTAATTTTCCATCTACTGTAATTTTGCTGCTAAGAGTGCATGTTTTCTGGAGTCTTGATGCTTTTGATTGTAGTGTCAGGAATGTAAGTTATTAAAGGAATCTTAATTTATATTTGTTAAATAGGTAGTTATTTAATATCTACGCAGTTTGAAACATCTATATTAGAAAATTGATTCATAAAAGACAAAGGGGTGGGGAGATCCTTCTTCAGCTTATTTTCCCCTATGTTTCAATTTCCCAAGTAGAATTTTACTAAAACTTCAATTTAACATCTCCTAGTCTTTCTGATATAGGTGAATTTCCCTCCCTTGTAGCAGAAGCTGTGCATTTACTGTGGAGTGTGGGATGCAGTGATCAAAATTAAATTATAGTTCTTACTCTGTGTGTTTTGGGGATTTGTAGTGTCCTTTAGCTAGTGAGAACTGAAAATGCAACTTCTGGCTTTGAGTAAATATGTTTTAATATAAAGGTCTGATTTGGGCTCCTGTTGGGGAGGAGACAAAGTGTTTCACTTATTGACTCTTTGTTTGATGTAAAAAGCAAAAATTGTTTGCTCGCTGTCCCCCACAGTGGTTCTCCCACTGGTTCACATGTTGTCTCATGTGGCTTGTGGCCGAAGAGTCACTATAATAGGTCACTTTGTCACTGTACAGCTTGCACTCATTAGATTGCTCAGTTTTGGTTTTAATTGATGGAGAGGAGTTAACTTGGTGAAAGTAACTGATGTAACATCCCAAATGGCTGAAGAACTGAATGTATCGTGATGAATAAATGAATCCTCTTCTTACCTTCTGGATCAAACTTTAATGTCCTTGGGCAGTGAGAATGGTCCTTTGCTATGGACAGTCAGACTCTGCTTCCCAGCACTGTAGGTCATTGCTCTTCACTGGCATTACATTTGCTAACTGAATTTTTGAACTGTCAATGTCATTGCATTGCAGGTCCATAATCTTGTGGCCATTGAGTTAGCTTATATCAATACCAAACATCCAGACTTTGCTGATGCTTGTGGCTTAATGAACAACAACATAGAGGTAAGAAAATGCATTCTCTCAAAAAGTTTTTTGACTCCTTTAAATGAAAGTAAAATTGATAAAATAACAAATGCTTCAATTTCTTTCATTGGAGCACATTTCTACATTTTGAGTTATCAAAATGTGATGTTTTACAAATATGGTGTGTATACTCCTATGATCTTAGATTCGTTAAATTTCTATTGCAAATCACAATCAGGAGCAGTGGTTGATATTTCACTGAAAGAATTCTGCCTGTTTTTCAGTATGGAACATGAGATGGGCACCTAATTGAATATTGGTTATTAAATGAAATTTTTGTAAGAGGAAATTTAAAAATGTAGTTTTGAAATACTGTTTAATGTTGAATTAACTGTATTTTGTCTCTGACATAATGTATCAATAACACTAATGTTCCTGTCATTTGTGAAAGGATAATACAAGTATTGCTTTCTCTGTTCAGATTCTAATTTCTACTTGCTTGGGCATTGTTCTTGAATCTCTGTTACCATCCTTCAGTCTCCCTGTGCTGATTTAAGGGTAAACTGGCAGGAGAGATGAACCCAACACAAAAGAGATTGTAAGAGTTACAATTTAATAAAAATATTACAATAAATACAATGACACAAAGAGAAATTTGTTTTAACCCACAAACCCCACAAGTATAACCCAGCCCCCTGGGGCACAAACAGGGGATGGTGTTCGTTAGCCCCTGCACTGAGCCCCACGTGGTTCCCCTGAGTCCAAAGTAAAAAGAAGGGAAAGAAAAACCTGTTGATGCAGATGATGGTTGCAGTCTGATCAAGAGTAGTGGTTGCAGTCCTGTTGAGGTTCTGGTACTCCTCTGGATCTGATGAATGGTACCCGAAGTCCCCAGACCCCAAGATTATAAACCGTCTGGTTCAGGTAGGAACACCCAGTACCTGCCCCAGGGTGGGAATGTCCACAATGGGTGATCTGACTCTGTGAGTCATGGGGTATTTTTGGAATCATTGATGGCCCATTAGCATACACGCCCCCTCAGGCT
>JAWWEV010000043.1:60623350-60656867 GCA_035583235.1 Hafferia zeledoni | reverse complement strand
CCCTGCACTGAGCCCCACGTGGTTCCCCTGAGTCCAAAGTAAAAAGAAGGGAAAGAAAAACCTGTTGATGCAGATGACGGTTGCAGTCTGATCAAGAGTAGTGGTTGCAGTCCTGTCGAGGGTCTGGTCCTCCTCTGGATCCAACAAATGGTACCAGAAGTCCCCAGACTCCAAGATTATAAACTGTCTGGTTCAGGTGGGAACACCCAGTACCTGCCCCAGGATGGGAACTTCCACAAGGGGTGATCTGACTCTGTGAGTCATGGGGTATTTTTGGAATCATTGATGGCCCATTAGCATACACGCCCCCTCAGGCTGGAGGGGAGTTATCACAGCTCTTATCTCACAGGCTTCTTTAACACCCAGCTCACACTGAGGAGTTGGGTGTGCCCTGGGCAGCTGCTGCAAATGGTCCATCGTTAACAGTTCATGAGAAATGATGTAGAGGGTTTAGAATACACAGCTTTGGTCACACCCACACAGTGATAAAGTGGTCCCGGCTTGCTGAACTAGGACACTCCCTAAGACATTCTCCCCATCAGCCTTCTATCAGTAGTTTTTTTGTTTTTCAAGCCTGGCTTTGATTGATAGTACTTGTTGCTGTCATCGTTCTATAGCAGCAGTTCTACAACCGCTCTGCTAGACTGATTCTCGCAGTCTGGTTTTGTTGTAATATTTCATCCACCTGGCTCAAAGCTTCCTAATACTCTTGTGTTTATCCAACACATTGTTTTCATATCACAGAATCATAGAATGGTTTGGGTTGGAAGGGACCTTAAAGATTATCGAGTTCCAAGCCCCCTGCCATGGGTAGGTAGGGCCACCTTTCCCTAGACCAGGTTGTTCAGAGTCCTGTCCAACCTGGCCTTGAACACTGCCAGGGATGGGGCATCCACAGCTTCTCTGGGCAACCTGTGCCAGGGCCTCACCATCCTTACAGTAAAGGATTTCTTCCTAATATGCAATTTAAATTTACTCTCTTTTAGTTGAAGCCATTTCTCCTTGTCCGGTCACTTCATGCTCTTGTAGTGTTCTTTTATTAGATGTTTGTTACAATTTTTACTCTTTTATTTTTAATCTTCTACTTTTTACTCTACATAAATTTTTTATTGACTGGGTATGCAATTGAATTTGCCTTGGTAGACTGCTCTTTAATCTAGTTCTAAAACAACATGTATGGAAACTGCTGTGAGTACAAAAATTAAGACTTTGTGAAGTTGAATTATGGTATTATCGTGTGTTACTTAAACTAGTTCTTTCCTAATGTTTTTCTGAACAGGACATGGGAATTTTTGAAGAACTAAACCATGTAAAACATCCTAACTTTATTTACTGGATAATCAATTCCTAATTTCAAGAAAAATAAGATCTTTCTTTGTCCTGATTGCTTCAAGTCCTGTTTTGCAATGAAGCAAATTTTGTCTCCTCCTTTCTTTTGGGCTAATCATGTGCTGGCCACAGAATCACATCCTTTAGATTACTTTGAATGGATATCTGTGCTAAGCCAGTTGTGGAACTTTGAGGAGTTTTTTAAAGGCTCAGGTTTTGATTATGGAGTGTGTTGCGAAACTTTTTGCAAAACTTCTTATAATGAGAATTTAGTTTTGACCAAATAGTTTTATCCAAATAATCAAGGGTTTCATAGGACCGTAGTATTAATGCATGACACTGGATGAGATGAAATTACTGGTGTTTGTCTCTAAAATGTAAGTCTGTAAAATATGAATCTTGCCTATGTGTTGATACAGAGTAATACATAACTGAGGTCTTGCTGGATTGTTTTTAAAGGAACAAAGGCGTAACAGGTTAGCCCGGGAATTGCCTTCTGCTGTGCCACGAGACAAGGTAAGTAAATGTTGGATTTTATTTATTTATTGGTTTTAAGTTTAATGCATTCTCCTTGATCCAATCTAAGTATTGGTAACTTTGATCTGCTACCCTAGTAACAGTCTTGGGGGAGCTTCCAAGTATTGACCTTTTTCCTTCCATTTCATAAGACAGAAGTGGAATCTCATTTTCTTATAAAGATGCAATTTTGGGGAGGTTTTAAATCTGATATTTTGAAGACTTGTCTATAAATTTAGTATTACACTTACTGCTTGAATGTCATTTGAGGTAAGGTGTAAAATGCCTGCAGATGTTAAAGATGGAGTCAGAACTTGCATGCTTAAATTTATCGCTGAGACACACAGATTTCTAAAGATTAACAAATGATTTAAAGTATCCAGTGTGCCAACACAGAAACTTTGTGGTTGGCCTTTGATTTTTTGTCACTCTTAAAACTGCAATTTATTGCAGTCTTGCTTTCTTTGGGAGAAGATGATAGAGGTGACATTTTCAGTTGATCATCATAATCCAGCCAGGTATTCTGTCTCTGGGGATTGCTTAATTTTGCCACGTTTTGGGATTAGTGCAATGACAAGTACGTACATGGGTGGAAGAACAAACAAGTGTCGTGGAAAATGTTTCCTGTAGAAAAGAATGGTCTGACAATAAGCTGAAATTTTAGAGTTATTTAACATTATGTGAAGTATTTAGAATTCAAAGATACAGAGTATAGTTTAAGCTCCTCACAAGGTTGTAACAGGAGTTTCTGCAGCTGATAGAAATAGGTTCATTAAGTTTGTTACTGTTGAAAGTGAGATGAAGTCCCAGAATGGATCTAATACTTTAATCAGTATAGGACAACTGATGGATGAATTGGGCATTCAGGGTAGCTAACTTGCTTTCAGTACTCTTTGATCTTTCTTTTTATTGACTTCATCTTTATATCATCAGTGTAGGAGCTGAAATGAAATTGAAGGTCAGATAATCCAAAAGTTTCTTAACTGTCTTGAAGATGTCTTTTTTTTATTATTTTTTTCTGCTTATATTACAGTTATTCTTGCAAATTCAGAGTATTTCTTTTCTGGATTTTGAAGGATGCTAGTAGGTAAAAGTGTATGAAATTTGCTAGGTAGATTTGGTGGTCTTCAGTTGAATTTTTTTTTCCCCCTCCCTGCATTTTTTACCTTCCTTAGTCTACTAAGGCTCCAGGTGCATTGCCACCTGCTTCCCAGGAGACTGTTACTGCTGCTTCTGCTGAGGCTGATGGCAAGGTCTGTCTTGATTTCTCCTCTAAGCACTGCATGCACGTTCCTGTTGTGGTGCCCCCAGACAGTAAGGAAAGCAGTCTGGATTTAGTGCTTTGTCACTGACAGTTACCCTGCCCACTGTGGGCCACTTGGCACTGCTGATTTCAGTTCGTGCATGTAAAGATGTGCCATTAGGTGGCAAAGTCACTGCTTTCTGTTTGAACTCTTGGTTGCAATATGTTGTGGTGCAAATATGCAGCATCATTTGCCTCAAACTGTCAACAGATTGTTTGATGCAACAGTATTGTAATCAAAAGTGTTCAGCATGTTTGTTAAACTGCATGTTTTTAATGTGTTGACAGTTAAAGAAGGAGGACAGAAGATAAGCTAAAATGTGAGTTTCCTGCTTCCTGCAGGGAATCCTACAGGCTTTGTTCAAACTGAACCTCCTTTGTGTTGTTTTGCATAATTGTTGAATCCGTGGTTTACTTATATTTGTGAAATGTGTTCTGCAGTGTTTTTTTACACTTTAGGTGTGATGTCTCTTGTGTTAAAATAACAGCTCATTATTACTGTAAAGGCTTCTTTGCTAATTGCTTTTGCTGTGAGTCAGAAAAGATGGGTCACAAATGTGTGTATTAGGAGTACCAAGAGGAGTGACTTTCTGCTTCATTGCATATGCACATTCAGCCTTTAATGCAAAGCTGCCATTTCTGTCTTGGACAAAGTGGTTAAAGTCAAAATTTGGTCAATAGTAGAGTTCTAACTCTTATTTTCATCAATGTTTTAGAGGTTCTGATACGCTGCAAACATCAAAAAGAAATCAAGAGCTACTGTGAGGATTCTGTTGTCACTTAAGAAATTGCAGATTTATTTTGCATTTCCCATAAAACTTGTCCTGTATTAGCTGGTACATTCCACACTTTCTCTTCTGTAGCGTTGTTTCTGAAACTACTTTGGAGATAGACCAGGCTCCACAGTAAAATGGAATGAGAGTGGCATAGGGATTTTTGTCATTTTGAGTTGTCTTGCAGTCAGAAATAATGCAATGGAGCTTTCCTTATCAGTAGTTCTCTCTCATTAACAGAGTTTGATTTGAGTTCTTACAGTGTATTCTACAATGCCTCTGAAAAGCTGTGCAATTTAAATATAATTTCTGATGTGCACAGTTTAGCTGGGCTTCCTCCTAGCATGCTCCTGTTGGTAATCTATTTGCTATTCTTTGTTTCTCACCTCTTCTTTTTTTAAGATCAGGCTGTAGTTTTTAATTATAAACACAATAGGCAAATGTAGAGTTTTTTCCTTTTATATCTGAAGCAAGGCAAAAATAGTAGTTCAGAGCCTTGAACGACCTTGCATGTTTTTCAGACAGCAATAGATTTAAGCACAGTAGTAAATAGAACAGGTATTAGGCTTGTGGAAAGGTACAAAATAAAAATTGCCCCTGTTCCATATCAAAATAAACTGTTGGGTTTTTTCATACTAATTAACATATGGTGGATACCATCCACTGATATTTATTATGCCCAGTGATTCCTAATATTTAAGAAATATCTCCTTTTCTCAGGAGATCAGCGAGTCATTCTTTGTCTGCAACTTCCCAGAAACTCTGATCTTCACTTCCAGAGGATGGAGATTTTTGTTTTGTTTTTGGTACAAAAAAACCCCTTCTGTAAATTGAGGTCTGGCAGCACAAATGTGTTCGTAGTTGTGTTACTTGGAAAGAAAAATGCATTTTTTTTTAGCTGTTATTGTAAGAAACTTTGTATTTAAATAAGATACCAAGTTTGTATTTAAATAAGATACCAAAGAATTTAAATTCAAGTACTGTAAAAGCTGTGGTGATCTTCAAAACATACTTTCAGGATGATCCTGATAGTATAGATTGTATTGCTCCAAGGATGTATGGTCAAAGTAGTAAAAGCCTAATTATTTAGGAAAACCACTCCATATTTCATAAATGATTTGTAGATTTTCATGCCGTTATTTGAAAGAATACGAGTTTTGGAAGCTTCCATTTTAGTGGGTAGCAAAGGGAGAACAAAAGTGGGGAATGTGAAGAACAGAATGGAGGGAATATACACATGAAAATCTCATTTTTAGTCAGTCTTACCTGTAGTGTTTTGATCAGACACTGCTTTACAGAGCCCAAGTTCTAATTTTCCAACTTTTTTTCAATGTGCTGTTTGTGCAGGCTGCTCCTGCAGCAGGAGACACGTCTCAGGAGTCTGGGACAGGCAGCTGGAGAGGAATGCTGAAACCCTCAAAAGCAGAAGAGGTATCAGCCGAGGAAAAATCCAAGTCAGCTGCAGCCCTACCTGCTAGTCCTCAGAAAGGACATGCTGTAAACCTATTAGATGTGGTGAGTCATGAAAGACAAATACCTCTTCTTTGTTGTTCAGGTTCAGGAAAGAAAACATCTGAATTCCAAATCTTGTCACTTTGCTACTAATATGTCATATCTTTGTAAAATATTCCCATTTTAGCAACAGGGATCTCTAGCCAGTCTCTTCTGCTTTCCTCCTTGCTCAGTCCTTCATCTCCCCCTGCCCATCCCAGTTTCAGCCTACAAGTGGGATAACTGGCTTCCTTTCACAAATTCCTATGCAAGTGAACTCCTTGTTTGGATCATTCTTCTCCACAAACAAATCTCAGCTCATCTAAACTCAAATTTCCTGCTTTTTCTTCCTCAAGTTCAATTTTTGTATTGGAGAAAAAGAATCATTGAAGATAAAAGCCACTTAAATTAGAAGTAGATGGAGATACCTGTGTTTGGATCTTCGTTCCTTTAGTGAGCTGTAAAAAAATGTAGTAGTGCTGCTGTCTGACCTTTGTTTCACAGATCTGGATTTTGATGTGTCTCTAATTTTATTTCAAGGAATTAGAGGTTTGTTGCAAGACAGGTTATGTCTACCACACTATCAGACTAAAAGAGCAATAGTTTATTTTAGATTCCACAGTTTGAGTTTTATTTACATAATGCAAATGAGCAGAATTGGTAAACTGAGGCTTTTGTTTTTTTACATAGCCTGTACCTGTTGCGCGCAAACTTTCTGCCCGTGAGCAACGAGATTGTGAAGTGATTGAGCGACTTATTAAATCTTACTTCCTTATTGTCAGGAAGAACATTCAGGACAGGTAAAACAGAACTCCATAGAAATATTATACATATATAATCTTGTTATTTTTATCATGTTCTTATATTTGTAAGAAGAGAGAAAATAAATAATAGTTTTTACAAGGGACACCAGCAGTAAAGCTTGACCCTTCACAGAATTAAGAAGTTTGAAGAAGCATTTGTTTTCTCTAATGGTTTCAGCTCTGTATAATGTTAAGTAAAATGCTTGATTATTTAGGAGTTGCCAGCTTTTCTGGAAGATGCTTCAATTCAGATGGATGATTTGCAGCAAATTACTTGAATAAACTCTAGATGCTGTCTAGTCTTGATAGTACTTAGCTTTGCCATCCTGTTATTTCAGGTGGGAAGGTCACATAGGAACTACTGTGGCTGAGCTTTCCAGTACTTAGCTGTAAGAATGGAAATAGCATAAAGAGTTTGTTTTTGCTGTGTGCAATACAGCAGAAAAGTTTTGCTTAAAAATTGTCATACATTTTTTTTAACGCAGTATGATACAAAAATTTGCCTTACTTATATCTTTGTGGAAAGACCTAGCTTTATATGTATTTATATTTTTATGTATATGGGGAATCTGGGGGGAAATAGAGGAATATGGAAACCAGAGTTTAGAGCAGATTTCTGAGGTCATAGAGGTTTTAGTCTATCCAATAAACTCAATATAATTTTTAGTATTTCATGACAGGGAAGTGTTTTGTTTATCTTAACTGTTCTGCAGTGTTAGTACTACGTTAGTACATTCTTCAACCTGGAGCAGACCTGTTTGGATTAATTATTTTAAAGATTGTTTCTGTATGTGCTTGCAGTGTGCCAAAGGCAGTGATGCATTTTCTAGTGAACCACGTGAAGGACACTCTTCAGAGTGAGCTGGTAGGCCAGCTGTATAAATCCTTGTTGTTGGATGACCTTCTGACGGAATCAGAGGACATGGCACAACGCAGAAAAGAGGCAGCTGACATGCTAAAGGTGAGAAAAAGACCAGGACTTCATGGCAGTATTAATCATATAAATGTGAGATTTTTTTGAAGACTTTTGCCTTCCTTTTTGCTTTGCTGCTATTTTAAGAGTGTATCACTTCTCTCTGCTAGAGGAATTATAAAATGAGTATGTGACCAGAAAGTGTTATGTAGATTAAGTACTTGGGAAGAAGTGACGACAAACTATATTTTGGGCATGAAGCAAATCTAATCTTGTGTTATTTTCACTTACACATTTAGTTTTAATAATGTGCTTTATTTAATTTTGTAGTGTTCAGGAGTGCTTTTTTGGGGGATTAAGCTTACAGTGTTGAAGTGCTGTTCATGTGTATGACTCAGCTCAGTGGCTGGTGTCTCTAGGCAGTGCCCCATCCTATGAACTATGGGAATGTTTGCACTCACCTGTGATGACCTTGTGTGCATCTGTGTGACAGTCTTTGGGACATGTCTGTGTTAGTGACCTCCTCTTCATTGTTAGTTACGGGGTGTGTCAGTGTCCACCATCAGCTGCCCAGAAATCTGCTGCTTTGCATTCAGCTGCACAGAAAAGGATCCCTCTGCCAATTCAGCTCACTGAAGAAGTACCAAGAGGTGCTTCTCTTTCATATTGCAGTGTGGTCGGACAGTGCCTATTGGAGACAGGATACCCTGAGATACTGCTTGTCCAAGACCACGTGCACAAACTCATAGCTCAGATTTCTCCAAATTTGAGTAATACTGTAAATAATGTCAGTATAAGTTGGTATTATGAGGTTTTAAATTTGCAGTTTAGCAGGCTACACTGCAATGAATGCTACAGAACATTAAAAGTGATAAAAAGTAGGTGCAGATTCTCTTTTATTTTGAAGAGGGTTTAAAACTTTAAAATTGTGTGTGGTGAAAAAGTCTGCCCTTCTTGAGAATTTAATGTGTTGCCACTCACTTCACAATGAAACTGATGAGCTTAAAATTAGATTTTTAACTTTATACTTCCTAGATTGCTGCTGTTACCTCCCTGAGAAATCTCTACAGAAAAACTAACTAGCTCTGGCTTTTGTGTGTTTGTGTGTGCAGGCCCTGCAGCGAGCGAGCCAGATCATTGCAGAGATTCGTGAGACACACCTGTGGTGAAGACTGTATCAGCCGCACTATTTATATGCATTGGAGGTTACCGTGGCTTGAAAATTGCTAGGCATGGTATACGGAGTAGAATTTTTATTTATGAACTCTTCTTATCTGTGTACTGCAACTGTGTAAATCTGCTCATGTAAAGACAGTTGGTTTGAGTTGCAAACAGGAAAACATGCTGTATTTTGCAAAAGAAGTCGTATTTAATCCATATAATAAATGGCTCTAAATGTTTCCTTTCCAGCTTTCTGGTGCAAATTAAAGCAGACCAAGTCTTCTGTCTCAGTGACAGTCTCATTTGAACTTGGGGAAAAAACGTTCAAGTTCCAGTGCCTGACTTGCTGAACAGGCTGCCTGTGGTTAAGATGGCCGGTGTAGTCTCGTGGCATAGTTTTAAGCTGCTTTTACAATAGAAGTTTAAATACTGTGAAGAGAAGAAAGCACCGAGTATTTTCTTTCATGAATATATTGCATGCACTGTGACAGATGGAGGTATCAATTTATAGCACAGTAGAGATGTCGACTGTATTACTGTGTATGTGTGTCCACATTTCTTTTTCCCCAAAATGTTTAAACTGCAGACGAAACTCTGAACTTGATTTAATGGAGTATCATGTAGGAAGAATTAGCCTGGAGCTTGCGAACAATAGCAGCCTGCCAAAAAGTGGGTGCAAAGGTATTCATGTGCACTGGAGCTTGTGTTATGAATGTTGGGGATTCTAATCAGGTACAAGGACATCTTCCCCTTCCTCCCCCCTGGGACCAAGCCCCTGGACCATCCAAGAGTAAATTTGTTCTGGCAGAACTGAAAAATAAAAATGGATTTCAAAACTGTAATGGGATAAAAAGTGTTTATTTCAAAACCAGATTAAGTTGGCCAGGGAGAAGGGGATCCCCACAATTTGTTTGAATTTTGGAATGTATGACAGTATGAAAGAAAGTCTGTGGAACTGGACTATTTATACCAGAGATTAGAGTTGCTTTTGAGGAAATTTTATTGTGTGCTGTAAGTAGCTTTTTTATTTTCCTTTTTTTTTTTTGGAGGACAATCATAAAATTAGGAAATTTTAGGTTGGAAATCAAGTTGATTTTTTTTTTTCTTCTCACTACAATTCATACAGATAACTATTGATAACACTAGCCTTTAAAAAGTAAACATTTTAATTTTTATGAATAAAATTTATTTAAACTCCAGCCAGCACACTTGCATGTATTTTCAAGCAGATTCACTCCTTTTGTATAAAGTGAAAATGTTTACTATAGTGCTGCTGACATTTTATCTATAACACAGCTGCATGAAAAATAGGACACTGCCCTTAACCCCCATGGCTTTCTTTTATGGTATTGGGCCAGTGTAATGTTTTTATTAGCTTATGCAGTTACTTCCCCCTTTAATCAGTTAGCAGAAATGGAATTCCTTTTGTAAGCTGCTTAAGATAGAAAATTTAAAAATTCAGTTTACAAGAAGTTCTGTTTAAAAATGCATTTTTGTCATGGTAATCTTCAGTTTGGCATCAATGTGAGCACAAGGAGTAACGTCTGACAGGTGCCAGTTTGGATACTTCATGTATGATCTGAGCTGAGCTAATTCATGCAGAACACAGAAACACATAATGTATTTTTAAACAGCCTAAAAAGTCATGGTATATGTATTACATGTAATGAATATAAAGGAAGTAATTTTAACTTCTTGCATTGTGTCCAGGGATGGTACTTCTCAGATTTAAGAAATGTGACCGAAGTACTTTTGTAATCAACTTTGTTGATCAGAACAAGTTTTTAATAGTTTTGTCAAAGACATAACATTTCTGTTTGGAATTCACCTGACACCTCTTTTACTTTTGGCATATAAGCAGCATGTTTTCAACAAGGTAGTGCCGTCCATAAGTGAACTGCTACCTAAGCTTTAACCCCCAAAGTTCAGTCAACAGTCTCGTGAAGAAATAATCTGACTTGTAACGTTTTGAAGTGCTGCATAAAGCAAATGAATTTCATTTATTTAAGAAATTCTTGCAAGTGATGCCTGGCTCTGTAATGTTGTGAAATTTCCATGGTGTTAATTTGATTTCTGAAATGTTACGATTTTTTTTGTTTAAGTTTCACAACAAGTTTCAATTTGGTAATGTTTTGAGTGCCAAAAAATGAACTTGATTTGTAATACTTAATGCAAGTCTTTGAAAGTCCATGCTGTAACAATCCTGTTATTTAATAAACAGACAATACACAAAATGAATTATCCCAGAAATAGTTTTGAACTGTAGTTCAAGTGAGAGGATTTAGTTAATAGTGTAACTTTGTACAGCCTATGTATGTTTCCTCTTGCTCTCGTTCAGTTCTACATTCTTAGTTCTTGTATGGTTGCATAACTAATAGTGTAGACAGGCTGCTTGTGGCTGTTGATAGGTTTGAAACAAACTGTTTTCTGGAATTGAACTAAAATACTTAAAATGCCACTCAGTGCCAGCATTAAAAGAAATAATGGGTAAACTATGGAAAAAAGCCTAATGAGGTCAGCAACTGAAAAATTCCCAATTAAACTGATTGTTTGCAACTGCCTTCTAGCCACCTTAATTAATTTAAGGTTGAAATAATTTGGTCATTAATGCACAAATTTTAGCTAACTTAAAAAAACCTTGCTCTCCAGTGGGGAGAGAATCTTGGAGGGGAAAAGCCACTGTAGCCAAGTTCAGATTAGTAAATGTCTGACATTTCTACCTCAGCTATGTGTGGTACTGCTGTAACTAAAACACAGTATCCTGATGTGAACAGTTTGTCAGTATTTAGTAGTCAGGTTCAAATTTCACTTAGTGGAATAGATAGGCAAGGGGGGTTTCTGTATGCTTCAAACTTTATTCTGAAATAAATAGACCAGACCTTGCATAAAATCTGCCTTAATGCTTTGTGGGGGACTGGCTTTGACAGATGCCAGATTGCACATGGCAAACTCGGGTACCTGCTTTATGGACTTAGAGCAGGGCAAACAACTTGCCAGTCTGTTGTGCCCCTGCACTGTTGATAACTTGAATGGAATTATCTTGAGTAGAATTTTTTTCCTGCAGTTTCATCCTTCAGCTGTGAAGGCAATGGGTAGCTGGTATTTGGTGTAGTTATTGAAGATCTCCATTGGGTTGGCTTTTTGTTGCAAGTGAAACTCTGAGCTTTGTGGTGAGAGCCAGATGATTCTTTGAATATGGTTTTGTACTTGGTGACACTGTTTAAACTACTGAAGGTGCTTTTCATGCTCCGATAGCTCCCTTTGAGTTCCCCCCTGCATGCCCTTTTACCCTCTACCACTTCATTGCTAGCTGTCACAGTAAGGTTAAATTCAAGTCCTCATGGTTTTACTGTAGAAATGTTTTTTGGTGATTTTTTTTTGTTTTTGTTTTTATGTATCTGTCCCAAGTAATTCCTTTTCTTTTTTGCACTTTCAAGTCACACATTTGTAGCCATGTTAAATGCTTTAACATTAGTTACTACTTCTTCACATCTGAACAAACTCTGTTTCTGATTACTTGAGTGTACCTGTTCTGGGGTTTAGGATAAATAAAACCAGGCTTAGAAAGAATATGTGATTTTCCTGGTCATCCTTGATCTTGGCCCAAGTCTTCAAATGCTCAGTTGCAATAACCTTGTAAAGTCAGGGTAAGTAGTGGTTGTAACCAGCCATTTCTTGGGAAAGAGTCAAGGAAGGCTTTGGATTGCTGTAAATTGGTCAAAAGGAAGACCAGAGACTAAATTTGTCAAGAATTTTTGAGTCTTATTTAAAACCCAGTATGCAAAGAACTTAATTCCCTTTTTTAATTTTGTATTTGTAAAAATAAATAAAATCTTTGTAATAGATTAGTAAAAGTGGCTATTTGTGTGCAGCTGCACCATTGAGTAATTAGGAGAAAAGGGAAGAGATCAGAGATGAAACATTACTTAGTCCTGTAAGTTTATTTCCTGCAACCAGAAACTGTCAAATCTGCTCTCATTTTTCTCTGGTGGCAAATGTGGGGGTGTACTGGTGCATTTTGTTCCCAGCTGCATCTTTCTTATTTGCTCTAATGCTTCTCTCATTTAAGGAACAAGACAGGTATATTAGGGGGATTAACTAACTTTATCTTCACCTTTTTCCTCCATATGTTTTTTCTTAAGGCAAAGGTAACAAGCAACAGAAACTGGTCTTCAGAGCTGAGGTGATGTAGCGAGTGCTTTTTTAAGGTAGAAGTGACTCAAGTACTTTTTCTTCATGTATCAGAGATTAAGATAGAGATGTCTCATTATCAGGCAGGTAAGGGGGATCTGGAAACTAAAAGTAATACGAAAAACTTCATGGGCTGAGCTACTGAAAGTACTGCCCTTTTTCAGTTTGATAGTCTGAAGACACTGTAAACTATAAAAGCAGCAAGTCCCTATAATTTATAACTGTTGCCATCTTGAGTGACAGTGGAAATGAAACCAACATCAAGCTGATCAGGTAAAAGGAAACATAAACAAAAAAACCCCACCTAAAAAAACCAACAAATTCCCCACCCAACTATAGAATAGCTGGATTCCTGAGACTTGTAATTTCTTAGAATTCCCCATTCTTATCATAGTCCAGGTGGTTTTAAACCAGCTGAACTACACTCACTTATTCTGACAACAGAAGAGATGGTGCTGAGTTACGACATTCAGGAGGCTCAAATTAAAGCCTCTCCTCTTGTGGCTGCAAAACTGTAGTCTATGAGATTCATGCACCAGGAAATGATTCTCTGTGGCTTAATTCTTGAAAGCCACACAGCACCCAAGACCCAAAGCACTAAATCAGACTAAGGGTCCTTTACTATTGCAGCTCTGAGCCAGCGAACTACGTTACTGTATTCTATCAGTCACTAACCTGTTGTACATCATTCAGATCTGGGCTTGCACTGCAATTCATCCACCTGTACTGCCTAAGCAACCCCATCTCAAACCCCACCAGGGAAGGAGGGAAGGGAATCCAGCAAGGAATTGTACTCCATGCTTACTGGATTCCAGGTGGGTAAGCAGCTGTAGTGACTAGTAATAAAAAGGAGGGAAGGTGTGTTGCAGCAAAAAAGCAGTACTTTAAATGTAGATGTTGCCATTCTACCAGTTTCTGAAGTTCATTCTGTCTGTCATGCCATCTTTACAAGAAAATGAGGAAGCACTGATCCCAAAAGCTAACTTGGCCACAAGCTGTAGGATCACTTTCTGATCATCTCTTGTTAAGAAGTGCAAGTTTTTATGTTGCCCTGTCTAAAGGATCTTTTTTACATGCAAAAGCACTACAGCTTCCCTCACATATTTCCTGGTGTACCCATGAGTCTTGAGCAAGTAAAATTTAAAAAAAATACCCTTTCCTGTACATGCTCCAAATCTTCTGGTAAAATATACTATATTGTAACTGACTGTACAGCCCACAGAACCACTGCCAGGATATACCTTTGACAAAGATGCCAGATACCATGGATAAATCCAGGGAATTCATGGGACCAAGAAGCAGAACGAGTATCACTCACCTTCTAAGTCATACTATGCACACTGAAAGCTTACAAGGGTTTAATGAGGTTGATTTAAGCTTTGAGAGGTTCTATACTTGGACATTTAAAAAAGGGATTGTGCTGTGTATTCCCACACAAAGGCTGGAAAGTGCCCCCATACATAATCAAGAAGCAATTTATTAGTGCTTTATCATTATACTCCTTTATTGTGAATTTTCTGCAGCTTCAAAGCCAACCTGTTCAGAAAAACCCGTTGATTGTAAGTTGGTTGTCCTTGCCCACTGGCACAGGTTTCTCTGTTAGGTGAGCACACACTGGTTGTAAGAAGTCCTGGGTTTGAGTGTGATTTTGCTCGTCTTGCTGTGGATTATCCTGTGGAGTAACAGGCCACTGTTCCCTTCCAGCACAAGGTTGTTAAAGTAGAGGAAACACATCTCCATTTTTGGACTTGGAAATGAATCTTTTCATTTTCTTCTTGTGCAGCTCCTCTTATGAATGGTGCCTTGAATAAGGCAGAGTATCTCATCTCTTCCAGTGGTATAACTCAGCTGCTTTATTTGAACTCTGTTGGTGCATTTGAAAAACTATGGTGTTGGGCAGTTTGTGAGCTGCGTAGTAATGCACAGGACAGGATCATCTTCAAGTATTTCTTCAAGCAGTAGAGCTGAAATGACCAGTCATTCTGGGGAGATACTCTGTTGTCACAACTGCAGCCACTTTATAATGTAGTAATTTTTCTTTCCAACCCTAAGTAATGATACTCCATTCTTGAGAATATGCTGTCCAAAAATAAGAACAGCCTCAGGATTAGTTACACGAGTCCCATTTATTGAAACTCCTCCATCTGTAATTTTCTGGTACCTTAAAAAAGAAACAAAAACAACTGGTAATGGCAAGGAGAAGCTACTTATTGCTATTAGGCATTGAAAGTTCACTTAATGGTCTTTCTGTTGGATCCGTAATTGAATAAATTTTAATTTTCTTGCATTTCATTGTCAGTTCAGGTCAAGAGTGACTGAAACTAACCTTAGTCTCTACTGCTCCAATTCTTTCTGAGAGGTGAAAGGAAACCTAGGCTGTTGCTTTAGGTTGTCCCTTCATCAGGTGTAGATTTTACAGCTGAGGTACATAAGGCTGTTAACATACACTTTTATTTCCAAACAGAATAAGGTCATGTGATCCCCTCTATAATGCTGCTATGTAGCTCACAACCTGCTTCTGCTTGGTTTGGCTGTTCTGGTTGTTTCACCTCTGACCCCAAACCATTAAACTGTTTAAGTGTGTATTCCTGAAGGCATCAGGTGAGGACTTACCCACTGCGCCCATCTGGAATGGCATTTGCTTTGCGACACAAGTCAAGAACAGTCATTCCAGGTTCAAGCATCAATTCAGCAAAAGGAGCTTGTTTAAAAAGTTCCTGTAGCTCTAGGTCAGACATCTCTTCCAGTGCCTCCACACTGCTGTAATAAAGGGCCTTAGTGCACCTGTGAGAACAAAGGCCATTCAAAATAGAGAGCCAGACTCATCTTCACACAAAGTGCTACTCAAGCAGATTCCTCTCCCCAATTTCTTCTGAGAGTCCAGAGACTAAGAGAGGTATGTAAAATACACCCCCATTTTTTTTACTGTACCCCACTGCCCTGCAGATTTTTTTTTATACTGTTATTTTTAAGTCTACAGAATTATATTTTTAACATCAAAGCAACAAATAAATACATTAAAATAGTCATTGAAAAGCTATGGATAATTACTATTGAAAAACCTGAAACAAAACTGTTTGACAAATCAAACTTCACCTCTTAGCAGATTCTAGGCCCTCTCTCCCATGGACAAGCTTGGTTACTTCTGCAGCCAGTCGTTTCTGAGGGCCCCATTTTTCAGGTTCTTTCACGTGCATTTCCATGATGTGGGCAATCTCCTCAAGAGGAAGGAAGGTGAATAGTTTCAAGTATCTGTGAGCAGAGAAAGAATATTTGTATAGCCATCATTACAGATTTCCTGCCTTTGTCATTCAAAATTTAGTAACTCACTAAAATCTTAGTCAATTTAAGAAATCCCTGTTACAGACATCTGTCCTTTCAACAACTCTTTGTTTCTGTCCACATGCTTCAGCTTACCAGGATAACTTGCCCTTTATTTAATATTCTGCCTAGAGTTGTGACTTCATACATTAATATGGTGTCAGATGCTTTCATGAAGCTTGTATTCCAGTCAATAACTTGGTTTTCTCCTGAAACTTTTACAGGATTTATTGCAATTGAGTATCACTGCCAGTCTGTGGCAATCATGGGACAGATGTATGCTAAGTATTGGCAAGTATCTTAGCAGGAAGATTATTTAGGATAATCATGAATTTAAAGGTGCATTCTCTTTACAAAAAAGTCCCTTTATTGAGTTTGCAGTCCTATGAAATGCAGTGTATTAAAGGCACCTTTATTGTTATCAAGTCTGAACATGTGAAATATTTTAATGTCAAGGACCCACATACATACCCTTCTTTTCAATCTGAAAGGTGTTGTGGATGCAGAACCTAAGTTTGAATTATCAAGGAATAAACCTTTGAGGGAGGTAACCAAGTTATGACACAGCTCACCATATGAAAGGGCTGTACCTGTCTGAGGTTTATCAAGTCTCAGATTTGACAGTGATACTGAAGTTTAAGGTAAAATAGATTTAGAAGAGAAAGAGAAACGTTTCAAAATCAACATTAATGCCCTGAAGAGGTTTATGGAACTAGTAATTTAACCAGGTATACGAATTTTGTTCATTCTGTTTTTCTCCTCTGCTTTGGTTTTAACTTTCAACAGTGACTTAAACCTGATGTCTGAAAACCTCTACCTTGTAAATTCCTGCTAGGAGTTTAAAATGGTGTCATTTTCTCCCCTTTTTAATTGCACTAGTGCCACCATGTAACTGCCTTCTAGGTATGTTTTCCTCTAGACCAGTGGTCTCCCAGAAGGAGGTAGGCAAGACAATCCACTGAGGTGCAAGAAGTTCAGTAGTACACACTTCTATAAATGAACAAATATACATGTATTGCAAGTGAGTGCTTAAAATTTCTTTTACTGATAGGAGCCTGGGATCATAAAAGTCTGGAGATCGCTGATCTAGAGTTAATACAATAATAAATATGAACTTCTTGGCTTTTTCTTAACAAGGCAATATTCAAATCTGTTTAAGGATATGCATATTTGAATGTCATGCAGTTCCAGAAGCTGAACTTTGTGGATTTATAACTAGTTAAGTAGCTTCTTGAAATTAGAATGTGGTCATTCTGGATACCTTATACTAAGGCAAAACTTGGAGTAATTAATACATATTTAACTGCAATTGCTCATTAATCAGGAGAGACTACATTCGATAGTGATGCTACAGTACTGAAACTAACGTACCTTGTAAGACAGAGTCACTTCGCTGGCAGAACAAAATGTGCTAATTTGTCTGTTCATCAGCCTAATTGTCTGATGCATATGCTGGCATATGGAGACAGGTTCCACTATCCTGTATACTCAGGAACCAGTCATGCCCATTTATTTAACAAATGTACAGTTATAATTAACATATACTTCTACATGGAGCTTGTGTTGCACATATCCAAATGAAACAGAGGACAGTTAGGATCAGGTCCTATAAACGAGGATAACAAGCAAGATGAGAAACAACTTACTTTTCAACTACATTATCTTGCTGTCTGACAAAAAACTGATACAGCTCAAATGGAGAAGTCTTATCTCTGTTTAGCCAAACTGCATTTCCAGCAGTCTTCCCCAGTTTATCTCCAGTAGTACTGGTAATAAGAGGTACAGTAATTCCAAACACATCTGTTCCTGTCATCCTGAGAAAGAAAAGAGGCACTGCATGTTAAAAAAAAAAAATCACATCTTGGTAAATTTGACTAAAATACAAACATTACACAAGGTCCTATCCTTGATATAAAGCAGTTAAATAGGACAGGGAGTGAGGAGCAAAAGATGCCTGAACACGATATCTGAGAAGGGGGCTTTAGGAAAAAAAATCAATGTAAGTTTTTAAGTTCTTTTGTGCATATTTAAGTAGTTTCATGAGCAACAGCATTAGCAAATTCATTGTCCTGGATCTCTTGCCTTCTTCCCTGAGTAGCTTGTGTGGTTGGGACATTTATAAGGCTTTTCCTCTGTGCCAAATCTGTCTCAGTACATACTGAGGCAGAAGCACTACTACATCCTCACTGATTTATACTTCTGCAAACCTTCTAAGACTCACAGTAAATGTGGTGGATAAGCAAATAGCACATCATCATATTTCATTTTATTTTTGAGAAGCAATGGAGCAATCTTGAACAATATACCCCAACTGCTTCTACTTCAGTAGGATTATACCAGGATGCATGTTCCATCAGAGGACTTGTCTTCATTTTGTCCCATGCTCCAGGGTATTTGATTTTAGTTCTTAGATCCACTAATACAGGAACTTGTCCTTTCTGTTAAAAATTCATAAACAATTTAAGCATAGAAAATGCTTAAACGCTGGCCAAAATGTATGTATGTGCCAGGCTTGTGGTCAGCCAATTAATTCCTCTCAAATCACAGAGTTTTGTGCAAGGCCAAATGTCTTGAGGGGTGACTTCTGCACCTGGTGCTTTAGGGACTGTCATTACCAAGTTTTTCGGTCACAGAATCACAGAATCAACTGAGTTGGAAAAGACCCTCTGAGATCATCGAGTGCAGCGTGACTGAACTCCACCGTGTCACCTGGACTGTGGCACTAAGGGCCATATCCATCTTTCCTTACAGATGACTCCACACCTTCCTGGGAGGTCTGTTCGATGTCAAATCATCCTTTCTGTGAGGAAGTTCTTCCTAATGTCCAACCTAAACCTCCCCTGGCACAGATTAAGACTGTGTCCTCTCCTCCTGTCAACTTGAAAGCTGGAAGAAGAGTGGGACTCCCATCTGGCTACAATCTCCCTTCAGGGAGTTGTAGAGTGATAAGGTCACCCCTGAGCCTCCTTTTCTCCAGGCTAAACAACCCCAGCTCCCTCAGCCGCTCCTCACAGGACACGCACTCGACTCTTCACCCGCCCTGCCCTTCTCCGGACCCCCTCCAGCACCTCAGCATCGTCCCCAACTGGGGGGCCAGACGGGACACAGCACTAGGGGTACAGCCTCACCAGTGCCGAGCACAGGGGGACAGTCGCCCCCTGGTCCTGCTGGTCCCATTATTCCCGATACAGGTCCCCGCTGCCCCGACCCCGCGCATCGCCCCCGCCGTACTTGGTGACGAGCTCGTATCCGGACATGATGTTGCCCATCTGGTCGTGGCCCCCGAGCTGGATGCGGCAGCCGTGGTGCTGGTGCAGGTGCAGGAAGTCGTACGCCTGGAGCGCGGGGTACAGGAATTCCGCCAGGCTCATGCCCTCTGCGCTGCGGAGCCGCGCCTGGCAGCTCTGCCGGCTCAGCAGCGTGCCCATGCGGAGCCGCCCGCCGGCGCCGCCGAGGAAGCGCAGCAGCGGCTGCCGGCCGAGCCAGCGGGCGTTGTCCAGGAGCAGCGCCCGGCCCAGCCCGGCGCCTCCCGGATCCCAGAACAGCTCCCGGTGGTTGCGGAACAGCCGCTCCAGCCCCGCGCGCAGCGCCTGGGCCTGTGCGCGCGCCCGCCCCGCGGGCAGCGGCTCCCGCGCGCGCTCCCGCCCCGTCGGGTCCCCGAGCCGCGCCGTGGCCCCGCCCACCACGGCGATGACGTCATGGCCCGCTCGCTGGAAGTGCAGCAGCGCCATGACGGGCAGCAGGTGCCCCACGTGCAGCGAGTCCGCCGTGGGGTCGAACCCGCAGTAGGCGGCGAGCGGCGGCTGCCCCGGGCCCAGCAGCGCCGGCAGCTGCTCCTCCGCGCTCGGCGCCGGGAACACCTCCTGGAACAGCCCGCGCTCGCACTGCGCCGCCAGCAGCCCGCCGGCGCCCTGGGCCCGCCGCGGCTGCTCGTGTGCCCGGCGGCGGGGCGGGAGCGGGGACGGGAGCAGCAGCGGGGCCTGGCACAGGCCGCCCCTCGGCCCCGCCGACCGCCCGCAGCGCCGCCACAGCGCCCGCGCCGCCATCGCGCGCGGGGCACGCCGGGAACGGGCGGGGCGGGGCCGGCACCGCCCACCGCGGGGAGCGGGGCGGGATAACCGGGGTGGGATAACGGGGTGGGACAGCCGGGGTGGGATAACGGAGTGGGACAGCTGGGGTAGGATGACGGGACGAGACAGGACAGGACAGGACGGGACGAGACAGGACGAGACAGGACAGGACAGGACAGGACAGCCGGGGTGGAATAACTGGGGGTGGGGTATCCGGTATAACGGGGTCGGGAGGAGCCGAGGGAAGCCTTGGATGCCTGAGAATGACCTGAACGCCTGGCTGATGGTTCTCCTTTACGATATTGAAGATTCGCACAGACACAGGTTGTGTTGTTGGCTCCTCCTCTGTTTTTCCGCCCCCCCTCCAACCCGAAATACCGGGATTTCAGTGCGTTCCGGCTGAAATAAATGCGTGGGAAATGAGGCCCTCAGCTGGTAGCAGGTGCCTGGCAGAATGGGTACCAGGTGCTTGCATTGGTAACACTGAACTTTAGAACTTACTCCAGGGACTCTATAAGCTATATTACTAGAATTTATTAGCTGTATTACCATAGCTCGAGTACTTGACAAGAGGACACTTAAACTATAGGGGTGTACAGCTACAGGGATGTGGGTGATGAAAGGAAGACCAGAGGAAAATAAGCCCTCTCTGGAAGGAAACAGGAGACTTGGTTACCTGGGATATGGAGAAGGCTGAGATACTCAATGATTGTTTTTCCCTCAGTCTTCAGCAGCAAGTGCTCCAAGCACACCATCGGAGTTGCAGAAGGAAAGGCAAGGATGGGGAGAATGAGGAACCACCTGCTATAGGAGAAGATAAGGTTTGAGACTGTCAAAGGAACCTGAAGGAGCACAGGTCTGTACGACTTGAGATGCATCCAGAGAACCTGAGTGAACTGGCAGATGAAGTGTTTAAGCCACTATCCATCGTATTTGAGAAGCTCTGGCAGTCCAGTGAAGCTCCCACTGACTGGAAAAGAGCCCCCCCTTTTTAAAAATGGAAAAAAGGAAGTCCTGGGGAACTGCAGGCCAGTCAGTCTCACCTCTGTGCCCAGCAAGAACGTGGAGCAGTTCCTCCTGGATCCTGTGCTAAGGCACAGGAAAAGTGAGTGGTGACAGCCAGCAGGGGTTCACTAAGGACAAGTCTTGTCTGACAAATTTGGTGGCTTTCTACAACCAGGTTACAAGGGAAGAGCAACTGACATCACCTGTTTGGACTTGTACAAAGCATTTGGCATGGTCCCACACAAGATCTGTGTCTAAATTTGAGACACATGGATGGTGGATAAGGAACTTTTTGGTTAGTTGGAGACGTAGAATTGCTGTCAGCATGTCCAGGGCCAAGTGGAGACCATATGTACTGATTGTATAAAGGTTACTCAAAATGAGGACAATGAGCTATTTCTATTTGAAAAGACTCAGGGAAAGGTTTGAACTGCTAGAAATTTGTCAAAAAGAAGCACAGACTAAATTTCTTATGAGTTTATGGATGTTATTAAAAAACTTGCCTGAAAAGAAGTTAATTCTTTTTTGTTTACTTTTGTGTTTGTAAAAATAAATAAAATCCTTTTACTGGTTTGCTAAAAGTGGGTATATGTTTGCATCTGCACCATTTGGTAATTAGGGGAAAAGGCAGTAGTCAGACATAAATCATTACTTTATTCCTGGGAGTTTACTTCCTGCAAGCAGAAAGAAACTATCAAATCTGCTCTCTTGTTTTGCACTGGTGGTGAACATGGGTCTGTACTGGTGTAGTTTGTTCCCAAGTGTATGTTTTCAATTTGCTCTAATGCTTCTGTCATTTAAAGAACAAGAGAAGGAACAAGGTAGATGAACTTTCCCTTCTCTTCACCTTTTTCCTCCATATGTTTTTTCTTAAGACAAAGGTAACAAGCAACAGAAACTGGTCTTCAGAGCTGAGGTGATGTAGAGAGTGCTTTTTTTAAGGTAGAAGTGACCCAAGTACTTTTTCTTCAGAGATTAAGATAGAGATGTCTCATTATCAGGCAGGTAAGTGGGATCTGGAAACTGAAAGTACAACAAATAACGTCATGGGCTGAGCTACTGAAAATACTGCCCTTTTTCAGTTTGATAGTCTGAAGACACTGTAATCTATAAAAGCAGCAAGTCCCTATAATTTATTACTGCTGTAATCTTGAGTGACAGTGGAAATGAAACCAACATCAAGTTGATCAAGTAAAAGGACACATAAACAAAGCCCCCACACCTAGAAAAATAACAAACTCTCCACCCAACTATAGAATAGCTGGATTCTTGTGACTTGTTGTATTTTCTTAGAATTCCCCATTCTTTTTGTAGGCTGGGTCTTTTTTAAAGCATCCTGACTTACTCTGACAATAGAAGAGAGTTACCTCATTCAGGAGATTGGATTAAGGCCTCTCCCCTTGTGGTTGCTGTGACTGCCCAACTGTATCGTCTACGAGATTCAAACCCCCACACCTAGAAAAATAACAAACTCTCCACCCAACTATAGAATAGCTGGACTCTTGTGACTTGTATTTTCTTAGAAATCCCCATTCTTGTAGGTTGGGTCTTTTTTAAAGCATCCTGACTTATTCTGACAATAGAAGAGAGTTACCTCATTCAGGAGGTTGGATTAAGGCCTCTCCCCTTGTGGCTGCTGTGACTGCCAAACTGTATCGTCTATGAGATTCATGCACCAGGAAATGATTCTCTGTGGCCAGTTAATTCACAGGACCAAGAAGCAGAACAAATGTCCCTTGCTTTGTTAAGTCATACTATGCACACTGAAGGCTTGCAAGGGTTTCAATGAGGTTGATTTAAGCTTTGAGAGGCTCTATACTTTCACATTTCAAAAGGGGATTTTGTTGTGTATTTCCTCCCAAAGGCTGGAAAACTTTAGTTTAATGTGCCCCCATATGTAATCAAGAAGACGCTTATTTGTGATTAATCATTCTACTCCTTTATTGTGAATTTTCTGCAGCTTCATTCAAAGCCAACCTGTTCTGGAAAACCTGTTGATTGTAGGTTGGTTGTCCTTGCCCACTGGCACAGGTTTCTCTGTTAGGTGAGTACACACTGGTTGTAAGAAGTCCTGGGTTTGTGATTTTGCTCGTCTTGCTGTGGGTTATCCTGTGGAGTAACAGGCCACTGTTCCCCTCCAGCACAAGGCTGTTAAAGTAGAGGAAGCACATCTCCATTTTTGGACTTGGAAATGAATCTTTTTCTTCTTGTGCAGATCTTCTTATGAATGGTGCTTTAAATAAGGCAGAGTATCTCATCTCTTCCAGTGGTATAACACAGCTGCTTTATTTGAACTCTCTTGGTGCATTGGAAAAACTATGGTGGTAATGCACAGTACAGAAACATCTTTAAGGACATCTTCTAACAAGAGATTGAAACGATCTGTCGCTTTAGGGAGATATTCTATTTTCACCACTGCAGCCATTTTATCATGTAGTTATTTTTCTTTTCAACCCTAAGTAATGGTGCTCCCTTCTTGAGAATATGCTGTCCGAGAATAAGAACAGCCTCAGTGTTAGTTACATGAGTCCCATTCATTGGAACTCCTCCATCTGTTATTTTCTGGTACCTTAAAAAACTCCAAAACAAAACCAGCTGGTAATTGCAAGAGAAAGCCATTTATTGGTTCGTCAGAGTGTAAGACCACTTGAATATTGTTTTGTGCTCAGTGACACTGTATAAACTAGTGAAGGTTCTTTCATGGTCTGATAGGTCCCTTTGAGTTCCCTCCTGCATACCCTTCTACCCTTTGCCTCTTCACTGCTGGCTGCCACAGTGAAGTTAAATTCAAGTCCCCCAGGTTTTGCTGACCCCAAATGCTATACAGATACTTTTGGTTTGTGTTTTTTGTTTTTACTATCTGTTTCAAATATTTGCTTCTTCATTTCCAAATCACACATTTGTAGCCATGTTAAATGCTTTAACATTAGTTGCTGCTTGTTCACATTTGTACAAGCTCTGTTTCTGATTACCTGAGCATACCTGTTTTGGTGTATAGGATAAATAAGACCAGGCTAAGAAGGAATGCTCAAGTTGCCTAGTCTTTATCTTAATTCACTTTTTGGTTTTCTATTTGTAAAAAAGTAAATAAATCCCTTTTACTTCTGTATTAAAAATGGGTACTAATGCTTAAAAGAAACCCCCAAACTGAAATTTGTGGATATATGTGTATTTATGCCATTTGGAGATTACTGAAAAAAGGCAGGAAAGAGGTCAGACATGAAACATCACTTATTCTATTCCTGGGAGATTATTTCCTGGAGCCCGAGAGGAACTGTCAAATATGCTCTGGGTTTTTTTCCCTCTGGAGGTGAATGTGGGTCTTTACTGGTGTTGTTTGTTCCCAAATGTATTTTTCAGTTTACTTTAATGCTTCTGTCCTTTAAGGAACACAGCAGTCATATTAGGTGGATGAATTTCACCTTCCATCCCTTCACTCTGTTCTTCCATATGGTTTCTCTTCATGCAAAGTTAACGAAAGTTATCCTGAGAAGAGGATGTGTAAAGCCTTTTTCTTTTTTAAGGTAGAAATGTCTCAGCTGCTTTTTATTTGTCTTTATGTAACAGAGATTAGGATTGAGATGTCTCATTATCAGGCATATAAGTGGGATCTGGAAACTGAAATTTATACGAATAGCTTCATGGCCTGAGGTGTTGGAAGTACTCTCATATTTCAGTTTGATAGTCTGAAGACACTGTGATATAGAAGCAGCAAGCCCCTATAATTTATTACTGTTGTAGTCTTGAGTGACAGTGTAAATGAAACCAACATCAAGTTGATCAAGTAAAAAGAAACATAAACAGAAAACCCCACCTAAAAAAATAACAAAGTCCCCACCCAACTATAAAATAGCTGGATTCTTGAGACTTGTTATTCTTTTTTAGAATTTCCCCATTCTTCCTATAGTCTGAGTGATTTTAAACCAGCTGAACTATCGTGACGTATTCTGTCAGCTCTGGTTCTTGAGCTGCCAGCCCAGGCCAGTGCTGAGCCACCCCAGTGCCAGGTGTAAATGCATGCACTGGAAATCCAGCCTTCAGTTTTGAGTAGGGCACCTGGCAGAAAGGATATATACCATGCTTAAATTAGTGACATTGCAGCTTTAGGACTTTCAAACTCCAGAATTTATTAGTTTTAAAAGCTGAACCTTTATAAAACACTATCTAGGTCTGTTTTAATAGGAAGTTGGATTCAGAGTCTTCATATGTACTTTCCTTGCCCGTGAACTTCCTCATTCTTCCCACTTGTATTGTTAGTGGAAGTACATCCCTTCCACTGCTATGGCTGCAGGGAGGGGAGGCTTGCACCTGTCACCTGCCTCCTGGAGGAACTGCCAGTCCAAGAAAATCAACAATTACAATGTTGTATTTCTATCATATTTCAGAACTGCCCACTCTTTCTTTTGACTGACTTTCTGCTTTAGTTTAACAGAACCATGAGTCTGCTTCAATTTAGTGACAATGGTAATAGATAATGAAAAGACTTTGGCAATTCCATATGCTTGGTGTGCTTTGATGCTCCCCTAAAGCACTGCAGTAAGAGGAAGTCCATAGTAGTTAAAAAAGAAAAAAGGTACGAACAGCAGGGTCGACTATGGAAAAGAGTATTAAGTCATTTAGAGAAATTACATTGTTTTTATAACAAGCCCTTCTAATATTGGACAGTGGTGCTTTGTACATTGATTACATAGGTAAGTATTGGCAGACTATTTCAGAGGGGAATATGCATCATAAAATAGATGTGTAGATTGTCCAATTGTTCATATGGCCCGAAGATGTTTTATTAGAGATTTGAGGAGCACTAAATAGTGATACAAATACAAATCTATCTTTTAATTCATTAAAGTTGAGGGGAGAGCATTTACCTGTGTGTATCAGTCATAGGTCACTGTCTTGTGGTCCTGGTCAACCTCTCTAATTCATCACACTGATCTTCACATGGCATACAAATATTGACAGGGTGGGTTCAGGGTAGTGTCGAAAGCAAAACAGAACATACATGACTATGACTCATAAAAGAGAAGGAAGATATAAAAGCATCAAATTGTCTCTAGAAAGCCATTATCATTGAAGACGACCTGATGACAGACCTGCAGGTACGTGAAGTACCAAATCGTTCTGTTGTATCACATTGAGGATAAACATAATGGAAGAACCACCAGCATTTGGTGGAAAATAGTGAAAGAAGAAAAACCAGGTCCACTCTGAAGTGATGAGTTATCTGTCAATGATAAATACCTAATGCTTGTGCTAATGGTGTTTTGCAAGAATATGTGCTGTGAAGTACTTTGTCATTGGACTGGTAAGATGCATACCTAACGGGGAAGGTACAAATTAGTTTTGGTTTTTTATGAAGATTTGTTGTTCTGGAAAAAGAAAAGGGAATGGAAATGCAAGATGCCATATTTTCCTTTGTGTTTTGTTTGCATTTATGTGGGGTGGAGTGTTTATTATTTTAAAAACATGAATAAACATGTTGCATGTTTATATATAAATTGATATGTACACACATATATTCTCTTTACTACAGTGCTTTACTTCAAATATAAGTTAAAAGGAAGGCTTTTGTGTTTTTCTTGGAAGAGGACACCTGGAGTTGAGAAAATGGCGGCTGGTTTGTATTTCTTTGCTCTGGGTAATCATCTCACTACAGTCACCTGAAACAGGCACATCTTTTCAGCTTTAGGAATACAAAAACAGGATATCACAACTGGAGTCGAAATATTTCTTTGTAAATGGAATGAGCAGCAGGAGTTTAACCACAGCCTAGAGCTTTTCTTTCAATATTGGTTTCTTAGATTTATTGGATTTATTTTTTGGATAATGGTATTACTTTTTGTCTGTTAACTAGCACGGTGTTCCTTGGCAATACACGGTGCACCCCTTAGATAACACCAGCACAAACTTTCCTCTGTCTCATTTGCATTTTCTGACAGTAAATCTGTATGTGCAGTACATTTAAAAAAATAATTCTATATTTCTGTGTTTTCCTTAAACCGAACCCTCTGCCTTCATTCCCTATATTACTAAGAGTGCAGTACTGTGCAGTGTCTTTTCTGTTGCGTTAACCTATTAATTCACCTACTAATTATTACCTCTTTATTTGTGTCTGTTCAGTCAATTGTTCAGGTATACGCTTAGAAAAGAAAGATTTATATATGTTTCTAGCTCGTCTAATGGAGGAGTCTCCAGAGTGTCATGCCCCATCTGATGAGGTATGTAACAGGCTGTCATTGCTAGGAAATATTTCTGCTGGCTATTTTACTGAGAGTTATCCTTTAATATATCTAATGACATCCATCAAGCAAAATTTCTGTAACTTAAACCTCTTGCCACTTTTGTGTCGCAGTGAGTCTGATGTATTAGGTGGTCCATTCTAGTCCCGTGTTTTAAAAGTTAAGTTTTTCGGTGTAATCTGATGAAGTTATATAAAGATACTAGATTTTTAACTATCAATTAATACCAATTTTTTGATTTCTAATCACTATGTCATATCTCTGGGGCATAGCAATGTGCCCTAATTGTTAATGAACCCTGTAATAAATGGGAGGAGATTGCCATGGAAAAGTGGCACAGTGTTGTATTTGCTTTCCCTGCTTGAGAGATGGGGATACAATGAAGTTCAGTTTTGTACATGGAGAGTTATAGTGAAGATTATTTTGTGTTTACCTGTGATTTAAAATAGTAAATGACTTTTTGAGCCAATTTTCCTCCCTCTGTCCTTTGTGCAAGTACTGAACCAGATTTAGTTTCTGTTCCCAATAATCCTGGAGGTGCACATAGTGTCAGTTATTTAGCCAGAGCTGTCATTGTCCGTTAGGAATGGCACAAAGGTGGTGAAGAACCCAGCTAAAAGAACATTCATATGTTCAAATTGACAGCCTAGCTACAATGGCACTGAACAGCATGGATAGTGTTAATGTGCTCCTTGAAACACATAAACAACTCCTTGGAGTTATTATTATCTTAGGGAGTACAATTCTTCATATGAATGTCTCTGAATACATTTTAATACTCTGTCCATTTATATTATGATAATATCACAGGTTTTATGTATTATGAGAGAATGTTACAGGTGTATTAGGAGTATATCATAGGTAGCAGCAGCTTTTTCAGTGTTGTGAGTCTTCCTCAGATGCATCTCAGGAGGGGGATCACCTCATGTGTAGAGGTCAGTAGTAGTGTTGTGTTGTCACTCTGTTGAACCGTGATGCACAGTAGTCTCCTGACTCTTGTGGCTGCAGATATTTTTGTATTGTATGTACTTGTTTAGTTTCTGTTTCCAGAGCAGGATCTTGCTCTGCTTGGTTTTGGTTTCATCTTGTTGCTGTGCAGTCTTTTCTGTATTCTTGTTTGCTCTCCTTTCCTGTTGTATAATGTAGCTATGCTTCCTTTGATTTTCTTTCTGCAATTTTATATCTACTCTTATTTTTTTTTCCTTCTGCATGCCTTGCTAGTAAAATTACCTGTATTTTTTCAGTAATTCAGTCTTTCTAATTTTATCTGTACATGTTATACTATTCCTTTATACTAATTCTTCATATTGCCTTTACTTCCTTTCCTTTTATCTGATTCTTGTTTGTGTAAAGACCTGTTGCTACAACTGAAGGGATCTCATGGTGTTACTGACTTTTCCTTTACATCAGGTTGTTCCACTGCTGCTTCTCTTCTCCTAGGTCAGACTCTCTTAGTCCTTGGATTATTTTACTGAGAAGCTTCCTAACAGTTCCTGAAATTTGAGATGTATGTGTTTCTGAAATAATTGGCACAATTCCATTCCTACAACATCCTTTCCTATGTATTGCATTACCATAATTTTTATTGGAATGATTTTCCATTTTTAGGTTTATTGTAATTTCTTCTGTGTTAGAATCAAATATAAAATACCTCTTTTCTCATTCATTACTGTAATGAATATAGGCTATGGAATGTTTCCAGAGCTGTAGGTGTATCCCGAACATACTCCTTTTCTAGCTATAGTTAGTCTACCATTATGAAAACATCCTTGAATGCATCAAATGATTGCTTAAAATATTTTTTAAAAAGGCATCTTTCACCTTTTGGTCAGATGGTCAGTAGCAGATCTCTGTTGAGATCACTGATACTACTTCTTGCTTTGCTTAATGGTATGATTTCTTTGGAAATTTATGGAAATACATGTTTGCAGTCTTCTTGAAAGGTGTTAGTGAATCCCAAAGTTGCTGGGTTTTTTTCTGAAGAAAGGTGGATTAACCTCCAGGTTTTCATTTCAAATCTGAGTTACTCAGAGATTCTATTACCATGTAGTGTATCTGCCAGCCTTGTAGGGAGGCTGTATCCAGAGATGGGCTAATTTAGTTTTTGCACTATTGTAGCAACAGTAGCATTAGTGTGTGAAAGATTTACATTACCTAAGCACTCATTTATTAACTTTAATGCTTTTGTCTTTTTTTCCCCCACCTCAAAGTATTTAGAAAGAATGCAGCTATCTGTGTATGGTGTGAATATAAATGTTTTTGAAGAAATTTGGCTAAAACCCTCAAATACTCTGAGAGTGTTTTCCAAATTCATAGTTTAATCTTTCCTTATTGATTGCAGTTTTGTTTCCTTCTGTCTCTTAATTGTGGCAACACTGGATTTCCTGAGAATTAAGGCACAGAAAAAAATCAATTCATGCTATGTTTACATTAACTTCATAAAGAAAAATTGTGATCTAAAGATTGTGCACCTAAAATGCAGTTATATGTAACACAATGTGGCAAACCCTATAGTGTATTTTTTAATCTGTATAACACATGCATACTTGTAAAATCCAATCTGCTGAGAAATCCAATCTTCTTTTTTTCTTTTTTCTCTTCAGTTCAATAAGACTGGGATTGTAATATGCGAGTCAGACAAAGTACAAAAACTAGTAGCTCTGAGTTTCTCCAAATCTGGGTTGCATGCTGTACAACAAATCATCCGGTGTCTTCCCTTTACTTTGCGTGGCTGCACTGTGTACCTGTCTAGGAAACCATGCACAGCTTGTACCACGTTCCTCATTCAAGGTATATGATACATTTTCAATTAATCTGTGTGAACTGCAGTTCTACCTGAATAACAAGTTTGTAAATGACCCTGCTAAGCGTCATGTCTAGCAAAATGCTGGAGGTGGCTCAGTCTAATAAATCCCTTCTTAGTCATGTAGTCCTTTTTTTTTCTTTAATGTAAATAATCTCTAAGAAACAAGTGCGAATTCTTGCTTGAAAAGAATTGGCAAACTGTTGGAGATCATTTATGAAAGTTAAATACCAGTTGTTGCAATAGTTCTATGTTCAATTGAGATCCCATTGCCATGGGAGGGGTTGCATCTGTAGATGACTATATGGCCTTTGGACTCAAGTGTATACACAGCATTGCAAAGCAATAGAAAATTGTCCCACTGTTTCAAACAAAAAATATGTGAATTTATTGTCTCACCCAGCTCTATGGTACTTCAATGACTTTCAGTGTTTCTTTCTAGGTTCAGTTTCTTCAGTCTATTATTGGCCAATGGCTCCTGAGAAAAAAGGAGATGATTCAGTGATTAAGGACGATACTGAACAAGCTGACAAACTCTTCCTTACAAGTCATATAAGTAGCACTGTGCTCTTACCCATGACAAGCTTTGAAACTGTGAAAAAAGTTGCCAGAAAAATACGATGCACAGACCAGCTGAACATCAATTTAAATCTGGTCAATGATCATGCTGAAGAATTTGAAAAATACTGTTCATTGTTTAACAGATGTATCAGTGAAGATGGTAAAGGTGTGCTTGTCAAGCGAGTGAAAAATGCTTTTCATTGCTTTTTTTTTTTAATGGAATGTTCCCAGCTCCAGCAAGGAGAGCCGAAGGACAATGTTCATCGACATGCATTGCAGACTTGTTATTTTTTAGCAGCAAGAACTGGTAAGTTATTAAATAAGACTAAAAAAAGAATTGTAACCAAATATGAAACATAGATCACTGTATATTTTTTTGCTATTGCCAATGATTCATTCAACTAGCGCAAATAGTAAATATTTTACAACCTAGGTGGTATCAGAAAAATTGGCATGCTTTCCTAATATAACTGCTAATATATTTGTCATTACTGTATTTGTTACACTAATGTTTAATGTCATTGTTTATAATGTTTGTTACAATACCGAGTTTAAACATAAAGCAGAAGATGGGATTGCTTATACAAATCCAGAGAATGTTATTTTCTCACTTAATCCATTTCAGAGGGAGGAAACAATTCTGTTATCAGGGCTAAATCTAAATAATACCCTGCCATTACTAGTCAAAGAGTAAATGTACCTTGAGTCAGATTTTAAGTTTTTGTGCTCTGAAATGTGACAGGTTTTTTACTTGATGCTGGTTATGCTTAATTATGTTACTGTATGTGGATATCTGTCTGGATTTGCACAATGTGTATGCATGGAGGGATTCTTTCAACATATAGGCAGTCACTTATGCCTTCCATTTTTATGTCGTTAAAGTACTACATGTTAATTTGTAAAATGTGTTTTTAAGTATGAAAAACTATGTTTTTAATGACATGAAAATCTCTCTTTTCCAAAAGATGATCCAGACCGAGGTGTGGGGTGTACACTATACAGTCAGGATGGGTGTTTTGTAAGTGCATTGGATTTTCTTTACACTTGTAAAATTTCTTTTCAGTTCTCCAAGGGGTGTTGTTTCTTTGACACAATGTAGATATCTGCAGTGTAAATGCCTTCTTCTGAGCTATTTGCCCTGCTTTGTACTCAGTGGAGATCTAGATTGTCATTCATCCTGATCCAGGGTCTGGAATAGACCAGGTAGATCTGATTTTCTCACTTGAATATAAAGAGAGTTTAGGGTGACTAGTCTGGTATAAACATGTAAAGAAGTTAAGAGAGAAATTTCCCTCATGAACATATTCTCCCATAAGAAATACAAATAGTAATAATAATATTTTAACACTTAACTTTAAAAAATAATCCATGGGGATCACAAAAAAGAGGATCCTAAGCTTCTTGGAAAGGTAGGGACAAAAAGATGGTGGTGAATTGATGGGGAACAATGACCTCACTGCATGCAAAAGCAAAATTAGCTCTTGACTGTGTTAAAAGAGCTAACATGACAGAATGGTAGAATGCTCGTGTCCAGGTGTTAAAGCTGATTAAAAATCTGATACAGATAGCTGTAAAATTTAGAAATTATGTGCACCTAGAAATATATAGACAGCACATATTTAGATTTTGAAGCTGTACTAGCAGGTGGTTAAAAAGTAGCTGATGTTTGGAAGGGTTTGTTAACTTCTGATTATTTTATCTCGTTTGTTTTTTTGGCAGTTTGGAGCAGGTTATAATGGATACCCAATTGGCATACCATACACAAACTTGCCCTCTGCAGGAAGAAAAAGCAAAAGGACTCCATTTGTAAAACGGGGTGTTGTTATCCATGCTGAAGCAAATGCTCTCCTGTACAGGTTGTTGTTACAAATCTCATAATAGAGGGACTTCACAGACATTCTTTATTACAATGAATGTGAACACTGTGTAGCATGAATAGGGCAGTGACTAATTGTGGGTTTTCTTTTTGGCCTTCACATCTGTGCTTCACCTCCTAATTTAGTTTCAAAGACTTCACCTTTTTCAGCTCTGAGCTTATCATCAACATTTCAGTGTGTGCATTTCTTTTCCTCCAGAAAGGTGTGGTATCACCTTGCATTCCTACACTGCCAAAATAATCACCCAGTCTCATTGTGATGAAGCTCTGAACAGTTTTTGAAAGTTTGTGGCATTCTGCCTGGTAGTCTTTTTTGGTGTTCCTTAGGCTAAAAAGAGCAGTGTCAAGTCAACCAAATTACTTAAGACTCTAGCTGTCAGTGGTTGGAGAATCATTAGTCTGCAAAACCATATGGCTCATAATGGTAGCACTTTAATATACACAGAAGTGTATATTAGAAGGTCAAATATTAGAAGGTAAAATCAAGATGAAATAGACAACTTGAAGGAGGGGAGAATATTCTAATTAGGAATAATAGTCTTCAGTGAAAATAGTAACTTTATTTTTAAAAATAAGCATTATGTTTATGTAAGCATTATGTTTAGTTTTAGATTTGCAGAAACGGAATTAATTGTGCAAATATATGTATTTTTCAGATCAAAGGCAAAAATAGAGGACAGTGATGTTCTTTACAGCACCAAACCTCCCTGTCTTAAGTGTCAGGAACTTCTGAAGGATGTGAAAATCAAGACAATTCATAGTGTAGAAGAATCATCTAGCAGAATATGTGAGGTATGCATCTGTCTGTCTGTCTATCTGTCTATCTGTCTATCTGTCTATGCTTCATTCTTCATACTCACATACAGCTGAAATTTTATGGCTTGCTTTCTGCATTGGAAACCTTTACACTCAGGTGCTTCCAAAAGCAGGAAAGAAACAAGTTGCACCTTTTAGGATCTTGTGCTGGGGAAGTCCAGCCTCCTGTTTAGCTCTCTATATGGAAGAGCTCTGGAGTTCTCCCTTATTTTGCATCTGGATGCCTCTTCTGGCCATGCCTCAACTCTTACAGTGTTGTAGTGGTTTTAGCCAGGCCTCAAATTAGCAGGCTCAGAGAATCTATGTGGATTGGGAGACAGCTCTCACCTGACTGGGTAACCAAGGAAGT
>JAWWEV010000043.1:60598456-60623250 GCA_035583235.1 Hafferia zeledoni | reverse complement strand
CTGCTGCTGCTTGCATTTTGTTTGAATTCAGGGAAGTAGAAACATTTTGTTGTTACTCTTTCTGTTTCTTGCTGTGTCTTTTATTAGAGTACTCACAGATCTAGAGTAATAGACTTTGTATTAATTGGGGAGTGGGAAGTTTTTCTTGTTATATATATATATAACTTATGTAAGTGTGTGTTATATAGTAGTTTTCTCTTAATTTTCTCTTTTCTGTATAAATACATGTAGTTAGTATCAGCATAAACCTAGTTTGGAGGTTTTTTCCCCTCTCCCTCTCCTTCCCTTTTCACTCTGTCTTGGACAGTTGGCATGTTGCCAGCTCAACCCAAGACAAGTAATGAGACCTGGATGGGTGTGTTGGTTGCTCTGTGCAGGAAATCTGAGCATAGATGCTGAGGGGAGCTGTGGCTCCAACATAAAGGGATGCCTCTGTCCTGCACTGCACACTCTGAACTCTTAATCCCTCAGGATAAATCAAAAGGTCTTCATTCTAGTATTTGAACTGCCTGATGAGTTTGACGTCAGTGTTCACAGGTGTGTGCCAAACAAGGTATTACCAGATTCATCAGAAGATACCATGCTACCTTTAGTGGAAAGAACAAGTATTTTCTGAAGTGGCAAAGGAGTATTATTGCTTTCAGGGAAGTCCCACAATTACTTAGATGTAATTTAGATCAAATAATGTCTGTGTGGCTCTGGAAAAATCTTTCCAAAGGAAACTGTCTCAGTCTTGGTTAAGGTCCAAGGATCACGTTAATTCCCATGTCCTACAATAAATTCTACCCCTATAAAGACAACAAAGGCCAAAGTACTCAAAGTCTTCTTTGCCTTGGTTTTTACTGCCAAGATTTGCCCTCAGGAATCCCAAGTCCCTGAGACCAATGGAAGATGTGGAGCAATGAAGACTTAAATTCAGTAGAGTAGAATCTGGTTATAGAATATTTTAAGAAGTGGGATGTACACAACACCATGGGACCTGTCAAGTGGGTGACTGGTAGTTACCATGGATTTATGAAGGGGAAAACAGGACTGACTAACCTGACATCCTTTTCTGATGAGATGATCAACTGGGTGGATGAGTAGAGTCAAGTAAATGTTTTTCATCTTGACTTTAACAAGACTTGCAACACTATCTTCCACAGCATCTTCATAGACAAACTGACAAAGTGTGAACTAGATAAGTAGACAGTGAGGTGCATTGACAACTACTTGAACTGCCAGACTCAGAGTTGTGTGATCAGCAGCACAAAGTCAAGCTGGAAACCACTCCCTAGTGGTTGTACCCCTGAGGTGGATAATAGGACCAAACTGTTCAATATTGTCATTAATGACCTGAATGATGAGTCAGAGTGCCCCCTTGGGAAGTATATTGATGGTCCAAACAGAAAGTAGTTATTACACGAAATGGTTGATTTAGAGGGATCTCAACAGAATTGTCAAAACAGAAATCTCATGAAGTCCACCAAAGAGAGGTGCAACGCCTGTCCACCTGGGGAGTAATAACCCCATGGCTCAGTACAGACTGGGGCTCACCAAGTGAAAGGGAGCTTTGCAGAAATGGACCTGGTGACCCTGGTGGTTAGGCTGGTTGGGATTAAGCAATGTACCCTTGAGGCAAAGGGTGATTGCCTCCTGGAATGCATTACGAAAGGCATTGCCCACAGACTGAGAGAAGGGATCCTTTCCCTCTGGTGAGCACTGGTGAGGCTGTGCTTGGAGTGCTGTGTGCAGTTCTGGCTGCCCCAGTAGGAGAAAGATACGGACATAGGAGAGCAAGTCCTGCTAAAGGCCATGAAGATTATTAAGGGATTGAAGCATTTCTTATATGAGAAGAGGCTGAGAAAGCTGAGACTGGTCAGCCTGGAGAAGAGAAAGCTCAGGTAGGATCTTAGCCATATTTATAAACGCTTGATAGGAAGGAGTAAAGAAGACAGAACCAGACTCTTCTCAGCAGTGCCCAGTGATGGGAAAAGAAGCACTGGGCTCAATGTGGAATGCAGGAAATTGCAGTAAAATGGAAGAGAAAGGCTTTTTGCTTGGAAATGATGAGCACTGGAGCATGTTGTCCAGAGAGGTTGTAGAGTCCCTGTCCTTGGAGATACTCAACACCTGAGTAAACATGGCCCCAAGAGATCTGTTGTAGTTCATCCTGTCTTGAGCAGGGGGTCTGGACTAGAGACATCCAGACATGACTCCCAACCGCAGTGATTCCGTGAATGCCTGATTTATTTGTTTGCTTTCAAATTGCTTTTTTTCCCCCTTTTTTTTTTTTTCATTTTTTTTTTCTTTTTTAGGAAGATAATGAAATTGTTGAAAAATTAAAGGAAAACTTTAACTACTGTGAGGTAGGTTTGCTTCTTGAAGATTAGACTAACGATTGTTGAAATATTTTTCAACATTCATTTAAAGCATGAAATAGTTTGCTTTGTTATGTGTCATCTTTCTGGTTCTTTTGTTTATTTGGTTTTTTCCTGTTGTTTTTATAAAACATGTTTTCATTAGATAGAAAGTTCATTAAAATACATTGAGTGTTGATGAACTGTTTGATGATATACAAGTATGTATTCACCTGAGTATTCACATCAGAGCTTTTCAGTCATAATTTGAAATTCATCAGGGTTTTGGGAGCTGGTTATGTAATAACAAAATAATTCAGCAGGTAGAAGGCATGTCAAATGTTGAAGCAGGTGATATAGAAACATATTGCTTCACTTTTCAAGATCCATCAGATAGATCTGATGGAACTAAAACACTGGAAAAAGAGGGAACTGAGACACTCAAGGCAACTGATGAACTGAATAAATGGTTAGAGGAGAGTAGACTGTGTAATTGACTTTTGTCTTCCTCTATAGTACAAAAGCTTTAGAAATGAAATAAACAGGAATGACTTCAAGGACCCATGTTTGTCCAGTGGTCCATGAAATCTTCATGGTAGATTTATTAGTAGCAGTTAGATGCAATGGCAGATTTGAGCAGACAAATTGTGGAAAGTACTAACTAAATGTTTACTTATTCTTTAAATAAATTTATTAGGAGTTTGTTCGTTTATTTTTTTCAGTGGAAACAAATGGAGTGTGGAACTGAAAGTTTGTCAGGTATGGTTAAGATTAATTTCCTCATCCTTTTGTACTGTTCCATTTGTCTTCTCTTGGTATTACTTAATATTTAAATTTAGGAGCACGGTGTGTTACTGTGTATTTTTCCTTAAAGCCCCTTTTGCAGCATGTAACGAATAAAAAAAGTCTGCTTCAAAATTGGATATAATTACTGCAACTTGAACTGAGTTACCCTTAAATTAGTTCTCCTCCTTCCAGCCTTCCTTTGAAACTACTATGAATATTTGTACCCTGCAGATTCCACTTCTGCCACATTAGTTCAGTACACAGAAAGCAGAATTATACAGAAATGTTGTCCTTGAGGTCTGTACGTGGCCAGATCCCATAACTGGTTACAGTTGTGAACACAGAGGAATGACGTATCAAGTTTCTGGGGTTTCTGCTCTCTCTCTTAATCAGTAAGTTTTAGATTTCCCCCAAATGGCTAGTCAGCATCCTTCATGATAGTTTTGGTATTTCAAGCCTTTTCTGTGAACTTCTTATAGCTTTGGATGGATGAACTTTGGAGGTACTGAGTTTGAGTCTTCTATTCATGCCACTGGCTTTATGCTGTTCTGTGGTTATGCCAGTTAGGGATTCAGGTCACCTCCCACAGATAATGTCATTAACTTTGAAATATTCACAATAACTTATAACTTTATTTACACTAGAGCAACAGTAAAAGGTAACATAAGTTTTTAAGAGCACTGCATGACATTTCATACTCCCTGCTTCATTTAAGCGAAATCAGAACTGCACTAAAATTTTGAAATATTAATGATTTATAGGCTGAAGCACCATAGATCTTGCTGAGGAAGAATAGGGATTTGAAATCAAATCAAGAATTGTAACAAAACTGAAATTAGAAGATAGAAATTCCAAAAAAGTTATTGACCCGATCTTTATGGAGTGTGAGGATAAAATGGACAAGTGAGTTGGGGAAGACTACATAACAAAAGAGGAGTAAGGAGAGGAGAAAATGAAGGAGCACAGTGCATATTTGCAGTACATATATTAAGCAGACTGAAATCAAGCTCACGGGAAGAGTGAGAACCAGGATGATGAAGTTCACACAAACAGGACGACATGATTACAGAAATGAACAAGCAGAGGCTCAGTGTCAAAGAAAGCAAGAGTCAGTCCTGAGTGCAGAAGCAAAGGGAGAGAGGAAACAGTGTAGGTATTTGCCATTCTGTATTTGAGGAAAGCATCATAGATTTGTTGATTAAAAAGATGAAATTCAAAAAGAAAACCAAGAAACAAAACCCCAGCTCAACCCCACACCCTTGGCACCACCACCACTATTGTGGATTCATATTTGTTTCTACGTGAAATTCAGTTAATTGTTTTAGATCTGTGAAATTCCCAATCATTTTAATATAGTTTCTTTCTGAATTAAGTATCAGAGCCTGGACTTTGATGTCCTGACTGTCAAGTTTTGTCCTAAACTAATTGTGGCTTCTGAGACACCCACCTCACAGTGGATAGTCTGTCAGTGTCAATATTGTGAGAAGGAGGGCTGATACACCACTGTATTTCATGTCACCTCTTTTTATGTGTTATTCCTAATCTGACCTTCTTCTTTTCTGTCTCCCAGTATCCAGTGACTCCAAAGAGAATGGAGGAGGAGAAGGAATGAATGGTGAAGGCATAGTGAAATAAATTTACTTAATGTTTCACTAATAATCATAGTTTCATTTCACTGAACAAGGTTGAATAAATATAGTTGTCCTGAAAGCAACAAGCTGGATATTACACATCACAGACATCTGATACACGAAATTCTGACATATCTCTCTTGGCAGCATGTTTGCCTTCTTTTCAAATTTGCTTTAAGTAAAAGTAGTTGTGTCCTTTTTTCCCCTCAGTCTTACCTGATGTTATTGAAATCTTAGCAAAAAATATGAACTAAATAGGGAATATTTTGCACTATAATAATTGACATATAGTAATTTTGAAGAAGAATAAGACTTAGGGGAATAGGATTGGCTGTTCCAGATACTGGATATTCACATGCTGATTCTTCTCTCTTGAAATGAATCATTCCATATGCCAGCAAGAAATAGTATATAGCATAAAGAAACCCCAAACAAACCAACCAAACCAGGAAAAAAAGAAATCCAGGATACCCCTGCATTGTGTCAAGTTAAAGTTCCTGCGACGATCATCAGGATTTGCCTCAGAGGACTGGCAGGCCCAAGTGCATGTGCGGTTGGGTAAAGTGCAAAGACAAGGCTCTTTACAGAGTAACTGGCTCCTTGAGCTTTGATACATTATTGAGGAACAGTTCTGCAGTTCAGCATGTATAGAAGTTATAACTCCCCAACCTTTCACCTTGGACCGGAGATGTAGAATCTTACCAGTGATTATTTACTAATTTTGTGACATTACCTACATTTTCTCCAAGACTGTTTTGATTAGATTTTCTGTTTATTATTTTTTTCTAGGTCCTCTGGCTCCTCGCCTGAAGAAAGAAGACTTGTGCATCTTTTTAGCACTACATATGGAAAATTCACCACGTGAATCACAGAAACCTGTGAGTTATGTCATCTCAAGCACATTTATTAGTACTAAGGCCAAAAAAGGAATTTTGTCAAATAGGAACTTGATTTAAAAATTACTGACTTGGTGCTGCAGGCAAAATCATCTTAACTTGAGGGCTTTTTACTCAGTTCAGTTCACTTCCAATAAATACAAACTTCTTTTCACTGAATTTGGTATTAAGGCGGGGAAAGATAATGTTAGGAGTTAAACATCAAAGTAAACACCCTTTCTCCATGTTATTAGAGGTTCACCTTAAGCCAAACTCCTACTTCCCACCTTCCTAGTCTCAGTTTCCACTGGTTTCACTGTAGGCTACTCTCAGTTGTTCCCAATACCTTCAGTGAGGTGATGGGTGGTGCAGGAAGTTGCACCTGTTTGTGTGATGCTTTGTCTGCAACTCCTCTGTACTTTTTCCCAGATTTCCTCCACTCCTCTGTCCTTCCTGCTGGCCCTGCCCTGGCACGGCTTATCTGCTGGCTGTGGTTCCTCAGGAGTGTCTTGGACCCAGTGCAGGTTGCTTGTGGACCACAGTCCTGCAGTCGGGATTGTGCACTTAGACTCTAATAATTTTTGGTATACAAAGCTGTTCAAGGTTGTGAAGCTACCCAGATGTCTGGTGGTTCCTACCATGAGTGTCCTTTGAATAGTGTTGTCATTTTTTTGAAACTACATCTTGTCACTCCTTTCTCCTATTTTAGTAGTCTGCTGTTAAGCAGGTACTGGGATGTTCATCTCATTACTTCTGGCATGATTTTATGGAGTTATAGATTTTGCAATGGTCTATCTACCTCTTATGCCTTTCTGACTTCAGCCGTGCCATTTGTGCTGTTGATATTGAATGCTACAGCAGAGTTATGTGCTGCAGCTGCATTAGCACTGACTGGAAATCCACATGAATGAGCACACTTCTAAACTGCTTGATCTCTACCTGGTGGCAACAAGTGCCATTGTTTTTCTGTGAGACCCTTCGATTGTTATTACTTTACATATACATAACTGGATGGACTCTCATTTACATATTAATTTATGCACATGTACATGTATTTGTGTGTGTGTGTATGCAGCCTTACAGAACTGGAATTGTCATCTGTGAAGCAAGCAAGCCAAAAAGGATCATTGCCCTGGACTGCTCAACAGCAGAACTTCATGCTGTGCCAAAAGTGCTGTTAAGATTTCCTAATGCACTGAAAGGCTGTGAAGTTTACATGTCTAGGATGCCTTGTAATTACTGTGCAACATTGCTGGTTCAAGGTCAGTATCAGAACTGAAATGTCTCCTAGATTAAAGCTGCACGTGCAGCATACTCACAGCCTGGGAAACTAGTCATGCCAGTCATTTCTCACCCTCTTTTTCCATTTTGCTCTCTGCATTTTCCCTCAGTTGTTTCTGTATGAATCATTCAGATCACTGTGAGAAGCCGATGTAGCTTGCTCAACAATAGGCAGTAGGTAGCTGTGATGAGAATATTAAGATGTGATTCATAAGACCAATGTACAAAATGTTGGTATTTACTAACACACTGATCATGAAGAGTGCAAGTTATTGAATTTGAAAAGGAGCTACCAGAGCTTGTAGAGGTGCCTGTGAAATGAGAAACAAAATTGAAGGAGTGGTCTCAAGGAACATGGAAATCCTGAAAAAGTAATGCATAGGTAATCAAGTGAAAAAAAAAAAGAACAAAAAGAAAATAGCTAATTTGAGAATTTATCAGATGAAAAAAATATACCTCAGGTACAAGTATTCAGGATACAAGGGAAGTAGGTAGATTTTTTGCAGGCAAGTTAAGGTGTGGTACTTCACAATTGGCAACACACTACAACACTGTTGAATTTTCTGGGGTTTTTAGATGCTTAATTGATATACATATTTTTCCCCTACGATAACTTCCGTAACTTTCTATTATCTTTGTAAAATGGTCTCCTTGCTTTGGAAATGTTTACTATTTGTTAAATAGAAGTAGAGATAAAAATTTAATCATCTGGGGGAAAAAAAGGCATTAATTCTATGTAAAATTTCCCTTTTGACTATGAAAAAATGTGTTAATAAAAGAAGTTAATTATTATTTTACTAATGTGATGAAAACCTGCAGCTTGATTAAGTATATTCCTTATCTCTTTACATTTATTAATAAAAAAATGACCACTGGTATATTTTGTATTTAATATTAATCTTGCATATGTATTTCCTTTATTCAGCACAAGTCTCACAAGTGAATTACTGGCCAAATTTTGAAACTCAAATAACAGAAAAGTCATTTAATGATTCAGTAAAACATGCTCAAACCATCTTTACAGAAAGCTATGTTGTTGCAGCCCCAAATGTACCAATAATAGACAATCAAAAAAAGATTCAAATACTTAACTCAAACAAAAGAGTGTGTTCTGATGGTCCTCCAAGCCCAGTTACATCTGCGTTTGATGATAATATCAGTGTGGATATTTTAAAACATTTGAACTTGGAACATCTGAAAGAAGACCAATGGGAAGAATATAAAGAAAATTTTACTAGAGCAAAGAAATGTTTCCAAGGTCTGGCAAGCTGCAAAGATGAAAAGATAATAATCTTAGAAAAGAAGGAAGACACTAAAGAGAATACTCCTGAATACACCCATGCGATACAGCTCTGTGATTTATTGGCATCCAGAAGTGGTACGTAAATTAATATTTCTAAATTTAACTGAGTATTTCACTCAGTGCAGAAAAATCCTGCATTATTGTTACTCGTATTCCCGGAGGTGTAATACATTAGAGAAACCTCTTTAATTGATTACATTGCATTCTGTTAGGTAATTCAAGAAATTGCATATCTAGCCAACTTTAGTATCCCTCTTTCTATGATGAGAGCCAGACTGGAGAAAGAGGAGGAGTGTGCTTCTCCTGTCTTCCTCACCAGGTGGGGATTTTTAACTCCTTAGGCTGATTGCAAGTGACTCTGGTTGGGGCCACTTTCTCTGTGTATCAAATGGCAGGCATCAGTTCCAATGTTAGTTTGTGTCAAGCTTTCCTATTTTTGCATTATAGGTTTGCACTTCTATGATAGGCAAAAAAGAGACCAAAGTGGGCATAATTATCTGTTTCTTTCTCACATTGTCCATTAGGTTGGCTAGTTGTGGTTTCACCAAAACTAGGCTGGTTTTCCTTTGGTCCCACCTGTGCAGGTTAATAATATGGTCCGCTCAGCAGCACTGCAGATGGTTTTCAGTTTATCCCAAATCCCCATTACTGCTTCCCAGTGCTTCTCCTGCTGTTAGCTAAATGCACTTTGCTGCTTTATGGAAGGGAAAGCATTGCAGATTTCGTCTGGTTTTCATCATTGTAGGAGCTACTCTTTGCTCATAGATAAAAAATTGAAGTTTTATGGCACCAGTCAAATCTCAGGCAGTCCCTGTCAGCATCATGACTGCAGCAGCTCCCCTGGTGCAATAGAATGTTTCAAGCTTTCCCTTCCCAGTCCCACAGAAGACAATTTTGAGGGGTTGGTCTCAGCAGGAGGGAAGATCTGTGGTTTTGGCACTTCTACTCAAGAACTCTAGATAAGACAATTAAGGTGGACTTACAGAACACAGAGAGCAACAAGGACTGAAGGGAAGTGCATTGATTAGCCTAACGTTTGCTTGGTCTTTTTGTCTTCTGTCAAGCAAGGAGCAGCAACTTTTGTCCCAACAGGACCACAAAAGTCACGAATAAGAATGTCATACCTTTTGACCAGCAGGTTTGTTGTAATATCGTAGTATTGAATGAATTTATAACTCTGGTTGTTTGACTTTTTATCCTCAGACAATAATAATGGAGTGGGGACAGTGATTTACAAAGAAGGCAACATTGTAAGTGAAGATTTATGTGGAATAGGAAATTTCACTCATAAAAATTTCTAATCATGATCTGTTGTTGTATGCAAATAATGTGTATTCGACTGCTATTTAATAAGTTAGCAGCCACAGAAATGTTTAAAAAGGCACACTTCTGCTATAAGAAATGGACTCCAAGTTTGTTAGGTTTATGTTTATGCAGATAAATGAGGAAGTTAACTTGCGGCATATGGACTTTCTCAAAAATGCAAGGGAAGTTGCAATAATATAAAACAAGCTTTTGTGGGGAAAAAAAATGTTTATATTCCTTAACTCTGTCCCAGAATGCTAAGATGATGGATTATTTAATATACTGTCAGCAGTTAGAAGAGGTGAAGTCCCATATTTACTAAATTTTAATAAGCTGATGTCCTGATGACATTGTTACTATTATCATATTGCAATTTCATGTTTGTATTTAGTATGTTTCCAAATGGACACAGCTAAGAAAATGTAGCTAACATTTTCCAAATTTTTTTGGTGACCTTGGGTTTAGCAGCCTCTTTTGTTTTAATTTTTTCTTCCTAATCAACTTCTGTGATTATTGTTTATAAACACTGTATCCCTTGTTCATAGGAATATGTATTTCTGGAAACAGACATATTACTGTTTTGGGAAAAAAAAAATATTTCTTGTTTTCTGATACTTCACATATCATAGAAATATGTGATTAGGATCCACAATTTGTCATCTTGAAATGGAATCTGCATAAATACTACCAAAAAGTAACACATAACACATGAGGATTCTTGTCGAAGTTATTAACAGAGTTTAAGAGTTGGATTAGGCTGCAAATAACTAAAGGTGCCAGAACAACATTACCTTTTACTTCTTTCTGTGTTGATTCTTTATAGGTTGCCCTGGGCTATAGTGGATATCCAAAAGGGGCAATGAATAGTTTATTTTACAAGAAGGCGGATGTTGATTTTGACAAGCATGCAATTGTATGTGCAGAAGCTAATTCAATTATTATGAGGTAGGAATTAATTAAATATTTTTAAGAAATTAGACCAAAAAAGTCTTGGTGTTTAGTGTTTAATTAATGAAGAAATTAATGAAGAAATTAATTAATGAAGTGCAGTTGTTTTCTGCAGAGGTCTAGGTCTATGTGATCTTATATTCTAACACACCCAGCAAATGTATGTGACAGTCTCAGAAGTTCCTGCTAGCCACCTGCCTCTGACCTCATATAGGCTCAGTTCCCATGGCAGTTGTGGGCATGGGTCTTCACATGTGTTGGAGACAGGAGTAGTCAGTAGCAGAGCTATTGCTTCTGTGTGGGCTCTGGTATAACTTAGTCATTGCAAATGCAGCACATCATAGCTGGGCCACCAACTTGAAGTGCTGCTTTTGCCTCAAGCAGTCTGAGTTTCGTGAGGTTTCCTACCTATGGGAAGTTTCCCTGCAGATTGACAATGGTGTTACAAATGCTTGTGCATGTCGTCCTTGGCTGGAGGCCCCTCTTCTGACAACTACTTAGTGGGTGGCATGTTGACCAAATGCTTTGCTGTCACCTGCTCTCGTATTCAGGGGATTATGGTTTGGTGGTGAAATGATTCCTGAATCAGAGTATCTGTCTTTATGGTGCAGTGAGTACACAAGGAGGAGGGAGATCCATTTTCTTTCATTCTGGCAAACTCATGGTACATGCTGCAAATGTTTACTTGTTGTGGACTGACAGTCCCTCACTTCCTTTGGCCAGCGATAGAAAGGAAAAAAGCAGAAGAACCCACTCTAGGTGCCAAGAAAAACAATTCCTCCTGCAAACACACCTTGTTTGTAGTCGTGACAATTTTTTTTTTTTTCAGTTCTGAGAGAGATCTGTCTAATGCTGAACTCATCACTACACGTAAACCCTGCAATGAGTGTCTGAAACTGATTCGGGCAAAGAACATAGCGAGAGTCATTTGGCCTCGGGGAAATGGAAATGTAGGTGACATCAGAGAAGGTTAAATGCCATGTGTCACGGTCCAAGGCTTGCTGTTCCTTTGTCCCCTCACTGAGGACATCTTCCTAAAAACCTCGTACTGTTCCTTTTCTGGGGAGGAATTGCACACTCTTCACCCTTTCAGGCTGGTCCCATTACTGCATTGCCAGCTAGTTTGTACCGCTGGAGGTAGGCTGAGTGCCAAGGGAAGGATAATTCTCATGGGGGTATAGATGGTTGATCCCACTCTGAAAGGAAAGGGGACAGGGATAAAAGGTCATCCTCACAAATTATCCTTTGTCTCCTTCAGCAAGCAGAGAACTTCCTGCCTATCAAGGTACATAGCTACATAGCCTTTAAGTGGAGCTTCATGGGGCCCACCCTACCCTCCCACCTCCCAAGGGAAGCTCTGCTCTCCTGTCCACCTACATAGAGACAGAGTTTGCTGTGGCAGTTCCTCCCTCCTTGTGAAGCCACCTGCTCTTTCTGGACAGCTCATACTTTGCTAAAGGAATGTGTACAGCTCCCTAGAAATCCAGACTCTACAGGCTAGCCTGTCTTGGGGTAAATATCCTAACTGGGCAGCTCTTACATTTGAGACAGGGTCAAGGACTTTATAAACATTGTTAAAATCTTTGTCATTCTGTCTTAAAAGTAATGGGTAGAGGTGTCACCCCACAAGAGGTGATAACACAGTGGGAGATCAATAAATGGAAATGCAGTGCAGAATTATAAAAGTTTAGATTATTAGCTATCCAAATAATATTGTCAAGAAGAGAGTATCTAGTTGTTGCACATTAGAAACCAAAAATTACCCATTATCTTGTAAAAGGCCTGGTAACGTTCTCCCATTCACCACTTATCAGTCTGCTGAAATTGCTATTCTATGCCACATTTAGCTATTAGTAAAAGCAATGACTATGGAAAGTTCTGACTTGCTGTAGATTCAGGTAAATGCCTAGTTTGAGTAGATGGTTAGATCCCTCTGTACTGGTGGGAGTCACTGACTTCAGATAATCCTTGCTCTTTCTTCTCTTGTTGTGTCACAACAACCCCTTGCATTGACACAGGCTGGAGGAAGAGAGGCTGGAAAACTGCCTGGTAGGAATTGCCCTGGTGGTGCTGGTGGACAGCAGCTGAACATGACCCTGTGTGTGCCCAGGTGGCCAAGAAGGCCAGTGGCACCCTGGCCTGTATCAAAAACAGTGTGTCCAGCAGGACCAGGGCAGTGATTGTCTTCCTGTACTTGGAACTGGTGAGGCCACACCTCAAATACTGTGCTCCATTTTGGGACCCTCACTATAAGAAAGACATGGAGGTGCTGGAGTATGTCCAGAGAAGGGCAGTGAAGCTGGTGAAGGATCAATTTAATTATCTGAAATCTCTGAGATTCTCTGTCTTGTTAGCATACCTCCCTTTGCATGAACTAGTTAATTCTACTGCAAAGCTCATTTTTTACATTTCTTTCCTTATTCATGTCTCCTGTACTTCTGCTTTCCTTTCACAGGGAGACACTGTGTCTACTGTGGATGCTGAACCAGCTCTGCAAGATCAACCTCAGCTTTAGAATCCAACACCCCCAGCCTGCCTGCAGTATCTTCAGTGGTTTTGGGATAGTCACCTTGTGATGGTGGATGCTCTGATTGTGCCCACTCCTTCCAGAAGCACATCTCATACCAATCCCTGACACCTCTCTTATTATTTCTTCTGCTGTACTCAAAGGGATTTGTTTCTGTCAGAGGCCTAAGGGTTAGAAAAGCATTTGCTTTTGATGTACTTCCAAGGAGTAGTCAAGCCTAACTCTGCAGTGTCTGAAGTCAGGAAGACAGCGGTTATTTTCTGCAGGACTTATTTGCTCTACAGCTTTTATCTCTTGGATTAGCCTGAGAATTTGAATGAATATTTTTTCTTTTTATTTGCTGTGGTTTACCACCCTCCCTCACATTTATTTCAACTGATGTTCTTATTTTTTAACACATTTATTTTTTCATCCTGTCATCTTTTTCAGCTGAAAAGTAACTAATTCCCTGTTTACTTGTCTCTCACCATCTCAGGGGTATTTGGATTTAGTGTGTCCTTGTGTCCTTTCCCTTCCTTCTTTCCTTTTTCTCTGCTGTAATATGTTGTTTAATTTGTTTCTTATTCCTCAGCTTCTTTATATGTCCTCTGATAGTTGCATACCTGCTTTGAGCTGGTCTTGTTGCACTTAGATTTAATGTCTGTTCTTGAAACACCAGAACAATCAATGTGCAATATGATTTCATATTTTTCCAGGCTAAATGATTTTGCTGATTTTGCAATGAGCCAGGAATTTGCAGACTGTGGTGCTGATGGCTGCTTTTGACCTTACTGTTGGAGTCCCTCAAACTCAGTTTCAATACTGGGATTTTCTAAGACAGCCCCAAACCCTCTGAAAATCCTATGAAAATCAACTATGAAAATCCTCTCAATTTTTAAAGGATCATTATAAGAATAATATTTATGGTTTGCTAGCTTTCAGCAATTATTCCTTTTACACAGCTTCTTTAGAGTGAGATCATCAAAGTGATTTGTGTGGGATTAAATTGAAGGTTATATCACTTAAAAAAATTAAATTTGTTTGCAGTTTTCAACATGTGTCCTCTGTGTTTCCTTTGGAGATAGTAAGAGCACACCATCACAAAGTGTCCTAGTTCAGCAGGTGGTACCAGTTTATCACTGTGTGTGATCAAAGCTATGTATTCCACTCCCTCTATTCATTTCCCAAGAACAATGGACCATTTGCAGCAGCTGCCCGGGGTACATCTGATCCCTCATGTGTGAAAGACATCTGTGAGATAAGAGCTGTGATAACTCCCCTTCAGGGAGTCATTAGCACCTTCACACCCAGCCTGAGGGGGTGTGTCTGCTAATGGGACATCAATGGTTCCAAAATACCCCGTGACTCACAGAGTCAGATCACCCATTGTGTGACTCCCCACCCTAGGGGAGGGATTGGGTGCTCCCACCTGGACCTGAGGGGTACATATCTTGGGGTAAGAAGACCTCAGGGAGTCAGGCGTCAGATCCAGAGGAGGACCAAAACCTTGATAGGAGGAGACCACCACTCTCCACCAGACTGCAACTGTCAGCTGCACCAACAGGTTTTCCACTTTAGACTTTTACTTTGGACTTGGGAGAACCACATAGGGTTCAGCACAGGGGCTAATAAACCCCTTTGTTCTTGTGCCCCAGGGTGCTGGGTTATACTGAGTTTTTGTGGGTTAAAACCAATTTTCTCTCTGTGCCATTGCATTTATTGTAATATTGTAACTTTGACTTATAATCTCTTTTGTGTTGTGTTCATTTCTCCTGTCAGTTTACCTTTAAACCAGCACACCAACTAAATGGCAGGGCTCATGTTATGATAGCACTTGGTTCTCACGTTGAAGTGGATTTTGCTATGACTGTGCATCTATTTGCTTTCTTTACACAAGGTACATACAAGTCTTGAGCAAACCTCTGTTCTTCATTTCCCCCTTTTCTTGTGTTGTCTGATTTTAAAACATGTGTTAGCTCTGTACTTAGTGTGGAAACTGAGAAGGCAGCAGCAGACTGAGGATTTTGATTTGGGGTAGCGTGGCAGTGGGTGTGAGTGCATGTGTGCAGAAAGGGTGTGAAGAGTGCCAGTCATTTCCAACAAGATGCAACTTTTTATAAGCTCTAGCTATGTCAAAGCCATACTACAGCCATCATGTGAGAGGACCTTTCCAGAGCTAAATGCCTTATGCAAAAATAACATGACGGTATCCAAAGTCCAAAATCTCTCCATTCTCCACAGTGAGTTGTGCACAGGCTTAATTTTCAGAATGAGATGAAAGTCTTGGGAAGAAAGTTGTGCATCTGCCATTTTGACTGCAACACCTTTCCCTGGGTCACACAGAAACCCATGAAACTCTCAGAAATGTAATCTCCATTGTAATTGCATCCCAATCTCATGTTTAAGTTTATGCCCCCCACTCCTGGCAAAGATGGAGGATGAACTCATGTGTGAGAAGTTTACCAAGAAAGCTGAGCTGCTGAAAGGACTTGTTTTCTTCCAGCCAGTGTTGTTAGACTGCATCTAACTCACTGCATAATTTACCAGAATTTAGCCGTGAAAGACTATGTTTGTACGTGCCAGGTGCTGGACTTTATAATAACCGAATTATGTGTATTTTTATGTGTCTGGAAACAATGTACAGTTCTAAAAAAGTGTCATGCTATGTAAATGACACTAAAATTTAAATAATCACACAATGTATAGGCACATATCTTCTTCCCCCTGAAGCCTATACATGGATATCACTCACAAAATATTTGCTTGTGGTATTACTGAGAGTGTTTTAATGACTATTTCCCCCCCCCCCCCCGCCATATGTAACTGTCAAATTATTTGTTCTAAGAACCATTCATTTAAAAGATTAAGACAAAGCCAAGGGTGATCTCTCTTGGCTGTATAATGGGATACCACTAATGTAACCAGGGAAAGTAGGAAGTGTTTGGGACTAAATCCTATTAGAAAACAGGCTAAGCCCTAAGTAGAACAAATATGGATGCAGTTAGATAGCGATGATTAAGGTGCTTAGCCTTTTCAGGATAAATCATCAAGCCTTATACGTGATTATATTCCAATAAATCATAAAGCAACGTATCTTAGCCTTGCAAGCAAAGATTTTTGAATGCACTGTGAAAGCAATTGCACACAGCTCCCCCATAACTGGTAGTAAAAGCTTAGCATTCATTGTGCTAAATAGAATAGTCATGAAAGGATAATTATTTTCATGGCAAGGTACTTGGATAAATAACATAGATTAAAACAAGAAATAACAAGAGCTAATAATGAGAATAAAAATGTGAGTTTTTTCTAATTTATTTGTGTAGGATGAGTCCTTTATCTGACTGTCTGATTTAGGATTCTGGGTGCTGCTGATGCTGATGGGAAGGAGAAAGCCATTCTGCTTTCGGACTATAAAAGTAAATGGGAAAGCTGAAACTCCCTCTGCTTGCCCGTGCAGGTATATAAGCTCAGTGAGTTGAAGGAAATGACTTGGAGAATTCAAGGAACTGCTATGTAAAATTAAATACAAAACTCTAGTATGAAAGGCCTCTGTGGACCCTGGTGAGCACCCATACAGTTCTCTCCTCAGTAGCTGATGTTTCTTCCAGTAGTAGACAGCCCTTCACCTCTGCTTTCTACCTTGCTCTTCACTGGGCCCATGGCTCTTTTGCCCTTCCTTATTCTCAAGGATATGTGGACATAATCAAATTCAACACCTACAGTATTGTGGGATCTAATTCCCAATAAAGGTAACACTTCCTATAAACCACAATTTTCTCTATGTCAATTGAATATCAAATCACCCAGAGGCCTTGCAAATTTTTACAAGAATTTCCCGAGAGGATTACTTAATTGAAATAATTTTGAAGTCACTTATCAGTGGCACCACTGTCTTTTGTGTCCCACCAGCGAGAGTGCCAGGGCTAAGGGACAACTGCACACTGATACAGCCCAGCTGGGTGTGGTTGCTTAAATTCCCACTTCATGCTTGAATTTTCACCTAATATTTGATTCATATCCTTCCTTCAGAGAAGACCCTCATTCCATTGCAATGTCCCATCATTAAATGTAAATAAATTTAAAACTTTGTTTCGAATTATGCCAGCGTTTATTCATTTGTTATGCAATACAAGGAATTCCTGACCTGCCCTCGTCCGGACATAGCGAAGCTATACATGCATTAGCCACGAGGTGGCAATAGAAGAGCTTGATATGCTAAAATTTGATGATATTCGTAGCATTCAGGCCGGGTAAGCTTGGAGGAATTAGCTAAATAAATATATTTGCAGTGTTTGTGCAGACTTCGACTTTCCCTGCCAGTGTGTAATATGTGCTCCACATCTGCATAATTGACTTCATGCAAAAGCCAAGGAAGACTAAGCAGATTTTCTGGATCAATGATTTGTGCCTTTTATGTCGCTAATAATTGATATCTGCATTTAAGTGGCTCGGTAGTGGATGAGAGATGTTATGCTAGGAACTCAGCTGCTGGTAAAAGCAAAATCTCCTAGAAAGGAGATGCACTGGCAACATACAGGTGTCCCACTGTGAGCCTTCTGATTTTAACTCGTGACCTTCGTGAGGTCCAAAGAAATATGTACACCTCATCCCTGTGGAATTCCCAGGGAGGTGATTGCTTCACCATTAAACTCTGCCTCTTTCATAGCTGTTTTTTATTCAGTTTTCAGCATGGCTGATGCTTGTTCTTCTGTGTTATGAGAATATTCAGCAGTGAATTATATGTGGTGTTAGGTGGAAATAGTTAATTTCCAGTATTTTTAATCCTGTCTTGTAATTAAAATGTGTCATTTTCAGGCAGTGGGGAAAGCAACACTATCTCTGTTTTCTATGCATATTTTCAAAGACTGGTTTTCTACCCACTGTAATGGAAAAAAGTATTTGATGACATTTTCTATTTTGACTTTACCTCTTTCAGTAGAAGTTGATGCTACAGCTCTTCAGAAGGTGGGGTTTTCATTTGCTTTCTCATTCAAATAAGATAGTCTAAAACTCTTCTAGCATAAGAAATGGAATGTGGATTTGGCATATGTCTCATGTCACTATATTCACCACAGTCTTTATTTGAACATGGAGAGTTATGGATGTGCATTTTGTTAATTCACATGAAAGTGCTAACAGGCTGCTTCTGTCTTCTCTTGACATGGAAACAGTTTTCCTCTGAGCACCTTATGGGAAATCTTCTTTTCAATCAGATGATACATTATGAAGTCAGTCTGTTAGCAAATATGTCTTTCAAGTATGTGCAAGTTTGTCGTTTAGTAAATAAGTAACAATGTAAAGGAGAGGAACACATGAGGGAGCTGTGAAAAAAGTAAACAACTTCTCAGACATGAATGTCTTTAAGAAAGATTTAAGACAAAATTCTGCCTGTGAGTTGAGTGTTCAGGCAGTCAGATGTGCTGTTGGTATTTCAAATAATATATAAGTCTTCTGCAAGGGCTTTGATGTCCCCTCTTGGTTCAAAGACCTTGCTAGACCAGGGACACTGGCACAGGTCTGCCCTTGTCCATTCAAGACTCACATCTTCTATGGCTTGAAGGAAACAGTTGGCTGACTTGTCCTCTGCACAGTGCTAACATAGAATTTAACAGTTAACAGAAATCAGGACCTGTATTTGGCAGGAGCAGATACTTTGTGAGGCATCTGGGCTGTGGTGTATCTCTAACCCTATCTGTTAACATCAAGCAGCCTGCTTGGACAGTTGATAAACAAACTTTATCTTCAAAGCTGGTAACAGTGGATTTCTCCTGAGAAAACATTCATGATCCCTCAAGTCTCTTCTGTTTCTGGAGATTGCGTGCATGTCTCAGCTTTCTTGCTTCCATACTGTACAGCCTGTAGCCACACAAGCCTCAAGCCATGCTCCTGGCAGGTTACAGAAAAAAAAGCTTTAAAAAGCTGGCTGGTGTTTGAAGAAAATACAGTGAGCTTTGGGACATGATGTTTGAGGAACTGGGTGGCTACTGCCTTGCTCTTACAGCTTTCTCCAGTTATATTCACCAGTTTGTGGGTGAAACACAGGATATAGATCCCAATGGGAGCCATTTCTCAGACAACATGTAACATCACCAGCAGAAGGATATCTGAACTCTGTCAAGTTGATAAGACAGTATTTCTGTCCACCTAGATTATTCTTTACTGTCAAATGTCAAAGATAATTTCACACTTTTATAAATCCATGGGTTTTGGACATTACCCTGGCAACTATGATTGTACATGCACCTCTGTGAAGGGAGAATTTGAAAAAGGGAGAGGGGAGCAGAATGTGACCACTAGCCTGAAAGTACAGTGCTAATGAGAGAGACTACATGCCATATACTTTTCTTCCAGAAAACTAAAAGCTGTTCTTGGAAATGCCCAGTATTCTGTATTGCAAATTCTCCTCTCAGAATGAGTGTTTTTAGTGCACTGTTTCCTGCAGCAGCCTTTTTTTTTCTTCACCATTTTGGTGCTAAATGGGTAGGATATGAAAATGTAGAGAAGATGAAAGGGTCTAGGAATTCAGAGGCAGGCACAGAAAGCTGTGCTGAAACAGTTCTGCTTATCTTGCCAGAAACAACCCAGAAAATCTTCTTGGAATCTCTAAAATCTTCCTGGACTGTAAGAAGTTGTTTCAGCGAGGTTTGGCATGGGGCTTGGGACAATGGGAGCGAAATGCTTTCCAGGCCTTATTCAGAGCAGCAAATTTAATTCTATCTGTGTTCCTCCAGTCTCCTGTCTATCTGCATTTGTTGAGTTGGGAATCAGCTTTTGGTAATTTGTACACATGTTTTAATTGACCTTAAATAGCAACATCCAAACAAATCCTGCTGAAAATTAGCTTGTGTTTATCTGGTGTCAGAAGATGCCATGCTGCTTTGACTTTTGATGCATTAACACATTCACTGAGATGGGGTGAGAATATCTTCTTCGCTATATAGTATAGATGATAATATATTATTTACTCCCCATAACTCTCTTTTTCTTTCTTTGCTTTTGCACCTCAAAATGTGGCTTTCAAACTATAAGCAAACCAGAGTTTTCAAACTGAGTAAATCTCAACTATCAACAGCATGTCTCCATATTTCTATGAGACACCAGGAACTTCTTGCAACACTTGGCATTTGTATGTAAGATGACAGTGCTGTGTCTTCTCTTTCTATGTAGTTCATTTTTCTCATGTGTATCTTGACATGATACCCAACATTCGTTGTATTGCTCAGTTCTGTTTCTGATTTAAGGTGTTCAGTATATATTTCCATCAAAAAGAAGGAACCACTTAAGCAAGCCATGAATGTTGCCTGACATAGACAACAGTGTCACTGTTCATTTCAGATTGATGATTATTTTCCTTATGTATAAAAATAGATGTCATTGATGTTCACAGATGATTAATTTGATGGCTTTGTGGTCTGAAAGGTTATAATTTATATTCCTGCTTTGTTTCTGGAAGGGAGATGGTTGCTTTTTCTTGCTAGGAATCTCCAGTCAATGCACTTGGTTCAGGCTATTCATACCTTGTGTATTGTTATGTGATAAGGGGAAATTATAGAGTGGGATTCTGCCTGAAGTCTTTTTGGCCTGTAGGAGTTTCCCCAACATGTCACAGACTTCTTCAAACACATGATAAGGCAACCTGAAAATACTGATGAAAGATAAGAAAAAAAGTTAGTTTTTTGCAAGAGAGGGGAATTACCAACTGGAATCCCTTACAGTTCAACATTAAGCTCAGTGCTGTTTGAAATACTTATAAACAATGTGGGAAAGTAGTTGGCTAGTGAATGATTGTTGATGAGAAGATGATGATATCAGCTTCCAAAGACATTTCAGGGTAGTTTAACCTAATCGTATTTAGATATTTTCTGTGTATCAAGATGCTATTGTGTCTAGTCTGGTTTCTCAAACATAATGGACTTAGCAGAATAAGGGCTGTATGGAATTAGGAGGAGGAGAAACCTTAAAATTAATGTTTCTGCTAGGTTTGTAAGAAAAATCTCTTTGTTTCTAAAGCAGGATTCAGTAAGAGAAAAGCCCTTGTTCCTTCTGTTACCTGAAGGGCTTTGTTACAAGGCCCATTTGCAAAGAGGGAAAGTAACACCAGTTTGTGCCCAAATGCATTTGTATTTTAAATACTAAATGAAGCAATAGTTGGTACAAACAGACACATAACATGAAAAAAACAAAGGAAAATGATGCACAGCCATGGTCTAAATTGCAGTGTGACAGGAAATCTATTTAAACTAGTGAATAAAAATGAATCTTTGCAGTTTCATTTTTATTTGGAGATACATGTGAGTGTTTTTGTAATAATAGTTCAAGAAGCAGATGAGGGGTTTGTACAATGGAGGAGTTGGTCTTGGGGGTACAGATGAAATTTCTAACTGCTTTTATCAGATGAGGCCTAAGAAATAGTTTAAATTCCTGTTGCACATCTGTGTGTTTATGGCAGACAGCTCAAGCATGGGAAAACTGATACCAGTGAAAATTTTTTGCCTATCCTCTTGGTAAACTGAAGTCCTGTGTAACAAATAGGCTTGTGGTAGTACATAAGCCACCGCCAGAAAAAAAGAAAAATGGCAATAGTTATGAACCAGGGACATCTTAAACCCCACCTTGAGGGATTGAAGTATCATGTGGAAGGAAGGTGTGTCTACCACCAGATGGAATGGATAGGTGTGCTCTTCTCAGAGATCAGCCCTGGCACTGGGTTTTTCTCTCTGAACATAAGCATTAGAGTCATCAGCTGTCTCCCTTTTACCTAGAAGACCTTTAACTACAGTTCTCACCTGGGATGTGGACAGAAGGCTCAAATGGCTCAGAGAAGGGATCAAACAGATATTTGGAGCATTTGGTAGCATTGGGTTTCTGGATGAACCCAGGGACTGTGTGGACAGTGCGTTGTACTGCACTTGTCTGATGTGAGGTCTGGAGTTATCTTGTATCACAGGAGAGATGCCAGACCTTTTTCTTATGGTTTGGGTTCTGTGACTTTTAGTGTTGTCATGATTTTTGATGTTTCTAGATCTGTCAGGCAAGATCTTCGTGTGCTGGGAAGTCTCACTGTTAAAAGACCATTGTGCAGCCCGAGGACTTTGGTATGTCCAGGGATGGCAGCAACTGAGCAGTGAATTTGCAGAAACAAAACTGAGATCCATGTAGGTAGGTGACATTAAGGAATTAAGGGCTCACACAGGTAATTCTGTGCATGCCTTCTACTTTTAAGAGCCTCTGGCCCCTGAGGGTGATACAAGCCCTCACTGACCCGCTCAGCTTCCCTGCCAGTGTCTCTCCACCCTAAGTGAGGTCTGGAACCCTGTTTCAGCTCAGCACTGGGCACCTGTCCTGGCTACTTTATAGGAGTAGCCGTGCCTGGCTCTATCTCCACTCTCATCTCCTTTTGCTTGTGATGGACTCCTCGGTCCTGCCTTACCCATTGATGTACCCAGTTAGGCTGAGCCTTTTGCAGAGGTCTATTGGGTGGGCAGTTGCTCTCAGTCCCCTGCTTGTCCCCTTTTCTGGGGCAGTCTGAATGCGGCACAACAGGGTTAGGTCTACCAGTGAAACACAGGATGTCTAGGGATGCTGAGTGTCTCATAAAGGTGCTTTGTATTCTGGCCTGTCTGAAAAGTATCTACCTTCACCTGCAGCCTGTTCCTAAATCTCATCCCTAGTCCTTAAGATGCAGCAGTTCCTCACATGCCTGAAGCTGACAACAAGAGCAGCTCCATTGCAGTTGGGGTTATTAGCACTACAAGGACAATACTGGTAAAAATGGATAGCCCAGGACCTTGAAGTTTTCAAGAAGCAATGGGTTTCATAGGCTGTGAGCTGCAGGGGGTGTCTGATGTTGGCCAGACCAAACCAACATAGACTGAAGAGCAGTCAGAAATACCAGCTTCTCCATGGTGACTCCATCCAAACCATAATGCCTCCCACCAATGTGAGGAGTGAACTCCCAGATGCAGTAGCTGCTAAAGAGCATTAGATCAACCTAAACATCATTCTAATCATCAGCTGAAAGTATATCTGTGGTCCCACATGTCCCCAGAGATGTTAAGTGGTAGGTTTTGCCCCAGTATTTGCCTTCCCTTTGTGAATCTAGCACTGTGCAACAGCTGTAGGCTGGGAGATGTCCATGGAAATTGAATCTGCTCATTCATGATTTGGGTAATGAAGACTTAGAGGTTTCCTCAACCTGTTGAAATGGATCTGGCAATGGATTGTCTTCCTTATTTCTGTGGGATTTCAGTGACCTGAAAACCAGGCAAACAACGGCCCTGTATATCCCTGTCTGCAATTGCTTAATTATCCTTGCAAATAAGGAGAGCAAGGGTTCCTCAGTACAACATGTATCTTAGCATTATGGTTTATTATAGGATATTGTTAGACGTTTACATTGCTTAACTTTAATGTTAAACAAGACAAACTGTTTCAGGGCCCAGGATAACTCCTGGCTGCCAAATAGAAGGAAAGGAATCCAGGTGCAGCTGTGTAATCATTTTAAGGGGTTTTTTTGGATGTGTGAACCTCAAATAACCCTGAGGAATTCATTACTCAATCTTTATCGTGAGCACACAAACAAACATGTTTTCTATAAATAGTAGTTTCATTAACAGTGGTAGGTAAAGGAGCCTCTTGCATGTGTGGCCTTGATATTGTGTTTATGTACAACCAGTGGATCATTTTTAACATTTATTAGTGATAACCATGATTACTATATAACTTATACTATATATTACTATATAACCTATATGACAGCTTATATCTGTACACACATACACAGGATGTCTTATAAAGCATATATAAAAATAATATATACATATACATAAATACAACCCTGTAGTCCTTTTAAAATATACAGAAGCTCATGTGAGGAAAGAAGAACAAAGCACAGGGAAGTCAGCCTCACTGCTGGAGACTTTGCCAGCTGGCTAAAACCAATGCAGCTGGCTCTTGCTATCTGTCTTCCCAAGAATTAGATTACGGCCTGCTGACATGTGTTTGGCCAAACACATTTGAGTAAAGAGGAAGAGCAGAGGTAAATTCAGAAGCCAACTTTTTAAAATGAACCAAACCAAAAGACCCAGAAGCATGGTGCCAGACAGCTTTGGAAGCTTGTATGATGGTCTTCAAGTGCTACAGAAAGCTGGGTAATCCAGAGCAACTGCTATTTACCTCCAAAATACACTGAGATATTTACTAGGGACTGACAAATGTTTTAAATACTCCTTTTCACTTACTGCGACTAATTGCATTTGTTCTTTGGAGCTTTCCATCCCACGCCCCCTGCCACAAAGCCTTCAGAAAAGCTCTGTCTTCTCAACCACAAGAAATGAAAATGTTCAGAGCCTTGTGCTCTCCACAAGGTGTTGTTTCAGCTTAAACTGTTGACAAGTCCTGGGAACAAACAGGTTCAGACCTAGAGAATGGAAAGAGTGCAGGAGAGTCAAGTCAAATGGAGAAAACTAGCTGGAGAAAAAAATACTTCAGAGAAATATTCTTCACCCACAAAATTTAGGAAAAGGGGTCCTTGTCTGACTAGAATCTCTTCAACCTTTTGTCACAATTGTATTTCCTTGATGGGGCTCCTGTCTTACATAAAAAACCCCAAAACAAAACAAACAAACAAAAAAAAACACAAAAAAACCACAAAAAAACCAAAAAACCCCCAAACCAACGAGAAACCAGCAACATTTAAACCCGAAGGAAAATCTTTCCGTTCACCGTAGTCCCTTGACTGAACGCCTCAGTAAAACAGAATATATGTCTCAGGCTGAATAAAGGCACCCCCTGCCTTCTTCTTGAAGCCAAATTTCATTG
>JAWWEV010000043.1:60566475-60598356 GCA_035583235.1 Hafferia zeledoni | reverse complement strand
GCCTCAGTAAAACAGAATATATGTCTCAGGCTGAATAAAGGCACCCCCTGCCTTCTTCTTGAAGCCAAATTTCATTGTTGATTTGAATGACAGATAGGAAAGCAGATTCACAGAATACATTGAGAAATGATCAGGGTAAAAAGGATTTAAATGCAGCCATTCAAAGGTAAGGTGTAAATCCATTGAATGCAATCAGAATTATTAGACTACAAATCAGTTACAAAAGCTTCAGTCACACACCAGCTCAAGATAATATGCAGCAGCTACTGGGACAAAGCACATCCTTAGAAAGGTAGGCAGTCATTAGCTGTGAGCTGTGCCTGTTCCCCGTGTGCTACATGATATAGATGTTTTATCATGGTGACATTTCTACTTCACTTGTTTTATTTGAAGTAGATAAGTCACCATATTTCACAGGCAGCAGGTTTTTTCATAAGACTGCAATTTAACAGTTGAAAGTCTTTTGGCTTTTTGTTCATTTGTACCCCACTCACTCTTTCCAGTTCACATAGAGGTTTCCATATGAGCATCTTCCCTTCAGATTATTTATTATTTTTGTTTGCTGCCTGGTGCACCATAGCATAGTCATTGTATCTTTTAGTGCTTATCTGAAGGATCATAACAACTATGTGCAAATACTCAGAGCGGGGGAAAGAATTAGGGTGTTGAGGGTTTTGCCAGAGAAATAAAGATACTGTGTCACATGGCCAGCCATTACATGTGAAAAACAACAGCAGTACAGGGCCAGGACCTCTGGAGAGCCTCCATATGTCATTCAGGGGATGACTGTAGACCAAGCAGTTCAGCTGAGACCCCTCAGGACTTGCTGCAGGTTCCTGCAGCTGGGTTTGGTGGTGCTGGGATGTGGCCACTCCCACTCCTTCCTACCCTTCTGTCCATGGGGTCCTGCTGAGGCTGTGGGTGGTGGGCTCCAGCCTGCACTGTCCATCTGTCCTGTTAGTCCTGACATCCCAGATGTACAGCTGGGTTTTAAGAGTACTGCTATGCCAGGGCTGTGGTTCTGGGAGGCTGGATGACTATCTCTGACCAAGGCAGAGCTTCAGCCTATCTTTGGAACTACCATATGCTGCAGAAACAGAGGCCCAAGTGACTTTTTAAAATCTACTTATTTTTTTCTTTCCCTAATAGTGGAGTTATACCAGGAATTAATTTAGCTTTGGCATGTATAATTCCCACTGTGTTTATAATGGGTTTCCTTTGTGCTAAGCAGCTTGATTTTTGTTTGGTTGTTTAATATTACCTGATCTTTTGCACTGTGATGGATGATTAATCTTTACCAGTCATGTTATTAAGCAGTTCCTACACAGTATGAGTTCAAAAGTCTGCATTTCCCATTCTCCCTCGATAGCCTGGGCACATATTGCATTTCATTTCTAATTACATATGTTAGGGTGAATTATGGGCTATTACTCAAAATAAATTGTTCTTTGATGTATGAATGGCCAATTGTAATTATACCAAGTTGAAACAGAACTTAGTACTATTGTGCCTGGTCCGAAATAATTCTGTGTCTTTTTTAAATACAATCAAATCAGCAATTTTCCATTGTTTCTCAGCTCAATGTGGCCATTATGAAAGAATTTTTTCCTTTGTAGATTTGAGTTAAAAATGTAAGTGGCATGTGAACAGCATTGACAGAGGCAGAGGAAAGGTGATCCTTTGAAATTCACCATCTCTGGTTTCCACATCCCTTCAAAGAGAGCAGCCACTGGGTGACTCACAGCACTTTTGCCTCAGTTCATTTCATTTTTATGAATGTGCCAAGTTCCCAATATATTTGCCTATTTATCATAGGAAGGCACCACTCCAGTGTCTCAGCTGCCCTGCGGAGTGATGTAACACAGATCTGTATAGACCTTGGGATAGGGGGAGAAAGGGAGAATGCAAACCCTGTTTTCAGTCATTTAAAGACCCCATGGATGTTCCTGGGGTCGATTTGATGATAAATACTGATCCTTTGCCATACTGGAATGCACAGACATGTTCTGCTGGAGCAAATCAAGTGTCTGTGTTTAACGCAAACATAGGACTTTTTAAATGAGAGGACTAAACATATTCTTGGTATCAGACCTTAATTTCAAGGGGTTAGGTTATTTAATCTGTAGCTAGCATGCATATTGTGCTGGCTGGAATTTGTTATCAACTGTGTTTACAGGCTGCTCCAAGGCTTTATGGAGCTGTAAGACTCTTCAGCATTCGTGGCTCTGCTGTTGGGCTGCCTATTTTGCAAGAGTATGTGTGTGTTTGCTCCGCTTTGGTTTTAATTATTGGTGGTAAATACACTTCAGAAGTGAAATATGTTTTGTCAGGAGAAATCTGGAAGCGCTTTCTCAGGAGAAAAATAATTAGAAAGGTTAATGCAATCCACTTCGTAAAAGACTTCAAACTCATTTGCTTGGAGATGTGAAGCAGATGCTTTGTTCACAAAGCCATATTAAGTTAGCCCTGGGGGGGTCCCATTACCATTTCTCAAGTACAGCAAAAATGGCAAATTAAATATATATCAGTTTTAAATATTGACGATAAAGTTGGCTTTCAAGTGTGTACAGTGCCCCATACAAACCATTGTCATTTTGCTGTTTCACACAGATCTGAAGAGAGTGAAAATTGGAGTTGTAGTTTTTTTGTACTAAAACGGTGGACCTATTTGGATGGGCTGTTTAGGAATGAGATTTTAACAGGTTGGCAGAGTCAATACTGAAATCCCTGACCTGCAAGCCACTTCCTTGCAATAAATGGAAACCAGCTTAGGGAACAATTTCCTGTTGTGGTAAAATGATGGAGCCAGTGGGCTGCCCCTGACTGAGAAGGGTGTGCTCATTTTTTGTGGAGAGGTTTTCGGGTTGGGTTGTATGGGCATACAGAATTGTAAAAGGCCTCATCTTGCTCTTTTTGTGCTTCTATGCTACTTATACTGGGCCATGAGAAGGTAAAGTGTGCTGGGAGTCTGACCCAGCAGCAGTTTCTTGGTTGGCCAATCTTGCCCGGGCAGTACACCAGCTTCTACCAAGTTAGCTCTAGTACAGTGACAGTAACGTTCACCTGACATAAATCACATCCGTGACTCTCACTCAAAGTCCGATTGTGCCTATCTGACTAAAATTTTGGCTGTGGGTCCAACATGCAGACTTCCTTGCAGGATGCTATAATCCAGACATTTCAAACAGAAGAGGTCCTTGGTGGAAAATCCTTTCTGAATAAGTGTTTCAAAGCTAGATAAATCTGTTGTTGGGCTGCTTATAAAACGGTCTTCATCTCTCATCAGTTTTAGAGGCTTTGGTTATACAGATCACATTTCCTCCTGTAATCCAGATAGGAAATGGATTTTACAGCACAAAAATTGTGTTCAGGTAATGGTGTGAGTGTGCCTTGAACCAGTTGTGACCCCACTGTCACTGCTAATGTGGGCTGAATTGCTGAAGACATGCATAAAATTTTTTGCAACGGGAAATTTAAATTCTATGAATTTCCTCCCTTTGAGGTTAGCTGTTTCATCAGTTATTTCAGTTACAATAGTTTTGTTATCTCTGCAAATAATTTTTCACTGCCTAAAGCATGGCCATCCTTCTGCTGGGATTAAGGCAGAAATTTGCAAGGAATGGAGGTAACTTTGGGGCTAAGATAAGAGAAGTTATTTCTCCAGAAAGTACTGGAGAGGAATTAATGCTGCTTTAATGTGTTTCTTGATCATTGCTTGAGCCAAGGTCTCATATATTTTCTCAGTCTGATGGGACAGCAATATAAAACTTCTGCATTTTATTATCTTGTTCTATATGCTCAAATTTATTACTTCCCCTTTGTCTGGCTAAACCCAAAGATATATGATATAGGTAAAGCTACTTGGCATAAATACAGAAATGCAGTTCAGTCTGAGGCACAGAGGAAACAACTGCAGAGGCAGATTTCTTAATGGACTGTGAGGTTTTTATTTCCGCACTTCACTTCTTCCCAGGTCTTCTGTCTGGGTGACCCCCATGAATATTATCCTTTAAGCACCACAAATGCATTCCCCTCAGGTATGCTGGGGAAGGGCCCAGCCTCAAGCTGTCACAATTGTGGAGTGCCAATAAGGCAGCTCCCTACTTAGCCTTCCATTGTTTCCTGCCTGCTTTTCCTTTTTTCCTTTTTTGATTTCTTTTTTTTTTTTCTTTCCCCCTTACATCATTCATGGTCTCTGAAATGTGATTTATTTACCTTCTGTCTCTGAAAACATTACTACACATGTGCTGGTAGTGATGCCCTTCCCAGTAACTCTTCTTTGGCTACCCCAAGCAAAGTTGTCTTAGCTTGGGAAAAATGAAAGTTCACATTTCCAGCCTTCATCTTCTTCTCTCCCTTCTTCCCCAAGCTCTCCCCCAAGGAAAATGGTGATCCTCCTCTATAAAATCAGTGTGGGATTCCTAGGCATGGTCTGTGTCGCTGAAGGGCCTCCTGCACAAGTCGTGATGGGTGTAGTTATTTCCTTTGACTGGCATTTTACTCTCCTCAGGATCAAAGTTGACATACCCCATATTAATGAAAATATGCCCCGAATTCTGTGTAAATGAAAGGAAAGGTGGCTTGTGCTATTTGTTTGTTATCTGCTCACTCAAATCCTGAGGAAGGGAGTCTTGCACTAAAGAGTTGCTATGTTTCTGGAGTTCATGAAACAGTTTTAGAAGCCAGTTTCTTGCCTTCAAGGATGTTTTACAGCTGGCTTGGTACCAGCAGCCTGGGTTTACACTGGAAAATGTAATGAAGTCCAGGTCAGCCTGTTCACATTAAAATGGAGGTGACAATAGGCTTGAGCTCTTTTCCTGAATGTGAAATTACAATTTAAAGGTATCTCCAGGCATCTTGCATAACAGAAAATTCAAACCCATGCTCCCTGCCTTCCCTCCCCACAAAAAAACCCCCCAAAAAACCAAACAAACAAAAAAACAAACAAAAAACCCCACCACCAATGAAAAAGAAAATCAAAAGAAAAGGATGTTGATAGGGTTGAAGTTGTCTGGCTGGAGCAGTGCCATAGGCTGCATGTGGCCACAAGTTACGGTTCATTTGAGGAGACACAGAGAAGTTTAGGACTGCCAGATCCATGTCTTCTGGGTCTTCAGACTCCCACAATGCAGACAGGTTTTCTTTACTTGAGCTAAAAGGTAGCCAGCAATGAGGCCCATTGGTTTCAGCTAACTCACCTAAGGCATGTGAAGTTGGAGTTGTCATCTTCCTGATCCATATTGCTACTCATCATTCTGCTTTTATTTTCTGAACTCTGATATTGCACTCTTTTTTGCTCTATATTCTTTTCCCAATATAAGATGACTGCAAGGTGACTCCTACAGAACTACACAAGGCATTAAAATAATGTCTTTAAAATCCAAGTTGCTGGTATGCATGAGGGAGTTTGTAGTTAAACTGCTTTTATTTCCTCAGCACTAATATTGCAAGTTGAATAGAGTGACAAGGTCAGAAGTGTCTTTTTCTGGCTTAATTCCTTCTTCTTGTTATTTACACATTCTTGTTTTGTAGGAAATAAGAGCATGTGACAACAGCATCTCTAGCCCCAACAACTTCTTCTCACTCCCCACAGAGTCTCAACTGCTCAACACCATGTGGTAGGACTATCACAGAGGAGTTTCATTTATCAAAGGTATTGTGTAATAAAAAAGAATAAGAGTATTTGGTCAAAAGTGTATTTACCCCATTAGGTCTTTTCAATTTGTTTTTTTGATGATTGTTTTCACAGCTGGAATAGGGGTACATGCACATGAAACTGCAGAAAATAGTTCTAAACTTTTGGTGGGTAAACCTCGATTTTATTCTCATAACTCCTCTTGTTTTACTTGGATGCCTTCTTATTGGAATCTGAGGCCCTATGAGATCCCAAAACAATTCTCTTACTTTGCTATGTGGTAATCTGTCAGGTTTGATTTCCTAAATATGTTTCAGGTTACATCCACTCCCTAAATGCTTTTAATAGTTTAATTCTGTCATATCAAGGCTACTAACCTCGATGTCAAAATGCTCTCGGGTCCTGCTTAAATTAACTAAATCTGCTTCATGTTGCTACGTGTCCTCTTTCAAAATTCCTGGAAAAGTGATTAATATGGTGGTGATTAGGAAAGCACACGAGTCAACCCTTCTGCAGAAACTTTGATTTACAAGAAAGGGTGCGGTTAATAGAACTTTGTTAAACAAAGGATTTAATGACAATCACAGAATGATTTGGGTTGGAAGGGACCTTTTAAAGGTCATTTAGTTCAGTCCTCTTGCAAGAAGGAGGGACATCTTCAACTAGGTCAGATTGCTCAGAGCCCAATCCAACCTTGCCTTGAATGTCTCCTGGGATGAGGCATGAGAAGGAAGCTGTTAGTTCTGGAAATCTGCTGTTCAGCAGCACAGGAATTCTGATTAATTTCTCCTGGCAAATTGCTCCCAGCAAATTGCTCCCAGAAATGCAATGTTACACCTTCATGAAAACTGAGACAGGGCCTGGACTGCCTGATCCCTCGTATCAGTTCTCTGGAACCATGTCGTTCTGTTGTCTTTTGTTACCTGGGGTCTAAATATTTCTAGCACACCTGTGAAAGAGATTGGCTGGTCTTGTTATGCTGCATCATGGAGGGACATGCTGATATGTGCTCTGTGGGCTCCTAGGGAAGGTGAAGGACACAGATTTAACTGGGCATCTCCCACCCCTGGGGTGTATCACCTCTGAGTTCACTGGGGGCTTTTGTGCATCTCCAGTGCATTTTATTTATTTGCAGCCTCCACTTCTTTTTGCTGTTTGTTATACAAAAAGAAAAAGCTAGAAGTAGCAAATATTGTGTTAAGTTCAAAATACAATTTTAATTTTTTTTTTTGCCTCAAAATGAGATGGTTTCTCTTTTCTTGTAAATCTTAATTTGGACCTTTTTCAGGGTTTCTGAAGTGGTGGTTTCTTCCCTGATGCTATTGAGGTGTGGTTTGTTAGAGAAATCATCATGTTTTGCTTCCAGGGAAAATGGGTTAATATTACTGGGGATCTGCTCTGCAGTGGCAGAGTGGGAGTGCATGGCCAGTAAGTAGGGAAAAGGAAATGCTTGTGCCCACACCAGCAGACCGGAGCAGGGAGGCACTGCTCTTCCCACTCCGTCTGGTGCGCTGGGGTGGAGGTGCTGCAGCCTGGGCTTGCAAGGCTGGCTGGAGGTGTCCCTTCTGTGTCTCTCCCCTCCAGCACCTGTCCCATACTGGTGCTGGTCTTTGGACAATCCTGTGCCTCAGGAGAGCAGAGCAGCCCTTGGATCTGTGCTGCCTCTGCAACCTGACTCCTGGAGAGGCAGGGTACAGCAGAGCAGTTGGCCTTGGAGTGGTCCATTGTACTCTTCTCCACTCTCAGTCTGTGCACCTGGCCTTGCTGCAGCCACGCTGCCAGGAGAGGTGAGGTGGCACCAGGTGCAAGGTCCCAGCAGCGAGGCTGGATCCTACTGTAAATAATTTCTGGTGTGGCAGTGGAGACGGTGCCAGGTTAGTCACCACAGGCACAGGCACTTCCCAGGCAGAGGCCAACACCTTCCCCTTGTTGCTGCCCTGGGCTGGCTTCCAGCAAACACGGTGGGTTGGTCCCAGCAGTAGTGAAGGGCTGTGCCAGGTGTGGGCTGGGGCTGGCAGGAGTAGGGCAGTTCTCTGGCTGCAGGGACGTTTCCTCTACAGCTGTGAATTCACAGCAATGCACTGATTTCCCCTACATAAGCTGTGGCTGTGGCAATGCACAGGAGAGACCTTCAGTGGAAATAACCTATGGAAAAAACCAGAGTAACCCCATTAAACCAAAACTGAGGATAGGTGTGCCTTTCCAGTCTAGAACTTAGCTGGCCAGCTGTGGTTCACAGTGCTAAATCACAGCTGTAGACAAAGGACCCAGGGAGTGAAATTGCATTGGTCACTTCCTGGCTGGGTGCATGAAGCACAGACCAAACATGTCCATGTGACCCCACCCTGAGCTATAACATCTCTGCACTCAGGCAGCCATGGAACAAGGAGAGCACCTTCCTGAGCAGTGGCACTTGGAGACCTGTAGCCCTACTCCTATCCCACATCTGGAGTGGCTGAAGCCTGCACAGCTGAGGCAGATTCCCACTTGGGTGCTTTTCCTGTTTTCTTCCTCTAAGGCTTGTGCAGGAAGACTGGGAGGGCACCAGGGAAGTGTGATAGCTCCAAACATTTTCCCTGTTTCTCCACAGAAATTATCCTAGTGAATCCTGTCACTGGCTAATGAGGTCCCTCCTTGACAAGGTCAGTTTTTTACTTGGGCACCTTCACTTTGTTCAAGCCTCATTATAGTCAATTAGCACCTTCTCCAAATCCTCTTGGATCTTGTGGGCTGACTGCTCTGATTTATGACTACCAGTGCATGCTCCACCTGCAGCTGAGATGCTGTATCCCTCTTGGAGGTCTGAGGCTGCAACTTTGTATCGTGCAAATCTTCAGCTAATCCAGAGGAGAGGCTTGCTTTGGCCAGCAATTCAGAACAGGATTTTAAGTTAGCAGGTAGTATCCAAACATCTTGGGTTTGAGAGTCACAAGTAAGACATGCTACTACAGCTCTTCCAAGATGAATGAAATAATGGGCTATGATATATATCTTTATGACTTGTTTAGTGGTTGTGTTCTGACTTAGTGGGCAGTCTAAGAGAATGCTTCCTGAAATTAATTGCTTTTGGGGCAATTAACATCACCCATGATCATGAAACGATGCAAGGAACAAAGCTTCTAGTTTTTCTCATCTCCCTAGGGAGGAGGTACAGGTCTGGGCCCTGAGACAAATAGCTTCAAGCAAGAGAAGACCTGAAAAGGATGACTCCTCTTGTCCTCTAAAGGAAAGGGAGAAGCTCTTCCCAGAGTTTAACATATGACCCACTTTCCTGGCTCACTGCATGGAGCATGATGGTCTGGTATGACAGGCATGTACGCAAACACTCATACTTTTTCCTGGAGTGCTTTTCTTCTGATTAGCTAACACGAGGTTCATGGGCTCTGGCTCACTCTATTGCTCCTTGAAAGCCCTGACCTGCAGGTATGGCACTGCCATCTGGCCTGTGATGAGACTTGGTGGGGGCCTGTGATGGGACTCAGGGACCTCACTGCAAGACACATACAAATAAATTGCAAGAAATAGGATAGCTAAGACATCCAGTTACTGTCATTGTGGTCTTGATTTCTCCTGAGGATGGTGGCCCAAGTCTCTGCCCTCTGATGAGTAAGGTGCCTGTCAGGTCATGCATGTGAGTGTCAGAGCCAAGGCTGGTGACATGCCAGATCAGAATGTGCAGAGGTGTCTGCAGGCAGAGCCTGAGCCTGTCCTGGCTGTGTGTGCCTGCCCTGGCCTAATGCCACATGCCTGGCCCCCAGGCAAGCTGTCTGGAGAGCTACCCAGGCTAAAAGGAGCCACAGGAAAGAAGGTGCAAAACAGAGAAAGAGGAGTCAAATAAATGCCAGAATTGGTGCAAGGGAAGGCAGAAGGAAAGTATAGTCATGAAGGATGAAAAGCAACGATTTCAGTTAGTTTAAACTATTACAAAACCACACTGAGCCAGCAATGACATCCAGATTGAAACACAAGATTTCCCTGGCCTGTGATGGCTGCCTGCCTTGACTTTGCACAGTAAATTCCCTTCAAGGCAAGATTTGGGTTTCTAAGTGCTCCACAAACCTGCTGAATGATCCTGTGTAGACTAACCTTACTGAGGAAGTGTTCCAAGTACTTGCCATTAGCAACTAGGTGAAAATTAGTCATCAAGGGGATCCGACAGGAAAGGGGTTCTTTACAAAGACATTTGAAGTACAATTAACTGATGGTTCATAATACCTTGAGGCTATCACTCTAAGGTTTCATCCATTTTTTTTTTTCTTTCTCTTTCAGTTCCATTCCGAGTCAGTTAAATCTCACCTTAAATCACAGGACACCTTTTTACTTGATTGCAGTCTTCTTTTGCTGACATTGCGTGAAGAGACAGTGCTCATGGCAACCCAGGGAATCTACTCATCTACTGTTGCTCCTGCTGAATTTCAACGGGAGAAGCATTTTACAAATCTGGGTGACACAAGCCCTTGTGAGTCCACCTAGTAAATCCTAAGCAGGGAATGTACTAGGCACTTTCAGACTCTGTTCTTATTTATTATTAAAATGTAGCCTGATGCATCAAGTTGGTTTGACTCATCTCTAATAACCATAAGTTATGCTTACCATCCTGCAGCCCTTTTGAACCTTGTCACTCCTGCTGGAGACAATTGGTTGTTTCCAGAGGTTATGGCAGTTCACACATTCTAGTATATGTTTTACTAAACTCTGACAACTGCAATAAATATTTTATTGGATTAGTGATTAACTTATTTTCCATTTAATCTGTCTTGTTTCATCTATCTCCTTTATCTTAGAAAGATTTTTCATGTAGCTCAAAGATCCTTTAGAGGTCTGTCTGACCTATGGAGAAAGTTGAAAATGAGTCAAATGGGCATTTGACTTGACTAACAAGGAAGCAGTTAGGCCACTGAAATAACACAGTTCAAACTTTTTGGGTGGGTTCTTAGCTGGACATGGTACAGCCCTTGCTGGAATAATTTTTTTGTTGGTCTTTTTTGTTTAGGGATGGGAGAGAATATACAGCACTGGTGAGATAAAAGTAATAAGGATTATTTTTATTAGCATAAACACAGAGGTGAGCATTCCTTGTGAAAGGAAGTATGTTATCTTAAGAAGAAATCTGAGCAGATCTCAGCTTCTGCAAAGTAATTTCTGCAGAGCCATAATACTACAGAGCTGAACTACCAAACAGTATTCTGTCTGAAAATCTGGTTGTTTTAATTAGTCTGTTTTCTTCCACTCTGCCAAATCTAGAAATGTAATTTTGAGTTCTTAGAAGATGTTTTTTGGTATTGTTATTAAAAGAATTACATTTTCACAAAGCCTTAAAAAATCTGGAGCGTGAACTGGGAGCAGTTTGCAGTCAGGATCTCCAGACACTTCTCAAAAAAAGCTGTTGAGTGTTGTCCTCCCTGGCAGGCAGACCAGGGAGAGCAGCATGGTGGCATCACTGGTGGGTTCTCAGCCGTGCAGATAGTGAAGTGTCACACTGATATGCCAGTGGCAGCCCTGGGCACAGATTTGTACTGAGGCTTCCTCTAAAGATGGTGTTGCTTTTAGGCAACCTCCCCACAAAAAACCCCACCCACCCACACACATATGTACTCACACATGCCTTGTGGGAAAGCTGCTCTTGGCTGTCTGGAGAGACAGAGGGTTTCTCTGACAGTCTGATACATCTCCAGGGCAGCTAAAGTATTTTTTTTCCCCTCTGGAAATGTTCAAAACTGGCCTAGGTGAGCAGTAGCTTTTTTAACATTTCACATATTGAAAGAATCCATTTTCTTGTAGGATTTTTTTCTAATTCTGTCAGAAATGTGTTTTGGAAGACTGTGCTTTCATGTGTGATTATTATTATCATTATGAGAAAAGCATTCTGAAATACAAAGGGATTGTTTCTAACAAGAGGTTCCTTGTCTAAACTAGGCTAGAAAAACCAGCTGTTCTAGTTTACGTGAGCTGTTTGCCCTTCTAATTCTCCTTTGTGGTGTTAGGGAGAAACAGAGTCTTGTTGTCTTTGTGTATTTGTATCCTTTTAGGTGCAGGGTGAATTTGCAGAGCTAGTTGGTAGATAAATCACTGCTGTTCTTGTCCATGCAGCATGAGTTTAAAACTAATATTGTAAATATGCCACATTCTCATTTTCTACAATTAACTTCTGGCATGAAGCTTCGGTTTGTGGTCCTAAATGCACTGCAAACACACTTTAATAGCAACATTCAAAATGTAGCAGAAACTTCTATCTAAACTTGGCACCTAAACGTCTCCTTCCAAGATTGTGGGCGTGGTTGCCAAGGTAATTTCACTTGAGTGTTATCCGTGCATCTGGCCCTCTCCTGGCATGGGATGGGCCTGTGCAGTGTGAAATGAAGTTACAACTTCAGCATAATGTTGAAATGTAATAAATTAAATCTGCCAGTCAAGTGAAACTTGTAATTGGAGTGTCACTTTCAAGTGAGAGAATGGCTCAGGCAGATTTAGCATTCTGCCTGGGTTGCAGAACTGTTGTAATTACCCTGTGTGGTTTTTCATACTTCTGAGGGGAAAAAAAAGGCTGCACAACTTTTCAGAACCACAGTCTGTTGCCAATGTGCAGCTGGCATCTAAGGGCATCCAAGTGTTTCAACCAGGTGAAGTGTTCACGAGCAGTAAGGGAGGGTCAAACTTGCTGTTGCCAACGCAGGCTGAGTTACTTGTAAAGTACTGTGAATTCTTGTGGACACAGCCATTAGACTGTCATTGATATTGTAATTTATTTTTGAGATTAATCTCTTTCTCTCTGTTCCAAAGCAGAACATATTCCGGAAACTTGAGAAGGCAGACTAAAAAATATAAATTTATTGCTGGTCCTTCCTAATGGCTTTTGACCCCCATCATTCCTAAGAACATACTTCTTACAACTCTTGTACATAAACTTGGATAGATACATGCAAACACACACATAGATTGAGAGACACATTGGAATATGCTGTACTTGAATAGATTTCACACCTTTCTAGAAAGAACCTCGATGATATGAAAGCCCTCTTGGGAAAAGGATGCCCTTGAGCTAGCATATTTGCATGAGAAAGCTCCTAAAATAAATATGTGTGGGAGTTGCTGAATAGATTTAATCCACATTTGTCTGTCAGAAATAATAAATCAAAAAAGAAAAACAAGTTGATAGGTATTTAACCTTGAGTGTGGAGTAACACCCAGCCAACTCCTGCACCTGCTGTGCACACAGCAGTTTAAATGGCCATGGATGCTGGTAGTTCTCAGAGCACTGATGCTCCTTCATATAAAGTGTGTTTAGTAGCTATCAAAATTAATGTATTGTGAAAGAACAAAATAAAGTACTTTATCTGAAGTAAGTACTTTTAATTTGTGCCCATATATATAATATCAGTGTTTCCAAAAACCAAACTGGCCTAGTGCATTTGTGTCTGGTGGTTGCCACTTTTGAAGGGCAGCATAGCATTTCTAAGATTCAACCTCTTACAAGTGTGTCAAAGCACTGAGTGGCAGAAGTCAGATCAGGGAGACAGCAATCACTGAAATTGCAGTCCATTCAAACTGTAAAAAGTGATGTTTAAAAGATAAATTAATCTATACTCTTGTAGGCTCTCTGATCTGGCATATTTCTTCAGGTCTTTGGCCTCATGGCTGAGATGAATTGTGTAATTTTTCTAATCTTAGTCTGAGGCTGAGTCTGGGCTGCAGAACTGTCTGCATCAAACTGGTTTATACTGCTGAGTTCAGGCATGTTGAGCTGTAGCATAATTTATAGATTTGGATAGTCTATATAATTTTAATAGTAAGAACAAACCATATATTTTGGAAAAAACCCCCTAAATCAATACATTTCTATCCTAACTAACACTTGCTCATTCTACAGCTGTAAGTTATTTAACCTTCACTTATTTCTTTCAGCAAAGATGAGATAGTGATGTACAGCCTCACATCCACATGTACCTTATGCTCAGGAGGGCCTTGTGGTGTCCATGGTAAAGAGCAGCTCCCTTTCAAACTGATCTGTCTACTGGAATCAGAGAGGAATATTAAAATACACAACCCAACCCAACCGAATACAAGGCAGGAGATTTTCAAGTTAATATATGGGATATATAGGGAGATATACATATAGGGAGAAGTGAGTATTGCCAGGAATGGTGATTGTTTTGTTTCTAAACTGTTACACTCTTCCATAACACTGAGTTGTTCTGGAAATTAACATTGCCCTAAAGAACAGCTTTGGAAGTGTCTTTTACCCTTCTATTTTTTTTTTTTTTAACTTGTAGCATATATGCCTGTATTTTCATTTCACATACATGTGGACTCCTAGCAGACACTGAGAAAAATTCCACTTGATGCATCAATAGTCCTTTCAATAAGCTTTTTTCACAACATTAAAAAGCAACATCAACAAACTACCACATCAATACTTTGATGAAAAAGTGGCATGGATTGTCCCTGGAAAATAACCTGAGGTGGATATTTTAAGGAAATAGCAAAGGTGAGGTTAATTCACCCACTGCTCTTCTAGATGATGCCAGAGAAGGCTGATTGTTTTGAAGGACATCAAGTTCATAACAGATTTAGCTGATACCTGGAGGCTTTCATTGATCTGACAGGTGAGCAACAATAAACAGAACACCTCTGGGTGCAGGAATCCAGTAAACTCTTCAAGAACAGGTAAAACCTGTTGGTCTTTCCCTGCAATACATTCTGAACCATAAAATTTATACAGAGGATAAAGTTTGAGTGCAGTGTTCAGGTTGTTACTTCTGTACTTTTGTAAGCTTCTGTACTTTGTAAGTAGAGGCTTGAATATGCAATATTAAAGGAGAGTTCTGTTCCTAAGTGGCATTATATGATTTTTTTCTTAAAATGCTTACATGCTTTAGGAATAAAAATTCCAGTTTTTATACACGAGTTGTGATGGCAATTAGGTCTCAAACATATTGAAAGGAAAAATCCGGGCTAAAGTTTTCGCGTATGACAAGGTTTTCATGGTTCCTAAGGCACTCACTCACTTTCCTTGTGAGCTTGGGCTCAGCACAGCAGCTTGCATCTCAGTTTTGTAAGGACAGGACTAACTCCTCTGTTGGTAATCATTGCTGATTAATTTATATACTTTCATAGAACTGCAATGGAGGCTGGTCAAAATACCATCATTGCTGGCGCATGGAGCTTGTAGTAGATACTCCTTAAATTTTACATCTACTAAAAAGGTAACACAGGATTTATCTTGTGAACTAACTATCTCTAACTTTTTTACTGCTGTTAGAATAGCCAATTAGTGCAGCATTCTGCCTTGGGGGTGTAACAAGTAAATTATTTCAGCATGAAGTTCTTTCACGTGTTTTTGAGCTCTTCCCTCCTGAGCTGTGTCGTCTGTTTCTTCCTTTCGCTTTTTTCAGCATTTACTAAGTGACAGATCAGTACAAACTTTATTCACAGGCCCAGGTCTTTTTCCATTCCCCTTACCTGAGTACGAATTAAGTCTCTAAATATGTTTAAAAATGTGGTCTCAGTCTCCATGGGCACTTCTTCAACGCATTGCTTGTTTATACCCAGGTTCCAGGTAAATTAGCTCAGTTGGTTAAAACTTGGTTGTAATAACGCCAAGGTCATGGGTTCAATCCCCTATGTGGGCCATTGTCTTGAGTTGGACTTGATGATTCTTGTGAGTCCCTTCCGACTCAGAATAGTCTGTGATTCTAATTAGCATCTCTAAACCTGGCTGTTGAAAATAAAAAACCAGTCGAATAAAACTGATCTCTAAGTTATTGTATTAATTACAAAAGAAGCTCCAAAATCTCAAACCAAGAGGACTCCTATAGTACATTATTATCCTTATCCTCTTTCCCCCAGTCTATATTTAGGAAAAGAAAAAAAAGTAATGAAGACCCATAAACCAAAATGAATCTGTCATTGAAGCCAATGATCACTTCTACTATTTTTACCTATTGAACATGCTCGTTAACACTAACATGGTAACTTTAATGAGAAAAACAAGTTCTCCATTATGCAAATATTTGCACTGAAGGCTCAGGATTTGAATTCATCTGGATTATTGCTGGTGGAAACGGCTAACAAACAAGGTCAAGTTTCCTCCTTATCTGAGATGTTTTTCACAGTTGACTGGGTTGCTCATTCATCAGCTAGGCAAGACTCAAAGTCCTTTAAGAGATTGGACTGCTGCTTCATGTGGGGCTTACACACAACCTCCTGATCAGTGAGTTGATAAAAGGAATTTCCAGAGCTGGCCTGGTCTGACTGATGGACTGATGGTGACTATTACAGCTGTAATGTGAGAGCTCTATTGAAAGGACAGCACAAAAGGATAAAAGTATGGTAAAAGAAGCTGTCAGCATTATGAAAAATCAAAGCTCAAGCAAAAATACAGTAGATTCTGAAATTAGATATGGAGAAGCTCTTTTCTACTGGTATTTTAAGAACCATTTCAGGAAAGTGTGTTTTTTTTTTTCCCTCAACATGTATTGGTTTTTATGAAAGTTTTTGGAGGCAGAACTGTTGGCTTGATTAGAACAACAGCAACATGGAAGCACAGAATCATTCAAAACCTGTGCAAATCTATCTGCTTTGCTGTGAAACTAAGCTTTATGCTGGGGAATTAGAAAGGGATCAAATAAACATCTTGTTCTGGTGTCATTGGCCAAGCCCAGATAATGCTAATGTTAGTTGGAACAAATGTTACTCTGTGTGCTTCTTGTAGTCAGGTAGGGCCACATGGAGTTTGCATTTCCTACTAGTGGATGAGTTTGCCTTCAACTGGAAAATATTTCCCAGTCTCCAATGAATGTTAACTTGAAGATTTTCCCTTTCTACCTCCATGAGCCTAAACTGGTTTGTTATGCTTTCACTTTATGACAAGAAGCTTTTAAAATCCTGTAGAGATTGTATTGTACTGAGGAGAGCAAACAGAGCAGCACCATCAAACTGTCATCTGCTGGCAGCAACTCTCTTGCCTGCACTGGAGATGTCACCATTTGCACTGTGTGCAGAATAGGAAATACCAAGCTATCAGGCTGGTTTCTTCTAGCCAAGTCTCCAAAAGTGGTAATGATGGAGCATCTCTGACCACTCTGGGTGGCCATTTGTAGAAGGACATCCCTGACCTGGTAAGAATTTTTTTCCTAATGCCTGACCTGAATCTCCCACACCTCAGCATGATGCTGTTGCCCTGATACCCCTTGATTTATCACCTGTCACTACTGTAACTAGTTTGGTTCTGTGATCTCTGAGGCTTAGTTTCAAGCATTTGTAGGTTGCTTTACATCCCTGACAAGCATTTAAAAACTACAAGTCAATGAGCATGTAGGATTTTTTAAGCAGTCTAAATCATGTGCTGCTTTACTGCTGGGGGAAAAAAAATCCCAAGTTATAGCCTCAGTTACAGAAAGCCTTTAACAGAACTTGAAAATCCAAGGTGCAGTGATTTAAAATTTCTTTTAGAATCTGAGGTTTTACAACATCTTTGTTTCTACCAAACTAAAAACTCAGCTTTCACACCTGCACCATCAAAATCCCTTAGAGCAGAAAGCTGTTTGTGGGAACAGGTGTCACATATAAGCAGACTTAAAAAACACCCACTCCAAACAGACTCTATCTCTATAGTTGACACAGTTACCAGACAAATGCACAAATCTAGTGAGAAAGTTGATGTATCTCCTTACCTGCAAGTTACAAGGGTCAGAGGTATACAGGGAAGGGTTCACAGGTCTGGAAATGTCACAGCAGGAAGAAGGAGATGGCAAGTGATACAGTAGGGGGAGAGTCTGCTAAATTCAGCAACAGGCATAAGCCAGTGACAGGTAAGTGACCTGTTATCAAGAGGAAATAAGAGAATGCAAGGCTTTTAAATACTTTATTCAGAAATGTTGGAGCTGGGGTGTTTCCACAAACCATTCTGGTACAGTTTCTGAGGGGTACGTTTGGCCAATTAGAGGACTTCAACAACTAGAACAGTATTACTGAAGATGCTTCCCATCAAAGCTCTTTAGGGAATTATAAATAAGCATAAGACATTTGCTATCAGTCTCTTGTCCTTTCAGGAATTATCTTGCATGTGAACCAAGTTTCAGTGAGCAAGACTGTATCTCCTGATATATCTCTTTCCAGTGAAATGGCAAGGTGGAGAGCAATCCTGAGAGCCTCTGAAACCTCTTAAAACCAAGAACAATCTCTCTCTTATTTTAGGGGTGTCCATCCCCTACAGTGTCCATGTTCTTAAATTCTTTCTCACCCCAGCCCAAGGATTCAGTTCCTTGTACTTAAAGGTCCTGCAAAACACTAGTGTGTGTCTTTGTGTGTGCATGTGGAGCTTCCCTGCACTGCTACAGCCTTAACCCTCCCCACCTGTGCAGGACTTGTAGACCTGTGAGCAATCAGTGTATCAACACAGCTACTGTTGTAATGAAAAGGGGCCCAAAGAGATGTATCTCACTTCATTTTTGCTAGAAAAATCATCATGTCACACTTGAAACATCCTTTTTTTTTTGAGATCTTTTCTATCCTCAACCCTGTGCTGACTTTTCTGTTTCCGGGGATGGGTTTGGGTTTTATGGAGTTAAGCAGTATGTTATCCTGACTTCACTGCTAAATTTACAGGAGATGGAACTAACTTAGTTATGGGAGCAGAGATGGGACTGCTGGATTATTTCTGGTCTCAGCGTTGTCAGAGAGATATCACGTTAAGAGTTTGTCTCCTAAGCCAGAGCAAAAGTGGTTTGTACTTCATAGCATGTGTGCAGTTTTCAGCCTGCCTGTTGTACACAGGCCTTCCCAAAAAAACATTAAATGGTTTATCTTGGAAGTGGGTAGGGGAAGAATTGTGTTTTGGTTCATGTAGGAGGAGAGTTATTGTTATGGCCCAGAAAGAGAAAAAATGTTGGCAAGGTCTTCATAGAAACCCTCTGTTTCTTTTCCTCCTTGCCTTCCTCTTCTTACTCTGAAAAAGTTATTGTTAAAAGATAAGCATTTAAAAATCAAACTGTCTCTCTCTGATAAAGAAGCCTTTGCTTAAAGGACAACACAAGTCAGTGTAAACTGTGGGCTATTTCCTGTCCTTTTTGTGAAGGCAGCAGGTCATGCTGGGGCTTTGCTTGTAGCCAGAGCTAAACATCCTGGGGACTACCTGGGGTGAAGGAAAGAAGCCTTGCCAGTGATGCTGTTAGCAGTCAGAAGGGTGTCTTCTTGCCCAAACCATGGGGTCATGAGCATTTAACAGCAATTTAATGTTTAACAAGAATTGTGGTAAAATATTTCTCTGACTTGGGATGTTATACTGATTTTTAATTTTACTTTTTGAGTTGTGTCTACCAAGGAAAAAATTCTAGCCAAGGTCCTACCACCAGACTGCAGGTGTGGAAACAGTGAGAGAGCAAAATATACACCTATTGCAGGTGGTTGGTACATCAGGAACCATTGTCTGGGGCTACACCTTACTTACCGTTGTTTTCTTTCCTGGGTGGGAATCAGCCAAGTACTGTTTGCTGATTTAATGGAGAACCTGAGAGCAGACATACACTTTCCTAGACTTTTGCCAACCACAGTTGACACAATGTTTGATTGATGCTGCTAAATGCATTTTTTTTCCATAGTGCTCACAAGATGGGTATAAAGTAGCTGTTTGCCTCTGCTGTTCAGAGCACAATGCAGGCTTCTGTGTTGTGCCCACTCCAAACCTGTTCAAATGATCCTCGCCAGGGCATCCATCCCACTGCTCCACAGGCAGAGACTCACATGGCTCAGGGATGGGGCAGGGGTGGTTGCCATGAGTTGGGAAGCTCCCTGGCCCTAAGGAAAAAGTGGACATATATAGTGACAGAGTATCCACCATATGCTTGCCTTTTTTTCACTAAAATCAAAGTGAAACGTGCCTATGAAAGATTAAATGTTCCTCCAAAGCTGCTCCAGTGCTGTACTGTATTGGATCAGGCTGGGGGTGCTAGACTGTTTTTCTGTCATTCTGAGTCAGGACAGTAGGGTTTGAAGGCCCTTTTGCATTGAAAAATACAGAAAGTGGGGTCAAACTTTTAAATCTACATGTAAACACCATCTTAGATCAGGCTACCTCAGATTCTTACTCTTTTTTCTTTATTTTTTTTTAATGCCTATTTAACAAACATGTATCTGTAGCCGCTGAAGTAGATGTGAAGAACATGAGGTTGCCTGTAAAATACAGATCTATGCCTTTCATAAACATCTCTGATTTTATAGGTGAGCATATTATAGACTATAGAATTCATTGTGGCCTAATTATTATCCATAATTATCCCCACAATAATTAAATTACAACCCTAAGGTAATGGTGAATTTGTCCACCTCTCTTCATAACAGAAAATAACTGATGTAATCAGGAAACATATTCTTCATGGGTGGGTAATCCATGGTGTGTATTCAGAAGGCAAAGCACTAATCAGTCTACTGGCTCACAGACGTGGCTGTGCAAGAGCCAAGTGCCAGACTGGTGCTGACTTCCCTCTGCTCAGTGTGCAGGACCTCAGAAACATGCAAAACAAATGCCCTCAGCAATGCCCAGACCTTACACCTTGCAAACGTCCACTCCAGCTTCTCATTCACTTCACGTACAAGCTGGAAAGAGACTTATGTGTGACCCTGTCAGGGTTTGAAGTGAAGGTCTCCTGAGATGAATCCTCCTTGCTGGAGGTACTGACAGTGCCTCTGACCCAGCATTTGGATGGTCTTGCTTTCCAACAAGCAAATTTCAGAGCTTCTGGTAATTGTCCTTTCTTTTCTATAGCACTTGCTTGGTCTTTCTCATTTTCACAGTTTACTCACTTCATATTTCTTTTTTGTAAAGGCAGTATTTGCAGTCTGATCCTGTCCTGTCCAGTGAGAAGCCAGATCCCTTCCTTCCTCCACATGTTCTAGCTTTCCTTACCACTCCTCAATGAATCACTTTGGACTCAAACTTCTTTTGAACGCCTCTGCTCCAACCTTTCACACCAGAAGACAATTTTTCCTCCATCTCTTTTTGTCATTTAAACTGTGCCAAAACTTCTGCAGTAACACTTACAAGAGTATTATTGATATACATAGCACCAGTTTTTGACTTCTAGATTTTTAGTAATTTTCTGATCAAGTAATGGTACCATTCAAAAAACCAAAAAACCAAACCAAAAAAACCCCTACAACAGTTCTGCTTGAAAATATTGTTTTGTACATTATATCAGCATGTATATCATTAGACCCGTTACTCCTTTGTTTTAAAACTCTAATCTTTGTCCACATGCTTTTAAAATAACAAATACTATCCTATCAATAAAATAGTATTTCAAGGCTATATATGTCATATGGTTAGAGCAGCTTTTTTTTTCAGCATCAGAAAAGGAGAAACTTCTTAAAATCCCTATTTTAATTTTCAAAAACATGTAATCAAATTCTTGTAATCCCAGCTTTCACTTTAAGCACGAAGCAGGAGCCGGATGACACACCTAATCCAACATGCAGACAGAGAGCAGACAGCCCAGGGCCGCCCTGTCCCTCCTCAAGGATAAGGGTTGTCTTTGAAAGCCTCCATTGTTCTCACTGCAGCATCCTACGTGCTGCCAGTGTTGTAACTGCAGTGCAACACAAAGGTAACCACAGCACAAACACACCACACAGACTGCCCCAACTATGCTGCCAAGCAACATTTTCATTACAAAGGGGAAGTCTGATGATGAAAAACCTGTTTCCTCTTTATACTGTTTCCTCACTTTTACTTAACAGCTTTTTTTACCTACAAAATCTGTTTTAATCTCAGTTACAAATTGTTCATCTTACATTCCAAATTCGAGGTGTTCCAGGCTTAAAAAAGTTGTGTGGGGTTTCAACTTGCACACATGTCCAATATCCAATGTTTTGAGTTAAAACTCAAGTGTGCTCATGTATCCTGAGGCGGAGTGTGCTTTCCAGGCAGAGTTCAACAGTGATATTACAATATTACTGATTAATTTTGTTGTTATTCCAAGCCAAACACAGCTATTCTGTCTGGGGCCTATTATTTTACGACCTTCATGGGCTTCAGAAAGTTTCTGAACTTTCCAAAAGATTTTACCCTCCTTGGCAGCAACTAAAAAAGCCCCTTTCCTTCTTCGTTATTTTTCTGTGTTTGCCTGGTGGATCGGACTTGGTTATTTCAATTTCTGGTGTAAACACAGTAAGACATATTTTTGAGGGTCAAACAATTCAATTTCTCTAGAACTGACCAAGACCTTAAATCTGTAAAGTTGCAGGAGATCCCAGATGTCTAAGTGTAATCAAGGCAGTAGTGGTGTCCTTCTGAACCCCAGACAGCAAGAGCAGGCTGGGGACTTTTGAGGCCAGCACCTTTCAAGGAGTGAGCAGTGGCAGTTTGACTCATAGTCCCACAGCAGATAACAGCTTAGAGACTGCAAAAAGCTGGTATAGGTAAGAGAGGGTCTTGAGCAATTTCAGAGGGAGTATGTGGTGAGCATGGCAAAAAGAGCCTGGTGATGAGCACTGTATTTGCAGCTGGTGTCCCTGTTCCCTTTCATGGTCATGGGGCTGCCTACACTGTGACCAAGGGCATGGGCATGGTCAGAAGCCCTTGAAGCCTTGTGGGTGTTTGCAGTATTGGCTCTAAATTGTAGCTGCTAAGAACATGCCTGCTTCCTCTTCTTTTTATCTGTGGATATTTAGGCTGGTGTGATGACTAAGAATAATAAGATACAAATAATGGAATGGGAGCTTAGGTTGAATAATTGAAAAATTTTTAAACAAATGTTAAGTTCCTAAGCTTGAATTACTTACAGTCAGGATGGACACAGCAATGGAAGATACAGCTGAAGAAAAGATGCAAGGAAACTCTAATTTCTGATGCTGAGCTTACAATACATTTAATATATTATTTTTATTACTGAACATGTGAAATAAGATAAAATCAGTTTATTCCCCCTTCATACGCAAAACTATTAAAATATTTAAAGTATGACTGTAGAGAATGGCAAAACCCTGATCTGTGTATGTTGTCTGCACTAAAGCCCTTTTTGTCTTTGGCGTATCTGAGCAAATCACCTTTCTGGGTTCTCTACGGGCATGTGCTGTGCAACACCTAAAACAATAACTGTGTAACTCACATAATTGTACTAATACCTGATATGATACCTGATTCTTCAGGGCTTGTCCTTGATGCATTGTGACCTTGGGCTCAAACATTCATTTCCTCCAGCCTGACTTCTGCCGCTGTTTTCAGATCCTTGCACCATATCAGGTGATGCCTTAAGGTCATGTTATCTTCCCTATGGGATGGGTCTTGAGTATGGATCAGGAGTGTAAACTGAGGGTTTAATCAGTAGCAATTAAAAGAATGGAAGAGCAGCTGCTGGAGTTGAAATAACTTAGGAAACACCAATCTCAACACTTTGCACAACTTGTGCGTGATTCACTGTGTGACTGTGCTCATCAGGTATCTCATGAACTGCCCCTCAAGAGAGCTGTGAATTGGTACTGTTGGACTTTTTGGTCCTGAAACCTAAAGATGGGAAAAGCTTCTGGCAAGCTGGAACCTAAGGGCTAAAAGTGGTAACAAGCAAACAGGCAGCCTGACTATCATCAGCTTTAGGGGATTGCCTTCTGAGGATGAGCTGCCAGGCGAAGCAGTGGCCAGTGAAACGGTTGGAGATCTTGTACCATTGCTTATGATGGTGCCAGTTCACCTCACCTGCAGTTTTCTATGGGCCCAGGAGAGAAGATTGAACCTTTCTTACTAGATAGCATGTTCCTAACTCAAAAGGAAAACCTCACAAAAGAGCCAAGTAACCTAAACCCCATGTTTATGCAGAATATAATGCAATATTTTACATAGTTTAATTCTATTTAGGAAGTGCAGGAGAAGAAAAAGCACTAATACTTGGAAGCAGTGACAGTAGATCGTTGGCAGTGAATGAATGTCTATATTCTCTGGTATCTACTACAAAATTATCCATACTGTTTATGAGTTTCTACTAAAACAATTCAGTGAAAAGATGGTTGTACTGGGTTGTGGTTAAGACGACAAGTCAAGAGGACCTGAGGTCAGTTCCTTGTTTAGCCAAAGACTCTTTGGGTGCTTCTCAGTATGGTTAAATTTAAAGTTTTAAATCTCCACTCAGGAAAAGAGCAAGTGGGAATGTTTTATTTCCCAAGTCCAAGACTATGGTGATGATGATTCTAACTAATTTTGAGTGGCCCACAGTGAAGTTTACTGCCAAATACCAATTAAAGGGAGGAGAAAACAGAAGATTCTGGGTGGTTAGATGGGTCAGCAATACTCGACAAAGCAAGCTGCAATGTATCTTTCAAGTTAAAACAAATTATTTGCAGGAGCCCTCTGATGCCAACACAGCTTGTCTCCAGTAACACTGTCCTGTTGTAGAAAATCCTAAGTCTCCATACCTAGATTTAATTTAAAAATTCATTTGCCCTTTTAAAGGAAGAGCTAAGGCTTGAAAAGACATTTGCTGCATCCCAGCAAGTAGGTTCACTAATAACAAAAAAACCCAAGACAGATTTTTTGTATTAGAGAGAGCACTTTATTATTTCTCTGACTAACATGCTTTGTTTTCTTTGGAGTCCTGCTGAAATGTTTTCAATTGCATACAAGTAGGAGATCAGTTGTAATAAGGCGTGTCTCTACTTCTCATGTTGTTGCCAGGTCTGAGATGCTTTGTGACTTTGGAACACTGCTTTGATTTTAAAGGGACACTATCATAAAATCAGAGAATCAGTTAGGTTGAAAAAGACCTTTAAAATCACTGAATCCATAGAAAAAACGCCAAAAGTTTACATCCCCTTAATAAGACCATCTTTTTGGGAGATAATTATACTAAACAGGGTATTTAAAAGTAGGTGGCATTGGGTTTTTTTTTTAAATACCATGTGAGTTTCACAAAACTAAAGCTGTGCTTGAGTATTTCTAAAAGCACCCTTCCTGATTTTAACAGTGCGATTCTTCATTCATGATCCTCTGTATTCAAGTTTACTCTCTGCATATTAATTTTGCCTACTGCTTTTTTGGGGGGCAGTAAAAGTGGACTTGTCCACGTTTCCTGGTGTTTATTCAGTTATGGCACATCAGTGTTACCTGGGTTAACAAGTTAGAAGAAAAAGTTAGATTTTAATTGTCTGTTTTCTATCACATTTTAAAAGGTTATAAAAACAATCTCCTCAACATGAGCTGCTGTAAGTTCCCTTCCCTTGTGTTGTTTTTGGACCAGTAGTATTTTGAATATGACCTCCTAAAAAAAAAATAGTATTTTTAAAACCTCCTACTGGAATGCATTTGATTTGAGTTATTCAAAGCAAATGTGGAGGACTAACAGACCTATGAAAATGATCAGTGATGGCGAAGCACAGTTGTTTGCTTACCTCCCCAGGGCACATTCTGTTCTGTGTGCACGTGTGGGACTTTCTGGGAATCCTCTGAGAACTATGTGCATCCCCCAGTAGAATTTAGCTCCCTGATATCCAGAAATATGCTTGGATACAATGTAATGTCACAATCCGCTGGTTCTAAGTTTCTGGTAGGAGCTAGACCTTGAGGCAGGAATGCTGAAATGAAGAGGCTTTATGACCTCCTCTGCATCAAAGGATTATATTCTGGATAAGAACAGCTGCAATGGTTCTGTGCCAGCAGTTCAGAATGAGGGTACAGAATGGGTTCTGTTGGAGCAGCAAGACTTGTAAATATGTACAACAAAATCTTCATTGCCATAGTGGTGGTTCACCTTCCTTGATTTCAGAAGAGTAATGCCACATCATGTCAGCTGATAACCCAATCCACACACTATTATATATTTATATATGAATTTCCTATTGGTTTAATGGACATTTAACTACTGGGGGGTTTTTTTGAGATAAATATGATTTACTGAAAGTGCAAATGAGGATTTTTAGTGCTTCTTTACCTTCTCTGAGCATCATATCATGGCAACAGCCTTTAGGAACTTTGTTTCCTCCTGTTACCTATTCCCACATGTGTAGACATAGTCCTAAAGTTATCACATTACACATAATTGCTGTAGGGAGGATGATTATTTCATGTAAGAGAATATGAAGCAGGATCAGCATTCTTTAAGCAGCACAGAGCTAACCACTTGTGTCTGTGTCTATTCAAAAACAAAGGCAAGATTCCACTCCCTTTACTGTATACAGATTATCAACAGAATTATTTTGAAATTGCCACTTTCTTAAAACAATCACTAAATCATCTGCAAATAACTCCTCGACCAACTAGTAAAGAATGATGGGTCTGAGTTCAGCCTAAAGTGTTTGTAACAGTGTCTTAAACCTAGTGGTTCTAGTTTTTTTCTGGACACAGTTACAAAATGCAACAGCCACGTGAGGGAGGATGAGAGGAGCAAGCGATGATAAAATCTATGTAAAATCACTTTTGTTGCTGTTGCTGATGAAATCTCAAAGGACAGGCTTAAGAACCAGTGAGCTCATGAGTACAAGCAATACAAAAATAGTAATTTTAACTTCATTGGTGCTTTTATAATGCAGGTAGCAAAACAGCTTCTTGTGCATACTCAGGGAGTCTGGAGATTCTTATTTAGCTTGGGTGAATAAAAAAGAAAAGAGTGAAAGACTACTAAGTCCTGAGCAGTGCACTGATGCTTATCCACTGTAGAAAACTATTCGTATAAAACAGCCTGAGAAGAATTTGCTGTCAATCAGCATTTCAAACTTCTCTGTATAGATTGAAGGCATTCATCTGGAGCTCTGACTAGTGGTAAAAACCTGGATGAAACTTCACCTCACATATCCTGAAGAATCCATCTTTGGTTATTCTTATATTGATATATACAGTGATAATAAGGTGATTAGGATTAAAAACTCAACAAAGATACTCTCTGGTCACTCAAGTCTTTATATAAAATCATAGTGTCTTTTTTTTTTTTTTTCTGAGATACCTCCTTATTCACAATGGCAACACCAATCGTGTGAAGATAGTTACATTAACTGATGTACGATCTCATTTGCCTTCAGTGGTGTTATGCTCTGATTCAATCTCTTAATGAGTTATAGGCTTTTGTGGTCCGGGTGTTGATGAAATCTGTCTTCTTAAAGTCAGCCTTTGGAATGAAAGAAACAGAATAATTCATTATTTTCAGTGCTGATTCTGCAAGCGAAGGGTGGGTTCAGCTGTCTAAAAGCAAGATACAGAACCATAGTAGGGGGCTAGGCAGAGTCCTCGACAGTCACAGAGACAGAACAGGCATCTCCCAAGGAGTGCTCCATTTAGTCTAAGATAGGGGAAATGAATAATTGGAATTGCTTAACTTTCTCCACTGACTGTGCTGTTCTTCTAGCTTGGCTCTACAGGCTCTTAGTTCTTAAGTGACTAATATCAGCTGAGATTAATCCTATCAGAACAAACAGTACAGGGCAATGCCAAAATGACTCAGGACTTTATCCATCTCACTTGATCAAGTAATTTGTTCCTTATCAGACTGACTTTTCAAAAACATCTAGGCATTAGATGGTCTGCAGTTTTCAGTGCTGTACCTGGTGTCTCCAGGGGACCTGATTTGCACAGGAATAGCGAGTAACCAGATTTTTTTGAAACTCAGATCTGATAAATATGTCTTATAGGCATACCAGCGACTTAAGAAAATTCCTGTGAAGTCAGGAATGCAGTTGCAAAAAAACAGAGACAACAAAATCTAGGGAAGAATTTATGTGGGTACAGTACCCTTATTCTTGAACACAGATTTGTGGTTTGTGGGGAATATACTACTGAGTGTGATGCTACACTGTTAAAGCATACTATGCTAAATAACTTTTTTGGAGCAAATTTCAACAAAAAAGTCTATAAAAAGAAACAGCTGAGTAACAAATGCTAAAGGCTAACTCAAGAACATGGAATAGTTTTAGGTTATAGGGAATTTTAGGTGACAAATTCTGAATACCAAACAAACGAGGAGTGAAAACAGTTTGAAATGCAGGGTGAAGGCAGGTAGGTTGAAGTTAACTCAGCTGTGTGTTGAAAAAACAGTCACAGAGCTTACTAAAAAAAAAAAAAAAAAAAAAAAGAGAGAGAGAGAGAAAGAAAGAAACCGGATTATTTGACTCATGCTGGCCATTTGTCTATGGCAGCAAATATTTGCCAACACCTTGCCCAAGCCCAAGCTTTCTTCTACACTTGGGCTACCAGACCATGTGAATAAGGAGAACAAAACTGCTCTGGTTTTTAAGCAGGAAGCTGCCTCGCCCTGCCTTTGCTTTTGCTGGCACGTTAGATCTTCCATGCCAGGCTGGCTCAGTCAGTGGTGGATGGTCACCTACTATGCATCATTTCCCACCATCTGACACTTCTGTCAGGCAGCAGCTGCATGTTCATAAACTTTGCCAGTGGATATGAAACCACAGAGGGAGGGAACATGAATGTACATGAGCAAAAACTAAGGCCATGCATTACTTAGGCAGTATAAGTCATAGTAAAACCAAATTCAGAGACCCCTTGAAATCCTGTCATAGGCTGATTTTTAAATGTGCAGAAGTGCTAAGGCCCCCAGAGGACAAATGAGAGAGTTCTAGGTCTGAAAGGACAGATTTTACGTGTCTTTGTTCTAACCCAGATCTTACCTTTTTGTAAGCATTGTGGAGATCTGTATGTGACCACAAGGAGTAGAGGAGGACTGAAGCAGCCCTGCTAGCTTTGCTGAACATGTTACTGCAATTTTGTAAAAAGAATCATAAAACATATTTAAATTCCCACATCATAATCACCGTGCATGTACAGACTTCAGCAAATGTAACCTCGTAGAATTTGTTCTGTCTCTCTTAACTCCTAAATGCTGCTTCACTATTCTTCAGGTATTGCAGCATGTTTCATGCTGTCCTGATGACTGAAACAAATGAAATATGCCTCCCTGCTTCACTCATTCTTCAAAATTAGGCTGAAATCAAGTACTTTGTAGTACTTGATATCTTAGAGCAGCTATCATACTATTCACTTTCAGCTGAGGAAAATACACTCAGCATAACAAGCATTCAAAAGAATCTTTTCAGTAGGTAAAAATCTCTGGTTAGTTAGACAGGTTTTAAACTACTCAGGGCCTCATGAGGCCTCCTTTACTGGGGTTAATTTCCTCTTTCATTTTGTAAAAAGAGAGGAAGACAAACAGAATAATTACTCATATTCATAAAGCATTATATATCTTTTGAGTAAATATTGATTGCATGTGATTTAATATGTAAGGAATTATATTAAAGAATGATGAAAGAATGATTAATTTAAAGAATTTAAAAAATATTAAAGAATGATTAATTTTTTAATCTATTCTCTAAAATGCTACTTTATAAACTATTTTTAAGTACAGTTGTATAAGTTTTATAGAATGTATCCCTGCACTTCACTGCTAAAGACTATCAGGACTGTGTGACAATGAACAGGGAAGACAGAAATTTTCTGCGTACAGATAAGACCTGATGGTCACTCTGTATATCACAATATAGATAACATTGTGCAGTTATCTTCTGCTGAGTTATTTAAAATGCTGGAACATGATGAATGTATCTGTGGATGGATGGAACATTCCTTGTAAGAGATTTTTCTGTATTTCCCAATATGTGCAATTCTATTCATTTCACTTGTTTAAACTATCCTGGACCTTGAGATGAAGTGTTTTTTCTCCTCAAGTGGCAGAGGTTGCCGTTTCTTTTTTGCCAGGGAAAACAAGGGAGAGGGTAAGACTTCTTGACCATCTTACCTGTCATTCATGCTGATGGCAATAATCTTTGGCAGGCCATCAGAACTCAAGAGGAGCCGTGCATTGTGTGAACTGCTCTGCGTCAGATTGTACAGGGTGTAGCAGATGGACGCTGTGGTTTCACAGGCAATGTCAGACCCTGGGACAGACTCGGGTAGTACTGAGACCAAATCAGGCAAAACTTCTCTAGCTACCAGTTGGAAGAGAGAGGAATAATTCCATTATTAACAGGGGCAGATTTAGGTAGCGATCTTACCTTGTTCCTCTCATTCTCCCCTGTCAGGGTGCTGTGTGCTCTCACAACAGAATCACGGTTTCATACCTGCATTACATCCCTGCAATTTAGGTTAAGCTGCATCCACACTAAATCATACAGTGTGTCATTTGCCTCATACACAATACATTAATGCCTGGTGTACTGCAGTGAGGTCACTAGGCATGTGCCTGCAGCAGGCTGCCACTTGCCAGGGAACCCTCTGTGTCCTGCAGGTCATCATAGGTGTAGTGATATACAGCAAACTGACAAAGGGTGACTGCAGCACAACTTTCTGAACCAGTGTAAGGTATTTATTTAAGAATAACATCATATTCTAAAGTTCATCCTTATTCAAGAAACACCTCATTGCTTTGACCAGACTCTTCGTTCCTCCAGATGGGAGTGTGACAGGGTTCATGTATCAGTCAAAGCAATTGTGTCAGACAGCACAGTCCATTTTTTCTCCATTAGTAAATCAAAGAAGGCAATTTTCAGAAAGTGTATTTGGAGTATCTTGAAAATATCAGATCAGAACTAATGTTACTTTTTTCAACTAAAATGGGAAATTTTCTGCTACTTTTCAATCATTTTAGTTTTAGAGATGTTTTATATTAAATTTATCTCTATTTGATAGCAAAGGTTAATTTTGATTGATAAATTTAGACACATATCTAGAAAACAGTATACCTTTCCAAATGTTTTCTTTTGGCCAAAGGTTTTTTTAGGAATTTCATGTGAATTCATACATGCTTTCAGTCAATCATAAAGAATACCTTTTCATGGAGAAAAGATTCACTTTAAATTCCCCCAGTTCTCCCTATCATGGGTAAAATAAGAAAATGACTGTGAATGTGCAAGATGAAGCTCCTGTCTCCAAAGCTTTGTGCTATTCTGTTTTTTCCACATTCTTTCATAAATTATTTTTTCTGATGAAATCCCTACCTCTCATCAGTTTAACTTCTCTTTCTGGGGAATTCACCACTTATAATTTTTAACACCATATGGATTAACCCTTTGAAATCAGCCCAACAACATGTTATAATATTTTCATAAATAGGGAATGTTCTCTAAGGATTAAACGGTGCCCAGGAGACTGTTCTGCAGAATTCTGGAGGTTAATCTGTCCTGTGAACCCTGTATGCCTGTCATTTCCCCTTTGGTGGGAACACAGAAAAGGACAACAAATTATGTGAATTCATTGTATCCTATTATCAGTAGGAAAAAAATTCAAATACACATTAAATTGAAATGAAAATACTTAGAATTGAAATAGCTTTTATTTAGAAATAAGATCCTTTAAAAAGACTGCACTATTTTTCTATAGCATCTTCTAGCTTCCATTCTCAAAAACTTTTTGCAGGAAAACTGTGTGAGCCGAAAGCTTCTAAAGCTTTGTGTCTAATAGAAGAAAATATGATATTTGCTAGAAGATTTAGAGATGTTCTGTGATTTCTAGCAAAGCATTATGTAGCTGTGGCAGCACAGAACTTGGCACTCACCTTCCTTTACCCTATTTTAAACAGAATTAAAACTCCCTCTCCAAATGTGTGTAGATTTTACTTCCATTATATATTTTGAAAATAACACCAATGGAAGTATCTGATGAGGAAAACACAATCTAGAGAAAACTTGAGGCTGAAGTCCTCTGTAAGCAAAACTCTTTATTTTAAACCCTCTTAAATGACTGCAAGTATCTGGTATAAAAATTTACTAAACTCATGGATCAGGTTTTTTTGTGCATTCCTTTTTTTTAAAGAAGGAAAATTCACAATAAAGAGAGCAGAGAGCACCCAAGAGACAATGTCAGTCTTTGCTCACCTATATCATTTTGCAGAGAGCTGTTGCGAGACAAGTTCCTGAGCAGTGACACTGCTGTCTTCTTTACTGCAGGGTGATTTACGTGCAGCATAGTTCGAATGCTTGGGATGCCATTTGCCTTTTGAACAACAGTCCGGGCCACCGAAAACGGCATCTGTTAAAGGGCATGTGGCAGTGCTGTGTCATTACCAGGAATTTATGGCCTCATAAAAACCACATACAGCAGGTTCTCTACATCAATTTAACCACGTTCAAAATAGTTTGAATTCAGAGCTACATATGAGCTGCAACAGAAAAGCAAGGTGATAGAAAAGAAGTTTTGAGCCCTTTTTCTCCCACGTGCTCTTTGGCCAGTTCCTCAGACAAAGTCAGTAGCTGCTTCACCACAAGTGATCTGCTGTTGTGACAGAGCCTTCCTCTGCCCTCGGGACCGTGTTGCACAAAACGACTGT
>JAWWEV010000043.1:60505025-60566375 GCA_035583235.1 Hafferia zeledoni | reverse complement strand
TGCCATTCCCTTCAATGTTCTTCAATGTCCTTGACCCTGTCAATGAGCCAGTGACCTGTCAGTGGTTATTTGAGCTCAGTGCAGTTGCATGTTGCACTGCAGCCCTGAACTCTATGCATTCACATTAACAACTAAATAACAAGAAAAATGCTGACTTACTGGTCCACTGCCAGCTGTGAGGTTCTGAAGAGCTCCCAGGGATGCTTCCTGGGTGTAGTTTCTGGTGCTCTTTGCTATTAAGGAGAGATATATCCTAATCAGTGTAGAATGCCAGAGCGATTCAACACCTTTGGGATTGCTCTTTTCCTCAGGTAGTGGCATGTCCTGGTGCTTCTGAACATGTAAACAGACCAAGCCTTTAGAAACAGTGACCTTACATGACTTAATGCATCACAAGCTAAACTAGCCATTTTGTAACTCTCTATGACCAGATTATTTACAGATTGTTAAACTGTGAGCACGAATAATAATAATGTGGAAAATTTCAGTATTTAACGATACAAGCCACTCCATTCAAAAAAAAAAAAAAAAGGAGATAGGTAGGGGGGAAGCTGCTGCTAATCTCTCAGTAACTGATGCTACAGGGTGAGACCAAGGAGAAACAGAAATGGACAGCTAGTTGTACTGTGGATGGAGTAAGAGAAGGTAGAATACACTCCAGTAAAACCAATAGATGGGAAGGGTTACCAATCTTTTTATTTTGCTTTTGCCATCCCTAGTACAGTTTCCCTCCAACAATTCCCAGTTGTCGGAATATTAGTGATCTGTACCACATGGCATTGAAAGGAGGTCCTGAGACTGCCCAAACCCAGCAAGTCATGGAAGCTGCAAGTCATTTTGTGCTGGTTTCACTGGTGAAAAAACCATCACAACACCCTCTCTTTGGTGGGGAACTTGCATAATTGCTGTACATGGTACAGATATAACAGATCCATCAGAGGGGGTGAAACTCAGTGGCAGTATTCCTCAGCTAATGACACAGTGAATTGCTATGTCAGAGTCAGCAGCAGCAGCAGCTGAAAGAGATAACTGGTGTCAAGAAGGACTATCAATAAAATTGCATTTTTGGGGCAAGTGTCATGCTACCTGACACATCAATAACAGACTTAAGTAGGTTACAGTCTTATTCTCCAGAGGTTGCTACAACTGATTAACTCAATGAGGTGTAACTAAACATGCACTTTACCTCTTTTACTTTTCTGCTCCGTGTTCCAAAACAACCCGGTGTTTTATCATAGCTAGAAATATTTCTTCTTTGCATGTATATGCTCTGGGTATAGCTCTCAGGGAGCTCTGTCTCTAGCTGGTAGGAAAGATTGTGAAGAATGCACACACAGTTTTCTGTGGCCTAAAATAACAAAAGAACAGAAATCTAAAGATTTGGCATACACTGAAGGGACATGTAGAGACATGGAAAGAGCTTTCATTTTTGGATCTTCAACAACTAACTGCAAAGCTTCTAATGCCTCATAGAAGAGCTAGGCTTCATGCCAGTGATCCACAAGACTGCATTTACACTGATAAATTAAACATGCCCTGGGATGTTCCTGAGCACTGAGGCCAGCTGGCACACAGGGCTTGTGTTCTGAGTGGGGTTCATGCCTGCTGGAAATGGTCCTGGGACATTATAATTCCTGAATTGTGCCTGGGAATTGTTTGGGCGAGTGCTATTTGACACAGACCAGAAGTGTGCCAACAAATGTTTAAGAGCTTAAGAGCAAGGATGATCATGTACAAACCTTACTGTAGCATCAACAAAAGGAAAGCTTTGTTATCTTTCCTAAGGAGGAAGCTTTTTTTATTGTGGTAGAATGCTTTTTAAAATAAGATGTTCCTTTATGAATGTGGCTAGGGTCAGGTCTACAATTTCTGAGTGATGAGGCTATGGTAAATAGCTTTATTACCATCTCCTCCTTTTTTGAAATTAAAAAAGGAATGAGTAGTTTTAAGACAGAAAGCAACTACTGGCACAATAATATGCTGGATTCTCCCTGAAGCTAATGGCACTGTATACAAGTAACTAATCCTAGAATAGAGCTGTAAATCTGCAGTAATTACCACTACATGGCACAAGTTATAGCAGGCAGCTAGAAGTGCCCTGAAAGCTACAGATAACTTTGTCACAAGTGGTGGCTAGTCCTCTCACCCACCTTCACCCAGCTAAGAGAGAAGCATCTAGTCTAAGCCATGCTCAGGGGGTTCATCTGCAGTCAGTGGTGGAAGGACAACAGTGAGATAAACTGGAATCTGAAAGTGTCAATGTCCTTATAGTTACTGGCTTAGGCAGCAAGAATAACTTCCAAAAAAACTTTGGAAAATTAATTCCATTCTAAATGATGCAAGCTCCTTAATTACACTGCCACCCAAAGGGATTTAGATTCTTCATTTCCTAAGGAGTATCCAGGTGAGTAACCAGATTAATTTTTCATGCTTCTAGCTAGCGAGCTCCCTGAGGCACCTAAAAAGGTAACATCTGATTCTTTTGTGTTTTAGTATCTCTGAAAGCTGTGGCTTTATCTCATTCTTCTTAAAAAAAGACAGAAGTTTCTACCTTTGTCTCTGCTGATTCTGAAAATGTTTTCCCAGTGCTAAGGTACTATTCTTTTAGATTGCAGTATAAATACTTCAAAAAGCTTCTTACTGGACTTTCACTTTGGATGGCAGTGTTAAAAGTCGTGGAAACAAGTTCAGCAGTTACATCACAACTGTTTCTGAACAGGAGTTTCTAAACAACAACAAAAAATGTTCACTTAGCAATTTCCCCTAAGAAAACACCTTTCATCTCAAAGCGTACCTTGTCATTGGGCTCATGGTCTGCAATAGCTCCTTGAATATAATACACAAGAGAATCAATCAAACCATTGCATTCTCTCATCTTTTTCCTTCCTTCTGGGCCAGCAGAGCTCATGTTTCTGTGCAGGAAGGAATGTTGGTGAGAAGAGATTCAGTACAAAGATATTTTCTTGTGCTCCTCTGACAAACTTTTCCAGCTAAATCTTAAATATACTGAAGTTAAGGTTGACTGCTTCCTTTCTTCAGAGCTGTAAGACAATCTGAGCCTCTTCTAAGTGAAACTTTCACTTCAGCACATTCCCAGACAAAAATAAATACTACAGGAAAACAAAGCATTGTGTATGGACTGATAAGGTAAGACCTGACTCAAATTTTCATCTCAAAGTTAAATTAATCCTTTTTAAACAAACATGGATAAAAAAACTTGAACTTTTTTTCCATGATTCCATTTTTAATTGTATTTTTAATATTTAGGATTGTGCCTATGTCAAAATAACAGAAGAAAGATAACTGTAAAAATTTCCATGCACACAGATGTCTGTCAGCATTTACCTACACCAAACCAAGAAGACCTATAAACTTCTGAAAGTTTTAGCAACATCTCTATGTTAACACGCAAAGATAACCGATGTCAGTTCCAGGGCCACATTCACATGACAATTCAGGTGCTTCTGGAATGACTCCAAGAGGAAATGATATTGGGCAGGAGGGGATGTGAATGCAGCCAGACTGGTAGGTTGGAGCAGCAGCCTGGCCCCACTGCTGGGCAAGGGCGTGTGGGGTTGAATGGTGAGACAGCTGCCACTGCCATCACTGCCAGAGCAGCAGTGTGACACAGGAAAGAGGAAAAAAATACACTGTGCTCAGCTGATTCCCAGCTTCCCAGAGAAGCTGATGGCATCTCAGCAAATGAAAGCTGAAGCCAATAGAAGCTGTTCAGTCTGACAGGGAAATGCCAGATGTCTTCTGCAGATTCCTCATGCTGTTCTACCCCAGCAGCTCAGACATTGCTCTGCAGGTTTTTGGCTTCCTCCAGACCCAAAGGAAGGCACTGTTTGTCTGGCTTTCAAGTAACATTTTCTGTGCTTTGTAGTAACCCAAGTAGAACTTGAAAATGAATTACAAAAGTGATTTAAAAACTCTTGAAAAACCAAACACACACTTGCTGCTTGAAGCTTGGCTCTAAATAAGATACTGATTTCCAGGGAAGTAACAACACTTACAATTTTGGGGTATAATTATTTTTTACAACTCAACAAGGTCTGAATTATGGAATGCTGGAATTATAAACTTAGGCCTCATTATTTCGGCCTCCTGCAGCTCTGCTGGCCAAAAGACTGCACATTCCAGCTTCTTTGTTTGAAATAACATTAAATATAACCAAACCTTAGCATTCATCAAAACCAGAGAGGAACATGTTCCTTTAGATAGCTTCATGTTGCTTATTTTGCATGCTTACTTTACCCACTAGAAATTACAGTGTTTATTATGTTATTAATGACAAAGCCAGTAAGGTGCAGCTTTAAACTTTCCTGTTGCTTATGAATATAAAATGACTGTAGCACTTTATACATTGTCATTTCACTTCCACTGTTTTTTTATTCCCCTGGAAAATACATGTTCATTTAAATACTAAAGCACTGTAATTACAATTTTACTTTAGGTCATGATGTTAACAATGCCTCTGTTTATGAGGTCATTTATTCTCTCATGAAATTATGCATTGCAGAATCAATATTCAGATTGCTCAATATGGCCTACTATAGAAATTACTTTGGAACTTAATTTTACCTATATATGTCACATTCAAGGCACGTCACCCTTTCACATGTTTATGGTTATGCTGACAGAAATGTACATGTTACAGCCCTTCTAGCACATAGCAAAAATAGCTTCTGAGGCACACAGACTAAAAATACTATTAAAGATAAGTGTAGAATTTCCCTCGCCAAAGACACTTCAGCTGATTCAATATTTCATTTTGTCCCTGTACATCATTGTAAAACCCCCTGAACTTTTTACAGCTAATCACGTTGAATTCTTGTGCAGAGACAAGCCATCCCCTTGCTGTCTTAGTATGAATATAGTGGGGCAAACAGCTTTTATAGCTCAGGAGGCAGAGAAAAGCCTGAGCTGGGGGCACTTTCCTGTTGTGCAAAGGAAATTAATTACCAGACTCTGTTTCATTAAGAAGTTGATACTGAACTGTTCATCTAGTAATAGATATCAGTGTGTGTCTGTGTGCATGTCTGTACACACATGGCCACTACACCTTTCCCTGTTTCCTTATCACAACAACATGGACTGGGAAGGGAAGAGAGTTCCTGCTCTCCTCTCAGCCAAACACAGCTATAACCACCTTACTCTAAATAGGGTCAGAGAAGAGCATTTCAGGCAAAACCCCATTTGACAGCTTCAGTTTGTTTGCCAATTGAAGCTTGAGAAATCTCAGGAAAGAAAAATATTATTAGATTGGGGAAAAAAAAATGTTTCTGAGAAGTGTCAAAGAAATGTAAATTAATTTTTTTTTTTAAAACAATGGCAACATTTTGCTTAGAAAATTTCAAAAATTACTTCATCTTGGCATCCCAAGGTTTGAAGTTCCTGACAACTGGAATGCCTCCCTCTGAGCTCAGGAGCTGGACTTTATTGCAGTAGAGTTCCTGGAGGCCCTGAAATACTCAGTGCATGGACAATTGCCATGGCTGGGCTAGCCCAGTATTGTGACTCATGGCAACTGCTGCGGGGAGACTTCAGGGCTACCTAGAAATCTTCAAGTCTGCTGTGTACCAGAAGTATTCTGATATGAATAATACACGAAAAAAGGATCAGCTGGAGTAAAAATCAAAAGTCTTCTCATGGAAAAGCTCTTCTGCTATCCAGTTTCTGATATTTCAACCCTGAATTTGTATTGAAGGGTTGGGAGAGTGCAGCAAGAGGAGAATGCAGCCTTAGGGAGATTGCTGCTTGCTGGGATGCTCTCCTTTAAATGACTCAGAACTTATATTTTGGCATAATTTAACTACTAAAAATCTCTGACTTCTGGCATGCTTAAATGTGCTAATCCTGGTGACATGCTCAAACCATACCACATGCTAATGTGGATGCACTTTATCTATCTACGTGCCTCATTTATCTTATCTTGCATTCACTGCTTCTATTCTCTCTTGCACACATGCATGGTGCAATTGTAACTGTAATCAAAATAGCTGTTTGCTCATGTTCCTGTGGCATTTGGGGAGGATCAGCTAATTCCCTGTTGGGAAATATTATTTTGATCCAATGATGCAAGGTAAATAAAAAGAAATGTGACATAGTAAAATCAAGCGTGACTTTGAAAAAAAGGGAATGATGATAATATATGTTCAATGAGCTTGCAAATGGCACCAAATGAAAGGGATACTCCCTTTAAGCCAACAGTGAGTCATACACCGACTGTTGGAAAAGGTTTTTGAACTGCTGTGAATGATCCACATAACTGATAAGAAGAGGGATTTTGCTCCCGGGACTCATTCAATTACCAGACAACAATTTCCTGAAGTAGCTTAGGAAATTCTATTCTTTGCATGACTTACACAGTTCAAAAATTCATCAAGGAGGGAAAGCTATCCAGGATCTACTTAGTAACTAGAGGCGCCAAGCTGCAAGCTGCTTGTTGGAAATAACAAAATTCCTTTCAGGAATTGGGGGAGCAGATAAACTGAAGAGAAGGCAATAGGAGATAAGAATGGATGGAAATAAACCTCAAGGAATGGCAATGCTATGCAAGAAGCCTCAGTTCAAAGACTTGTTATCATCAGTCATTTGTTTTACATTCTCCCTTAGAAGCTTCCATTACAATTTTGAGCTGCCATTAAGCTTTTCAACACATGGTGAGAGCTTCGGCTTCACTTCTCTCTGGAGTAAATGAAAGATGATGTTTATGCAGCCTCCTGGTCTGAAGTGCAATGATACTACTTTCTCCAAATACAACTTTACACTGTCCCTGTGGGTAACTGTGTCATTGACAAAAAGCTGAAATAAAAGCTGGGACAAAGTGTGAGAAATAATAACGAAAAAGGAAGCGTTTGATTTATTTTACTGGTTGGAGAACCATTAACAGAGAGGTTAGTTGGCATTGCTGGAGATAATTGTCTAGAAGGTTTTGAAAACCCAGAATAAATGAAGGCATTGGATACTTCAGTTGCAGACCAATTAAAAAGGAGGGCTCTGCAATGATGTACAGCAGTTGTGATCCTGAACGCCAACACTTAAATGAAATGTTTTGCAGAAGGAAATGTGATGACTAAACATAAAGTTGGGGAAGTTCAGCACTACAGAATTTTGGGAACAGGTATTTCAAGTTAAAAATGGAACAAGATCATTTATCAGCTTTCAAAGTGTAATACAAACAGCCTTCTACTAAGCCTTCCCTTTAATCCAAGGAAGTCATGTCAGAGATTCAGTTATGAGTATAAATAATGTTCCAAACCATACATTCTGCATGCCGTTGGAATATTTTATTTACAGAATCATAGAAGGAACATGTGAAAGTATCCTAAAAATTTTTACCCATTTGAATTGGACCTGAAGACAGAATATTTATGTGTAGGACTTTCAGGCCAAGAAAGTGACTTTACCTTGAAAATCAAATGGGACTTGTCTGTAAATGTCTGCAAGGCTCCTGTAGATAGTGTAATACACCAAATTTAATTGTTCAGCTTGTTGTCAGGCAACCAGGGAAGTCTGTTCATTTGGCTTACTCTGCCCGTTCAGGGCACAGTGGTTTTTATCATGTTTCAGGACTGAACAATACTATTACTTATTCTAACTGCCAATGCTGAATTCTGTGGTGTACACAGCTTCTTCGATTACACTAAGTTTTGTGACTTGCAATTTCTGTAAAGCTTTGCTTCTGACATGGTTTTAAGACAAAATACAGACCTAGAGAATGGGATTAACAAATCCTTCTAACATCAGGCTTCCTTATCAGTCACTGCAAACACTGACACAGGCAGTTGAGATTCAGGACTCCACAATATTTCTGGCAATAACTGGTTAGCAGAACAGGGACTGGTCTCCTTGTTCACTCATTCCAGTATTTGAAAGTATCTGCAATATTATCTGCTACAGTGGATTCACTTCTCCTGAACTTTTGTCAAGGAAGATGAGGAGAGCTTTGAATTATTAGTTGGTAACTGTGTGGCACAGTGCATACACCCACACGAGACGCCAGTCTTAGATTTGGACTGTGGGTGTTCCTTTCAGCCAAAAGGTGGATGCAAATTTTTGAAAATAAGTTCTGGCATTCTCATATAGCTAAGAACTGCACTATGCATAATGTATTGCACTTCAAAGGACTATTTTTATCCTGTAATAGAAGCTGCAGGCTATAGACTTTATCAACATGCACAACAAACATGTTAGTGTTACAAAAGGGAAGCCTAATTACAGATTTATATTCTGGCAAATATATATACTCTTTAAACATCTTCATTAGTAATATCATTCCCTCAGTGCAGTTTTGTTACTTTGTGGTATGCTCTTTTTCTTGTTTTCAGCATTTATTTATGCAGAGATTAATTTTTAATTAATACATAAGGAAGGAATACTTCTAATGACCTAATTTGGGAGGTGTGTCCATTTCCAAAGAAGAGATGCAAACTGATTAATCTTAAAAATCTCAGCTATTTGGCCTGTACAAATATGATAAACCTCACTAAAAATGATTTTGTGCTAGAAAGCATGTGGCAATTCTGCAGATCACCTTTACCTGGGAATCTTCAAGCCCTTCTTGTTCTAATTATAATTTTCAGGGCTGAAGCTCTTAAAAATGAGGACTAGAACATGGACATCATATTTATAAAATGGATAATGTATCCTTGAGCACTTCGATAAGGGCAGTTTAAGAGACTTTTCATTAAGGCTGCAGAGCTCACTGCAGCTGTGGAGCAGCCCCAAGCACTGACTTTCTCTACGGAGTAAGGTAAATCCAGAACCTACTTCAATTTAAAAGAACTCAGCTACTGAGTCAGCCTTATTTGTCACATCACAACGTGCATCAAGCTGCTGAAACAATGTCAGATAAAGTAATACCAAGCTAAACCTGAGAATGATCCTTTGCCTGCATTGGTTGGCTCATTGGGAAGAGACAGTTCCAGAGTCCAAATGCAAGAGAGGAGCAGCCAGACTGGTTTCTGTATAAATGGGCTAAGAAATATGAAGAAAGACAATCTCTTCATTTCCTAAACTCACTAGTGTTACCTAGAGAGATTTTATTATGGGTGGTTAATGTTTCTTTGTATTTACTTTTGAGCCATCAAGTAAATAAAAGTTAATTATTATTTAGAGATGAATTTAATTAGTAGTTAGTCAGCTGATAGGAGTTCCTGCAGAAAAAGGTGCCTTACTATTGAGTATTTTGTATTGCTAACATTTCATTTGTCTTATGAAACCACAGGAGTCAGATACAGAGCTGTTTACACAGTAAAAATGAATGCCATATGCATACAACTACATACAACTACTATGTTATAGGACATATTAGGATAGCAGGTATGTGTGAGGCAAAACTGGGCAGCTTCCTAGCTTCTAAATTTCAAATTTAATTCTTGTATTCTACTAGAGGGCTGTAAAACTCAAACAGTGCCTTTGCACTTGTACTTTACTTCTTAATCAGTTTAAACTGTTCTTTCAAGTATTTTTGAATGTGTAAACTAAAGACATGCATCTCTGATACTCAAGAGTGCACTTACTTAACATGTAATGGCTTTGAACTCACAAACATAAAGGGCATCAGTTCTATAGACTGTTATTTTTAAAGGTGTTTTTATTGAAGATGTGATTTTTATCCTTCAGCCATTTAGGGGTGTGTTCACTGAGGCCTTTGTTGTTTCTCTGTAGTAACTGCTACTGTGTTCATAAGCCTATTAGCTGACTGCAGTAGTAAATACACAGCTGTAAATCTATTAATGCACTCCATGGCTGCTACTTGCTTGGACTCGTGCAAAAGGTTGTACAGGGTTTACCCAGGTTTATCAAATGGCTTTTCCTTAATTTCAGTTAAATAATTTTCTTGTCAGTTTAGGTACAGATTATGGTACGTCAAAGTAAACATCTTTGGCAGCAGCTGAAAACTGAAGACTTTTATGTGCTTGTAGGTACCATGACCCTTTTCCAAGTCATCTGTTTAAAGAAGTGATTATGGCTTGAGATTAATGCTGTGCATTTATCCAAAGGGTCCTTGGAGATGCTACTGAATGTAACTATTAGTTATGGTTTATATGCAGAGTAAAACAAAAGAGTGACTTGGCCACTGCTGAGCATGTTCTGCTCACTACTCAAAGGACTGCTCCCATGCCTGCTAAAGCTGGTAGCATGTAGCAGGTACTGCAGCAGCTGAGGAGAACCTACTCATCAGAAACACTGCCAAAATACACTGTGGCCCCATTAATATCCAATATTGCTGTAGATGAGGAAGACTTGCTCAGTCCCTTGAAAGAAAATTTCAGATACACAGGCACTTCAGTTGTCCCACCAAAGATCTATGACATCAGAACTAATAATTTGTTAGTTTCTCGGGAGTCCAAATGGCACTTACAGGGCTATACAACAGAAAAGGGTCTCAAAATTCAAAACAAGAAAGAAAACAAATGTGCAAGCCTGTTTTATCATCACTATTTGCTTTGGGTAGTAGTAGACTGAGTGCTCACCTCAAGCATCCTGTGGCATTGTAGAAGATATCAGGGTCAGGTAAAACACTTGACTTTGGGTAATCTCGATCTGGCCAGCCAGAGTAAGGGATGAGAACGGATTCAGTCAGTGTCTGCAGGGCTTCTCTCATCAACAGGTGCTTCAGCTGGTCATTGGAGGACAAATTCCACAACAAACCTGTAATATCCAAAATAAAATCAGACTGGCAAAAAGACTCCGTTAGAGTTTGAAACATTTCATTTCAAGGTCCTTGAAGTTAAAGAGGGAAGGAGCCTGCCTGACACTCAATATGCTGAAGAAGGGCAGAAGGGGTTGATAAGTGTTCCCCAGCCCTGACCAGAGGAAGGGAAATGGGGCAAAATAAGGGCCACAATTATCCATGTAACTAAAGTAAAATCTCTACACAGTCAGTCTAATGCCCAATCAAGAAGTGCAGTTTTCCATGGCTCTGCATTGCTCATCTGCAGCAATCATCTTCTCCATTACCAAAGTAGTACAAGTTAAACACAGCTAACACCACCAATGTCAGTGATCATCCTCCACAATTTCAGGGAGGAATTCATCCATTCTGGATGCCTGGCAAGACTAGTTGCACTTCAAAGTACCAGGTAAAGGCCAATGAGTGGGAGAATAAACTTGCATGCAAAAGGGGGATTGATGGGAAGTACAGAGAGTGAATTTACAGGAAATCTGCTGGAAGAGAGGAGATGCCCATTATCTAGTTTCTGTAACACTTAAAAGCAAAATTTCTCATAAGAGGGAAAGCTGTTAAACACTAGTTGGCTGTTACTGTGCAGACATTAGTCACTAAGCAAATCATTAAGTAATGCTTCAAAACTTGTCTACTCACAATCTTAAAAAAAAAATCTTAAATATAGTCTTGTATAACTTCCTAGGTTTGCTTATGTTCTATTCCAACAGGTGACAATTCTTTTTAAAGTACTCTTACCCTGGAAAACAATATGTATTTCTGCTTTTCACTACAAAGACATTAATTGTTTCCCCAGTTTGCTGCTCTAAGTTTCACAGACCTCCTCTTCTACACACTGGCAGAGTGTTAATGAATGTTCCCTTCATCAATTCACAACAAAAACCACTTCTTTTATAACTCCTTGCACTTTGAATTTAATTTCAGGTATTGTGAGAAATAATAAAATCAAATCAAAAGCCAGCCAAAAGCAGCCCATTCCTTCTTTCAGGATCAGCTCTTCAACCTCTGAATTAGGGCATGAAAGGAAACTTGTACTTTCCTGTAAGAAAATAAGGCTTACAGGAAAACAGACAAGCAGTCCAAAGAACATTGATAAGGTAAGCAGGTTTAGACAAAATGACATAAATGCAAGGAAGGACACAAGAACAGAATATAATTTTAAAAAGAACAAATGCCTTTTTAATTACAGATGGATACCTATAATAGAATTGTTGGAACAGAATTTGAGATGTTGCTTACGCTGTAAAATTTCCAACAAAAATCCTACCTTTACCCACAGGCACTGTCTCCCTGGGCTGAGAAGGATTTTCTCAGTGACATTCTGGGTGTGGATGAATTTGTTCACATTAGAAAATATCAGTAGAAAATAGAAAATAGAAAATTTGTTCACATTAGAAAATATCTTTCCTTGCACCTATGTTATAATGTACTCATAGGAGCACAGTTTTCCCATGGATTTAGAAAAATGGATAGGGTCTGCCTTTAAATTAATATTTCTTTTAATGACACTTCTGCTTGTGCTGTAATCGTTCCTTCAGGAAAAATTTTCTTTCATTTCTTATATTTATGCTCCATGATAACAAGATCAAGAGGTTAGCTACTCCTTGGAGGCTCATCTGGCTTACCTTCAAAAGTTAGTTTGTTTTTTTTTTTTTATCTGCCACAGGCATTTTACTTTCTGTTCCTCAGTATGCTCTCCAGATACTATAAAATTCCATTCCTGTCTTGGCTCTTGTGTTGTCTCCAAGTGACATCTTCTCCTACTACTTCGGAGTAACCCCATTCCTTTCTCATGAGATTTCTAAGTAGCTCGTATGTCAAAGAAAGGACACAGCCTATGTTTCCTTTACTTGTATCAATGACTTCATGACAATTAAGTCAATGTGATCTTGAGGAGGTCTCATTCCCCTTTGAAGAAGTCATTTAAGCACAGAAATTGCAGAGAAACTACGCAGCTATTTTCTGCACAGGGGCATTAGTTAAACTGGTCCAGAGCAGCTTTTGAACCACTGTCATAACTACACAGAAACTTTGGTGTGGGTGGTGGTTTGGTGCTTTTTCTGTGTTCTCCTGGGATGCACAGACTGTGAGGCAGGACACAGCACTTGCTGCAACCAGCATTTATCTCCACACACTTTAATTGCTTTCAGTCTTTTCATAGGACCATACAAGGCACACTGCATGTGCTCAGTCTGTCCACCTCTGCTTAGATCTTAAAGAAAATAGAGACCATCAAAGTATTCTTTGAAAATATATGATATAATATGGCTTAATGTTAGGGAAGCACTTGTCTGTACTATCACTGCCAGTACTAGTAACCCAGGGACCTTAAAGATAAGCATCTAAGGCCGAGATTGACTTATCTCATGTGCACAAGTACTGTATTTCTGACAGGTAATGAAGTACAGCATGAAGAAACTTCTGTGTCTCAGAGTTTCAACTTTCTTCTCTCCAACCAATTCCTTATCTTTGTATATTTTTGTCAGGTGGAGTGCTTTGGTTCCATGCTTCCTACACAGCAGCAGAAATAGAAAGCTTCCCTTGCTGAGCTTAGGCATCTTTATTAATGACTCTTGCATGCTTTCGATCCTTGGCCAGGAGTCTTTCACCACAGTTCAGTGTGGTATTTTCAGGTACCAAGCTGATTTTACTAATGTCTTATGTGGAAAGACATTCAGCTAAAGATCATATCCCTAATTTACAGTCAAAGTAGGCAAGTAACATGTATGATGTGGAAAGACAAAAGGACTTCTCGTGCTGACTGGGTGGAAGGCCAAATCTTTAACCTTCAAATCATTAACATTCTCCTGGAAGTGTTACAACACTGCAGAGAGATTGCATGCATAGCTGTGATATTCCACTAGTCCTGTTGGAAGTCAAAGGCAATGAAAGAGGAGAAACAAAACTTGTTGGTGAGCTGACAGTCAGACAAGGAAACTGTCATTCAGTAGAATTTAACCTTTTTGGTAGAAAGGCAGTCAAAAGTTTGCATTATCCTTGGAAAAGGTTTGTGTTGCAGCCCTTCACAGGCTATGTTGGTCAATCTGACAAGACAGTAATTCCAGTAATTCCTAGATATCATTGTACATGCCAAGATCATCTAGAAGCACTAACCTAAGTTAGCATATATGTAACAGTAACTGTCTGTCTCCTGTCTACAGCCCATTCCTTGCCTGCCCAGGAAAAAAAGTGCCCAGAAGCAAAATTAACATTCTCATAGAAATTCATTCATCCAGACTGCCCTTTGCTCTGTAGGCCCCTTGTATCTTATTAGAGAGCCAGAAGCATTGTTCAAGTGATGGCAAAAAGTATGCCCTAGTGCTAAGGGACCCAGCGTACTTCCTCCTGATTGCACATTTGGTCTTGAACAAAGCAAAAAGTACTTCTCTTGGCGTATTTTTAAAGTCATCCTTGGAAACACAGTCATGAAAGCATATCATATTATTTTGCTTTACACAAGCTATGCCATCCTACTTGATACTGCTTAAATATTTTCTCGGTGTCTTCTTTGTTTTGTAAGTAAACATTCATGTTCAATGAATGTAATTGTAGAACAAAGATGCGCCTTCATCCATTTCCACACTGGTGAAGTGGAAGACAGTAACACTCACAATATGTATCTGAGCTATCTTGCAGAGTCAACAGTTTTGTCAGAAATGATGAAATTGCTAGCATAGAAGGAGCTTTGGCTTTCTGGCTATGCACCACCATTTTCACTGCTAGTTTGCGATAGCACAGAGAGATAACACAATAAGTTACTAAGTGACCGAATTCTGCAACTGATGAGCGTGGAAAACTTTAAAGCATTTTAATGTTGCTGAGCTGTAGAACTGAGCCAAAAGAGCCAACAATACAAAGCTTTGTTCTCCAGCTCAGGGAGGAGAGTATTTCAAACACTTAAAAGAATGCAGAATTACAGAAGGTCTCAACATGTCCTTGCTTCAAGGCAGGGCTGCTTGACACCTTCTGTATTTTTTTAAAACACTGCTTCCTTAATAGCTTTTGTTCTTGGTATCTTTAAAGATCACTTGAAATAAATCCCCAATCATTTATTCATAATATTTTCCATTTATAAAATATAAGCCTGTTCTTCCTTTGCATGCTAACTGGAATGAATGTGGGTCACAAACAGTTGAATTCCAAGAGACACAATATGGTCACACAGGACTGCAGGGATGAGGTGGTGGGCACCTCTTAACTGGCTGCTCAAAAACCAACAAGGCAGCAACCATAGGTTTTTTTGAGAGGAATGCTGGGCTTTTCCTCCCACCATCCCTTCTGCTACATTGAAGCACAACAAGAGGTGTAATATGGGGTTTCTGATCCAAAGGGCTCTTCCTTCAAATTTGCAATGGGCCCTACTAATTAACAGTTCTTCCTCGAGGTCATTGGAAATAAAAGGATAAGAACATGAGCCCTGCAAAGACAGAATCCAGAACGTCAGTCACTCTATTGCTGGTGCTGTGTAATCTTTGCAGTCAAATGCCTGCCCGGGAGGAATTTTCTCCCCTGTACACAAAAGAGAAACATGCTGTTGCCGTGGTAAAGCTTTCTGCTTGTCACAGATCCAAGAAGACAGACTCGAGCAGAAATTTGGGGCAGTAGAGTTTGTGGGAAACACAAAAACCACTTTCTACCCATGGCACCTGGCAGTTCTGTCAACAAGGAACTCCCAGTAGCTGCTGTCAGCAGAGAGTCAAAAAACGAAGGTTGAGCTGCTGCAGAAGTAGTAGGCATTAGTTACAATCCCAGGCACCTCCAGGGAGCCTCACTTTATTTTCTGGAATATCTGGGACTTCGAGCTTCCTGCAAACAGATTAATGTAATTTCTGAAGAAGCTTTAAGAGGCAAAGTTGCAGTTCCTAATCTTTTCTTATTGACTCAAAGACTGGTCTGAAGTAAGGACCTTGGAATTTTACCCTAAGGGAATTGCTTAGAATAGGTGACAATGTTGTTGTATTTAGTCACTAAATAGGCTTAAGTAAACAATCATGTACTTCTCCCGGAAAGCTTGTGCGTTACTTAAAATACTTCATGCTTGATTGCACAGAAAACACTACCTGTGATTTGCTTCTTAGTCTCTACATCCCGGGTGTGTCGGAGTAGGCGGAGCAAGAGCGGGATCCCTTTCTGCTCTGACACTTCCAGTTTGTTGTCATTGTCCTCAAATACCAAGTTTCTCAGAGCACCACATGCTGCTCGCTGAATGTCCTCATTCTGAACCTCAAGAAGTTGTAAAAGTTTGGGGATACCACCAAGTGAGAAAACCTGTGAGGAAAACATAGCAGAGAACAGTTAGATCCTATAAAGAACAAACTCCACTCTCCCCTGGACCCTCCTCTTCTTTCACTTGCTCCTGTTTGAAAGACTTGAGACACAAATCATTAATCATTTGCACATGACTACTAACTTCTGGGCTTTCATATGACTAATAGTTAAAATTAACTAAGAGAGGCATCATATTTTGATAATGGATGTAAAAGAATTAAACTAAATCTCTTCCAGCTTTGCTGTAGATTTGCACTCTCTGAGAAGACATTTAATCACTCTGTATTTTAGCTTCTATGTTGGTGAAATGGGTATCTGAGATTTAATTACGAATAAACTGTAAAATATTCCTGAGGAGCTAAATTCAGGGTTTTTTTCCTCAGCAGGCAGCCTGACAGAGAGACAGTATATTTTCTCTAGTAACTTCTATGCATGCATCAAAGAAGTGACTGTGTCTCAAATAAGAGCATGTTATCCTTAGTACTTCTTATCTGTGACATACTGAGAAAAGTAGCAAACTAGTAAACTTTAGATGTAGATCATTAAATTTGCAAGCCAGCTATTTACTGAACCACCCACATTTAACAATGAATACTTTTCATTGTCTAATTCTTTAGAAAATAAGGTTTTGATCCCAAATTAAGCCTTTAGAAGACATTATTTTACAGCAGCTGTTTGGAGCACTAGTTTCCAAGTTCTATATGTGGGGGCAAATGAGGAATCCTATATGAGCTGTGATGTGACATAAGCAAGCCCTGGCTCATTTAGGAATGAGTTTACTATGGAAAGTACCTGACATTCATGTACAATTGAGAATGGGTTCCTCCAGCATCTCAATATGCCGTATGGTTTTGTGGACAAACTCACCCTTGTGTAGAATCAACAGCACATGAAAGACTTAGAAATCTGATACAACTGTTTAGAGCAGTTGAGAGTTTAATGATAAAAAGAATTCAATACAACCGGCAGGTGTTTGCAATATGAATAAATGGAATGTAACAAAACCTTTTGCCCTTCATGTAGCAAACTACACAGCCTGCCAGTCTTTCCTCTGATTCAGCTGTACAAAGGCCACAGTTGCTTGCTACTGCACTGCTGACCTGTTTCCCTTTGCCATCATTCAGCAATCATCTCAATGCTAGCAGATTGATATACAGAAATATGTATCTTGAGGGCAATGGAGCACAGAGCATGCTGAAGGCACATCAACCTATTTTATTATAGTAGATCAGCCCTTTTGACACTGATATTGTAGTTGGCTGGGTTTTTTAAGAAAACATTTATGCAGACTTTCTCTTGGTAATTTTACTTCATTTATAGCTCTCATAAAAGAAGTGGTGCTATTTTGACCTAATTTGCAAAAGAGAATTTAGAAAAACTATTGATTGGTCATCCCAAATTTTCATTGGTAGACAGAATTCACCAAAATACTATAAGACTACAAGTTCACAAGAAAGAGAAAAGCCATTAGACCCACAAACTATCAAGTATCAGGGAACAAAGCACCATAAGACAAAGGTTGAAAGACTAAAAGGGGGACACAAAAAATGCCAATATGAACAACTCTGACAGTCACCAAACAAAAAAGCTCAGCTAGGATATGAGGGATAGACAGGAAAACAGAAGAAGACTTCAGGCTGACTGCTTCAATTAGAACACTTTTACTCATCCACTTGTTTTTCTGGGAAGCCACCTGAGAGAGGTCTGTGTAATAAACCCCCCTTCAAACATTCAGTTCTGAATTTCTGTCCTCAATCTGAAATTAAGGACGCTACTTGTACTGGTGTTTTCTTCCAAAAAAGACTTTGACATACTGTAAAGCAAGTTAAAAGGACTGAGTGATGTTTGGCTGCCACTGAACTGGACTGCACATACATGAACATAGAGTTAAGGCCACGATTACGTATGAATGATACTGAGCATATTGCAAACCAAAGCAGGTGTAATACTGTTTTTCAATAACCTAAATAAACAATCACCTTACACATTAATGTACAGACCTGTTCAGCAAGAGAGACATATTTGAGTTCAATAGTGAAATTTAAAGAAAAAGGAGAATATTTTTAATATGTGCTTTCAAAAATCTTATGAGAGACTTAAAAAATTTAGTTATTCTAAACAATGTATTACTGCATTTGTGCAGTCCCAGTGAGCCCTTAACATTTTGGCTGATGCATACACTGTATTAGTACATTCATGCACTCCTATTAAACCCTGAAGATTGGGTAAGTTTGTACTCTACTCCCAGAGTTTTCTTTTCTGGGGTATTTCTATACCAAGGGCGTAAGCATGCCAGTCAAAAATGAGAGACAGGAGCAATTACATTGACAAGAAGTTCAGACTACCATTTATAAAGGCTGAAAGAACTGTGTTCTTTGGCCTGAAAAAGAGCAAAGTGAGTATACATTTTACAGCCTTAACACTTATGAAAAACCACTCAGATAGGGCAGAAACTAATCAACTCAATTTGCAAAAGTTAGACCAGAAATAACTGGTAAAGGTAGTAAAGCTCCCTGACTGCCTACAGCAGATGGTGGAACCCTAATCTATGGGATCATTTAGAGCTTGGTCATAAACATCTGTAATTACAGATAGTTTGGGTGAATTTTGACCTTACATTTCTATGTCTACTATCACAAAATGCTAAAGCCCAAATTTTTGCCAGCATAGATCAGTCCCATTTAATGAATTTAAAAGAATCTGCAGCAAAAAAAGCATCAGTGTATTTTAGAGAAAATATCTAATATTAGTATACTACAATGTTTCTTGCAGTGCCTTTTTCACTTCATGTTGATACAGTGCCATACAGTAGAGAAAGTTATTTTCTCTACCTGACTGTAACTGGGATAAAAAATAATTACTTACTTTTCTTCTGGCATCTGCTTTCTGGAAGCACTCATGCTGTATGAAAGTCACTGCAGCAAGAATCCTGGGTGTGGACTGGGTATTTTCACTCTTCAGTATGTTCACTGCACGCTCCACTGTCATCTCCACTTCAGGGCTCCTTAAAGTATAGACAGAGGAAATAGAATGAAGCAAGACTGCAGAAAAATTATCTTTGTTGCAATACCAGGATTTTTGTATATTTCAAGTAACTTTAGATTTTCTTAGAATTTTTTCCCCCTTTCCATTAGTAGAAAATACTATAAAAACTTTAAGAGATACTAATATTCTGGGGAAGAGAAAAACATAAATGGAAGTGTGGCAATAATGAGAAGTTCTGGAGAAAGCCAGTCATGCTTCAAATTATAAAAACAAAATAGAAACATCAGTGGATGTCTTTATCAGTTTTCATTCTTCCATCATTGGATGAAGGACAGGATGTGGAAGGAAAGATGAAGGAAGCGCATGAAGAACCACAGAAGGCTATAACCAAAGTAGAGTGCTATTAGTGATCATGAAGACACCTTGATGTTGTCCTCAGTAATGTGATAATTGCTTTTTTACATTTGTGTTCATGCCTTTCATCAGTTTCTTAGTTCCCAGACTACATATATGCAGGACTGCATATTTCAAACCATAGAAGTTGTTCTAGTTTGAAATAAATGGACAAAGCCTTTATTTCAAGTGGAACAGAATAAAAATAGCACCCATTAAACTGAGTATGTACACTGATTGTGGTAGGATTAATAATGTGTGACTATTTTCCTCCCAACTTCCAGCATGTTTGCTTAAATGCTGATTGTGTTAGACAACCATATAAAAAAAATGGAAAAAGTGGTCACGAGACACCTTTTTTTCCCAAGAAACTGGAACATAAAACAATTCATGACACATTCAGGTGCATTAGATCTGAGACAGGTGGTTATGCTCCCCAGACTTTTTATTTACTTTTTGTTTCAAATATGTTCCACCTAGAGGAAAAAAAAAGAAGGTGTGTGTGTGGAAGTGAAAAAGAACATGAGCGTTCTTTTTTAAACCAGACAGTTTTGTAGTATCAGATCCTTTGCTGCTTAGAAAGGAATGAGAGGGCAGTCTGCAAACCACAGGGACACAAGTAGTCATTGGCAATAACTCCCTACTTCAGAGGTACCAGAATCAGAACGATTTGCTTGATAACCATCTCAGTAAATGAACCTAAAGTTAGAAATATTAACACCATTACATTTTATGTTAAAATAAAATTATGTTAAAATAAAAATACCTGGGAAACAAATGGCTTTAATTGAAATGATAATTTTTTTTCAGTTAACTGAGGAGGAATATTAAGTAATAAACAATGTTCAGGAAAGTGAAACATGAGAAGTTTTGATACTGAGAAGCGAAATATTTCTAAACTGTGTGTTTGTTGTCTGCACTAGGTGTCACTCAGTTCTTCAGCTCTGAGACTGGCTCCATAGTGGACCTGCAGGAGTGAAAGAGCCTGGAATTCCAGACTTACCCAGAATGGGCTACAGGGGAGCAACATAGACAAACCAGGCAGAAATCAGGCAGATTTCTCACAGGGAACCTTGCTATGAATGCACTGAAATCCAGCTATTTCCCCTGAAATATTTATGATGTACTCATAAGCTCTGAGACAAAAAACAGATTTTACTGGATTTTTCCTGCAGGTACACTGTAAAACAACACCTGCTGCTCGGTTTTGCCAAGGCAAAAGACAATTAGTATAGCTGTATGGACAGTAAAGAAATGCAGAATTTTGATGCACCTGTTGCAAATGAAATTATACTCCCATATCCTGAGGTTTCCACCTGCCTTTGTATTTCTTTTTGGTATAAATCATTATTGCTTGGTATAAATCATGTTATTTCTTGTCTTCTTCTCTCCTCTGAGTTAGTGTTTTGAGCAAATACGTTGTATCTACAGGTGCTGAGAATGCTTGTGCAGGAGAAAGATGAAATGAAGGGGACAGTGTGTTGAGGATGTTAATGGAGAAGATAAATCAAAGTGAAATTAGACAGAACTTTGGTTGGTGTCTCCAGTGCCCCGTGCTCTGGTCTGGCAATGCTTACAGCTCCCACATTTTCAGTTTACTTCAGGCCAGATATTAAACAAAGTAGCTACTAAGCTACTCTAACTTGTAAATCAGATGAACTGATCAGAAACCTACTTAAATATCTCAAAGAACAAGCGATGAAAAAAAGCCAGATCATATTTTTTTCTTCTTACTCTCTGTAGTGAACAGAAAAGCAGGCTTTTCAACCTTGGGTTTTAGTCACATTTCTTAAATCGACAAAGATTTTATGATCATGTTACACGATCACATGTACAAGTGCACACATGGGCATGTCTAACTGACTGAGAGTCACTGCAATAATTTTGGAGCCCTTTAACCAAATTCAGTCACCTTCTGTGAGCAACAGACATCTCCAATATATTAAATTGTGAGTCATTTCACTGCCTAACAGCTGGGAAGAACTATGACCACGTGCCTTCTAAGGTGAAGATTCCTGCATGAGCTGATCCCTCGTGGGACACTAGCAATCCTATGTGGAAACTTAACCTCAGGATGCCAAGGGTGTCCCAGAGTAGTTCAGGTCCATCAGCAGTGACTGCCAGGCTGAGATGAACACACGGAAAGCCAGAAACTACATTTCTAAGTGCTGAGGGTGCAGGTCTGCATTGAGACTGGCAGCAGCTCACTGGAGTTACCCCTTCATGGGGGAAATTCCTCCCTGCTGCAGGCAAAAATATTTCTCTCCTGTTGTGCACTGTTATACTAGGATTGTTCATCATTGGATAAAAATAACATTCCCTAACGTTTTATCTGACAGCAATAAAGGATGCAATACAATCACTGACCCTCAATGGTATTCATAAAGCAGCAGCACTCTGACTTGTCAAAATAGAATTTGATGCAACGATTCTATCCCACCCTCAAAATATTTACAGGCAAACTATGTGGCTGATTGGCATGTGTCATAACACCAGTCAGCCAGGCAATGGTTGTTGAAAAGAACAATGATTTGACAAGTTCTGACTTCACCTTAATTGCTAGAATATAACATTTTTGGGATATGCACATACATAATCATTTTGTGACAGCTCTCAGCACATGTCGAGGCCAGATTCTGTCAGCAGCTGTTTCTCAGACAGCTTCAGATTAAATCTCTCTCCTAAGCTCTTCATCAAGAGGATGCTTTTAACTGATCACTTTACTAGAAGATATAGAGATAACATCTCTATACTCTGATTTTTTCTGCTTTGCTATCATAGCATGAACTAATTTTTTTACAGAAAGTTTGAAAATGCTTTTATATAAATTCTAAATGCTGTACAAAGTTAGTCCACTACTTCTCTTTAACTATGCAGAACTATTTTACATTTTCTTAATTCACCTTGGAAAGACCTAAATTGTGATCTGCATAAAAAAAGTGTAAATTTCAGGAAAAATCAAATTACTCTGAAGAAAGCCATATTTTTTTTTTCCCCTTTATATTACTAAGGGAGCAACAGGTAAGGAAGCAGTATTTCAGATAATGCAGCCTTAAAATCAAACTGAACAGGAAATGACTAGAAATCTGAAAGTGTCTACAAACTTCTTTAACTGAGAAACCTTGACAGAAGAAACTACCACACTACTGGTGAAATGATGGACTTCAATGAAATACCTCTGACTAGACAGTGGTGCATATTCCACAGCAAAATATTGTTAAGTGTGGTTTAAATAGTTAATTCTACATTAAATTGTGTTGTATTTAGATACGGACGAACCAGAATGTACTACAAACCAAACAGGACTTCTGCTTCCACTCCTTCTAGTGGTAAGACTCACAACAGGACTTATTAAATGTGTAATATAGGTGTTGAAAACAGTAATAATGTATATGGAGATCATACACATTATTACAGAAATGTGTAACAAATACTGACTTCAGTCAACTAAAATGGCTACAGTTTCTTCCCTGTAATTTAAGAATGGTGCAAAAATGGTGAAAGAGGTGCAAATCTCTTGCAGAATTTGAACTCATGCTGCTTCCACCAGCCTCTTTACTAATATTAGCTATTATATTTTACAGAAATTTTTTAATACTTTGGGTAAAGTACCCCTCACTCCCTCCAAATCCTAGCCATGAAACTAAAGCAGAGTCTAGGATATTTGAAAATCTAAGCAAGATATGTAAAAGGAAATTAAATAGAAGTACTGAGATAAACAACATCTGTAAACAGCTGCAAAGGGAACTTTAGAAGATTTCACAGCACTTTCAATTGTTTTCCTCTGCAATTGCCAGCAAAACTGAACCTAAAAACTGGCACTTAAGGAATTATGTTGTCAAAAAGATTTCCAATAGGTCACAAATCTTCCAGCTGAGTTCAACATGGTCTCAATCAAGTCACTTGCACAATGACTGAAGACAGATTTTTGCATCTGCAGGTACAAAAAAATACTTTGGTTGATGTTTGTACAGGCAGACAACTAGACTCCAGTGTCTGCACCTGCAAAAGAAAAACCAAAATTGCTCCTACATGTAATTAAAGATAAAAAGTGCTGGTGGTTGATTAGAAATGCATTCAAAAACATGCCAAAAGTTAAGTAAATTATTGTCAATGGGATACATGCCTGTTTGCAAATTGTCTTACTGAGAAATTAAGTCCTTCCAGGTACCTATTTTCAACATTACTACTCTCAAATCATTAGCTATTGTGAGCTCCCAGCTGTTTTTTTCCTGAACTTACTTGCTGTAAAGACTGACTACCTGAGTCACATAATTAATATCAGATCTCATAATTACTGCATTACCCAGCAGTGAAAATTTCAATCCAGACCAAAAGTGGGCATAATACCATATATGTTTGTAAATCTTATCATAACACACAACATATAGCTGACAACAGAAAATACCTCATCAGTGATAACAGATGATGCCTCACCTCACACAGCAACAAATGTAGAAAAAGAAGAAAGGAAGTCTTCAGAAAAATGAGCTTAACCACTACACAGTTATGGGAAAAGAGCCATTTCTTAATAACACTGTTGTAAATTACACTATGATTAACTTAAATAAGAAATTTTAGGATCATGTTAGGATTATGAAACAGCAATAGAAACCAGAATGAACAATGCAAGTAACCATCCCCTGCATACCAAGTGGGTTTTCTGTCTATTGAACCTTAACAGCTCTGGAAACATTCAGTATTATCCTAAAATTAAAAAAAAAAAAAAAAAAAAAAAAAAAAATCACTCCTGAGGAGAATATCAGAACTGATAAAATTTCTTTTTTGAAAACGGAACTGATTTTATACATTTTGAAATCTTCTTTGGAAGGGAATTTTGGTGGGAGCAGGGGGAGTAATTTTGAGGAAAAAAAATAATTCCAATATTTTAAACAATTTTCCTGAAGTCTAAGGGCACATTTGAGACTTTCTGGCATGCAGCTAACAGGGCTTTAAATCAAGATAGCGCCCTCAGAGCTTGTAGGATTTCATGGTAGTGAGAAGCTCTGGGTTATTGTTCTAGGGATGGATGGTGCCACAGAGCTAAGAGGCAATTCTGCCTGTGTTTTAACTGAAGTTTATAAAAACTAAAAAGTATCCTTAAAACCATGAAGGATTTTTATCTGGAAATTATAACCCCGCCAAAAGCTCCTTCATGGGTAGATTTCTGACCTAGTCTTGTGAGAACCAGTGTTGATATCATCTGGTCTTTTATGAGCACAAAATCTACCAATACAATATTGTGTATTGTGACTCAGGTTATAAATTACTGTGACTACTTAGAGTATTACAAAATTGATTAACTCTTGGCAAAAGGGAGTCCCAAACCTAAGCAGCAGGTGTGGATCCTGCAGTATGTACATACACACACATTTTTTCTCCCTTTCCTCTGTTGCACTGGAAGTGTATTTTTAAAAGCAAATCTTTCTGCATCCTCTACACTTATATTTCAGACACTCTGTTGGCTGCTGAACCATAAGCTGTCAGCTTACTTTCTCTTTTCAAGCAAACATGTTCCCTTCCACTGTGGCACCCCAAAACCAAAGCAGGTCCTGCATGGTGCTTACCCCGGCTGAGATCCATTGATGGTGACTTGTTCACTCTGCAGGAAACCATTTCTCCCTGCTGCCGCCACAGCAGCTGTCAATGGCATCCTCTTCCCATCTGTTTCTGCAGCGACACTGGTTATTGAAGCTGGCTGGGAAACCTCCCTCCTGGTCTGTGTGTTTCTGAAAGAGGTTTGGTAGAAGCTGGATCTTATAGATTGTCTGTTCTGAGACCCCAGATGAGAAGCAGTTGGTGATCTCACTTGTCCCATTGCGCTGCCCGAGATCAGGTAGTTCTCCTTCTCCAAAAGGTTGGTCATACTGCGACTGTTGCCTGCTTGATGGTACAGAGGTATGGTGGGGCTGGGGTAGACCCCATCTAGGGCAGCTCCATTAACAGCCCCCATGCGGGAGTGTCTCTTGAAAGAGCGTCCCCTGTTCACTGAATCGTGAAGAGTGTAACCAACAATCTCAGACCGAGCGTATCTCGGTGGGACAGTCCCACTTGATCTCCCAATATCTCCATGCCTCATAGAGAATCCTGGTGAAATCACTCCATCATAGTGAAAATCACTGGATACATATGCCAGTCTTTCCGGATTTCGCTGGGGTGAAACCTCCAGTCTCTTCAGAGGTTGCCTTTGAGCTCTCTCTTCCATTGTCCTGTAAGTAATCCTTGTCCCCCAGCCATTTGTGTAAGAGGTTGGTGAGGCAACCTGCTCAAGGGTGCACAAAAGAACAGGAGTCACAGTAAGATCACAGCACTTGGGATTAATAGCAAAGAAGTCAAAGCAAAAAAGTAAAGATAAAAATTTGACACTCTGCTTTCAGAATAGAAAACAAAATGTGAACATCACCAAAGCTGTGTATTATATGGGATTCTGCAATACTTTTTTTACCTGCCTCATGAAGGCGGGAAGGAGTACAGTCTAAAGCATTTAATCTTCAGTCATTATCTCAAAATATTTGCATAAGTCAATTACACCTGGTAGTGAATTATTTGTTTATTAATGGAGTTTTTTCAGTTTAAAACTCCTTGGAGATTAACAGCAACATCTGCTACTTAAACTAAATTCAAGGCTGTCCAACTGACAGAATAAAATTAATCAGTCAGATATAAAAATATTATATTAAAATATTATATTAAAGTGTCTGCATATTGATATTAACCTTATTAATATAATGTTTTTTCATGCTCCTGTTCACTTGATGGTAGAATCCAGAAAAACAAGATAGTCTCTCCCCTGTTAGTCTAACCTCTTAAAAAATTAAGAAGATTGTATAACATTTCAAGAAAACCAAAATGACCACTTCACCACCTCAATGAGTTCCCGAATTCTACAGTTGTAATTTTAGATTATTTTTCTTTTCCTGTACATAGTGGGCTAGACTATAATGGATAATCACCATACTTTATAATTTTTTCTTTCCCACTTCCTTCAATCTTTCTTTGTAGGATGTATCTTCAAGAGTCTTACTGTTTAGGTGCCATTTGAGACCTCTCCAAATTGTCTACCTTTTTCTTGTGCTCTATATTGGACACCACAGTCTATTCAAAACCTTCCAGAACTAAATGAACTTGCAGCACTATCTGGCCTTGAAATGGAGGAGTCATGGACCAATTTTTTTGAAAAAATCAGTAAGCATAGGGGCATACAGCCATCAATCAAAGACATTTCTATGTTGTATTAAAGTTTTGTAATATTAGAGGAATTTTTTAAGGTAAACTGAGGAGTTTATACAAGTTATTAATTGAAGGAACAGTAGGTAGCTGCCAGACTGAAATCCCCTGATTCCACTGATGAGGATATCTTGAGGGTGATAACTGACTCACAAAAGGAGTAAAGGTTACAGAAACTAGTAGGCTGAGACAAAGACCATTGGCTATATCTGTTTATTCTATAGACGTTTTGCAAGGATATCTTTATCTTTTGTTTGGTGATAGGGAGATTAATGCTTTTATGAAACACTAGACCTTGTGGCTTTTTCCAGCTTTCCTGCAGTCTCTCTCTTCCCCCACCCCTACGCCCACCCTCCCACCCCAGGAAAACTGTATTATTTGCTTGTGATTCCTATGTGACCTCCGGTTTTCCTCTTGTTGCTCTCTTATAGAAGGAATGAATTCTCATCAAATGTTATGGACTGGGGGGGTAGGTGAGAATAGCAGATAGGAGGACAGAGAAAGAAAGGTGTTTAAGTAAATTGTTCTAACTCTCTCCATACAGAACCAGAGCTGCTTCACTGACTGTTCAGAAGCTGGGCTATTTCTTTTAATGACAGTAAACTACTCTTGAGTAATCTAAAATTAAGAAAGTATTGCCCTCTCCATAAAGAGTTATTTATTAAATAAATATTTCCATTTTCAAGCTGAATTGCTTTCAGTTGAGTAATGTTGATCATGCAGCAGCCTTGCTATTGAGCTGTGTTGATCTCCCAGGCACATGATTGCTCCCTTGAATAGGTTCATACCAGTTATGAGCTGTGTCACAAACCCTGAAGAAAACCAATTATTTATCTTAACATTCAGGGCAAGAAAAGGTGGTCAAAATAACAAGAAAATTTATGATTAAATGGTTTAGAAACACTATTGCATTGCAAGGACTGTACTGCTGAAATTCTTGTAATGCTATTTTAATAATAAGGAACACTTTCCCTGTCTCTCTGAAACTAAAACAATCTGTTTTGCTTTGGGTTTGGATGCTTAATTCTTTTCAGCTGGGAAGCATGGCTCTGGCTGCTCTGAGTTACTGATGTGCTGATTGACCTGCTGCCTGGTGGGAAGGATAAAGACCTGACTTGTCCCAGCCTTTCCCTTAGTGCAGTGTTAAAATGATTTTTCATTTTCTACCCTGATGCCAATTCTCACAAAACCAACAGGGTTGCAAGCACCCTGTCTGTACAATTGAGTTTAATTTAGCCACTGGGCTCTGAAGTCAGTGGAAGTGGGGTAAAACATTAAGAGATTTCAATTGTAATAACCTCAGTTTCTAGAAATCAGGCTTTACAAAGAAGACAAATGAGCAAACAAACCTTGTAACACCATCTAAATGCTATTATTTGTAGTAAAAAAAAATGAATAAACTATGCATGTGGGATTACACTTATCTCTGTTCATCATCTTCCTCACCTGGTTTGACTGGTAATGTGAGAAACCATATGGAGTTCTTGGTGCAAAATCATTTTCAGTAATCCCCATGTTATAGACACGCTCTGGTACACTGGATGCACGGTGCAAGCTGCCTGCAACCAAAGACTAATATTAGTAAGATTTTAACAAAACATAATATTGTTACAGAGGATGATATACAGTAATAGGGAAATGTAGCAGTCTGCACGGCCATTAATATATTTAAGCTGAACATTGAACAGGGAAATAATGGAAAGATGTTTGTATTTGGTGTATCACACTCAAAACATGGCTAAACAAAGCTTCCTGAGGATACTAGCCTTTTTTATCAGTTCCCTATATATTTTACTTAAGAGTTATTTTTAACTTTTAGAAGTCTGGTCACTCATGCAGCTATGAAAAATGTTTTAAATATCCCAGATCATAACAGCTGATGAAGTGCTGAGAAATGGTATTAGTGAACAGCTACTAAGAACACTTATTTTCAACTGTAACCACTTTGAATATATATTCAAATATATATATAATATATATATATGCAGGATTTACATTAGAGGTTGACTATAACATGCAAAGTGCACAGGAAATTAAAATATTGCAGCTGTAGATTAGAGCTGAGAAACAGGGGTTGATGTGCATATCTCTGTTCCTGTGTACCCTAAGGATGCAATTTTCACAATGTACCATTGTAAACAAACAGCATACACTGAGTATAGACTTTATTTCACAGTTGTCTCCCTCAACTGCTGATGTTTCCTTCTCCCTTCAGTGCTAGTTTATTGACAGTATATTAAAGGAAATAATGATAATAGGACTAATCTTCTCAGTGCTTCATCCAAAGAGCATGAAGAGTCCATGAACAAATTCTATGGTTTATGGCATATGATGCTGTAAAGTCAGGTTGTTGAAACATGCTTCGAGTCTGCTCCTGAAAGGTTCACCAAGCCTACAAACAATGTAGAAGATCCACAAGGTATCTGCTCTGATCCCTTTTTCCCATGACCCAGCTTTGAAAACAGAGCACCCAATTGTGGTTATTCCTTTAATTAAAACTGCAAAAAACCCCACCAAAAACTTCAGGCTGTTTCTTTTTTCACTTACAATGCATTTTCAAGGAACAAGTGCTCCTATTAATGAAAACTTTTAAAGCAACAGGTACTGCTGAAATAATTACTCATGAGATTTCTGTGCTACTATGAGACTCTGCATATAGAAATATAATTAGCACAGTTTAAAAGGGGTCAAACAGAAGTTGAAAGCAAGATCATCATAAATGGGGTCAGTGTGGGCTGCAGAAGTTTAGGCTGAACAGATAGTCAATAAAGAAGTAAACTGGCCATCAATTTCCAAAATAGCAGATACTAGCTGAGATACTGCAGAAAAGAAATTTAAAGAATGAATCATTAACTTGGCCAAACAGCTGAAGTATTTGCTTCTAAAAATAGTAGGAGACTTATGCCCATGGGAATTCAGGTGCCAAAAACATACCAGCAAGTGGCTTTTGGGATGTTTGAAAGCTCCTGGTGTACGTATGCCAGAGCTCAGAGTTTCTGTGTGTGCAGTTAGATTTTGGGCTTCATTAGGTGCACAACGCCAGGAAGTTCAGTACACCTGTGGATTTTATCCTTAGTGTCTGCAGTTAGTAAAGGACTCAATGAGGATGAAAATAAACGCAGGTAATCAGAATAATTTATGAATGATTCTCCCTAGCATGTAATCTACCTGGGCAAGTCCAAATTTGTGTATCCTATAATATACTATAATACAATACAAAATAATGGCAGACTGAAATAATCTGAGGCCGAAATCAATCATTCTTTGCAGTTATTTTGCTTATTTAATCATACTTTCCAATTTTTTTTTTTCATTTTGGCCGCACGAGGCAGATTTAAACATGTATTAGGTGATTTGTTAAGACACATTCACAGTAAATTTGCGTCATGAGAGTGGAATGATGAAGCTTGGTCAAACTCATGATTTGGATTGTAGTAATTCCTTTGTGACATTACAAGGTTACCACAGCCAAAGGGTTATGAGAGTACATGAGAAAGCAGTAAACTGTTTTCTTGTACTACATAAAACTTCCTGCCAACGTACACCAATATCCAAAATCTATAAATTTATGTAAGTCTCTCATTTGTGTCCTATAATTTCCATCTCAATGTACTATTTCAGGTGCCCAAGAGTCTATTCTAGCCTATCACCTGTGTCTGCTTTTTTAAAGATTCACTTTCTTAATTTCTGCACATTAAAGTATTTCTATGTAATAAATCTTTAATATAAATACATATAAATTTCTGGGTTTTTACAGTTAGTATTTTTGTCCTGTTTACTGTACTTAGTGAGAAAGTACTCTCAGTTATTTATCTAGTTAGGGCATAAAGATCCCTTGAGCAAGTAATTTTTGTATATTTTAGGTAACTCTAAACTTGTCTTTACTAAAACACAAAAAAGAGAGTAAGTCAAAAACAACAAGACAATCCACGAACTAGTTGAGGATAAACTACATATATAATGGTTCCCTCTTTGCAAAAGCAAAATACAGTCAAATCAGAAATTGTAACATGCAGTTATCTTCAAGGAGTCCTATAACCTTCAGTCTCCCTTGAAAACTATGCATCAGTAAACATTTTTCTCTTTCAGAGACAAACACAGTGTATATCAACTTACGGAATTTCACTTTGCATTTGCAGTTATCTCTTGCTTGTTCTTAGCACATCAGTAAATTACTTTGCCAGACTTTTACCTATAGACTTATTAGGCAGACATAAAATGCATGTCTTTTTACTGTGTGGTCTTTACTTGTGCCAAAAGTCACTGTGTTAAAGGAAAAAGTGGTAACTGAAATGTGTCATTCCATTAGTTATGAGATACAGAATAGGTGGCCTGATCAAAACTTGCCTCTGCCAGCAAAAACTTATGTGTCTTTCTCACCTTGCACATTTGCTCAGAAATCATGAGGCTGTCCTTACAGACTCAGTGCACTGGTTTTTGTTGTTGTTGTTTTTAAAGCCACAAATTATATTTTTTAATTTATAGGGTCTCATATACTGTTAGGATTGATATTGTCTAGCTGTGATACTCAGTGTTTTAAGTCTCAGAAAAACTCTCTTCAGAAAATATGCACACAATTCATCCACAGCGGACAAACACTATTTGAGAGGCCATAGGATACCACACTTGTTATCCAGCAGCCAGTCAAGAAAAAAAATGGGTTTCCTACAGGCCCTGCATCATGTCTGTCAACCCATAAGGATATTTTGGAAAACTCCGGCATCTCAGACAGCACCAGACATCCATGTGTGGGCAATTGAGTAGAACTGTTTATCACAGTCCCTGCTCTCCCCTGTCAATATGAACTAAAGCAGCTCAGGAACACTTCGGATGTTGTCAGTGGAGGAGGAAAACTAAACCCCTTTGCTCTTCTCTATGTCTGAAACAAAAGCTGTACAAAAATGACCTGATATTGCAACAGTTAGGACAAAATTTTAAGACTAGAAAAAATAATTACACTATCAGGAGAGAGACTCTACATATGAATGAGCAAAAATCCCATCTGTCTTCAAAGAGGCTTTTCTTGAGACCCTGTTGTCCTCCTGGATGTGACAAACCCGACATCTCCAAAGGCCTTGGAAAATTCTCCCCAGCAATCACTGCCTGTGGCTGCTGACAGATCAACCTGCTGTTTGCTTCACTGTCAAAACCAACACTGACAAGAGGCACCTCTAAGATATATTATATATAAACAAGACAAGTACCTTCCATTAAGAAGTTGAGTGTATCAAATTCCCCTTAAATCATGTTCGGTGGTAACTTGGTAACTCACAGTTATGAGTCTTTTTCAGTGGTTTTGTATTTGAATGGTTACTATGAAAGCCAAACTTTGGCTTTAAACACCTCACTGCACTCATCAGTGTAGCTGTACCCAGTACATGTAAGTCTGTTGAGGGCTGTGTTGCTTCCATGCAGCCTGAGGGCCCACCTGATGAGTGTTCATTGTCTACTCTTGCTCAGGGCAGGTGGGCGATCACATCCCCAACACAGACTCCTCAGTGTTCCTGGACTGTCATCTTTTAATCCTTTTCCACTTCAGCACTCACGATGGGCTAAGATGGTGACATTTAAGACTGGCATATCAAAAATGTCACTGAATCACTTCATCCAGAAATCAAAGAGCCTTCTTTTTGATTGTGCTGCTTCATCATTCTGCCAGCACATGATTGGTCCCAGAGAAGTTTTTCTAACATTTTGTGCTGGTCAGTACATTTACACAGGTGCTCAGATTTAAGGAAAAGATTTTCTCTGGCTTAGAAAGCAGAGGTGAAGAATTTGATAAAACTAACAAAAACTGAAAGTCATCAACAAGGAATTTTTTTCAAGTTCCTCATCCGACAAAGATATAAACAAAAAATTACTATGAAGCAGTTACCATGGTCAGCATTCTGCAAAATAGAAGGCTAAGGACAAAAAGGTGCCCCAAGCCCTAAAAGGAGGTCTAACAGGAAAATACAACTCAGAATTCTAGAGATTAACAAATGTGAGGAATAAATAAGGCTCTGATTTTAACTGTCTTATATCTGATGATTTTTATTTGAAAATCTCATAAGTTTGAATCCTGGTTTGTTTTTTTTTTAATAAATGTACTATATTTATAAAGTGCGTTAGAGAAAGAATCACTATACAGCCAGCAGTTCATTTGATTCATGCCATTTGATTTTGTCTGATATATTACTCAATTCTGCCCTCATTTTTCAGAGAGAGGAACTAATTAGGATGGCTTAAAAAGCCAATCAAAATCCAAATGCAACAAGATCAGAGGCAAGTGGACTCATAAACAGAATAAAGTTTAACAGTTTCCTAAAATGCACATAAAATAATCAAGTGCCGCACTATTTGCAAGCTGAAAAACACCCATCATAAAAGAATATGATTCTGAATGACATTTTTCTTTCATAAGGCAGAACTACCTAGCACTCAATTTCTATCCTTAAATAGCATCCTGAAATTTGATATGACTGCTTTAAGTTGTTCAAAACTTCTAAAGGCAGGATAATCTTTGATTTATAAAGGTTTGGTAATGGATGAATTAGAAAAACTGCAGCTGTTGTTAAACCGCTTGAAAAGCTGTTAACAATGTTTGACAATGTCTTGAAAAGAGTTGAGGTCATATGTAACTTCAATCATTTGGCAGCAGGTAGAATCCTTAAATCCAAGGATGACTAAATTTCTATTATAAAAAAGAATTACATGCTCCAAAAGGGGGAAAATGGCATGAAACAGCAAACACTATGAGGGTAGAAGGCAAAAAGATGTTTTCCAACTTAAAGGTAAAGCTGAAGGCTAATCAGACACCTGTAATTCAAAATTCTAAGAAGAAATTATGCTGCCTGACAAACTACTTCTTGTGGCTTCAAAGTTTCCAGTAGAGTCAGTAGAAAATGGGTGTGCAGAGATGATACTGGGAAAGACCTCTTCTGCCAGTGACTTTTCATACCTAGTGGTTATGTGCTTGGCTAATTTTAGGCATGTATGTGAATACTGTGGTTAGGTATGCACTAAGTACCTTGCTGAAGAGAGTCTGAAATACTCCTACAGATAGGACAGTTATATCACAAGGGCCTGCTCCTTGCTCCCTCTAACTCTTTTTAAGTCTTCCCTGAAACTGCAAACAATATGGGACCCTTGCTGAATGTATCCAGAAAAAGGTTATAATTCAGAGAAAGTGGTGTTTTTGCATGTAAAAGAGGGCTTATTTTCTAAAAGTACCCTACATATAAGAATTGAAATGCTTCTCAAAGCATAGCCAATTTTTGGGTAAGTCTCCATAGAAAGCATGTTGGGACACACAGGCACATATACATATATTTTTCAGGAAAGTCGACATGTTAAATGCAATATAGGCATTTGATTTATGTTATATATATTTAAGACAGAGAGAGACATACATATTATATATATGGAATGCATTCCAGTTTCATGTATCTTTTTCTATGTCTCACAGTGGGACTAAAAAGTTTTCAGTGAGTTGGGTACAAGAATACATTTGAAGGAAGAAAAGTCCATTTTATGAATGCACAAAACATGTTACAAACATGTCATTTGCCACTCGTGATCCCAAAGTTTAAAAGTTGTGGTGTCTCACAAATACAAGGGGATTGAATACTTGACCTTTACTAAAACAAAACAAACTGAGATAACTATGCCAAAATGCATCAGGTCTGTTAATGCATTCCAAAGAAGTCAAGATGACTTGCAAGGATGGGAACTCTGTCTTCATAGTTTTATGCATAGTTTAGAGACATGAGCTCAGGTTCATGACACCCTATCATTTATAAACTATTGCTTAAAAAGTTTTTGAAGGCTCTCTGTTAGGAGAAAAAGAAAAATGAAGTTACTCGAAAAGTGTTTAGAAGCCATATTTAAATGACAGCAGCCCAGCTGTGGACTTGCATGTGTATTTGCACATTGCACAGCTGTGTGTACCTGTTTAAGTGATTTGTATACTTGATTTTTATGAGAATATGTCTGTGTCTGCACTGGGTGCATTTTTTGCCATGAGGCGTTTTTAGACGGAGGCCAAACAAAGAACAAGAACATATTCCTCTGCCTGACATGATAGAAGAGTGAAGGATAAAGACCATCATCTCACAGCTTCTAGCAAATGAAAGGTGACAGCTGCTTTAAGGCCAACTGAGTAATAGGGTATGTAGCCTGCATGTCAGTCATATCTTCCTATTTAAAAACAAGATTAAAGTTTCACGGTACAAAAAGTTTTCATTAATAGTTAAGACTGAACCCCTCGAGCACCTCGCCCTTAACCCTCAGCACCTGACAGCCACCGTGTGGGTGCCTGATGCTGCCATCAGGCCCTGTCTGGGGCAAAAGGTGTGACTGCAGGCTTTACTGACAGGTCCGGCCTTCTGGCTACAAGATCTTAGAAGCACGGAGTGACTGACGTCAATCTGTATCAGGCATGTCAAAGAACTAGGTAAATAATGTCTGATAGCATTATGGTTCTGTGTTTCCCATTCATGCATTTCCCAGACCTACTTTTCCAAACTTCCTTTTAGTTTTTTGTTAGTTAGTTTGTTTTAATTTCACAGTTAAACAAGACAAAACATTTCCTCTATTTCTTCCAGTTTTATTTAGCAAACAGGACCAATGGGTAAAGATAAAGGCATTAAAACAAGCACATTAAACGGTCGCTGGATTAAGAGAATTTCGCCTCGATTCCTCCCCCTCCTGGGCAACCGAGAGCCGAGAGCGGCCCCACCGCGCACAAAGTTACGGCCAGAGTTTGGGAGAAACTTCTGACTCACTGGGGTGGGAAAAGAGAAAGGGAAGAGGCGAAGAGTCACTTTTTTTCTGCCAAACCCGGTTACGGCCGGTGACCGGCACCTCCCAGTGCAGGAAAGGCGAGGGCTCGGCTGCGTCCGCCCGAGGCCAGCTCGGGTCCCACCCCAGGACCCCTTCCCGAGCTCCGAGGAGCCAAGGCGGGCACTCACCATTGTACAGCGAGCCCCGGCTCTTCCTGGCCAGCGTCTGCTGGACCTGCCGGTGGATCCGCAGCGTCTTCTCCTCCCCGGCGCGTTCGCCCGAGAGCTTGAGCCGGTCCTCGGAGGGCAGCGCCAGGCTGGAGCTGTCCAGCTCCCCCAGGATCTGCTGGCCCAGCACGGTGCGGATGTAGCCCTGCTCGGCGGCGGGGCCGCGGCCGGCCATGGGCACCGCCGGGCACCGATCGGATCGGTTCAGCTCCGCTAACCTGTTGCGCTGCCGCCGCTCCCGCAGCGCCGCGGTCGCCCAGCGCTGCCCCGCCCGCCGCACAGGTGCCAGGCACGGCCCGCGCCCCCGCCCCGCTCCGCCCCTTCCCTCCCTTTCCCCGTCCCCTCTCCGCTCTTCCGCTCCCCTGCCCTGCCCGCGGGGTGAAGGGTCCCGGCCCAACCCAGCAGGACGCGACCGCCGTCCGGGAACCGCTGCTTGTCTCCTCCTCGCCCCGGGCGAGTCCCGGAGCAGCCGGGTCTGCGCTCCCGGGGCGGGGAATGTGCGTGTGCGAGTGTTTGTGCGAGTGTTTATGCGTGCTTGTGAGAGTGTTTATGCGAGTGGTGCGTTGTGTTTGTGTGTGCGTGAGTGTGTGTTTGTGCGGGTGTGTGCTTTGTTTATGTGTGAGTGTGTGTGTGTTTGTGAGTGTTTGCGGCTCTGACTCCAAGTCCCGCACTCGCCGGCAGACCAGGTTCCCGTGGCACACGTACCACATCCCCCTCCCCACGGGAACAAGCACACGCACACGTTTTAAACATATAAATATACTGTCCTCATGTACCGGCCCTTATAGATGCTTTGTGTTATGTTATATATTTAAGATGCATTTTATGCACGTGTGTGTAAGTTTCAACCTGGAAATACACGCTTTAAGTGCAGTGGTCTGTGCTGTAAAGATCAAACTTTCAGGCGGCATTGTGATGTTGGGAGTGGGTATAGTGCTGCTGGTTTGGGAGGTTTTCCTGCTCTCTGGGTTCGGTTTTTTTTTTTTTTTTTTTTTTCCCGGCTGCCCAGAGGGATTGCAGAGATATGAGTTAAAGCAGCTTTCTCTCCGTTTCGTTGTAAAAAGGTGATGAGGGAATTGCCCAATTAAAGGTTGGAAAACCCCCGACTGGCTCTGCCCCTGCGGTCATGAGCATGTTATTACCCACTGAAGTACATCTGGGCCAGTGCAAGCCGGAGGAAGGCTGAAGTTCTCACACTATGTCAGGGCACAGCTTGGGGTCACTCTTTAAACAAGCACTCTGCTCACGGTGGGCTGAAAAGACGAAGCGCAGGGAGCATATAATGTCTTGGGGAAAGTGCAGGCTTTGGAAAAAGAAATAGGTGATCCAGGATTGCACGATTAAAAACCCCCCACCCCCCCCCCCCCCCCTTCCCAACTCCACCAAACTAAATGTTGGTATTTTGATGGAAAATCCGATACTTCTTAAAAGCAAATGGAAACTAATGTGGCTTTTGACTTCACGTGTTGCTGTTTCAGAGACACACTGGGACTCAAAATGAGCTGTTGAAACTTGCTTTTTACCAAGCTTCAGATAGAAGTGAGGGCATGGGATGACTGGGGAGAAACTGGGGTGATCCGTCTGTGAGGATACACTGTAACCTAAGAAACTGGGCATCAGGATGGGGAGGAGGAACTGGCTCCACACTTGAGAGTCCAGAATCCTTTTGCCCCTGATTTTTAATCGTTGTCTCTTCCAATTTTTTGTCTGAGAGTGGGAGGCACCTCCAGCCCTTCTCATCACTTGGACTGACTAACGTAATTCCCTTTTGTTGTAATGCGGCATTCCCCAGGAAAGGTCATCTTAGTGATACATAATAGCTTCACTGGTTAAGAGGAATGGAGTGACACACTCCTCTCTTAAAAATGGGGGAAGGTTATATATCAGGGCAGAAAGTTTGGAGATGAGTTGTGGGGGTACCAGCTGGAAAAGAGGAGCAGGAAGTTGTGGAAAGGAGGAAATTGGAGGTATGTGGCAGAACTACAGATAACTGTGGTTTCTCAGGCTTATGGCTTTTTTTCTGTTGTGCAGTAGGACAGGACTAGCTTGCATCCTGACCTGGGTTATAAAGCTGTGTTCATTTCATCAGTCTGTCATACAATCTCAATGTATACTGGCAGAGCTATGATGGGCAGGAAAAAATTGTAACAAAAGTGCAAGGATAAAAAAAATGAAAGAATGGACAGGATAAGGCAGGAAAAACAATGTGGAAGACACATCACAGCTAGGAAGGAATGCAAACTATGTTAGAAACTCTTTTAGACCCTTTTGCTGACATACAGGCAGTCACAAAAGCATTTCCAGTAAACAATAGATACTACATTCTCAGGCAGTATGAACGAGGAGATTAGAAAATAGTCTCAAAAATGTGAAACATTTCCTCCCCTCCTCCTTTTCCCTGCCCTCTTCTCCATTCCCGAACTCCAGCGCAAAACATGAATTCTGGATAGTTTTTATAACTGAAACCAGTTTGGTTTCACAGAAAATTACACATGAAAAGGATTCAAGATTTAGAAAATACTCATGTAACAACTGTCCTCAAATGCCACTGACACCGTATAGAGGTTTAAAAGCTCTTGGCCTTTTGGCATCGCCTCTGTTGAAAGAACTCTTGAATAGTAATGAACATAATTTTGCAAGTATGTATATTTATTTGTGCTTGTGATATCTGTGGCAAAAGAAATGGCATTTTTCTCTGGACTTTAAAATCTTTAATTAGATTTCTGAAATGGATTTCTCTTCTTGTAACTAGGAATGCTGACTGGAAAGTTGGGGGTGAGGGAAGAGAGGAGAAAGAAAAAAACTTGCTTGCACAGCAATTCAGAAAATGCTTAGCCAAGACCTGTAATAGAAATGAATGAAGGTTTTTTCTTAACCGAAGAAAATAAACAAATACCATGTAACTGACTGCCCCATCAATAGCAATTCCTTGAAGTTGATTTATGTTGGATTAACATCCCTTCTCAACTGAATTACCAAAAAAGAAAAAAAAGCCCCAAATCTTTTGTGAGGGAAATACTTCAGAAGTGACATTTGCAGATGTAAAGCAGCACAGCTGGGATTATCCCTGAAAAGATTGCAAGTTGTGATGGATGTTTGCTCCTGAGAGTTTTGAAAAAGAGAATCAATTATGATGTATATGGTAAATAAGGGATGAGGAACTGCATACAAAAACATTTGCTTTCAGCCCAGTGTCTGATGGAGTCAAGCAGATCAGAAAACCAGGTATTTGTTTATAAGACTTATTTCTTATTCCTACTGGTTGTGCTTGGCCTAAACCACACAACCTTACTCCATCAGAAGTTTCCCACAAAGAATATTAACATTAAAGCTGTGGTAGTTGGTCCTTCTGCTTGTTTTTCCCTCCCTCCCCTTGCCCCCTTACCGTGTTAGGACTTAGGGAACCAGCTGAGTTTGTACCCTGGAAACAGGATATTTTCAGTTGCAGGAACCTTAGAGGAAATGTGTGTAAGTATGAACATTGAGGTGTTCAGTTTAAACATGAAAGAGCATCTTAAACACAAAAAGAAATAATGTCTGCGAATCTCAAGGACTACAGAAAAAGAAGTGCCATTTACTCAGGGTTTGGGTTCCCCCCTCCTTTTCAATTCTGGATCCTATGGTTGAGGATGTAAGTGCCAGTCGAGAATAGCAGGATTGTTTCTACATGTGTCCTGTGTCCTCTGTCCTCTGGTTCGATTTGCGCGACCCCTCCGAGGGAAAAGGAACTGACTCCTCCCCGCCACGAAACCCCCTGCGAGAGCGAGAGGCCACAGTGCCACCGCGTGTTCCCTTCCCAGAACGGCATGGCCAAGCCTGCTCCCGTTCCCTGCTCCTGGGAAGGGGAAAACTTTCCAAGCAGACTTGAGAAGCACACAGGAAAGAGTTAAAACCTGAAATCGATGTCTTATTGCAATTTTCTTTGTCGCAGGAGACAGAACGGAGGTTCAACCCATCTTTTGCACCAGGCAGTGGTATCCTGTATTTTCTTCCAGTAAACTAAATTTCTTTCATCCTAGCATCATTTTTTGAAACAGAACATCATGCCCTATAGGATAATTTAAAGTAAAGATTTTCTTTCAGAGACATCTAAAGGAAAAGTGGTATTTTTACCTTGGTAAAATGAATTTGATAGGGGTTCTCTGCCTGAAAGAATAAAGCAGTAAGATCTGTGATTGAGGCTCACTCCTTGCCCTAGACAGAGTTCAAGGAAGCAGCAAATTGCCTGAGGAAAGGAAAATCACAATGACAGACACACAGACACACACACAAACACACACACATGATGGCAATGATCCTCCTTGAAACATCACAAACCTTCACTCACCTTGATGAGGTGGGTGTGGAACTGCTGGTTTTGAAATCCAGGCCACAGCCTAGAGCTGACTAAACTTTCTGACTTGAGAAATGCCATATCAAAACTGCTGTATGGCCACAGACTTTGCTTTATGTCTCAAAAGACCAAGGACAGCAGATAACAGTGGCTCCTCAGGCTTATGGCTTGCTTTGTTGTGTAGAAGGACAGGACTAACTTGCATCCTGACCTTATTAATAAAGCCATGTTCATTTCATCAGTCTTGCCTTAATTTGTTTCTTCCTGCAGCTGGAGCTGTTGGTTATCCAGCCCACATATAGCAGGGTGGCTGCTGATGTTAATCAATATTGTAGCACTCAAAACTTCTGCCCAAGCCAGACTGTTGAGCTTTGCTTGCTGTCACTGCCACATAGCACATGATTTGACGGGAAGGGTTGATACTGCTAGAGATCTGCACTGAGATACATTCAACCAAGGGATTTTTTTGAATGCTATGTCCAGCACAAGTTTTGGGGTTAGATTGTGCTCTGAAACAGTAGTGCAGTCTCCAAGAGAAAGGGGGATGTGTTGGTGTGGCTGCCCTTGTGTACAATGACATCTGCCTTCTGTGATGCTTAAAAAAGATTTTGTTGTAGTGGATGAGACAGCAGGAGCAGAGGGAAATGAGGTAAAGTTTTTAACATGCCTGACTATAAACCATCTCTGTGGAGATTCCCCAGCAGGATCCTAGGGAACGTTATAATTTTAATGTGTACGCCTCTTCACACTGCAGGTAAGGGACAGTGCCTGCATAGCCCCATCAGAAAGATATTTTTCAGTGAGTAAAAATGGAGGAGACATCATTAGTCTAATTTTTCCATGTCCCTACAGATCCTTCGTGTTTGGCAGGACCAGCAGCACATTGTGAACTGGAAGTGAGGTGGTCAGCAAGTTCTGGGGGAAGGTGATAGAGCCCATTCTGTCCCAGCCAGTCAGTATCTTGGAGATAACACTCCCTTGACTGCTCTCTTCTTACCCAGTTTATCACAGCAAGCTCAAGGCTTGCTAACAAAGCAGACAAAACGGAGCAGCAGGGAAACAAGGCCAAAGCTGGCAATGCTACATTTAAGCATCATAAAGTAACAGCACGGTCCAGTCTGTGTGTTGGACTGTCTGTTGCCTGACTATCTGCTGAACCAGACAATTGACTGTACCTAAGGCTTGTTCTCTTGTCCTCATTTCTCTTCTTTCCAAGTCCCTGTGCTTTGTTTTATCTTACCGTTTCGAGTCTCTCATTTTAGTAATCAAGTGTAATACTTTAAAATTGTGATTTTTTTTTTCTTTCTTCTGTTTTTAGTCTCAGAGATGCACACAATTGGTTATTGGAGCAAAGGTTATGCTCTGTATCTGTCAGTTCTTGAGTCATCTGGGTACTGGGAAGACAGCCAAGAAAGATCTAGGAAGACATATTCAAATGGTTTTATCAGATGCTATGCTATAAAGAGCAACAATGTAACGTGACTTGTTTGCAAGGTTTGGAATGAAAGGAATGAAGTGGAGCTAATTTCAGTAATCTGCAGTCACTGCTTTGAGTAACACAGTTGTCTCAGGTGTGGATGTTTTCCCATGCTTTAGCATTTTGGTCACTGTAGTAAAAGAACATGCTGTACAGGTAGGTGGAGGTATAAATACTTTAAAAGTGAGAACAGAGGAGTGAAATGTCAGTGTTTATTTGAGCTGTTACTGCACGGAGTATCATGTAGAAGCTTTGAATTTTATCAGGGCCCTCTTTCATTAGGGGCTGCATGTCTGAGAGAGTTTTGACTTCACCTTATGGTACAAGTAAATAATATATCCAAATGACTGATGTCTCATCTTTATAGGCAGGTTAGGGATGGAGACATTAAATGTTATTCTTGAAGAAATGTGGTATCCCATAAACTGGAAACCATTTTTTATTTTTTGGCTCCTAATTTTGAAATATAGAGATGTGATTATAGAGAACAATATTAGAGCAGCACTTTAAAACATTGGGATTTTTTATGGTGTTAGTGGAGGGGCTTTTACTGGTCATATTTCCCCCACTGAAGTTCTTTTTGAGATAAAACTAAAATATTTCTTAAATAAGAACTGCCAACACTCCTCCTCCAGGCAAAATTAAAATTATTAGTTTCATTAAAATATCCTAATTTTTTTTTCTAGTGAAGTTGTAGAAAACAGTGCTAGAGGGACTTGAGGAGGATATCAACTCATTTTGTGCTGTAAAGTAGGATAAACTATGTCTAAAACAACACAGATATCCTTCTACTCTACTTTTGTTGTATTCTTTAATGCATGAGGGGAGGCTATTTCTGTATCATACTGTTTTTCCACACCCTGAGGGTGCACACATGAACACTCTGTTACAATAGACACTCACCTGCATAAAGCCAGAATAATGCATCCAAACCAGTCAGTGTGAGAAAATGACAGAATGCACTAAAACATACAGGAGATTAAGTTGGAAGAAAACCGAAGCGTACATGCATATTCATTCTAAGTTGAATTCTTAACTGCCCAAACAGTCACAAAGCTGGCTGGCCTGCTTCCCTGGGAAAGGAAAATCTCAGGTAGACTCCAGCTGCCAGAATAGCTTATAAGCAATCTGTGTGTCAGACCAGCAAGTCCAGCTGGCCAGCAAGAACTGCTGTTGAGAGTTGCTCTGTGAACACAATAATTTCCCCACAGATTGGGAGCTTTCTGGGTTTTCTTTATATAAGTCAGACTGATTAAGTTTTTATGGGCACAGTTTTTGTAAGTGAGGTCAGAAAAAGTACAGTCCAATTCGATCCTGGCTCAAAATATGTCCAACCAGATTTGCAGTATTAAAAGCTGCCTTATTTCCTATACTCTTTAATTTTTATAACTCTTTTTCAGGTTTTGTTGTTAGCATAGACAGTGGTGGGTATAATGCAATGAAAAAGTTAATATTCTAGGCATTCCCAACACAGTTTAGGGAACACCCTGAATCAGATCAAAGTTCTAAGGCAGACTACTATGCTGATGTGGTGGCCAGCAGTGGATGTCTATGATAAAATAAGCACAAAAATGGAATAGTACTCCCTTAGTATCCTTCTGCAGCTTACAGCAATGTGCAGCTCAGGGATCTCTTTAGCTAGAGGCAATATATTTGTGTTTAATTGTCTTTAATGATTTTCCCCCATTAACTTGAATGATACCTTTTTGCATCATCACTGACCTTCTGTAACAGGTTATACAGCTTAATTATAGACTATGAGAAGTCCCTTGATGTTCAAAAACACTAGATGATAATTTCACTTGATGTAATCTATTTTTTGTATTATGGAAAAAAAAGGAATAAGAGTTTCTTATTCATCCTCTCTTCTGTGCTACTGATTATAGAGTTCACTATTATGTGCCTCTGAAATTGGTTTTCCAGACTGAAAAGTCCTAACCTTTTAATCTCTCTTTGCATGCAAATTGTTTCAGACTGTAGGTCATCCTTATCAGCCTTCATTTTTCTAACTCAGCTTTACCATTTTTAAGATGGGATGCCAGAACTGTACACAGTATTTAAAGTGCTGAGACACTTTGGACTTAGACAGTGATATATTCATTATTCCCTTTAATTGTTTACTATTCTGCACCTAATAATTCCTTTATGCTCAGTTAACATTTTTGACTGCTTCTAAGCTGACCTTGTGAAGTCAAACACTAGTGCAGAGGATTCTTTCTTTGGCCTTCACACTTCCTGCAAGGATGTTGGGTGTAAACATATTTTAGTGGCTATTACAGAGTTAGTCCTTGATAGCGACATTGTGACATAAGCCAAAAACACCACTGGGAAGAGAGTCAAAAGCAGACTCTCCCCCTTGAGCTGCCTGACTAGCTTATCTATGAAACATTCCTGAACAATGTCTAAAAATACCAGTGTCACATTTAAATCTACATAAGAGTAATTAAATTCTCCTATTATTATGGTATTTCCAGTCTTGGCAGACTCTCTGAATCTGGTCTTTCCCTAGTTTGTCATTATGGTTAACTGTCCTGATCTTGACCTGATTGATGGTAATTTCTATACTTTGCCTTGAGAGTTGTTTTAAAATATTTTGCCTGACACATCTCTATGAGATTTGAGATTTGCAACTGGATATCAAACTACTGCTGTAGTTTCAGTGGTCTTGCAAGGTGTCCATGGGGCTGTAGAATACACATCAGCTTTAATGACGAAGGTCAAGTGCGTAAACATACACACAAACACATAGTTCAAATTTGTGAAAAAGAGTCATGGGTCTGAAGGGAAGTAAACCAAAATATTCATTAGAAACAAATTTCTTTCCTGTAGGGAGTAAGCGATGGAAGAAATCAAAATTTAAATTGCTTGCTTTGCTCCAAAGACTGCAAAATGTTTTACATGTATTCATGAACCAAACTCGGCAACATCACTGAAACAGAGTGTTTGGCCATCTGTAAAATGAAATGAAACCTTGGGGGTTTTACTACAAATGTTCTCTAGCTCTGTCTTGATCAATATACTCAAACACTTTTCTGTCCTCCCTACCCCTTGTTCCTTTGTTGCATAATAAATTAATGTATACTTATCCATACCACAGCATCTGCCATCTGGTAATCCAGATGCTGGATCTGCACAATGGAAGGTCTCTGTGCCAGTCAACTGTTCCTTGCTATGTGCTATGTCTCTAAAGTTAACTATCATTTTAATATTAACATGAAAAGTGGACGTTGTTACTTCTTTTACCAGTTTGTGGAATCTTTTAGATAAATTATAGAAATATATGCAGTCCCACTGTGGTCTCTGTGGTATCTTGTTTCACTTTTAGTTTAATGGAAATTGTAGCTAGGAATTTCTTCTCTTGCATATATTAGATTACTCTGTGCCAGCAGACATTGGATTTCACTCCTCTTTGTCAACTCCAGACAATAATTCTGAATGGGATAAAGCACTTCCTGAAAATCTGAAGTAATCCTTCCAAATATTTCCCTGATGTGAAGCCACTGGCAGTAATGCAGACACAGTTAGAAAGAATATTGCCTTGGCATCCGCTGAATCTGTTTCATTCGGGTTTGGCAACACACTTATGATTATTTTTAAATGAATCAGTCAGTCTCTCCATAATCTGAATCCAGTCTGGCTGTTCTTGTTTAAATTACACTTTTTTTTTTTTGACATTGATGAAAATTAATTGATCCCTGGACATACTCTTGGTGATAATTCATTTCCTGCAGCTGCAAAAGGCCCATATCTCAATAGGCAATTTAAACTGCAATATTCAACTGAAAAGCAGTCCATGCAGACAAGGACTTTTTTTTTTTTTTTTTTGGTGTGTGTGTGTGTCTAGATTTTATCTGGAAGAAGGGATTGCACAAAGTTCAGTCGCCTACTGCCTGGATTTAACCAGAAAGATCACTGTGGACATCTGTTACTGACAGGCTTCCTTCCAGCCTATCTGAAAGCCCTGATGAAAGTTTTCTTCACCAGATCTGGAGTCATATGCTAAGAAGGATTGGAATTTCTTCCTCAAACTTTTTTTTTTTTTTTAATATGGAAAGAACACCAAGGGCTTCCAGTTGTTAAATCAATGTTTTATTTATAAGTTAATGAATTAGTCCATCACAATTATTTAAGACATTTTTATAGTTAAAATGGATGAAATACAATAAATCTCCTTCCTGATTACTTTAATTCTTGCAAGTCTGTTTGTTTCCCCTTGTCCATCAACTGTCATGGGACAAACCGCTGCAGCCTCTCCTGGTTTGCTAAGGAAGTCTCAGGGTACCATTTCCCTCCACCTTTCACGCAGGTTGCTGCTGAAATGGTAGTTCCCACTTCTTCCTTTGCACTTTCAATTAAATCCTTCTGCTCTTTCCTTTGTGTTGGGTGTGAGCAGTAGATTGGCCACAGGGTAAGAAGACTTGCCTCGCTGCTGCTGCAAAACCAGAAATATCTTTTTCGTTGGCTTGGTTTTCTGTGAGATTGGCAGATGAAGGAACAGCATCAAATTTTTGGCAGTAGCAGGCAGGTAACTTGAGTTGTCTGGCTATGGCTCTGTTCTCTTTTGCTGAGTGACCCTCACTTTTCTTGGGTGTGTCAGTCCCTGTTACTGTTTCATGCCTTTTTCTTCTTTCTCTTTCAGTATAACTTCAGTATAACTCAGAGTACAGTAGCCCAGAAGAAACAGACCTTGCTGTCTTGCAAGATGCCAAATATACGAGAATGCAAAATATGGGAAGGAAATGAAATAGTTTCATAAAAATATATGGCCAAACACACATGCAAAATGCATATATCTGATTTTCTGCATTTTAGATGAAAAAGATGATGAAAATTTGTATCTGTAGAAACTACAGTCAGTTGGAAAACATGCATGAGTTACTTTCCATTAGCTTACCCCTCACTTCTGGGATCCATCACTAACAGCTTGTTTATTCCCTCATGGACTGAGTAATTGAGCTCCTCTTTTCTCCATCATAGGGACATAGTTGAAAAAATGCTCTTTTATACTATATTCCACAGCTCTGAAACAAGATCTTGGCAATATTTCAGATCAAGGAAGTTGAGGACTGTTAATGTAGATCTCTTGTGCTGTATCACCTTTCTAGGATTGTTTTTTTTAACTCAGCTTCCTCTCCTACCTCACTGTGAAAGCTGCTCTGAGCTTTTTAAACTTCTATTCAGTGCTGGGCTGTGTTCTGCAATGAGGTATGGCAGTATATTAGTAATGGGTGATGGGACTCTTCATTTTTTGTGTATGAACACACAGAGGAATGTGCAGACAAGCACAGACTAATGCTCTTATCTTTATATCCAGGGCAGTTCACTGGAGAGAAAGAAACTGGATTTCTTTTCTACTCATAGCTACGGAACGGGACTGCAAACAGTTTTCTAGGGATGTTGAGGTTTTAATCAATAGGAACTCCACATGGTAAAAACCCCAAAGTACAATTAATTTATGAGATGAAGAGCATAGATTTGTATGTTCACTGATTGTATGTGGGCCAAGGAATGAAGGTATGTTTTGTCCAAACCAGAATAGAAGTCTGACCCTTTTTTATTAACATGTTCCCTAAACTGTAGCAGTACAGAGCACATTGTTGTGTCTTTTCATGGAATTGCTGTTTGCAGTAGGAATAGGGGACAAAAATGTCTTGGGTTTCTGCCTAGTGTCATGGTCATTTAATAGGGAATTTGGCCACAAAATAACATGGTTGGACTGTATAATGTTTAGCTTTGTGTAGCCACATTTCTTTCCTCTGAAAGCCAATGTATGAGAAGGAGGAGTGAAAAGGTGGGGCTACTGTGCATTCTTGTACACAATGGGATTTGGCCAGAGCACAGTCTGTGCCCACCTCAGAAACAGTCTGAAGTCCATCAGTTTAAAAATAACCTCAATAAGTCAGGCTAACAGATAGGACAGAAAAAAGCAGTATGACAAATCCAGGCTTGCCAATTAGAAAACAGAGAGAGTAGTAAACTCTAGATCTACTTAATTTTACCTAAAGTCATACAGATCCTGAGTTCTGACCTCTAGTCCAGGACTTTAACCCTTCTGCTGGCAATTTGTTTGTTCTAATTACAAATTTCTTTGAATATTTCTCTTGTATTAGTCATCAAATGGCAATAATACTGTTCAGGTAGTTAAGTCTTCTGTCTCTATTTTTGTCTCTTCCAGAACGAGAAATACTCAAGAAGAAGACAAATAGTATCTTCTCTTTTATAAAGTGCAACTATATATATTATCATGTGTTTCAGTGTGAAATAAATGTGATTAAGAGAAACAAAGAATCCATGCATCAAACACTGATTATTTTTCTTTAACATAACAATTGTCTAACAGAAAGTCTTGTCTGTGTCCTTTTTCCAAAACTGATTTTTAATTGCTACCATTATTTCTTGATTGTTATTGTACATGAAGAAAAGTGGGACTGCACTTGTCAGCCACTTTTCCTACACAGTGTTATTATTTTTCAGAAATTATATAATCTTGTAGCCTACTGAGAGGTAAATTAAAAAGCACTGAGATTTAGTCCTTGGATTGAATCTCCAATCAAAGTTACAATGACTCAAAGTTTTGTTTATTTTTTCTTTTTCAAAGTTAGTAAGAGGTTATTTGGAATACGGCTCAAGCCCATTTTGATGGAGTTCTAAAAAAATGTGCTTATAAAATACTTGACTTCAAAATCATAAGAAAACATTGCAATTAAGTTCTCTGAGACTCCCTGTATTCTTTGGTTCATGATGTTTCTTTATATCCAGATTGAAGGCCTTGCTCTCTTTTTTCCTCTTGTAATTCCCACATATAATTCCACTTATGCATTTGGAGCTGCACGACTGTAATAGTGTGGTCAAACAAAACAGCAGCAAAATGTCAGTGCAGACTGAATATCTGGTGAAATTTTTACTGTTGTTGAAATAGAATTTTGCTGGAGGGACACCAGCAGAAGCAATCATCAGACATGGCAGTCATGGTAGAAAGAAGGACTGGGACATAGTCAGCACTGTGGATTCTTTATACCAACAGCAGCTGTCATGGTCTTGATGAGCTGGAACAGAATGAGATTGAGAAGAGCACAGCTGAGGCTTAAAAGCCATCACCAAAAGATTAGTCAATAGGAATTTATTGCTTTGTTCTTTTGTGACATCTGAAACTTCAGCAGAAGAAAATGCAGGAGGTGATACAGGGCTATCAGAGTAAAAGTAAGAGCCAAGGTAAGTGCAACAGGTAACTTCAAGTTACTGTGTGGAATCCACACAGTAAAAGCTGACTGGAATAAAGAGAAGTTCTGTCTATTTAAGGATATTCTAGTGGATGCCCACTGAGAACTCAAGTCAAGAACTATTGTGGTAGTGCTCAGAAAAGAAAGAAAATAAAGAAACATCATTGGCACTATCAGGTTTCAAGAGATTTTGGGGTTCCATATGTTCTGGAAGGGGACAGTTTTACTTTGATGTCTCATTTTCAGCTGAGAGTCATGTCAACTTCTTCATTTCAAATAGGCAGTGTTTGTTAGGCAGCACCTAAAGATGAGGAGATAAGAAGAGGAGCTATGGCTATGACATTTTCTGTTCTCATCAAGAGGAAAGAATCTAGGAAAGGATAAAGAATGAATAGTAAAAACAGATGGGAACTGTTGTTAGCATTTATTCACACTGAAAATATAACCTTCATGAATTGAGTAATAATAGCAAAAAAAATTTGAACTTGAGGTTGAGTCAATCTGATCCAAACTTTAATGAACTTTGAATTGTTCCTCTGTATTGTTATTGTCTTTTTAATGGATAATAATAAAAGCTTGGAAACATAGATGTGTTACATGTTACAATAAGTATGGTAATGAGACTATAAATATACTGAATTGTTGCAATAAACATAAATCTGAAAGTGTAAAATAAGATTTTGAAAACAGTATGTGTTGGGATATCATGAAATGTCTCATTAAAAATTGGATACTTTATTTTCAAATTTCTACTTCTAAACTTTTTAATGAGACAAATAATAAAGCAAAATGACAATCCCTGTTTGGTCACTTAGGCCAGTAAAAGTTTTAAAAAGTTATTTTATGAAAGCGAGAATAAAGAGTGGGTTAAAGCTATCACACTATAAACCAAAATGGAGATTCATAAAGTACTAATGGATCTGCATGTTTCATATCCATCATATTATAGTCTCCACGAACCAAAGGTTACATTGTGGGATTTTCTCTCCTGCTAAAACCAAACTGACCCAGAGAAAATTTCCATAAGGAATTGCAGGTTAATCTGTTGATATACGCTGTGGCTCTGAAGAACACATGGAATGTGGTATCCTTTTGATATGACATGGAAGTACACTCAGAGATATTTTAAGCCATCCAGGACCTTAGAGATCTAGAATGAAATTTTGCACAGCATTTTAGGAGGAACAAGGATAAAATATGATGGCTAATAGGTAATGACTGGATAGTGTGTCCTGCAGGCCACTGAAGGTGGAAAGATTGCTGCATGATTTATTTTGAGCAGCGATGCCTTTTTTTTTTTTAAATTTACATTGATGTAGCAGTGATAAATCATGGCTGAAATAAAGACATATTTTGCATGTCAAACAAAATGATGGTTTGAAAGGTGTGAGTTTTAACTATGACCATCAGGAGAGCTTTTAGCTTTAAATTTGGCCTCCATGAGATGCAGCTGAGATGTGATAATCTTTAATGGTTTGAAAAACTTTCACAAATGCAGATGACTTCTACAGAGGAAAACAAAAGGGTTACTTTGGGTATTCATCTATCAGAAATGCTTCAGTTCACAGAAATAACCCGTATTGTGCCATAGGGAAGATAAATTGAGCTAAGTTATTGGTACTTTTCAAGTTTGAAAGGTACTGTCTTTCATAAAATATTTATGGGAAATATGGAAACTCCCAATTCAAATAATTCAATAAATCTCTAAAAAATAATAGTAAAATAAAAGAAGAATTTGTGTTGCAAATGGCATTTAAAGGCCATCAAGTCCAAACCCCCTGCAATGAGCTGGGACATTTTTAACTAGGTCAGGTTGCTCAGAGTCCTTTCTAACCTGATCTTGAATGTTTCCAGGAATGGGGCATCTATCACCATTCTTCCTGGGCAACCTGTGCCAGTATCTTACCATTCTCCCTGTAAAAAACTGCTTCCTTATATGTAATCAAAATTGATCCTCGTTTATTTTAAAACCATTACCCTTTTTCCTATTGCCACAGACCCTACTAAAACATCTGTCCCCATCTTTTTTTATAAACCCCCTTCAAGTACTGAAAGACCACAATAAAGTCACCCTGGAGTCCTTTCTTCTCCAGACTGAATAATCCCAACTCTCTCAGCTTGTCTTCAGAGGAGAGGTGCTCCATCCCTCTGACAATAATTGTGGCCTTCCTGTGGACTTGTTCCAACAGGTTCACATCCTTCTTGTGCTGGAGGCCCCAGATCTGGATGTGGTACTCCAGATGGGGTCTTACAAGAGTGGAGTAGAGGGGTAGAATCCCCTCCCCTGACCTGCTGCCCATACTACTTTTGATGTAGCCCAGGACACAATTGGCTTTCTGGACTGCAAGCACACGTTGCTGGATCATGTCCAGGCCCTCATCCACCAGTGCCCCCAGATCCTTCTCATCAGGGCTGCTCTTTGAGTAGGTTTCTATTTGGTACGAACATTAGATCATAAAAATATATAAGAATATATAGAGATTAGCAACATTATCCTTACCAAGTAACTGCTTGTGTTACAGTGCTGCCAGCAAGCTAAAATGATATCAAGGGCTGTTCTTTCTTCAAATCAGTTTAGTTTAGGAGTCACTGAAGCCCTGGAAAACAGAGGAACTACTGCATTATTGTTCAGCACATTTAAGAATAATCAAGCTAAGCCATTGCATAGTTTTCTAATCTGTGATTGTAGTGTTATAAACACAGACCTTGCCATGAATTTCTGGTCTGCTGCTCTTTGTTCTTCCTGTGCTGCCACACAGTGTCTGGAGTGATTTTCCCCACTCTCTTGGATCTTCACAAAACATGAAATTTTCTTCCCTGGGAGTTGTTGACCAGCTAGCTTTTATCAGATTTTACCCCTCCTCAGCCTGTACAAAGTCTGCAACCAGATGACATTCCCCTGAACTTTCCAGAAAAACAATGTAGGAAAGCAAGTTCTTACAAGTTGTTGAGTATTTAATTTTCTTTTTTGTGTGTTCATGTGACTCTTCCATCTTTGGAGATCTGTATTAATCCACAAGACTAGGATGCAGTGATTTTGGTGGCTTTATTTTGTAAGATGAAGACCAGTAAGGATGAGAAGCATCAAAGGGAGCAGCAACACGGCAGGGCTGTGAGGAATGGCTGGTTAGGCACATGTGTTAGTGTTTATTAGCCATGAATATGCCATCTGCTGAAGGAAAAGAAGCAACAGGAGACTAGTCATGCTGAGTGGAAGAGATATGAGAGAAGTACTAAGACTGGCCTAGAGATGTTTCAGCTGAAAGGGAAAGAGACAACTGGGGAGAAAGTGCAGAGGGAGAGGAGGAGGAGGAGGCAACCTGACTCTGTAAACACAAAAATACTTGTCAGCCGGTGTCTGTTTTTTCCTGACTTTGTTGCTGAGGACTAATTGCTGAATGAGACAAGCATTAGGACTAGAGACAGTGCTCACTGGATTTTGCTCTTTAGAGACTTTTCTGTGAATCTATCAGGGGAGAGGGCACCTGGAATTGCTAAATCTAATCACATGAGACAGTTAACATCATTGAAAGGTTCCTTCCTTGGGAATTAGTACCTAGCATAAAAGTTCTCTAATCATTGACAGACAATATAGATTAAAACTTGCAGATTTAATTAAGAGGATGACAGGGAAGGAACACCAAGATTATAAATTCAAGGATTTTGAGTTAAGAAAATGTCAGAACTAAGACACATGTAGAATATGTACCGTTCTAGCCTGGCCAACACAAATCTGGTAATAAATAACTTACAAGAAAATTTGCAGTGGAAAGGATCAGAGTGAAAAAATAAGGTCAGAGGTCTCTTCAGCTATAAGAGGCAAGAGAGCAAACAGTGGAAGGAGAAGCATCATAGGGCAGTGAAGGACTATTCCAAATTATTGCAAAATGACTCATCTGTCTTTTAAATGCCTATTGATATGATAAAAACTTCAGATTATGATCAGTAAATACACTGAAGGAACTTTATGTGAATCTAACTGCATTAAGCTGAATTTTAAAAATTACTCAAATGAAGGATTGGCCAATCTCAGCAATAAACTCCAGTTTCTTTTGCAAATCAGACTTTAATGCTGTGACATTAATCTTGAAAGTATGTTTTTATTCTCCATATAAAACTGGAAAGAAAGGAGACTACAATTTGAAGAAATTGGAATTGAAGAATTAAATGGCTTTGCCAAAAAATGCTGAGTATGAACATTCTGTGTCTATTTTCCATGACAGCTGAAGGTAACCAAATGCCCAACGGGCTTTCCTCAGTGTCTGCCTTGGCCATCAACTGGAAAGTATAAATCACAAATATATTCATATGGATAAAACCTGACCTGTTCTATTTCCTTGTAATTGTGTAAAATTGTTTTGTGAAGGAAATATAAAATAGAGGTGCAACTCTGTATTCTCACATGTGAAATCTTAAAAAAACCCATTTCAAAACAGTGTGCATAAAAATCTCAATATCATATGTAGCATTTACTCGAAGCAGTGCTAAAAGGAGGTCATTTTACTACATTCTTTCTGTCTTACTCTGTACTAGCAGCTTCCTTAGAAAAACTCTTGTATTTTCTGTTCTACACAGTTCTGCTTTGGATGGGTAGCAATATTAGCTGAAATAACACATCCTATCTCCAGACACTATTCTGTTGTCAGCTATGCTTTCATGTTCTGATTTGTGGTGCTTTAGGCTCACTTCTGTCTGATGCCTGCTTTAGCTGATTTTTCAGTAATGTAAGCCTCGGTAACATCAGGAGTGTCTGAAGAAATGTTTTTTGCAAATAAAGATGGAGAGTAGGATACTTAAACTTCTTGACAATATTATAAGATACAGCATATTTAATTTCTGAAGTTTCATAGGCCTTAAAATATTGATTACTTAGGACTTGGTTTTGATATCAAATGATCGCTTGCTTGTTTTTCCAATAAGATATCCTATAGTTTTGAATGTTAGTTTAATCCTTCAGTGTCTTAAAGACAGCAGAAGAAATACATTATGCCTCTTTCAGATTAATTGTGCTGGTAAAGGCATCAAAAGATGGCTCTGCAGAGAATGAACTAAAAAATTCAGGGATTGCTGCAGCCACTTTTTTTTTTTTAAATTTTTTTTCTCTTTCTCTTCTTCTCCTTCTCTTCTCCTTTTGCTTTTATTTAACAGCTGCCTTGAATATGAGCAGTGGTGTGTACTTTTTATGCTCGTGAAACAGGGAATGTTTTTTGTCTCAGTGCTGAATCACATACCTAAGTGATGAGCATAAAGAAACTCAAGGAGGCAGAAAACCAGATATCTTGTAACATTAGGCCTTTTCCTACCCTTTACTTTTTGTGTATGTGTATAATTAACTCTAAATCTCATTTTCTAGGTTAAATTAGGTCTTTCTGAAGCCATCTTCATATTACTTTTTGGGTTTTATTTGGTTTAAATGTTTCAAAACTACTCAGGAAATATTTTGTTGAGAAAGCTAAATTGTGCTCCATCAAAACAAAACAAAACAGGCCAAACATAAGACTGATTTAAATACCAATTTGATCTCATACTCAAAGATTGTTAAAATATCATCTGACAATGAAAATACACTAGCTGCCCTACAGCTGACAAATCAAAAGGCATTTTACAAGTATTACGTGGGATGCATAGACTAATACCAATTCATGTGTTGCCTAATTATAATTTTTACTTTGGTTCAGAGTTATTTAATTAACTTCATAACTGTCAAATAAGAAAGAACTGAAGCATACACTCCAAAACCATGCAAATCAGAACTCTCAATTAAGAGTTACGGAGTGGCTCACATGTCTAGTTCTGCAGTTCTGAACAAAACTGTAGTTAAAAAAAAGAAAAGATCAAAACTCAAAGGAGGCTTCTGGATGAACCTGTGGGGAGAGGGAGGTAAACATGGATCTGTTGGAGTGAGTCCAGAGGAGAGCCACTAAGCTGATCAGAGGGCTGGAGCACCTTTCCTGTAAAGACAGGCTGAGGGAATTGGGGTTGTTCATCCTGGAGAAGAGAAGGCTCTGGGGAGACATTAGAGTACCTTCCAATATCTAAATGTGCTACAAGAGAGCGGGACAAGGACTTTTTACAAGGGCATGGAATGATAGGACAAGGAGTGATGGCTTTAAATTGAAAGAGCATGGGTTTAGATTAGATATTAAGAAGAAATTCTTTACTGATGGTGAGGCACTGGAACAGATTGCCCAGAGAAGTTGTGGATGTCCCACCCCTCGAAGTGTTCAAGGTCAGGTTGGATGGGGCTTTGAGCAACATGGTCTAGTGGAAGGTGTTCCTGTACCTGACAGGGGGCTTGGAACTAGATAAGTTTTATGATCCATTCTAACTCAAGCCATTCTATGAATCTGTATTAAGGTTATCAGGTGGATGACTGATGTCACTAGAGTTGCAAATGCTTATGTCAAAAGTATAATTCAGCATGTGTCATATAGAGGAAAGCCCAATGTACTCCTAAGCAAAGGAAAACACCTTTTCAAGTGATTACTGCTCTGTATGGTGAACATGACACAGAAAGTTCTCTGGAAGAAATGGTATATCATCATGGTTCATGATCCCTCTGTACGACCCTTTTTAATCTACTCTTTTTCCATGAAAGGTTAAAGATCAATTAAAATTGTAATTCGCTATGCAAGGGCATGGTAAAAAATGAGAAAAAACACAGTCAAGAAAGGTGATATAAATATTGGTGAGGTGCAAAGATCGGTCACAGCTCTTCTACCACAGATTTTACAAAAAGGACGCAGCAGAAGTTCCATGTTATACCTGAGGTAAAACCAGGACATGGCCAAAGCTGAAGAAAGGGCTTTCACTTTTTTTGTTATAGATGCTGAGCCAAGAGGTGGGGACCTCTGTGTCCTCCAAGCTGTGGTGATTTTCATGAGGCAAGAGAAGGGGGAAGTCAAAACTGTCGAGGGCCAACAATTTCAGGAATTTATAACACCTATTAAAATCACAGTGGACTCTCAGGGGCTGGAATTTATTACTCTGTTGTATTAGGTTGTTTGTATGAGATAAGATGAGACCAAGAGGACAATTTTTAATTGACTAGGGTAATTTTCACAGATCATTAAAAGCGACCTTTATTTTCAGCCTTAGTAGATACTAAAAATGCAATGGACCATAACAGTTTTATTTACACTTTTCTCCTTGGAATGAAAATCCTCTAAACCTTGGTTAAGGCAGATGATAAAATTGTAATGTTGGACTATCTTACACTTCAGTTCCATCTGCCACACCCTTTCTGTAAAAAACCAGTAGGGGTGTTGATCTTAATTGTGTCACTATCAGGAGTAATTAGTAAAATTAAAAATATAAAATTTCAGTGATAAAATAAATCCAGCTTCACATTGCCTCCAAGTGTTAGCTATTACCAGGACTGATGCATTTTCTCAAATGTGCTTATCCTCACCTGAGTAAGAAAAGCAGAGCAGAGCAAATTTCCCTGGGGTTCAAAAATGCAACTTCCAAATTGGCCTAACACTCATTTGTAAGTAAATGAGTACAGTCTGGACAGACATTTCCCTTTATCAAGCCTTTTTTAGATTTGTGCTAATTCAGTCTGAATATGATCTTTTGTCATATTCCTGAGCTATTCCAGGCCTTCATTTTGGTATGGATTTTATTTTCCTACAGTGACCTGGAGCACAAGTAACTCTGTGCTCCATCAGCAAGATGCAGGCTAATATAAAGTAAGGGAAAAAGAATCCCTGGATTGGTCAATCTCACACCACACTCCTGCAGCTGGGAGTATTGAGAATGGGACATCCTCACACTGTGCACTTGGAAGTGGTTTGGGATGTCCATGGGGCAGCAGAAGTATCTGCTTCAGTCCTTGATGGAAGGAAAAATCCCCAGATGAGCACATTTTAGTACTGAAAGGAGCTCACAGAGGAATGTGGCTTGCATGGATGTGTTTATGTGTAGGAACTACTTCAATGTCTCTTCAGAGCTGAGGAGACTTGGCAGTGATATCCAAGCTCAAGTGGGGCAGCAGTGTGGCAAAGGCAAGCAGGTGTTGTACACTTTACCAAAACATCATTCCTACTAAAGTAACAGGCTGAGATTGCCACCAAGTCTAACTTTTGGTACCAGGAAAGAGGACCAGAATGGCTTTGCACAATGAAGTTTGCCATATACAGCTGTGAAGGACTTCATTTGGTGTCTTTTCTCAAGGACAGCCTCGAGTTAAAAATGTCTGTGTGGGACCCACCCTGCCCTGAGTACAGCTGAGGGTCTGGAAACCAAAACGCACCGGCAAAGATCCACCCCCTGCTCTAGACCAAAATACAGCGAAATCCTCCCCACACACTCTGGATGAGTAAGGAAATCACAAACATCACAAATCCATTTGGTTTTCACAGGGTCTGTGCCAAGAAGCACTGATACAAACCCTGATGCTGCCACTTTTATCACTTATGGAATCTCAGTGGTGTCCAGTGCAAGAATGCTGTGAGGGTGCTCATCCACTGCAACAAAGTTGCCCAGAAATCTTGTGGTGCTTCAATCCTACACTAAACCTGGTTTGACATAACCCCGAGCAACCTGCTCTGGCTGATGCTCTGAGCAGGGGATTGGACTAGATGGCCTTCCAACATCCCTTCCAATCTCAACTGTTCTGTGAGATTGTCCAGGTCAAGTTCCAAAATGTAATTAAAATAATACTGTCTAATTTCAGGATATAATTTGCATGTAATTTAATTTCTGATCCACCTGTTTAAGGCATAAGCAAATTCATATAGTAACTGTAATTGAAAAAAGTTATGCCTTTAACACAAATCACATATTACAAAATTCTTATTCTTGCAGAAATACAATTAAATCTGTATTTGAGAAAAATAGATGAATGTAAGCACCTAGTGGCAGAAAAGAAAGTGTTATCGGGAGATTTTGATGCAGTGCCATTCTTGATTATGTTTATTAAGGTTTGTTTACTAAACTGATATACCTATTTTCATCTAATTAAAATTAATTACAAGAGGAGTAATTATGCTTGCAGTCAGAATCGCTACACTGAGCAGATTATTTACTTGAGTGCTAATTTTACAGCTGCATCTGATTTTGCAGTATTGGATTTTAATATGTGGATGCTCATCTTTCTTCTTGCGTAGTTTCTAAAATGAAATTACTTCTGTGTAATTTTTGAGACTTTCAAGGGCCATTTTGATCAGGAGTGAGAAAACTTGCCACTTTACCATAGAAATATGGAATTTAAGCTGAGGAGCCAGGTGTGTTATGAACATATACTGAGCTTATGTTACTGTCCTTTCTCTGAATAGTATTAGAAGATTAGTTTTATAAACATATATATGTACCACTGGCTTACACTGAACACTTAGAGATGTATCTGTTGAGCTAAGAAATAGGACGTTTAGCAATTGCCAGCATATTGAAATCAGTGGGCACAGGTTCAGTATCCTTCATGTAAGGAGATTGTTTACTCATACCAATGCAATGTTTTGTTTATTACTATTTATAAATTAATATCATGTATTACATTAAAATATCAGTGGTTTAAAAATATGGTGTGGTTTGCCTAAATGAAACAGGTTCAACACCGTATCTGGAAGATGAACATAAGTGTTTTTGTTTTATTGAATATAAATTTTCTTGGTACAGTCAGAGGCGATACTCAGAAAATTGTAAAAACCTCTGTTAGTTTACACATCAGCCTCAACCTGCAATATGAGACTGACATCGAAGTGGCTGGAGCTGTGATTTGATAAAATTGTGGAGAAAAGGAAAAGAACAATGTAAATGTTGGATCAGCTGCTCGGGGCTGGCAGCACAGCAGTGAGCAGGGCAGGCTGTGTTCCCTCCCCATACGTTTCTCACTCATTCTTATTTAAGAAACAGAACATACACTATGATTACCTTATTAAGAAGTAATACACCAGCTTAAAGAATAAATTGGACAGTGCCTACTGTGCACCAGTGATGAAATTAATGGAATATAGCCCCTGAGAACAGAAACTGAACTTAATACCCAGGGGGTTTTAGCTCTATAAAGCAGTAACACCTGAACATGACTAACTTATTCAGGAAGAGCAACTGACCTGACAATGAGAGCAATTAATCAACTTTCAAATGCCAGATCCACTGGAGTATGTTTATTCCAAATTGCTAAACCAATTCTTTACAAGAATTCTGTATCTGAAATACCTGTTGTCTATAATTATTGATAAATTATATTCCTAGAAACCTAATAGATATGCATGCTAGAATGCTTTGCTTATCTTCATTGTGGTAGCTCCTATTTAACTAAGATAAAAGCACAGAAATTTTCTTCTGTAAGCTGAAATATGTTGTTAAGAATTGAAATAATATAAGGGATGTATCTTGTTTATTTGTTGTTTTTTTTTTTCCCCATTGTAATATCTAGGTAATGTTGCAATGCAACATAAAAAAAAATCTAATGAGACTAGTCAAAAACTCACACAAATATTTCTTTTATTGAATTTTCTGATTATTTTATATAACCAGAACACGCTAGGCTCTTTAAAAATGTGATGCACAGTAACAAATGTACCACTGGAAATGTGGTAATGATATTGCATATATATGATTCATTAAAAAGGACCAAAAAGAGCCCCAAAGCAAATGTATTTAAAAATACATTCTTTAATGATATGTAAACAACACCATTTTCTTTTCTTCAATGAATGTCCTACTGCCCTAAGAATGCTCCAAGCATTTTTAAAGCATATTAGGGTAAAGGAGAAAAATAAAATAAAAATGAAATTAAATAAAAATTGTAATCTATGAAATGTTGATAATAAGGTTTAAAAAAACTTTAACAGAATGCATGAGGTAAATACCTGAGAACTACCACTTATTCAGTATTTAAGCATGAGTCCTTACCCCTGAGAAAAAAAAGGAAAGATGTTAACTAAAATCAGCATCATCCATCTGCAAATCAATTTTGCAAATCTCCAAATACACAAAGTCTATTGCTTTTCTTTAACAGAAGAGGAGAACAAAGAGAGGATGCTATCGGGAGAGTTTTCTGATTATTCTTGACTTATTTTGCCTCATAAATATTCACTGGTGCTCTTCTTAAATGGAAATTCCTGCATCACTCCATTTCTTCTTGTAAGTTGTTTCAAATCTGCTTACCTTCCCTTGGAAAATTTGAAAATAGCAACCTTTAGTTAAATTTCTAGACCAACCTTTTCAAATAAAGGGAGAAATTTCTGTTCTATGGAAATAAATTCAGCAAGACATTTTGCTGAAATTTCACTAAGAGTTTAATGCCCAGATCTTCTAATCTCAAAAAAATTAATAGTATCTTTTTGTCCAGCTATCCTGTTTTCTTGATTGCCTCAAAAATTTAACTAATTTATAACTAAATAGAGCATTTCTTACTTCCTTAGAGAATTTTTAATGTGCAAGTGAAACGTTATGGAAACCTCACATTCCACAGGAGGGAGCCTCTCCCCCGCTGAGCTTGAAGAAGGACTTAGGCATAGGATGGTTTTTTTGTTTTAAAAACTGTATAAAAAGAGAGTGACATGTACAGAGAGTTAGACCATGTTGGAGTAACTTCTGAAAAAAAAGAGGACACTCTGATCCTCTTTTAAATTATAAACAAAGCTTTGGGATAAGAAAAACATATGCCCTTCAAATATTTGTAATATTTATAACAAAACACTGAAGTAACTTTGAAAGATACCATCCAAATTTGAATCTTCCTGTAAATTTTGCACTGAAAACTACTTTTCATAAATTAATAGTTTTATAAGAAGCTGAAATAGGTTTAAAATAAGTATTTTCACAAACAAGAAGATGCTTTAGAACATTGCAAAATGGAAGGGTCTTCAAAATCTTTCATGAGTGGCTTTTATAGAATAATTTTCAAATTCATTAACCAGCCTTGCTGAAAAGGGTAGATTTTTAGTTGCACACATTAAAGTAGTATTGTCTGAGGTAAGTGTTACAAAAACACACAGGATGTGTTTATTATGCTGACAGAGATTGTAGCAGCCCTGGAAAGCTCATGTGCCTTTGGAAGGATGAACCTAAATGGACTTCTCATCCTGCAGGCTGTTCAGGAAATTAAACTTAGAAAGGATGGAGGTTAACTTGTTTAGGCACTCAGGAAACAGGGACAAGATTGAACTAATCTTTATTAAGACAAATAGCAGCTGCCTCCACACCAAACTAAAAGCTGTGCTCAGTTCTTCCCACAGGACAGGACTCCAGATTTTGGATGGCTGGTTCTGGCAAGCCCAGCTCAGGCATTCCATTTCCAGTGCAGGAGCTTTTACTTGAACTTTCTCTAATGCTTTGAATTTCCTTCACCAACAAACTTCCCAGGAAGTTTGAATGCAGCAAACATATTTTGGATTATCCCCTGGGAATGCTTCAGGACAGGATAGACTTGTGGACTTTTACAAGCTGGGTTCTGCTATTGGCTTGCAGGTGCTCTCAGCACAGCCACCCCTGCAGAATGGTAAATAGGATTTGTGTTCTCACCTGGCACCCACCTAAATGAGTAAGAGGGTACTTGGCTGTTGTGCTGGTTTAAAGGTAAACCAGCAGGAGAAACGAACTCAACACGAGAGAGATTATAAATCAGAGCTACAATTTAATAATAATAATACAGTAAATACACTGACACGAAGGGAAGTTGCTTTCAACTCCCAAAACCCAGCAGTATAACCCAGTGTCCTGGGGTACAAACCCAAGGGGTTTGTTAGCCCTTGTGCTGAGACCTGCGTGGTTCCCCCAAGTCCAAAGCAAAAGGAAGTGAAAAACCTGTT